>OY740784.1:82083217-82683217 GCA_963514005.1 Raja brachyura
TTTTGTTTTCCATAATAGTTAATGAATGAAGTCAGAGAGGGCAAAGTCAGTGGACAAGAAGGAGCAAAGATTGCTGGACTTTGGCTTTAGTGATATAGCATGGAAACAGGCCCTTCAGCACACCAAGTCAGTGACAACCAGCAATCACCCCGTACACAAGCACTATCCTACTCACTAGAGACAATGTACAGAAGCCAATTAACCCACAAACCTGTACGTCTTTGGAATGTGGGTGGAAACCGGAGCACCCGGAGAAAACCCATGGAGTCACAGGGAGAACGTACAAACTCTGTACAGACAGCCCCCATGTTCAAGATCAAACCCTAGTCCCTGGTGCTGTAAGGCAGCAACTCTACCGCTGTGCCACTCTGCCACCCCCAAAATAAAGAAAGTAAGGATTGGCTTGCTATGTGCGGTGGCAGAGGGAGTCATTACGTTCCATTAGGCTTAGTCCTGGGACTCACTGTTTAACACTAATGATTTAGACATCAGATTCAAAATCGCAAAGGTCTGCATGTGATACCACGTTGGGGGTGGGAGGAGTTGGGGTTGGGGGAGGGAGGGAATTACCATAAATTATGTGAATCCTAAACTGTTACAATTACAGGAGGCTATTAGTCATGACACACCGTCATTTGGCCCAATTCATCCATGCCAACCAGTGGGCACATCTCCATATTAATCCCATCACCCAGCAACAAGGAATAGACAAATAATAACAAAAGGTGTTCAATACAAATAAATGAACGTGCTACATTCAGTAGCGAAAATACCGCAAGCACTTTAGAAATTGCGAGTCTAGGTTGGGTAAGGGAACAAAAGGTTCTCTGAATACAAATATGCCACGCACTGTAAAGTTATACCACAGGTTAGCAAAGCGATAAAGGAATCAATGATTCAATTATACTTTATTGTCACATATGTCTAGGTACAGTGAAATGCTTTGTTTTACAAACAACCCGGTAAAATAATATAGCAGACCTCACCTAGGCAATGCACAATTGTCACCATGTTTTGGTACAGACAAAGTTACTAAGGTTCACCGAACAATCCTATCTATGTTAGCAGCCCCACCTCCCATCGGGTCCCCCTTCATTCTCGGCAGCCCCTGACTGGGTCCCCTATTCGTAGCATGCCCCCCCCACCCTTTGTTCCAGGCGGCCCTCTTTGCTCTCCAGCCACCCTCTTTGCTCTCCGACGACCCTCCTCACTCTCTGACAGCGCTCCTCGTTCTTTGAAGATTCTTTGGCCCTCCTCACTCCAAATCATGCACTAACGTTTATTTCTAGAGGGATAGCAACAGACACTGGAAAAGTCATGCAAAACCTATGTTGAAGCTTGCTTTAGACCATGCTCAGTGTACAGTTCTGGCCACAATATGATATAAGTGCATCGAGGCACTAAAGTTTACGCATGGAAGGTTTACAAAGATGATCCCAGAAATGTGAGCATATGCATTACAGGAAGGGGTGAACAAATTGGATCAGATTTCTCTGGAGAAACTCATGGAGTATGATGAAAGCAAAGGTTAATGCAGAGAGAATGTTTGCCCAAGAACCGAGGAAGGCCTGGTCAATTATGGATATTGACCTCCCCAACATCGAAGGAATCTACATTGAGTGCTACCTTAAGAAAGCAGCTAATATCTCTCTGTTATCACAATCACAATAATACTTAAGATGTTTACAAAGGAACTGCAGATGCTGGAAAATCGAAGGTAGACATAAATGCTGGGAGAAACTCAGCGGGTGAGGCAGCATCTGTGGAGCGAAGGAAATAGGCAATGTTTCGGGTCGAAACCCTTCTTCAGACAATAATACTTTATTATCCAAGTATGTTTTGCAACATACGAGGAATTTCATTTGCCAAGTCAGTCGTACATAAAAGCAAATGAACACACAAAATACATTTTAACATAAACATCCACCACAGTGACTCTTCCACATTCCTCACTGTGTTAGAAGGTGAAAAAAATTTCAAATCTCTACCTTCTATTCTCTCCTGCGGTCAAGGGCCTTGAGCACTCTGTTGACGAGATGATCTTGACTACCGTAGCTGGCATCGTTTGGGCCCTCCGCATCAGGGCGATCAGCTCCTGCATCGGGAGAATGTCAGCACCCCCGCACCAGTGTTCGAACCCCTAAAGTCTAAAGTCAGTCCGAGGAGGCCTCCATCTCCATCGATGGTAGGCCGCAGATCGGCCAGAGATTCAACCCGGAAAATAATCGCATCTCCGGCAAGGTAAGAACTGAAAAAAGAGTTTCCCCCGACACCACCACCTTCCTGCCCCCTCCTGCCCCACCCCCACATAAAACAAACCGGAGAACATTTACACAGATTTTTAACACACACAAAAAAATTGAAAAAAGACAAAAAACAGACAGACTGCTGGCAGGGCTACCAATCATTCAGCGCCCCTGGTGGAAGCCGAATTAGGAAGATGGTACTAAAGCCTGAGAACCTCCAGCTTCAAGATCAGGTAAGAAATTCATTGTTCCAATCCCAGTGCACATGACAATAAAACACTCCTGATTCTTGAACTAAATATTTCCACTGTTGGGGTAGATTGCAACTAGAATCCATCAATACAAGGAAACAACAAGCAAGCCACCAGGAAATTCAGAAGCACAAAGAAGGACAAGAATGTGGAACTCACTCCCACAAGGAGTAGTTGAGGCAAAAGGTATTAATTCAGTTCAAGGGAACATGGGCTCACAATAGAGAATGAACTTAGAAGTAATAAAAGGAGGAACGCATAAGAGGAGAATATATGCCAGCAAGGACCTGTTGGATCCAAGTAACATGTCTCTGTGCTACAGTACGTATTCCATGTCATCCCGCACAAAAACGCGACAGCTTATAGAAGTTTGAGGAATGACAGTGACAACAATGTTGCACTAGTTAGTGAATAATGAGCTGTTAAAGCAACCTGTTTAGATAAACAATTAACAAATGACTATTTGTATAAATGAAAATGGGGCAATTAATCTACTTCATACATCTGCTCTGTGTGTGAAGACTGTAAACTAGACACAGAAATGAAAACGACTTTTACTATTATGCACTAAACAGAACAGACTGTCTTAGAAATTAATGAAGACAGTAGTTTATCTTTATGAAAAGGGAGAAAGTTAAAGTGGCCTTTGAATGAACTGCATTTTGAAAGTGCTTCAAAATATAATTACTGCAATATAAATGAAGGTGCTATTGAACAGCATGGACAATCTCTGCTGTATAAATAGGTCCTTTAAAATAGCTTGTAAACCAGGAAAGAATATTACAATTCATTCAGAATCAGATGAGGATTTGAACAATAACAACCTAGATTTATATAGCATTATCAATGTAAAAATGCATTTTGAACATGAATGTCAAACCAGAGAAGGAGTTTGGAGCATTTGCATGGGAGCAAAGGTTTCAAGGGGTTCAAAGGTCTGTTTATTGTCATGTGTACCGATTAATGTACAGTGAAACTCAAATCACCCAGCAGAAGCTCGTGCTTCCCCCAAGAATTATTATTGCATTAAGGACCTACTGCTGTATGTGTGTAATACAATGTAAGGTAGTCCTACAAAAGCATTTTTATCTGTATTCTTCTGGATAGTGCAGACAGAGACATCATCAGCAGCCAAAAGTCTTGCCAGAAAAGAGGATATGAGAATGGCTACTCAACAAAAAGGAGGAAGCACAGTGAGGGAATTAAGTGAGAGTCAATAGGCTGGAAGATTTCACTTGTCCTGGGCGAATATGCAAGCATTAAAATATGAGCCAACGTTTAGCATCAAAACTGCTCGGAGGGAGAACATAGAGCCTTGTCAAATACTGCTCAAGCCTCCTTGGGGAAATGTTCCTCTCATACGCACATTCCCTGGCACATGGACATCTTTGGCTGTGTACAGGAATTACAAGGATGTTTTTGTCTAATCTATGTGCCTCCTCTGGTTGCCTCGTTTCTCTACCAGTTTCATGATCCATTGCCAAACATGCAAAGTCAGCTTCCCGGGAATGTTGTCACATTAATACAATTGAATGGAGTCAGCTTAGAGAATCTCTGAATGAGCTCCAATTTTATGAAATGGTTAAATTGCTGAAATAAATTCACAGATATTTGAATAGTAGAACAGCAAAAAAAAAGGCAAGCGTTGAAAATCCGAAATAAATACAGATTGCGCTGAAAGTCGGCGGAGCATCTGTGTGGAAAGAAACAGAGTTAACAGTTCAAATCAATGACCTTACATCTAAATGGTCCCAAGGAAGAGGAACCACTACCAGAGAAAGTAAACTATTTCCCATTGACCAGAGAGAGTGAAGTGAGAATGTCATTGAACTGCACAATTGAGCAAATGAGACTAAGTAAAGTAGTAAGAGGAGAGAGCATTAAGGTGAGCGGCAGAATAATTAGATGTGTGAGGAAGATTTTTTTCTGCAGATTATATTTTACATAGAGAATGAGCATTAGTTTAATAATGGAATGTTCTGCCTGTGAAAGAGAGAACCAGCTTCAATGGTAAATTTTCAAAGGGATTAGTTGGAAAAATAAAAATATTCTGAAATCTGAAAACACTGAAGAAGGGTCTTGACCTGAAACGTCACCCATTCTTTCTCTCCAGTGATGCTGCCTGTTCCACTGAGTTACTCCAGCTTTTTGTGTCATTCTTTAGTGTAAACCAGCATCTGCAGTTCCTTCCTAAACAAGGGAAAAGAATATAGGGTTGTGGAGAAAAAAAGCAGGGAGTAGGACTAATGAAAAAATCCATTAGCAAAGCTACTGCGGGTAGATATAGAGATCAGCTTTGACATTCAAAAGTTGAACAGGACCAAAGCTGATCAATCCATTACTATACAGTGTATAGTAAAAGCTGATCAATCCATTACTATACAGTGCACTAAAACTGTGAAAATCAAACACCTGCAGATATTGGAAGCCTGATATAAAGTAAAAAATGATGGACAGGCAACATCCGTGGAACGAGAAAGTTTAACGTTTCATTTCCGAGACTCTTCGTCAGAGCGGGGAAATGCACAGCAGCCACTGAACCCACAAAGTTCTCATTCAGAGCCTACTCTACCAAATGGGAATGCTGTTGAGTACAAAGTGGCAGGTCATTCCAAGTGTTTTACCGGGATAAGTAAGGGTGCAGACACAGCAGGCCAGGTCCATGGTTGATGCAATCCATGAAACATGGCAATACTCTATACATATTATCAAACAAAGGAGTCTTTGCCTACAAAGAGAAAATCCTCTTCATTAAAGAGCTGAAAATCTATTCATTTTTTCAGTAATGAGCTCTTCAATGAAAGAACAAGCAAGGTGATTTTTTTCAAGAAGACAAGAACATCAGAAACAGAAACTGTAACATGCACCTGACTCATTGAAACCTGGCCAAACTGAGCAATCAGGGGAGATGGGCTTGGGCAGGGATGTGATCAAGAGCCTGATGGTCACTCTGACAGAGCTGCAACTCAAGGACAGAGCTGACAGAAGGACAACTATATCTGCAGATTTCCACCAATCAGGCCTTTGTGGTAGAGTGGCCAGACGGAAGACACTCCTCAGTAAAAGGCACATGACAGCCCGCTTGGAGTTTGCCAAAAGGCACCTAAAGGACTCTCAGACCATGAGAAACAAGATTCTCTGGTCTGATGAAACCAAGATTGAACGCTTTGGCCTGAATGCCAAGCGTCATGTCTGGGGGAAACCAGGTACCGCTCATCACCTGGCCAATACCATACCTACGGTGAAGCATGGTGGTGGGAGCATCATGCTGTGAGGATGTTTTTCAGTGTCAGGAACTGGGAGACCAGTCGCGATCAAGGGAAAGATGAAAGGAAGAAAGTACAGAGAGATCCTTGATGAAAACCTGCTTCAGAGTGTTCTGGACCTCAGACTGGGGTGGAGGTTCATCTTCCAACAGATCAACGACCCTAAGCACATGGCCAAGACAATGCAGGAGTGGCTTTGTGACAAGTCTGTGAATGCCCTTGAGTGGCCCAGCCAGAGCCCGGACTTGAACCCGATCAGACATCTCTGTAGGGACCTGAAAATTGATGTGCATCAACGCTTCCCATCCAACCTGACAGATTGGGAGGATCTGCAGAAAAGAATGGGAGAAATTTCACAAATACAGGTGTGCCAAGCTTGTAAAACATAGAAACATAGAAAATAGGTGCAGGAGTAGGTCATTCGGCCCTTCGAGCCTGCACCGCCATTCAATATGATCATGGCTGATCATCCAACTTAGTATCCCGTACCTGCCTTCTCTCCATACCCCCTGATCCCTTTATCCACAAGGGCCACATCTAACTCCCTCTTAAATATAGCCAATGAACTGGCCTCAACTACCTTCCATGGCAGAGAATTCCAGAGATTCACCACTCTCTGTGTGAAAAATGTTTTCTCATCTCGGTCCTAAAAGATTTCCCCCTTATCCTTAACCTGTGACCCCATGTCCTGGACTTCCGCAACATCGGGAACAATCTTCCTGCATCTAGCCTGTCCAACCCCTTAAGAATTTCGTACGTTTCTGTAAGATTCCCCCCTCAATCTTCTAAATTCTAGCGAGTACAAGCCGAGTCTATCCAGTCTTTCTTTATATGAAAGTCCTGAAATCCCAGGAATCAGTCTGGTGAACCTTCTCTGTACTCCCTCTATGGCAAGAATGTCTTTCCTCAGAGTTGGAGACAAAAACTGTGCGCAATACTCCAGGTGTGGTCTCACCAAGACCCTGTACAACTGCAGTAGAACCTCTCTGCTCCTATACTCAAATCCTTTTGCTATGAATGCTAACATACCATTCGCTTACTTCACTGCCTGCTGCACCTGCATACCTACTTTCAATGACTGGTGTACCATAACACCCAGGTCTTGTTGCATCTCCCTTTTCCTAATCGGCCACCATTCAAATAATAGTCTACTTTCCTGTTTTTGCCACCAAAGTGGATAACCTCACATTTATCCACATTATACTGCGTCTGCCAAACATTTGCCCACTCAACCAGCCTATCCAAGTCACCTTGCAGCCTCCTAGCATCCTCCTCACAGCTAACACTGCCCCCAGCTTTGTGTCATCCGCAAACTTGGAGATGTTGCATTCAATTCCCTTGTCCAAATCATTAATATATATTGTAAATAGCTGGGGTTTCAGCACTGAGCCTTGCAGCACCCCACTAGTCACTGCCTGCCATCCTGAAAAGGACCCTAGTCTTTGTAGCGTCATACCCAATGATGTTGTAATTGCCGCCAAAGGTGCCTTAACAAAGTACTGAGTGAAGGGTCTGAATACTTATGTAAATGTGATAATTCAGTTATTTATTTTTAATTACTTTGCAAACATTTTGCAAACATTTCTAAACACCTGTTTCCACTTTTTTATTATGGGGTATTGTGTATAGATTGATGATTAAAAAAATGAATTTAATCCATTTTAGAATAAGGCTCTAATGTAACAAAAATATGGAAAAAGTGAAGGGGTCTGAATACTTTCTGAATGCACTATATACTAAACCAATTTAGCTACATACCTGTACGTCTCTGGAGTGTGGGAGGAAACCGAAGATCTCGGAGAAAACCCAAGCAGGTCACAGGGAGAACAAACAAACTCTGTACAGACAGCACCCATAGTCAGAATCAAACCCGGAATCTGGCGCTGTAAGGCAGTAATTGTACCACTGTGCTACTGTGGCACCCTCTAATATTCACATATCGTCAGTTAAAATGTTTAGCGTGTAAAAGGTTAAATCAACATATCAACAGCCATGATTTAAAAGTGTGCCTTTCATACAATCCAACATCATAACATGAATGACAAATGGAGAGATCAAATGGTCACGAGGTGTTTGGGAAAAGGGATAATCCTCAATCCTCTACCATAACATGACAATGTATCAAGTTTTGTTTTAAAGTTAGTAACTTTGCCGACCATGTAACAGTTGTGTTGATCATGATCTCTGGGTCAGATATAAAGAGGTTTCCAATCCATCAGTGTTTAATAACATGATCACTGATCATATCACTTGTCCTGATCACTTTAAACAAGTGGATGAAAATGAAAATTAACATTTCCTATTTTTTTTTAAATCCATTATTGAATACATTCTTTCAAAATAAAACTAACACCTTGTAACATTCTTAATGGCCATAAATATAACATTCATAATAAATCACTGGACTTATTTTGTGGGAACTTTTATTTTTTTATCCCTGTGCTGCCTACACCTGTTGTTTAGCCCTAGTTACAGGCTCACTCATGCTGTAACTATTGCTCTCATTCATTACTCAGCTGTTGATCAGTCCCATATTCCATTTTGTAGGCAACACAATGGGTAGGAAGTCATTTGTACAGCAGATAGTTAGTCAGAGGCTGATTCACAGGAGGAATGATAGGCCTTTATTGTTTTTCGCTCAACCGTTTTAGTACTATGTTCCTTTTATTTGAGATGGATTGTGGGTGCTTTCTTTTGCACAGACTAAGGAGGAGGTGTGGGTCATGCAAGCAGGGTTGATGTCCTGTGAGGGCTCGTCTTGGCTCTAAGGTTTATTTGTTTGACGCAGAGGAAAGATTTATGTCCCAGGCTATGCAAAGTGTAAAAAAAACAGCATTATGGAAGAGAAGGCAAATGTTTGCTTGTTCTAACTAAGCTCTCTTATTCAACTCAACAGCTGACCAAATCAGGGAAGGTAAACACAGCATGTCTTCTCGCCCAGGTCCGGCAGCACATTGTCTCAAACACGGGGCAGGGTAAATACCACCATATTATTGCTGCATATTTCCACTATTTTTCAATGCGACATCAATGAAAAGAAGACATGTGTTATCATAACCTTCAGGGTCCACTTGAATATTTAGGGAGAAGTCAGAAGCAATAGAGCCTCGTGGTTTTTAATATATTTTCTTTAAGGCCCTGGAGACGTGATCATCCCCTCTGACGAGTAGCCACTGAAAATTTGAGGAAGCTTGGGCAGAATTAAGCAACTGGAATGTATTGCGTCATGTCTCATCGCATTCCTTTAGATGATCTTCCTCACACTCTCCCCCATCGCCTCCTATCTCTCACAATGTGGCAAATTATGTAAAGTTATCCCAGATTGCATTCAATTATGAGGTTCAAGGACAAGATGTGATTCTCAAAGAAGTCTATTTAATCTTACTTTGCCAACCAGCTAATATTCCTCATCAACCATCTTCTTCCCAACTTCTTTCCACCAATCATCAGGCTATTGAACACTACAAACTAAACCCCAAACTACAAATTGCCTAGATTGCACTAGGGACTTGGGGCTTTTTTTTTTTTGCCCTTGTACAATATTATATATTTCTATATGTTCAACTTCTTTTTATTGCTTATTAGACAACGTGCGGACCAGTTGGGTCTGCTCCCCAACGCACCCGTCCCCTACCCGTAGCCCCCATGGGAGGCGTGGGGGGCAGTGAGGGAGCAGGAGGGGGGCAGAGAGAGAGGGGGGGTGGAGAGGGAGCGGGGGTAGAGTTTGAGGGGGTGGGGGGGTAGGGGAGCGTCGTCACAGGGGAGGGCTGGTTTCCAAACACAATACTTCCTCGCTCTCGGCTCCAGGCTGCAGGCTCCAGGCAGGGCCCAACTACAGGGGGAATGGTCGGGGTGGGGGGGGGGGGGGGGGGGGTGCGAGCAAGAAGACAGACTTTTTTTTCCAATATTTTTTCAGATTTTTGAAAATTTTCATTAATAACACAAGAAATAAGGCACAATTTTTGCAGATAAGGTGATTTTGGACTGTAGGGGGAAAATCTCTATCGGAATATGTAAAGGTTAACGGGCCGTTTTTGTGATTATACACACACACACACACACACACACACACACACACACACACACACACACACACACACACACACACACACACACACACACACACAAATAAATAAATAAATAAATACACACACAAGATCAGGCCTTTAATAGGTATATGATTATGGTGTATGCTGAAAACTATGTTTACATATCTGTGTGCCACTGCAAATAAGAAATCCATTGTTCTGTTTCAGGACCAATGACTCTCTTAACTCTTGATTCAGGATGAAATGTTATTATCTTTGCCAATTTTCTTTACTTGTGATTCCGCACGAACCAAATATTTTTCATTGGATGTTGCAAATGTTCATGATAGCCAGTGCCCCTGTCCATTTAAAGCCTGTTAATGCCATATTGGAGCACAACTGAGATGCAATGGTGCAGTTGTTCTTGAATGGTGTTAGCAATCCCATTGTTGCAAGTGGATGCAGGGCACAACAGCAACCAATGGCCAGCTGAGCCAAGAGACCTGTTTGCATTCCAGAGTCAAAGTAACTCAGCACAACTGTTGCCTTGGCGATAGGTAAAATGGAAGCCCTCATTCAATAAATCTGGCCATCAATGGGCCAGTCCCAGAAAATTAATCATAGAAACATGTCCACCGGAGAAAGAATCTGCAATCCCTCCCTCAGCCAAATTTACAACAAGAACTTGCATTTATGTAGTGCTATTGATGCAGGAAACTAGCCTGATAAGGTCAAAAGGTTAATTTGCTTGTTGAATCGGTGGTAAGGAAGGCAAGTGCAATACTAGCATTTATTTTGAGAGGACTAGAATAGAAAACCAGGGATGTAATGCTGAGGCTTTCTAAGGCACTGGGTCAGACTGCATTTGGAATATTGTGAGCAGTCTTGGGCCCCATATCTGAAGAAGGTGTGCTGACAATGGAGGAGGTCCAGAGAAGGTTTACAACAATGATTCCGGGGATGACTAGGTTACCATTTAATGAACATCTGAAGGCACTGGGCCTGTACTCGCTGGAGTTCGAAAGTATGTGGGGGAACCTCATTGAAACATACCAAATACTGAAAGGCCTGGATAGATTGGAAGTGGAGAGGATATATCCAATGGTGGAAGAGTCTTGGACCAGAGGGCATAGCCTTAATATCAAAGGATGCACCTCAACGACACAGTAGAGGATGTATTTCCTTCGTCAGGGAGTGGTGAATCTGTGGAATTCATTGCCACAAATGACTGTGGAGGCCAAGCCATTGGGTCTTTTTTAAAGCGGAGATTGACAGATACTTGATACGGTGGCGCAGAGGAAGAGTTGCTACCTCAAAGCGCCAAAGACCCTACTTCAATCATGACCTCCCTGCTATCTGTATTGAGTTTGGACAAAATCCCCTCTGATTCTTCCCAGGACCTGCGGGGCTTTTTCCGGTTCCTCCAGTTTCCTCGCATACTCCAAATAAGTACAGGTTTGTAAGCTAATTGGCAAGGATAAAATTTGTAATTTGTTTCTAGTGTGTATAGGACAGTCACCTGACCCACTTAGGCGACTTTTTAAGTCTGCGCTCGCCACATGATCGCCACATGGTCGCCACATGTTCGCTGGTGGTCTCTGGTGAGTCTCCTTCATGGTCACGAAGAGTTCCTGCATTCTGGGAACTAGTCGCGGCCTCAGTATGGTCGCCATGGAGAAAATCGATACTTTTATGGTCTTAGGTGCAGTTGTAGTGGAGTTGCCATGTATTTATAGGTAGTCGAGCTAGTCACAGGTTGTTTTAGTTAATCTCCTTTGCTGACTGGGCATTTTCATTGGGGGGAAAAAAACGTAAGCACGAGTTTTCCGAAGTAAGGAGAACCGACAAATAATGTTAAATGCCCGCCGAACTTCACAGCTGTGTATCTCTAGCTTATTAAAAGTTGTCTGGCTTCTTAAAAGTGTCTCCACTCCTTCTCCACCTTTCTCCCCCCCTTCTCACCCCCCCTTCTCACCCCCCCTTCTCTCCCCCCCCTTCTCCCCCCCCCTTCTCCCCCCCCCTTCTCCTCCCCCCTTCTCCTCCCCCCTTTTAAAGGACTTACCATACATTGTGCTAGCCGTCTTAACATTCCTGTTCATCGTGGTGTGTGTCTGTATCACCTTGGCTTTGCACCGTGTGAATTTCAGACGCTTTCCCTGGCCCCCTCCTTTGCAGTGTGTGTGTGTGTGTGTGTGTGTGTGTGTGTGTGTGTGTGTGTGTGTGTGGGGACAGGCCCTTTAGTGTGCGGTGATCGCTGATTGGAGAGGACTCGGTGGGCTGAAGGGCCTGTTTCCCTGCTGTATCTCTAAACTAAACTAAACTGTTCAAAGCATACGAGAGACACGCTAGGGAAGGTATTTCTAGGTCTCAGTTCAAACTCAGCAGTTTGCCAGGATATTGAAAATAGTGGAAATTCGACCAGACTGTAAAATAGCCTTGTCCCTATAAGGAAACCTGTTTAAATTTCCTTCCATACAGGTATGCACTCTAACCTCTCTTTCCCTGATTTTCCAATATTTACTACGCTCGTGTGACCCTGATAATCGCCCCTGGTGGAGATCAGAATTTATTTTCCAAGTTTCATCTGTTGGGATTTAGCTAGTCTATTATTTCAAGTACTTCCGATATTAAAAAAAACTCACACTCTACCTAAAAATTAAGAGCTACCGAGGGCTTTTTAACACAATAGCATAAGTTAATGTAATGTAATAATATAATAGTATCACAGTCCATAAATTCTCACTGAAAGAAAGCATTAAGTGGAACTGTTTCATGCTGAACATGATATCACTTTGGGATTGGCTCTTTTGTTTGGTCTCTGTAGAATATGCTCTCTTCAGTACAGTAATCTGAAAAATTTAGTGCACTCAATCAATAATGTGGTCAAAAGCATAAATCATTTGCACAGTGTATTGGAATGACAACCAGTAAAGGTCAAACTAGAGGACTTGGCGCCTCCTTCACAGTTCTAGTGTCAAACTAAAACTGTTGTGGCTAAAGTTCTCTTGTTGTGCTTGCTGTGCCGACATTTTGTTGGACTTGATATGCATGTGTAGTCTCTTTATTAACTCACCTTTTTTTTTCTCCTGCAGATATGGGAGGTGAAACTGGGTTTCACGATGGGGGGCAGAAGATAGAGAGGGGCGGACTTAATTTTTTTCCTCGACCCCCAATTGTGAACACCCTGTAGCCCTCAGCTTCAAGCTCTGAAGTATGGTAAACACCAAAAGCTTGGGGTAACTCAGCGGGTCAGACAGCATCTCTGGAGAAAAGGAATAGATGACGTTTCAGTTCGAGAACCTACTTCAGACTGAGAGTCAGGGGAAAAGGAAATGAGAGATATGGACGTTGATGTAGAGAGATATAAAACAAATGAATGAAAGATGTGCAAAAAAGTGATAAAGGAATTCCTTTATTCTAAAGGAATAAAGCCATTGTTAGCTGTGGCCTACATGAAAACGAGTATAGGCAATGAGACTCAACAGGACGACTTTGAACCTGGTATGACTTGGGGGAATGCAAGGGTTACTTGAAGTTAGAGAAATCAATATTCATACATTGTATTGTAAGCTGTCCAAGCGAAATATAAGGTGCTGTTCTTCCAAGGGAAGTGTGGTAGATCCCTCCAAAATTTCTGCTTTACCTCCATTCTCTTTTGCACCGATGCTTCGCAGCTACATTTTCAACTAACCTCTGGAAATCTCTTTCTAAACCGCTCCACCTTTCTACCCTCTTTTGAAAGGTTCCTTTAAAATCACCTCTTTTGCCCAGCTTTGGGTCATCACTGTACAGTGCCATGTTGAATTTTGCTTGACTCTTGTGAAGAGGTTTTGTAATTAATCAGCCAGGTGCCCAAAAGCTTGGGGGACATGATATATTTTAACCCATGCCTTTGTGGAGGGAAGGTTTAGGAAGAGAGTTTCAGAGCTGACAGCATGGCTGCTGTTGATTAAAAAGATTTAAATCAGAATTGGTAACGAGTTCAGGAGCATACGTATCTCCAAGATTTAAACAGGCAAAATACAGCTGATGCTGGAAATCTGAAATACAGAAAGCCATCAACCTAAAATGTTAACTCTGTTTCTCTCTTGCTGAGGCTGCTTTTAGTTCTGGAAGGAAATGCAGATGCAGGTTTAAACCAAATATATATATAAAGAGCAAAAGAGAGGCAAGCGTGGACGTTGGACCGGTGGAGAATGATGCCGGAGAAGTGATAATGGGGAAAAAAGAAATGGCAGAAGAGTTAAATAACTTTTTTGCTTGGACAAGTTGGGAGAGTGGGCAGAGAAATGACAGATGGAATATAATGCAGCAAAGTGTGGAGTCATGCATTTTGGTAGTAGGAATAAAAGCGTAGACTATTTTCTAAATGGGGTGAGAATCCAGAAATCAGAGGTGCAGGATTCCCAAAAAGTTAATCTAATAAAGAAGTAAAGAAAGCAAACTCAATGCTAGCAGTTATTTCAAGAGAGCTTGTATACAAAAACATGGATGTAATGTTGAGGCTCGAAAAGGCGCTGGTAAGGCTGCATTTGGAATGTTGTGAGCAATTTTGGGCACCATATCTGAGGAAGGATGTGCTGGCTCTGGAGAGGATCTTGAAGAGGTTTACAAGATTGATCCCAGGAATGAGTATGTTAACCTATGATGAGCATTTGTCAGCACCGGGCCTGTACTCCCTGGAGTTTAGAAGATTGAGGGGGAACCTCATTGAAACATACAATAGTGAAAGGCTTGGCTAGAGTGGATGTGGAGAGAATGTTTCCACTGGGACTAGAGCTCATAGCCACTGAATTAAAGGACATTATTTTAGGAAGTAGATGAGGAGAAATTTATTTAATTGGTGGTGAATCTGTGGAATTATTTGCTGTGGATGCTGTGGAGGCTGTGACTGGATATTTTTAAGGCAGAGAAACATAGATTCTCGATTGGTACAGGTGGCAGAATTTATGGGGAGAAGGCAGGAGAGTGGGGTTAGGAGGGAGAGATAGATCAGCAATGATTGAATGGTGGAGTAGAGTTGATGGGCCGAATGGTCTAATTCTACTATTCCTTATGACCTTAAGATAGACATAAAATGCTGGAGTAACTCAGCGGGACAGGCAGCATCTCTGGAGAAAAGAAATAGGTGACGTTTCGGGTTGAGAATTTTCTTTAGACTGAAGAAGGGACTCGACCTGAAACGCACCCATCCCTGCTTTCAGAGTATTGGACACGATGGTAAAGGAAAGATGTTGTCAAGTTGGAAAGGGAGCAGAGAAGATTTACCAGGATGTTGCCAGGACTCTAGAATCTGAGCTATAGGGAGAGATTGAACAGGCTGTAACTATTCGTTGGAGTGCAGGAGGATGAGGGGTGATCTTATAGAGCCGTATAAAATCATGAGAAGTTGATTTGGTAGATGCAGAGTCTGTTGCCCAGAGTGGGGGAATCGAGAACCTCTATCATTGCTGCCTGACTATTACTAACATATATCTCAGAGACTTGTTGGGCAAATATTTTTGAGGAAAGGAAACAATAAAAGCACAAGGGTGATAGTGAACGTAAGAGTGAAGGCAAGAAAACTTTAGATGAATTCAATAACATTTGCTGAATTTTCTGTGTTTATATCAAATTTGATAATCTCTGGTTCACAAATATATAAAAGATGACACAGTGGCGTAGCGGTAGAGTTGCAGCCTTACAGCACCAGAGACTCAGGTTCGATCCTGACCACGGGTGCTTGTCTGTACGAAGTTTGTACTGATTGTGGATGATCAGCCATGATCACATTGAATGGCGGTGCTGGCTCGAAGGGCCGAATGGCCTACTCCTGTGCCTATTGTCCTCCCTGTGACCTCCGTGGGTTTCCTCTGAGATCTTCGGTTTCCTCACACACTCTAAAGATGTACAGGTTTGTAGGTTAATTGGCTAGGTAAAATTGTGTAAATGTAAAATAGTCCCTAGTATGTGTAGGGTGGTGTTAATGTGCGGGGATCGCTGGTCGGTGCGGACTCAGTGGAACGAAGGGCCTGTTTCCGCGCTGTACCTCTAAACTAAACTAAGGGAATATTATTGTCTGGGATATGCAGAGGTTATATTAATATTGAGCACACTCCAAAGGATCTATTACATTAAACTGATTGTCCTGCTCACACTTTCTTTGACCCTCCCCTTCTCTCTTCCTGCTCTTTGCCTCTTTTTCTCTGTCCCCCCCCCCCCCCCACCCCCTCCGTCCCTGCACTCCCTTTCTGTTTTGCCATTTCCCTCCCTGTTCCTTTTCTTTCTCACTGTCTTTGTTCTCTCTCTTTCTACCTTTCCCCCTCCCTCTATCTGTCTCTCTCACTCTCTCTCTCTCTCTCTCACCCTGCCTCCCTCTCTTTCCCACTCCCTGCTTCCTCTCGCTTTCTCAGCTAGTTTTCTCTCCTCTCTCTCTCTTGGTTTTCCCCAGTCAACTTTCTGCTCACTCATTTGCCTCTCTCCCTGCCAAAACTTCCTGTACCCTCTATTCTCCAGCTATCTCTCTCTCTCCCCCTCTCTCTCTCTCTCCCTCTCACCCTCTCCCTCCCTCCCTCCCTCTCCCCTTCTCCTCGTCTCTCTCCCTGCCTCTCCATGTCTCCCCCTCTCTTTCCCTCCATGTCCCCAATCTTATTTGGCCTAAATTTACAATCATTTCCAAAAAAAACAGTGGCACACCTAACAATGAATCACTGCCATGGTACTTCACTGAACTGCCACCCTAGATTATGTTCACAAGCTCATAGTGGGGTTGTGGGATCACAGTTACTGACAGAATAATATTGATGACAACATTTATTTTACTCTCAAATAGTTCTTGTGCATGTCGTTAAGTGTTTCTGTTATACTGAGAGTGCAAGTGCAGAACTGTGTGACCGCAACTCTTGGCTATAAAGTGCTCCACATCTTCTTGAAGTCACGTTTAGGAATGCAAATCCTTTCTTGCATTTTAGTTGCCCTTGTGAGTCAGGCAGGGATACCATTTTGACAGTGCAAGTCTTTCGGTGGGGCCAGTCATGCTTTGCACCTGCAATATCTTCTGCAAGAATGCAAGGTCTGCAAGGCATGGCACCATGATGCAGCTTATAGAGCTGCTGTCTCACATCTCCCATGACCCAGATTCAACCCCAACCTCCCATGTATGTGGAGTTTGCACATTCTACCTTGGGTTTTAGTTTAGTTTAGTGATACAACATGGAAACAGACCCTTCAGCCCTTGAGTCTGATCACCCGTTCACACTAGTTTTATCCGACACACCAGGGACAGTCAGGCAGCATCTGCGGAACGAGAAACAGAGTTTCGGGGTTAATGACGTCTTTAAAATATTTTCAGATTTGATCCATAGATTATACCTTAGAATTTAGATTTTAGAGACACAGCGCGGAAACAGGCCAGTCGGTCCACTAACTTCATGCCAACCAGTGATCACCCTGTACACTTGCACTATCCTACACACTAGGGACAATTTAGAATTTCACCAATGCCAATTAACCTACAAACCTGTACTTCTTTGGAATGTGGGAGGAAACCAGAGCACTCTGGAGAAAACCCATATGGTCACAGGAGAGCGTATAAACTTTGTACAAATAGCACCCGTAGTCAAGATTGAATCCGGGTCTCTGATGCTGCAAAGCAGAAACTCTACCATTGTGTCACCATGCTCACATTTTGTGGAAAAGTGTGGTGTCATATCTGCAGCCAATTCTCAGCCAAAATGTAACATTCTTATGTCTGAAGGGTGTGGGGTCAAATCACATTCCAGATACTTGCACAAGGAGATGGGACACATCAGTGTTTAAGAAGCCCGAAACGTTGCCTATTTCCTTCACTCCATAGATGCTGCTAGACCCGCTGAGTTTCTCCAGCACTTTTGTCTACCTGGAACACATCAGTACAAGACATGCAGGAGCATCACACTGTCACAGGCACTTTCAGTCTACTTATGGAAATGATGCTCCAGCTGCCCTCCCACGGGGAGATAATGGATCCCATGGCAGCCTGTTGAAGTCAAGAGTACCGACAATGAAGCAATGAAATTCTTACTTGCTGCAGCATAACAGGCCTGACAATGCAATGACACTCAGATAATATATAATAATCAAAATCAATATAAATTAATAACCATAATACAAGCTAACTGTAATAAATCAAACCCATGGTGCAACCAAATACATAGTCCATAGAAGATCTGAGCCACTGAGGTCAGTGTTGTGTAGTGTTCAAGAGCCTGATGGTTGCTGGGAAGAAGCAGTTCTTGAACCTGGTGGTCACGTGTTTTCAGGCTCCTGTACCTCCTTCTCGATGTAAGTAGTGAAATGAGAGCATGGCCAGCGTGGTGTAGATCTGTGATTATATTAGCTGCCTCCTACAGACTCTTGTGATGGTGGGGAGATCAGAACCTGGGATGGACAAGGAAGTATCTACCAGACCATGATGCTACCAGTCAGTATGTGCTCCACTGTACAGCCGTCAAAGTTCAATGGAGTATTCATTGGCATTTCAAACCGCTTCAATCTTCTGAAGAAGTAATGGGCCTGTCCCACTTAGGCGTTTTTTCAGGCGACTGTCGGCAACTTGAAAAACCGGCAACTGGAATGGCGACTGTCAGTGGAACACACACACACACCAGCCCATTATGCAGGCGGGAGACAGGGCAAGCGGGGGGAGTGCTGTCTGAGTGAAATTCACATGTTACAAAGGTAATACCGCGATGAACAGGAAGGATGGCGCTGTAATTAAGACGGCTAAAGCAAAGTGTACAGTAAAGGGCCTGTCCCACTAGCGCGCGATTAGACGCGACAAGCGCAACCTACCGTGGTCGCTTTAGTCGCCCGGCCTCGCGTGACCCTGTCCCACTGCGATCGCCGGAGTCTCGTCGAGTTGTGTGTAGCTGGTGTCGACATCGCGCGTAGTGTCCAAAAACCGACACTGCTCAAAAAATTACGCGCGGCAAAATCCTGTCGCGCAGAACGTGACTAACGTGATGACGTTTTGACGTTGTGCGTCTTCAGCGTGGCGTTGCGTGATGACGTCACTGCCCGACGTCGTGCAACGCGCATGCTCATGCGCATCGTCACGTGATGAAAAATAACGTCCTTCCTTCGGACGTCGCGCGTGTAATCGCGCGCTAGTGGGACAGGCCCTTCACTCGCACCGGGATCGCCTGACCCCCACGCGACCCCCGCGTCCGAATTTGTCGCGCTTGTCGCGTCTAATCGCGCGCTAGTGGGACAGGCCCTTTAGTCCTTTAAAAGAGGGGAGGAGGGGAGGGGGGGAGAAGGTGGGAGAAGGGGGAGAAAGAGAGGAGACAACTTTTAGGAAGCCAGAGATATACAGCTGTGAAGCTCAGCGGACATATAACATTATCGGTCGGTTATCTTTGATTCTGAAAACTACTGCTAATGGGTTTTTTTTCCAATGAGCCAATGAAATTCACCACCACACACCGGCTACAACCTACGAGAACCTACGACCTCCTAGAAACCCACTACGACCTCCTGGAGACCCACCTACGGCACAAAAAATCTCACTACTCTCCATGGCGGCTTCATTCTAGTTGCCACTAATTTTCAACTTGTTGAAAATTCGCGGCGACCATAATGAGGCCGCGAGTAGTTCCCAGAATGCGGGAACTCTTCACGACCATGAAGGCGACTCTCCGGCAACTACCCGCGAACACGTGGCAACCATGTGGCAACTGCATAGTCTCCTGCAGTCACCTAAAAAATCGTCTAAATGGGACAGACCCATAAAGGTGTTGATAAGCATTCTTTGTAATTGCATCAATGTGCTGTGGCCAGGTCAGATATCGGAGATATGCACAGACAAGAACTTAAAGCTGGGGTTACACAAAAAGCTGGAGAAACTCAGCGGGTGCAGCAGCATCTAAGGAGTGAAGGAGATAGGCGACGTTTCGGGTCGAGACCCTTCTTCAGACTGGTCAGGGATCAGGGAAACGAGAGATATAAACAGTGATATGGAGAGATAAAGCAAGAACAATGAGTGAAAGATATGCAAAAAAGTATTGGTGATAAGGAAAGCAGGCCATTGTAAGCTGTTTCTGGTGTGAAAATGAGAAGCTAGTGCGACTTGGGGGGGGGGGGGGGGGGAGATGGAGAAGGAATGTCAGGGCCCGAGGGCTGAGGGAGAGGTGGGGGGGTGGGGGGAAAGGAGCAGTCTGGGTTAACAGAATTGAGAAAATTCAATGTTTAAGCCCAGAGGATGCAGACTCCCCAAGCGGAATATGAGATGTTGTTCCTCAAACTTGCGGTGTTGTTCACTCTGGCCATGGAGGAGGCCCAGGACCGAGAGGTCGGATACGGAGTGGGAGGGGGAGTTGAAGTGCTGAGCCACCGGGAGGTCGGGTTGGTTATTGCGGACCGAGCGGAGGTGTTCGGCGAAACAATCGCCTAGCCTCCGCTTGGTCTCACCGATGTAGATTAGCTGGCATCTGGAGCAACGGATGCAGTAGACGAGGTTGGAGGAGGTGCAGGTGAACCTCTGTCGGACTTGGAATGACTGCTTGGGTTCCTGAAAGGAGTGGATGGGGGAGGTGAAGGAACAAGTGTAGCATCTCTTGCGGTTGCAAGGGAAAGTGCCCGGGGAAGGAGTGGAGCAGGAGGGAAGGGAAGAATTGACGAGGGAGTTGCGGAGGGAGCGGTCTTTGCGGAAGGCAGATAGGGGGGGAGATGGGAAGATGTGGCGAGTGGAGGGGTCACGTTGGAGGTGGCGAAACTGGCGGAGGACTATCTGTTGTATGCGCTGGCTGGTGGGGTGAAAGGTGAGGACCAGGGGGACTCGGCCCTTGTTGTGAGTGGGGGAATGGGGAGAGAGGGCAGTGTTGCGGGGTATGGAGGAGACCCTGGTGCGAGCCTCATCGATAGTGGGGGAGGGGAAACCCCGTTCTCTGAAGAACGAGGACATTTGCGATGACCTGGTGTGGAACACGTCATCCTGGGAGCAGATGCGGCGTAGTCGGAGGAATTGGGAATAGGGGATGGAGTCCTTACAGGAAGCAGGGTGGGAGGAAGAGTAGTCCAGGTAGCTGTGGGAGTCAGTTGGTTTGTAGTGGATGTCAGTCAGGAGTGTGTCACCTGCAATAGAGATGGTGAGGTCAAGGAATGGTAGGGAAATGTCGGAAATGGTCCAAGTATATTTGAGTGAAAGAACTTAAAGCTGTTGACTCTCTCCACTGCCATCCCATCGATGAAGACAGGTTTATGGAACACTGATTTCCCCTCCTGAAGTCAACATTGATCTTCTTGATCTTGCTAACATTGAGAGAAGATTGTTGTTCTGGCACCATTCATTTAGATTTGCAATCTCCCTCCTGTTTTATGGCCCATTGTTAACCTTTATTCATCCAACCATAGTGGTGTCATTGCTGAATTTAACTATGACATTGGAGCTGTGTCTAGGTACGGTCATGTGGATAGTGAGTGTAGAGCAGGGGAATGAGCATGCAGTCTTGCAGTGTTGAAGCTTGCTGAAGAAGAGTAAGTGTTATCTCTCAGTCAACCGCTTCTCACAGTGGGTGGTGAATTTTTGGAATTCATCTCTCCAGAGGGTTGTAGGGGCTGGATCATCGCAGTGGATGTAGCTACATTGTTGAATGATTGGGAAATTGAGGCCAATGGGGAACTGGCACAGAAGACGAGATGAGGCCTGGGGAAGATTGTAATGTGTAGAGGATAAATTGGGTTAAGGCAGGATTAATGGTTGGTTTATGGTCAACAGCGTCAGAATAGGAAATTATTCTTCATTACTCAGGTGATGTCCCTCAGACCACAGGTAAGCCCAGGGCTTTCTTCAGCTGTTCATGAGGTGACTGGACAGGACTTCCACCTGGGGAGAGGCAGGAAATAGTTGCCACCATCTCAATCTCTCAGCTGACTGTAATCACTTTATCCAAGCACTTTAACCTGGCCAAAGGGGTAAAATTGGTGCGAAAATGGTAGATACCCGTCATCAGGTTTAGATCAATCTCAACCAAGAGGAGGCAAACAGACAGATAGGCTAAGGTGCAGGAAGTTATGGAAGGAGGTTAAATATTTCTTCTCAGGACTTGTGTCATGATCAGAACAGAGCAGGGGCCGAGTAGCCTCTACTGGCTCCTAATTTCTGATGGAACCCTGGCAAACAACTCAGGGTGGCGAGTCAATTGATCCCATTGCAGTTCTGTGGGTCCTGTGGTAGTTGGACCAGTAAACTCCATCCCAGAGTGCTGCAGATGGGGGTGTGTGGTGGGTTGCTGTTGGTGCTTTGGTTGCCATGTCATCTTATCAGAAACTTGAAGTTCTCCGTGCGCTCACATCACCATACTGATCTGTAACAGGCCTATCTGTAACAGGCCTATCAGCCAATTACCTCAAGTTTTGTCCTTGAATCATTTTTCATCCACCTCCTGGAAATTCCCTGTTGTAACATAGTGGGGGGCCTGAATCGGACAATGAGGGCAACATGATCTATCCTAGAAAATAGGCTGAGAGTGACCAGAGAATCAATGCAGGGGGGATTGGCTCAGAAGAGGACCTTACCATTGCTCTGCCAGTGGATTTTGCAGAGACATATGTCAACATAGAGCACAACGGGATAGGAATAGACCCTTTGGCCCACATTATCAGCGCCAAACATGATGCCAAGTTAAAGTAATTTCCTCTGCCTCTGCCAATCCTTGTAAATACATTTGCCACCTATTAGATTGAAATGTCATGAATGTATCTGCTTCCATCACTATAGCTTATTTAAGAGGGAGTTGGATGAGGCCCTTGTGGCTAAAGGGATCGGGGGTATGGAGAGAAGGCAGGTACGGGATACTGAGTTGGATGATCAGCCATGATCATATTGAATGGCTGTGCAGGCTCGAAGGGCCGAATGGCCTACTCCTGCACCTATTTTCTATGTTTCAATGTTTCTATCACCACCTCTGATGCCATGTTCCAAACACGTACCACTTCTTGCAAAAAAACTTTCCCTTTTAAAATTCACCCCTTTCAAAACATTTTCCCTCGCGTCTTTTGCATTGATGGTTTACTCTTTCTATGCCTCTCACAATTGTTTTAAACTTGTAACAGGTTCTCCCTTCAGCCTCCAATATTCCAGAGAAAACAATCCAAGATTATACAAATTCCCTTTATCCCTGAAAATCTCTAATCCAGTCAGCATTCTGGTAAATCCCATCTGAACCCTCTCCAAAGCTTCTCAATCCTTCTTGTAATACACACAATATGTGGCCAAAGCAAAGTTTCATAAAGCTGTAACATTACTTCCTGATTCCTACTCCCAATTCCCCGATCTACGAAGTCATGTATATTCTTTGCCACTCTATCTACTTATCTTGCCATTTTCATTGCATCTCCAAGTGTTGTAAGTTATCTGCTGTCGGTAGACAATAATCACAGTATAGAAGAGGAGGACTGGGTCATTCTTGTATTGTAGACCATGAACGTGGCACCAGGTGGTGGTCTAAAACTAGCAGCAGACCTAATACGACCATGGTGCTTCAGTTATAGTTACTTCTCATCAGTCATTCAATCAGGAGCTAGGCAGGCAGACAGTAAAATAGTGTCACATGAGATTGCAGATGCTGGAAGCTTGATCAAAAAACAAATTGTTAGGAGAACTCAGCAAATTAAGCAGCATCTGTAGAGATAAATGAATAACCAGATTTAGGTTCCTGATGCAGAGTCTCAACCCAAAATATCAACTATCCCTTTGCCTCACAGATGCAGCAAAGGGTAAAAGATGTGTTAATACATCTCTAATGGGAATGAATATTCTATCAGGTTAGGAGGGAGAGATAAATCAGCTATGATTGAGTGGCGGAGTAGACTTGATGGGCCGAATGGCCTAATTCTGCTCCTATCAAAAGATCTTTTGATCTTTTGATCTGTTGCACTTGCTGGAGCTGTTTAATGAGCAAAGATGGTGATGGAATCAGACTGATGAGTGTCCCAGTCAAATAGTACAGCCAACTGGGTGTTAGAAAAGTACTCACTGTTTTGGTCGCTTTATCTGAGGAAGCAAACATGAAGTGTCGGATGCAGTTCAAAGGAGATTCCTCAAGCTGTGATGAGAGGGTTGTCCTATTCAGAGAGACGAAGCAAGCTGAGTTCTCTGAAGAAATATTTAAAGTGGAGATAGATACTGTTTTGAAATATCAGGATGTCTATGAAGATCTGGCACAGAGGAAGTTGCCTGGGCAGATTAGTCAGGATCATACTAATGGGGCAGGCAGGCTTGAGGGGCTGTGGACTTGGCCTGCTCCTATTTTCTTGTGTTTATGTGACAGTGTTCTGTGGCACACTCCAGCAAGTGCCCCAGTGCACTGTACTATTGCACCTTCAAGAGGAACAATGGGAAAGAGAAAACAACCTTTAAAAAATGCTCAGTAGAACCAATGTCTGGAAACAAATAGCCAATGGCAACTGTGCAGGCTTTGTGCTACTCCTGTGGTCCTGACCCTTTAAGGAAACTGGGAATTAATTAACACCATTTGATGTTGTGCAGTTCTTCAACAAATATTTCCTGGAGGGTTATGTCAACCATTTCCTGCTCTTTCATCGTTGCCGTGAGATTGAGCTACAAGCCAAGACACCTACCAGTGTTTCAGCTGCAGCCGGTGACTCGGGGCTTGTTGCCTGTATTATGGAAAGTGATGCGGGAAACAAAACTGCTTCACTTAGATGGGGCACAGTGGCACAGCAGTAGAGTTGCTGCCTTATCGCACCAAGGATTCGGGTTTGATCCCGACCACGGGTGCTGTCTGTACAGAGTTTGCCGATTCTCCCTGTGACAACATTCCATAGGTCTGCGGGTTTGTAGATTAATTGGCCTCTGTAAATTATCCCTAGTGTGTAGGATTGAACGAGTGCATCGGTGATCATTGGTCGGCGCGAACTCAGTGGGCCAAAGGGCCTGTTTCCATGCTGTATCTCTAAACTAAATTAAACTTACCTTCCCTTCACCTTTCAAGGCAGTGCAAGTCAAAGCCAGCTGTTTCCAAGACAAGCTGGGTAATTATCCCCAGTGCCCGGATAACTAAAGTAAATCAAGCTTTCTTGTTATTATAACTACAGAAACAAGGAACTGCAGATGCTGGTTAATACATAAAAGGTTAATACATAAGATGCTGGTGTAACACTTCAGTGCCAATCCGAAAAGAAGGGTCCCGACCTGAAACGTCACCTATCCATGTTTTCCAGAGATGATGCCTGGGCGGCTGAGTTACTCCAACACTTTGTATCCTTTTTCATTATTACTGCACTTGTTTTGGGAGCTTGCTGAGTACACATCAATCAATGTATTTCCTACACTGCGCAGCTTTGAAAATTCTTCATTAGGTGGAAGCATTTTGAGATGCATACAGATCGTGCGATTCTCTTGTCTTTCTTTAATTCATCTACATTCCACTTTTCCAAGGGAAAGAATGGGAACGGAAAGGTGAGTGAGTAAGCAAATAGTGTGGAGATGAAGATAGGGTTAACACTGTAAGAGGTGCCACCAATTAGATGAGATAATGAACCTTTTGATTCTACAGCTGCATGGAAAAATATCATGCCAATGTTTTATACAAGTATAAAAGAGTTCTCCACAGTAAGCTGGCTAGTATTTGTGGAGATGCAAGATACTGCAGATGATGGAAACTTGAGCAAATAATAGTGCTGGACAAACTCATCAGATCAGACACCATCTGTCCATTCCCTCCATAGATGCTGCCTGACCCATTGAGTTCCTCCATCATTTTGTTTTTTGGCTGGCATTTATCCCCTGCTCAATATGATATTAGAACAATACAACACAGAAACAAACCCTTCGGGCCACAAATCTGTGCTGAACATGATGCCAAATTAACTTAATCGCTTCTGCCTGCATGTGATCCATATGCCTCCACTTCCTGCATGTTCATATACTATCTAAAAGCCTCTTAAACACCATACTGTGTCCATCCATCACCCCAGGCAATACGTTCCAGACACCCACCAACTCTTTATGTACAAAACGCCCCCAACACACCTTCATTAAACTTTTCTCCTCTGACTAATATAAACTAATATCTATAACCGATTTATCAGGTCACTGCCACACTGTCACTTAAGAATCTTACTGCACAGAAATTGGTTGTCATGATCTTAATACTATTTCCTAAAAGATCATAATTTGTTGTAAATTGCCGTGGGATGCTTTGAAAGGAATGTAGGGGGTTTTATGAAGATAGAATCATGGAGCCATCCAGTTTCATGGCACCGAGTTCTTGCCAGCAATCAAGTATCCATTTACAATAATCACATCTTCTTCATCCCATAGCCCCAGATTTATTGAGTCATACAGCACATAACCAGACTCTTCAGCATTTCCAAACCACACCAATCATCAAACACCCATCTACTAATCCCACTTTATTCTCCCCACATTTTACCAATCACCTACAATACCAGGATAACTCACCTACAAAATGGAGGTCAAGCTCTTCAGATGTGATGGGTAAACCAAGCTATGAGGATGCTGTGAGGCTTCAGGGTAACTTGAATAGGTTGGGTGAGTGGGCAGATGCCTGGCAAATGCAGTATAATGTGGATACATGTGATGGTATCCACTTTGGTGGCAAGAACAGGAAGGCAGATTATTATCTGCATGGTGTCAGATTAGGAAAAGTGGATGTGCAATGAGACCTGGGTGTGCTTGTACATCAGTCACTGAAACCAAGCATGCATGTACAGCAGGAAGTGAAGAAAGCTAATGGCATGTTGGCATTCATTGAGAGAGGATTTGAGTTTAGGAGCAAGGAGGTCCTACTGCAGTTGTACAGTGCCCTGGTGAGACCACACCTGGACTATTGTGTGCAATTTTGATGCCCTAATTTGAGAAAGGACATTATTGCTATTAAGGGAGTACAGCGTAGGTTTTTTTTTTTCTTCACTTTAGTTTTTATTGCTTTTATGTATACACAAATAAAAACACAAATATAACAACAAAACATACAGTGTAGCAGGGGGTTCAGTTTACAATTAATGATGCAGTATACAGAACTATTTTCATATTAAAACATTGTCCAATAACTTACATTATTGTCTATAAAATTATACAGTGTTGATGTCTTTATTTCTATACCTAATCCATTTTTCCCATTTTCTGTTAAACTCGTCTTCTTTCACTCTTAGAGAATATGTCATTTTCTCCATGACAAATATTTCCTGTACTATGTCTAACCATTGTCTAAGTCTGGGTGTGTCTGCTGCGAGCCAGTTTCTTGTAATGGCCTTTCTGCCAGCTGTGAGTAGGAATTTAACCAAGTAATGGTCTTCCTTCAGCTCCACTGTATTTATATTACCCAGGTATAAAATGTAACGCTTCTTGCAGACTGTATATCCTAATACCTCCATTAATTCTGAATTCACTCTGTCCCAAAATGGTTCTATTTTTGGGCAACTCCAGAAGATATGTGCATGGTTTGCGTCTGTTTGACCACATTGCCTCCAGCATGTTTGCTGCCTTAGAATTTGCTTGCTTTTTATGTTAGGCGTAATAAAGAAACAAATCAAATTTTTTCAATTAAATTCTCTCCAATTTTGTGAATTAGTGGATGTCTGTAGTGTTACACACATATGATGCCATTCTTCTTCTGAGATTATAATGTTCAATTCCTTTTCCCACTTAAATTTTACATAAAATGTAGTTTTAGCTTGACATTCCATTAAACTATGATAAAGTTTAGAAATAATCCTTAATGTTTTTTGATGATACGCATTAACTATCACTTCGCCTCCCTTTTTACCTTTTTATTGTAATAATCTCTCAGTTGGAGGTATCTAAACAAGTCTTGGTTCCAAAGTGCAAATCTATCCTTCAAATCTTGAAAACTTCTTAGGTCTCCATTTTCAATAACAGTACAAAATGCAGTAATTCCTTTCTTCATCCACTCTTTAAATGTTGAGTCATACATCCCTGGTTTAAATTCATTATCCAAAGCTATCCATCTTAAAACTTTTTGTCGTTTATTCAGTTTAAGTTGTCTGGCAAGAGTGAACCAGGTTTCTAAAGTAAATATCGTTATTGGATAGATTATACTCCTGATATGTCCAGGAAGCGCTTTTTCTCCCAAAAGTGTTTGGATGTGGAAGTCAGGGATATATGTCTCAATCTCTTTCCACCTAGCTATATAGCTGTCCTCACACCAATTAATTAGTGGTCGAAGTTGAGCTGCATAGAAATATATCCTAAAATTTGGAAGTGCCATTCCACCTTTGTCCTTTGGCAACTGGAGTGTAGTGTATCGAATTCTGGCCTTCTTTCCTCCCCAAATAAATCTAGATATTAATTTATCCCATTCCGTGAATTGTTTTAATGGTACCTCTATTGACAGAGATTGAAACAAGTACAATAGCCTTGACAAAATATTCATTTTCACCACATTTATCTTAGTACTAAAATCCATTGGGTAGGTGGACCATCTTTCTATATCCTTTCTTATGTTTTGGTTGATGTGATTATAATTGGCCCCATACAACATTGATATATTTTTTGTTATATGTACCCCTAGGTATTTGATTGATTTTGAATCTCATTTAATATTATAATTTTGTTTGATTTCTTCTGGAGGAGGACAATTAAATAGGAGGATTTGAGTTTTTGAAATATTCACTTTATATCCTGCATAAAAATTAAATTCATCTGTGATCCCCATCATCCTTGGAAATCAGGTGTTTACTTCCGTGAGATACATCATTACATAATCTGCGAAAAGGCCAATTTTATGTTCTCTGTCTCTTATAGTTACTCCCCTCAGTTCCCTATCTTGACAAATCGCTTGAGCCAATGGTTCAATATGTATAGCAAACAGGGTAGGGCTAAGACAACATCCCTGTCTCGTTCCTCTTCCTAACACAAATCTCTCAGTTAAGGACCCATTCACCTTTACTCTTGCAGTAGGTTGCTGGTAAATTGCTTTAATAACTTGAATTGACTCTTCGGTAAAGCCAAATCTTTCTAGTGTTTGATGTAAGAACAGTAAGATTAAATGAGAACTTACCAGTTTGAAGTTTGATCTTTATTTTATGAGGAATTACGATGCGGGATTACGTGAAGACCCCGCCAGCAAGCATGCGCGACATTCTTCAAAGCAGTGGTGTGAAATCACAGATACCAGAGTAGACTAACATACCATAACATAACTTATATACCAGTTGAAATTTATAATAGAGGGTTTGGGAGCGGAGGGCACGTAATCCCTCATCGTAACTCCTCATAAAATAAAGATCAAACTTCAAACTGGTAAGTTCTCATTTAATCTTACTATTTTACTTCGGAGTCACGTGAGTGACTACGTGAAGATTTCAAAGCTCTGTGATTTGATGCCCTGGAACGAGTCCATGCTCACACACTGCCATGCTAGGAAAGGAGGATGAACGTATTTCAGGCATGACACTGTGCTGAAAAACAAAGAAGGTATTTATTCATACCTAAAATAATATGCCCTTGAGGTTAGAAAACATTAGTGTCCACCCCCGCTGCGCCCAATACCACCCTTAACCATCTGGAGATGGTTTACACTGTGACCTTATGGTGAGGGCATTTGTGGCTTATGAGTAAAGCCCTCTCCGTGCCCCTTAGACTCTTGGTGACTTCTATATATCATAAAATATACGGCACAATGCAGAGTTAAATATACCCCTCATCAGTTTTGATACCAGTGGGTATGATCCTGTAGCGAGGTGATCACTCCCTCGGCCCAGATAATTAGATAGGGCACTCCGTGCACAATTAATGGCACTAACTCAATCCTTCATCGAAATGAAGGGTGGCCAGAAACTCCAGCAATTCAGTGATGGTGGCTGAGTCATATGAAGTGTTCGTCCTGGTGCAGAACACTTCTCATTTTCTGACATATGTCAGGTATTGTCTTCTGGTGGACTCCCTGCACGACGCTGTGATGACATTGATCATCCTGTCAGAGAGTCCGTAGTCCAGAAATGGCCTGTTCAGAATCTGCAAATCAATAGGTTCATTCGATCATGGCACGGATGACTTTCCCCTGTCACGGGGTGTACCAACAAACTCGGCCGTTTGTTGATCCGAATGCAGGGTTCTGCGGCCATCTTTAGTACTGCTGGGAACCATGGTTGGGTAGGCCAGTCGGGAACAACCAAAATACCCATTGCGGAGTCTTGTTTAATTTTTTGTAAGACCCGACTGATGAGGCAGAAGGGGGGGAAATGCATAGAAAAACAAATCCCCCCAATGCAGCGAGAAAGCATCCATCGCTGCTGCCCCCGGGTCTGGTTCCCAAGCAACATATGTTGGTAGTTGGTGATTAATCTGGATGCAAAAAGGTCGATATCTGGTGTCCCATACCGTTCTATAATATCTGTAAACACTTTCCGATCCAACATCCATTCAATGTTGTCGTCGAATTTACGTGACCTGGTGTCCGCCACTGTATTTAATTTACCTGGAAGGCAAGTGTCTGAGATCCAAATCTCTCTATCCAGACACCAGCGCCAGATATTATTAGCCAATTCATCATGTGATATCAACTTTATTCCACCCATATGATTAATATAGGCCACCACTGTGTTATTATCAATTTGTAACCGTACATGCAACTGGTGCATATCTGAGCAGTAGGCCCTGAGTCCATGAAATGCTCCCAGCATTTCTAAATAATTAATCCCTAGTGCTTTGAACAGGGTTAATTATTGTGCAGTCCATCTGCCACCACAACTTGTGGTGGTATTAGTTGCTCCCCAACCTTTAGCACTGGCATCAGTCTGTAAAGTAACCGAACGATTCATGATAGTGATGGGGTTAGAACAATGCTGAACATTTTCTATCCACCAATTTAATTCTAATTTAGCTTTCCCTGGTAGTTTCATAGGCCTATCGAAATGGCCTGCATGATTTTTGAGAGTTAGAATTTTTGCTCTTTGCAGGTTTTGGTAATGGAGTGGTCCAAGTTGTGCTGCTGGAAATGCAGCCACTAGTTTCCCAATCACTCTGGCTCCTTGCCGAATGGATGGTTCCCTGATGCCAGTGAGGCTTTTACATGCTTCCGTCAAGTCTGTCACTTTGTTTGGTGGCAAGGTGATAGACATTTGAACAGATTCAATAGTGAACCCCAAATAATCCATGGTAGTGGAGGGTTTCAATTTTGATTTATCTGGATGTATGATAAATCCCAGCTTTTGAAAAAGATGTTTTGTGGCTGATACTGCCAATGTAGCCATCTCCAAATTCTCACCTACAATGAGAATATCATCAAGGTAAGCCATGACAATATGGTTATGTTTCCTTAAGTATGCTAAAGCTGGTTTTAAAAATTTTGTAAACAGCCTGGGTGCGGATGACAATCCATTGGGTAAGGCCTTATACTGCCAAAGCTGTCCCATCCAGACAAAGTTTAGGTATTTACGATGATCCTTCTGTATTGGTACTGAATAGTATGCATCTTTCAGATTGGTGCAGGCCATGAAGTACCTATCAGAAATTAGCTGTTTGGCTGTGACAAACGTATCCATTTTAAAATGGGCATACTGAACGGCAGTATTTAGTTCAGTCAAATCTATAATGATGCGGCATCCATCATCGTTTTTGTTTTTTGTAAATATATTTAATACGATCTCTTCAGATTCTCTGATTTTCTTCTCAATTACCCCTTTTGCGTTTAGTCTTAACAGTTCAGCATGGCCTGCTGTTCTCTCTTTTTGTGAGGTTGTGGGGTTGGCGCATTTTCCATGAAGGCTGGGCTGGGCCATAGTCTAAAAAAGACCGCTGAGCAGGTGGGCCGGCCTTCGAGCTTTCACCACCAGATGGTCTTTCATTGTAGCGATGTCTGGTGTATGTGTAGGGGTGCTACCGCTGCTGATAATGGGTTTTGGAGGTGTTTGGCACCTTGATCAGGCCTATAACCTTGGCCTCCTCATCCAGGTCTTTTACCTGCTTCGGGAGGTTGTCCCCAAACAGCAAAGTTGGCGGCTGTGTGCTGCTAGTCCTGCATAATCCCGCAAATTTGGGATTAAGTGCAGGCTTGACGATGCTCTTCCTGTAACTGTTAATCTCAAATTGAGTATTACACAGGAGTGCTAGAGCGTCTTGTAGCTCTTCAGGCATCTCAACCCCATCGGCTGTTCTGGCTACTGCTGTGATACCAGCAGCCAGCAGTTTAAGGATTCTTTGGAGTTTCACCTCCTGGCTCCTTATAGTTGGGCTCATGTTGCCCCAGATGGGGTTGTTGACTGCAGGCACATTTAGAGAAATGCAGTTCTCTGGAACAAGGTATTTTTCTGCAGTGTTGTTTATGGCTTGCTCCTGCAGCTGGTTGGTAACCATGTAATTAATACTGGCTGCCAGCTTTGGATGTATAGGCAGTCCTTTCTGGGTTGGTACAGCATGTTTATTAACCATGCCCGACAACTCTTCTGGCACCCCTGACACAGGTGACTCTTCAGCCATTGCCCCTTCTTCAGGGTCAGCCCAGCTCTGACCCCTAATGCTTCCCTGCGAAGAGGGTGAGACATTTGGCAGTCCTTGATAGGATACCGCCGTGGGTCTGCGAGGAGACCCACCGTGACTCTGCCCCTGCATAAGCAGGTCATGCTGGAGCAATTGCTCCACCATCCGCTCCATGCGGGAAAGACGCATGCCGTCGCTATCTGCGAATGCGGTGTCCTCAGGTCCGGACCCAGCTGAGTCAACGGACCTGTCCAACTTCCGGGTGGTTTCGCCAGCGGACCGCGGCGCACCTGCGGTCTGTTGCGGCGAGAAGTCGGGAGCTGCTGGCAGCACCTGAGCTCTGGAGAGTCGGCACGCTGCTGGCTGCTTCCTACAGTAGCGGTTTTTGCTGCTGCTCTCCTGGATTTCCTTGACTCCATGGTGCTTTTTCCATTGCTGAAAAACAAAGAACACCGAGTCGCCATGCTCACCAGACTGGTAAGACTTACCTTCGGTAGGTTTTTTAAACTTACGTTGGAGGAGCGGCGCTCCTCCCGACTGTCGCTTCCGCAATGCGTTCGACGATATGTCGCGCATGCGTGCTGGCGGGGTCTTCACGTAGTCACTCACGTGACTCCGAAGTAAAATTCCCAATTAACCCTATCAAAAACATTTTCCGCGTCTAGACTTATCAGGACAGCACGCGTACTTTCCTTTTGAAACTTGTGTATTATATGTAGGGTTCTTCTAATGCTGTCCTGTGTTTGTCTGCCTACTATAAAACCAGTCCGGTCTTCATCAATTAAATCTGACATGAACTTTTCAAATCGTTTGGAGATAATTGAAGAATATAATTTATAGTCCACATTTAGAATTGATATCGGTCTGTAGTTGGTACAATTTTCCTTGTCTTTGTTCTCTTTGGGGATTAATGTTATAATTGCCTCTTTCCATGACGGGGGTGTCTTGCCTTCTTTGATAATCCATTTAAAGGTTCTCAGAAGAAGTGGGTTCAGCTCATTCCAAAATATTTTGTACTATTCTATAGGGAAACCGTCGCTGCCTGGGGCCTTGTTTGATTTCATCCTACCAATTGTCTTCTCTATCTCCTCCAGTGATATTTCTGCTGTGGTTATTTTATTTTGTGTCTCTCCAATACAGGGCAGATCTATTGTACTTAAAAAAATCCTCATTGATTCCCCATCTACTGTAGAGGTTTGTGTATATAATTCTTTATAATATTCCTGGAAGATATATTCTATTTCTTTTGGATCACTCTTCAAATTCTGTGTACAGGGGTATTTTGTGTATGGTGTTGTCAGCCTGTTGTTTGCGTAACCTTCGGGCAAGTATTTTAGTGGATTTAGGGCCAAGCTCATAATGTGCCTGTTTTACAAATCTTGCTTTTTTCTCCACCTCTTGACCCAATATTCCATCCATTTGTCCCCTCAAATCTTCTATTTGCTTATAAGTTCTCTGGTCCTTATTATTTTTATACTTCAGTTCTAAATCCTTTAGGTCTGTTATCGACTTATTATATGTTTTCATTCTGGCCTTTTTAATAAGTGATGCCCTCGCTATTAACCTACCTCGTGTTAAAGCCTTCAATGAGTCCCATAGTATGAATGGGTCCACCTCCCCATTGTCATTCTCCTCTAGATAAGTTTTGATTTCCAATTTAATATCATTAACAGTTGTTTCATCATTCAGTATTCCAACATTTAATCGCCACACTGTGTTTTTCGTTTTACTGTCCATTTGAATTGTTATGTATATGGCATTATCGTCTGATACATCTGCCATACCAATTCTGCAATCTGTTACCCTATAACAGTCTTCTTTCTGCATTAAGAAATAGTCTATTCTGGAGTAAACTGAGTGCGGTATTGAGTAATGTGTATAGTCTCTTTCTAGAGGGTGAAAATTCCTCCAGACATCAAGAAAACCAAATTCTTCACAGGTAGTGTTTAGTAGTTTTGTTAACTGGTTCTTATTCTTCTTTTTACTTGTCGTATCAAGCCCATGATTCAGTACAACATTCAGATCACCCCCACATATACAAATTCCTTCTGCTTCCATTGCAATAATATCAAATAGGGATTTGAAAAAATGTTTATCACTATCTGGGGGAGCATAGATATTCACCGGTGTCAGGATATTATTATCAACTTTGCCCTTTACTATGATATACCTCCCTTCTTTGTCTTTTATTTCTTTAAACATTTGGAATTTAACTGAGTTTGATATCAAGATTGCCACTCATCTTTTATGACTACAAGTATGTGAGCTATAATATGTGTTTTTATATCCAAATCCTTTCAGCTTCTCATGCTCTTGTCGCGATAAATGGGTTTCTTGTAAGAAAATAATATGCATCTTCACTTTTTTCAATTTAGTCATGACTTTAGCCCTCTTAATTGGATTACCCAAACCATTAACATTTAGAGACATCAGCTTAAGTCCTTGACATTGCATCATTACATTTAGTGTGATTAATTTCACTGTATCCCCTCAACTCAACACCAGAACCATTCTGAACGACAAACCAAAACATATGAACAAACAAAGGTGTTTTACCTGGCAAAACAAAACAAAACATCAAAACATATATGGACTCCCAAAAAAGGGTATTCTCTCTCCTCCATAGATCCAGAATCCCTTTGTAAATTGAGGGGAGAAGCCTAACATTAAGAAAGGGCCCTCTCCTAGATAAGCGGGGTAACCCTCTATGGATCCCTCCATTCATTCTAGCTCTAATATTTTGCTAATCTCCTAACAGTCGGATTTATCTTTTGTTGGAATACTTGAAGGTGCTCCCATGCCCGTCTGACTGTGTCTGATTCTCCGTGTCTCTCGACGAGCTGCCACCGCGCCGTTTGGTGGAGTTGTTCACGCAGTGGCGGCATGTCCGTGTCTCCCCGCAGCTCTTCCACTTTATAGCCTCTCCGTTGTATCTCTCGCACGGCTTCCCTTGCGTTGTTGTAGGTTTGGAGACCGCTCGCCCAGTGAATATGGATCTTGGTAAATGGTGTCTGAAAGCGGATTCCTTCCTCTTTTAGGAAGCTTTTAATATGTTTGTATGCCTTGCGTTGTTGTACTACAGTGGTAGTATAGTCATGCCAGCATTCATTCTCCAAGTTGGATCTTCTTTTGCCATGCCTGTTTGAGAACCATCTCTTTAACTTTAAACTGGAGAAAGTGGACAATTATGAATCTCGGAGGGGAACTGGGGCTTGGTTTCTGTGCCAGGAATCTGTGTGTTCATTGAATCTGTAAATCTGTCATTTCAGGGATTGACATTTCACTTCTGAGCAGTTTCTCTACAAACTGAGGTACTGAGCTACCTTCTGCACCCTCTGGCACTCCGTATATCCGCAAATTATTTCTTCGGGATCTGGACTCCAGATCATTTAATTTGGCGACAACTAACTTCTGCTCTTTCGGTGTTTCCTGGAGTATAGTGTTTGCAGCGACACTCCATGTTTCCAGCTCCTCTATTCGGGTGGCGGCTTCTTCCGGTTTTTTTTGGTCTTGTATTGCTTGTGCATTCGCTGCCATCTGAAGATTCATTTCATGTTTAAATTCGGCCAGCTCGTCTCTCATATCCCGCTTGAAATCGTCTTTGAATGATGTGAAGTCCACTTTTAATTCTCTTCTCAAGTTGCTTATTTGTGTACTTATGCTTTTTAATCCCTCATGGAGGGCCTCTGTTGCATCATCTCCACCAGCCTGTTTGTTTTTGGCTTTGTCTGTGTCGCCTTGGGCCTGACCTTCTGTTTCTTGCTTTTCTAGCATCTTTTCTTCCAACTTTCTGCTCTTTGTTTTGACTCCCCCACTCATACTGTACTCATTAAAACTTTAATTGCTTACTTTGAATGTAGGGGCGGTTTATTTTTCGGACTGTACGGAGCTCTCTGTCTAATCAGCCACCATGCTCTGCCGCCTACCGGAAGTCTCGTACAGCATAGGTTCACCAGGTTAATTCCCTGGAATGCAGGACTGACATATGATGAAAGAATGGGTCAACTGGGCATGTATTCATTGGAATTTAAAAGGATGAGAGGATATCTTATGGAAACCTATAAAATTCTTAAAGGTTTGACTGGCTAGATGCAGGAAAAATGTTCCCGATGTTGGGGGAGTCCAGAACCAGGGGTCACAGTTTAAGAATAACGGGTAGTCCATTTCGGACTGAGATGAGGAGAAACCTCTTCACACAGAGAGTCGTGAATCTGTGGAATTTTCTGCCACAGAAGGCAGTGGAGGCCAATTCACCGGATGTTTTCAAGAGAGTTAAGGGCCTGTCCCACCAGCATGCAACTCTATGCGATGAGCGCGACCTAACGTGGTCGCTTGAGCCGTCCGGCGTCGGTCCCACTTCAATCGCCGGAGCCATGCGGAATTGTGCAGAGTTCGTCCCAACGTCACGCAGGGCTCCGAAAAACTGACTATGTTCAAAAATTCCGCGCGGCAACGGCTTGTTGGCTCGCAGTCGCCTTAACGCATTACACACCGTCTCAACGTCGTGCCTCCATGACCCTCTATGTGTGTGTCTCCGTGGCCCTCTCTGTGTGTGCCTCTGTGCCCCTCTCTGTGTGCCCCTCACTGCCCTGGCAAATTTACCTTTAAGACTTCGCTCCAAGTTCGCCTCACTTTGCACCGCGTTGCGCCACTCACCCGCTGCCGGTTTGGTCGTGCTTGCCGCATGCAGGTGCATGCTGGTGGGAACGGCCCTGTACAGGGGATCACCCGACCTCCGCACGGCCCCCGCTTCTAGTTTGATCGCGCTCATCGCATGGGGTCGGATGCTGGTAGGACAGGCGCTTTAGGTCTAGCTCTCAGGGCCAAAAGAATCAAGGGATGATGGGAAAAAGCAGGAACGGGGTACTGATTTAGATAATCAGCCATGATCATATTGAATGGTGGTGCTGGCTTGAAGGACCGAATGGCCAACTCCTGTACCTATTTTTCTATGTTTCTATGTTTCTAAGGACCTGGAAGGAAACCATGCAGTTGCAGGGAGACTGTAAACTGCCTATACAAATGCAAACCTCTCTTTCAAAAATCCAATTTCTGAATTCTTGCCCTTTGAATCAGTTCACAGCAATGATCCTCTCACGTATTAAAAACTTCATCACAGCTCACTGAATAAATTCTCTGAGGGTGGAGTCAAGGTTTCTACCCCACACCCAAACCCAGTCAGGGGCATTCATTCAGACCGAATGGGAGAAGTTAATCACAGTGCCATTTTGAAAGCACAGCTCAAACCTTGCTCCCTGACAGGCAAATGAGACTGTAAGCAGAGGGAATGTTGCAAATACTAACTACAAAGACCAATGGCACCTCAAACTCTGAAAGGAGCACACGGTCAGTCTGGGGGAAATTTAGACATGGGCTAATTCAACATGGGCATTCCTGGAAGAGATGTGGCAGTGAATGCCTGCCTAGTCAATTGTGCCAACTGTATTAGCGGACATATGTATGTGAGTGTGTGCATGTAAGTGTGTATGTGTGTGTGTGTTCATTGTGTGCATGTGTGTGCGCGTCTGTGTGTGTGTTTGTGTGTGGCTGTGTATGTCTGTGTGTGTCTGTGCGTTTGTGTGTATGTCTATGTCTGTGTGTTGTGTGTGTGTGTGTGTGTGTGTGTGTGCATGTTGGGAGGGGAGGATATGTGCATTGGGTTTGTATTTTGTTAACTGGTTCTTATTCTTCTTTTTACTTGTCGTATCAAGCATATGATTCTGTATTAGACAAATTTAGACAAGTGGTGGGGGGAGAGGAGGAAGGGGGGGTGAGGGAGGGGAGGAAGGGAAGGGGGGGGAGGTAGTGACTGGGGGAGGATGTGGGATTTGGCAGGAAGTGTAAAGTATTTAGTGGCTACAGATCATTGTATATGTTTTTCACCTAGCAAACCCAACAATTATGTACAGCTGTTCTCAGGTAAAGAATGGGTTCCATTTTTACAGATTTTTACAGTCAATTTTGTCCTTAAGTTGGAAAAATACACAAAAGCGCTCAATATGGCAACCATACTTCAATAGTATTGTAATGAATGGCATTAAAAGCACATAGAAACATAGAAACATAGAAATCAGGTGCAGGAATAGGCCATTCGGCCCTTCGAGCCTGCACCGCCATTCAATATGATCATGGCTGATCATCCAACTCAGTATCCCGTACCTGCCTTCTCTCCATACCCTCTAATCCCCTTAGCCACAAGGGCCACATCTAACTCCCTCTTAAATATATCCAATGAACTGGCCTCAACTACCCCCTGTGGCAGAGAGTTCCAGAGACCCACCACTCTCTGTGTGAAAAAAGCACGTAAAGGCTGATGAGAAGGAACAATGATTAAAAGTGGAGAGAGGAAACTCGTTCTGCCCTTCACAGGAACAAATGTATGTACATACGTCAAACTTTGGAATTTATTAATAAGTTGGAGATAGTTCTTATTTATGGGTGTTTGTAACCCAGGAATGGTCGATTATATAAAAGCAAAAAAACAACAGATGTTTGAAATATGAAATAAAAGCTGATAGTGCTGAAAACTTTTGACAGATTAAGCGGCATCTGTCAAAACATTTAAAACATTAGGGCAATGAAGTTGCATTAGAAATGCAGAGGTACTTATTAAGGAAAGGGATGTGGTTGTGGAAGTGAGTTTTGGTAAATATCTTACAAAAACAAGAAGGGAAACAAAAGTTATTAAAGGTGAATAAAGTGAAAGAAACAAATGAAGTTCCCATGAGAGAGAAGAGCTGATTCAACATGGGCATTCCTGGAAGAGATGTGGCAGTGAATGCCTGCCTAGTCAATTGTGCCAACTGTATTAGTGGACATATGTATGTGAGTGTGTGCATGTAGGTGTGTTCATTGTGTGTATGTGTGTGTGTGTGTGTGTGTGTGTGTTTGTGTGTGGCTGTGCATGTGTTTGTGTGTGGCTGTGTATGTCTGTGTGTGTCTGTGCGGTTGTGTGTGTGTCTGTGTGTTGTGTGTGTGTGTGCATGTTGGGAGGGGAGGATATGTGCATTGGGTGTGTATTTTGGCATGTGTGTATGTGTATTTCCTCTTCTCTGGAACTCTCTTGGCATTTTACATATATATGTTTCAGTCTGAATAACAAATGACCACAAACGACAGCACAAAAGAATTACAGAGTGGAGTAAAAGCAAGTTCATTGTCAACAGAAACCTCCTGCTGAGGAATTTCAATTTCATATATCTAATTATCGCTGTCAGTTAGAAGAATTGACAAAAAAAAAAGCATTCTTTGTTCTCCCTCTATGCCTCCTGCATCTCACTCTCAATTAATTCCAGCACACAAATATGACTAATTGTCTTTCGCAGTGGAGACTTTGTGCTCAGGCTGAGTGTAAATAGATGTCGGGGTACTGCAAATGCTTCTGAGAGCATTCATTGCTTAATGATATTGCAACACAATGGACATGCATAATTCAGGTGACCACACTCACTTTCAGCATGAGATTTTTTGAATGAGATTAGGATGTCTCATCGTTTGGAACTGTTTCCTCCCCCTTCTATACCGCACTGCCACAGCCATCCCCCCCACCCCCCTCTCCCCTCTCCCCCTTCCCCTTCCCTCTGCTGACTGTGACATGACAGCCATAAATCAGTTTGACCTGCAGAAGAAAATCTCTGTCATTGAAATGCCAGCCCGAGTGGCACTGCACCCCTGCCATTGAGTCAGAAGGGTTCCTGGTTCAAAATCCTTCCACAGACACAAGCACAAAAACTTCCTGAGAGGATGAGTGAGAGTGCCACGTGAGCACAGATGCTACCTGCTGTGGGTCTAGTTTCTCCCTCGGGTGAACAGAAAAGTTTTGTAACATTTATTTTCAGGCAAATTAACCCTGGGCTATCCCTCAATCAACTGTGTTTACATTTCATAGAAACATAGAAAGATAGAAACTAGGTGCAGGAGTAGGCCATTCGGCACATTGAGCCAGAACCGACATTCAATACGATCATGGCTGATCATCCAAAATCAGTACCCCATTCCTGCTTTTTTCCCCATATCCCTTGATTCCATTAGCCCGAAGAGCTATATCTATTTATCTCTTGAAAATATCCAGTGAATTGGCCTCCACTGCCTTCTGTGGCACAGACTTCCACAGATTCACAACTCTCTGGGTGAAAACGTTTTTTCTCATCTCAGTCCTAAATGGCCTACCCCTTATTCTTAAACGGTGACCCCTGGTTCTGGACTCCCCCAACCGGGAATTTTTTTCCTGCAACTAGCACTTCTAATCCCTTAAGAATTTTATATGTTTCTATAAGATCCTCTCTCATTATTCTAAATTCCAGTGAATACAAGCCCAGTCTATCCGTTTGTTCATCATATGTCAGTCCCACCATCCCGGAAATTTACCTGGTGAATCTATGCTGCACTCCCTCAAACAACTTAATTGACTGTACACTGCACTGATATGTCATGAAAGGGAACTATCTTTCTCCTTCATTCCCATCACTACTTTAACTACAGTGGTGGTGACCTCATGTAGTGTTGAGGTCTGTATATGTCATTCTGAGGTGCTGGAGCTGATGAATAGAGTGTATGAAGGAACTGCAGATGCTGGTTTATACCAAAGGTAGACACAAAATGCCGGAGTAACTCAGCAGGACAGGCAGCATCTCTGGGTGGGAATGGCTGATGTTTAAGGGTTGAGACCCTTCTTAAAACTGAGAGTCAGGGAGAGGGAAAGAAGAGATATTGAAGGGTAAGGTGTGAAACTGAGAATCAAAGGGGACAAAGCTCAAGGAAAATGGAGAATAGTTAGCTAGGGGAAGCATATGAGGCACACAATGTAAAATTTAATCAGGAGTATAGTCAGTATTCGGGGAACTAGAATGGGGGAGAATTACTCCAGCATTCTGTGTCCATCTGAAGAATAGAGTGCAGCCACTGCAAAGACTCAGCTGGGAAGGATCACCAGCTGGAGTGGTGGCCTACCGCTTCTGGAGACTGCTTCCAGAAAAGGATGAGGGAATTTGGCACGTCTCCAATGAGCCTAGCTAATTTCTACAGATGAACCATAGAATGGATTCTATTTGGCTGCATATCAGCTTGGTTTGGCAACTGCTCTCCCTAAGACCACAAGAAATTATAGAAAATCATGGAAGCAGCCCAGTCCATCACGCTAACCAGCCTCCCCCCGTCAACACCATCTAAACTACATACCAGTCCCAGGAAACCAGCCAACATAATCAAAGTGTAATAATATTCATAACCAGGTCATTCTGTTTTCTTTCCTCTCGGGTACAAAAACTTGAAAGCACAGACCAACTGCCAGATTCAAGAACAGCTTCTACCCCTCTGCTGTCAAACACTTGAAAGACTTCTCATATGCTTAGGACAAATTCACAATCTAGTCTGAACAAGGGTCTCGACCCGAAACATCACCCATTCCTTCTCTCCAGAGATGCTGTCTGTCCCACTGAGTTACTCCAGCATTTTGTGCTTAACCCAATCTTCCAATCTACCTTCTTGTGGCCCTTACATTTTTTATCTGCACTTTCTCTGCATCAGTAATATGATAGTCGGCTCTCTGTTTATTTTGTCTTTTGCACTAACTATTCTACTTGTGTATGGTATGATTTACCCGGACAGTGGTTTTTCACTGCACCTTGGTACATGTGACAATAATAAACCAATACCAACATAGGCCATGCCCTTTGCAACAGCCTCTCGCCAATTCTATGTTTAAGGATGAAGCATTAGTGACATTGATATATAGTAAGGGAATGTATTGAATTGCTTGGTACAATAAATGCAATAAGTGAAGATAATGAGAGGATCTGATTGTAGTTACTGCATATATTATCACTAAATTATATTTTTTGGTAAATAAAATCTTCATTAAATATTCAGACTACACAAAAATAGTTAACAAACTACTTTACACCTGGGGTGGCATTTGTGCCAGGAGAATTTTTCTTTTCACCTGGATTATTCAAGGGTGCTCTTTAAACAATAAAATCTTTATGTTGTTTTCCTCCATTATACTGCTGGTTATGCTTTGTTGACCTATTGGCTTTTGGTCATCCAGTGTGAATGCTGACAGAAGAGCAAAGGTAAAGAACCAAGAGGAGCTGCTTCACCCCATGAGCCCGCTCTATTTTTCAGTAAGATCACAGCTGATCTGAACTCAGCCTCAGCTCCAGTTTCTGTCCATCGTTCCAACTCATCTACCCCAGAATTCTATCTCTGCCTTCATCACATTTAATTATTGCACAACTCACTGAGGTGGAGAATTCCATAGAGTCATGGCTGTCTGAGAAAATAAATTGCTCCTCAGATAGATACAAGGTGCTGGAATAACTCAACGGGTCAGGCAGCATCTCTGGAGAAAGAGGACGGGTGACGTTTTGGGTTCGTAGCCCTCTTCAGACTGAAAGTTGGGGGATTGGTGGGGTGGGGGGGGGGGGTGCGGGTGAAGAGCTGGAGGTGAGAAAAGACCAGGACATCAGGATCCGGCTAAAAACAGTTATTGAGGCAGGTGCAATGACACCATTTGGACAGGTAAATTGATAGTAAATATTTAGATAGATGGGTAAAAGATGGACAAAGGAGACTGTGCTAGATGGGACCTTTGTATATCAGGGATGAATTTGACCAAAGGGCCTCTGTGCTGTCTGACTATGACGCTCCTCGTTAATAGGATGCATGCAGGAAAATAAGTGAAGGAATGGCATTCATTGGATAACATAATAGCCAACGGGTGGTCGATGAACCAAATGGTTTTATTCATTTTCCTAAATGGAGATATGGGATAAATGGAATGAGACTGAGTAAATGAACAGATTGAATGTAGGGTGGAACGAACTTTATTAATATCTCAACAAACTTCACAACCAAGGGAATTGGTTCCTTTCGGTGCTGTTTTTTTGTAAACTGTCAGCAAATGAGCCTGGTGGCTTCAAACAAATGTTACCCACTCTGCCCTAAATGTAAAATAGTTGGTCAAAATTCAATAAGAAATTCAAGGATACTTCTTCACTCAAATGAAAATGTGCAGCTCACTGCAGCTATGGTTGTGACAAATAGCATCGAAAGATTTATGTGGGTGCTGGGGAAATAACATTGGAGGCAAGAATAAGGTGTAGTCCATTTACCAAAGAAAACAGGGGCCACAGTTCTCTTATCCGAAATACAATAGCCTTTGTCCGTTCAGTTCTGCTCCAGCTTTTCATGGTACAAGAAGTTTGAATTATTTTATTCCCAGTTGGCAATGAGGAATACGGCTCAGGTATAAGCCACAGGAAGGGGGTGGGGAACAGAAGTTCTTTCAATCACCATGTTCCCCTGTTCAAATTCAAAACCATGATATGAGATAATATTGAACTGAATTATCCGAGTTCACTGAGGTTGTTCACTCATCCCTGTTTTTTTGACAGATCTTTCAATACTTCAACAACAGGATGATGTAACTCATCTAAAAACATACAAGATTAAACCAGATTGGATGTAACTGCAGGTAACAAGATATTCGGAGCAGATGGCAGGAAACATTCCATTCAAAAGGCGATCGATACCCAGAATGATCTTCTGGATGGATTGGTGGAGGCAAAATAATTCAAAAAGGTCTGAGTTCTGGTCGGGGAACCCAACATTTCCACAGATGGTCAACAAGATGGTCTAAACAAAAATAGATGTTGCTTCTCAGCAGAAACCTCTTCAATTGGAAATTTGTCAGACATGACCTGGGTGACCAAATATTAGATACTGACCATCAGCAAAACAAGCATTGTAAGCAGAATTAGACATTAAATACTGGTAACTCAGTGGGACAGGCAACATATCTGGAGGGAAGGAATGGATGAAGTTTCAGATCAAGGCCCCTATTCCTTCTCTCCAGAGATGCTGCCTGAACCGCTGAGTTACTCCAACATTTTGTGTCTACCTTCGATTTAAACCAGCATCTGCAGTTCGTTCCTACAGCTCTGCAACTCCTTCCCAGTCATTGTAAGCAGCAATTTGTTTAAAATGGGTATAGAGAGGAAATGATGGTCCATTTGTTTCTGGTGAAAAAGGCAAGAGAAGATAAGTACTTCTACCTCTCCGTGGGTGTCATTCGCAAAGCCATCATTTATTGCCCATATGTCAGTGGTGGTGAGTTGCCACCCTAAATGGCTCTGGTTCTTGTGATGAGAGCATTCCCAGAGAGTTGTTGGGGAACATTTCCAGTGTATTTTTTGGTAGAGTTTCAATTCAACATCTTAGCATGAATTGGTGTTGATGTTTTATTGGTCCCACGATACTGAAATTGAACTGCTTATGATTCATCAACATTCTTTTGCATGGTGTGTCATTTTCTCGGTCCATCCATATTAACCGAGTAGTTAGAGGGCTTTCAACAAATGAGTTCTTCAAAGGGGCGTCCATTTCCCATGAGTGTGTTGACATCACTGATCCAAAATGTCATGCAGGGTTCTATTTATTAACAGGAACAGGAGGAAACCTTTCAACAAATCTGAGTCTGCTTTACCATTCTCTGAGATTACAGTTTACAGCTTAACTGCATATTGACTCATTCATGGTCACGCAGATTGGAACCAGGAAACAGGACCTTCAGCCCAACAAATCTGCATCAAACAATGTACCCATCACTTGAAAACAGTGTTTTCACTGTATCACTGTATCTTAGTACAATATGACAATAAATAAACTAATGCCATCACAATACCAAATCTAATTCCATCTATACTCTCCACATTCTCACCAATTCCCTGCAGATTTTAACACCCTACATTCCAGGGGCAATTTACAGTGGCCATTTAACGTAGTAATCCGCATGTCTTTCGGATGTGGGAGGAAACCAGTATACTCAAAGGAAAGCCACACAGTCACGAAGACAACATCCCAACTCCACATAGATAGGTCAGGAGGTCAGGATTGAACCAAGCTACTTGAGCTGCCTTAGCTGAGCCAGTGTACTACCTCCTTCAGTCCACTCTCCTATCTTTTATAGTTTTTCCAGCAAAATTATTTTCCCTCAGATTGATTAATTGAGCTACCACTTACAGCTGTTCTTGATGAAGATAGTTCCACATTTCTCCCATTCTTTGAGTGAAGGAACACTTTGTAATATCTTTCTATAATTCCATGCCTCTGCAAGCTTGTATCCCCTTGCAGAAAATCCTCCACCCTAAACACTCTGTTTTTCCATTAACTCGATAATGATTAGAAGATGACATCATTTTGCTCGATATTTTCCAGGAGGCGGATGTCGTCCCATAAAAAACATTAATAAAAAGAGGAAAACATGATTGATAATGGACCTTTTTATCATAAATTGACATGTTACTTAAACTTAGTATTGCACTGTATACAATTTTAAATGAGTAGCACTCTTGACACTGAAACTATGGGTGAACAATACTTCGCACAGCAGAAACTATAGCCCTTCATTAAGGTTGGTACTCCTAGTATAGTTGGATTAGGAGCAGCACTGCCATTAAATAAATACTAGACTAAGTGGGACCCGTTGGGTCTCAGCTTTGCACTGGAGGCCTGGTCCCCCAACGCAATATTCCACCTCTCCACCAATTCCAATATACACACACATACACACACCCTCCACCTCACACACACATACACTCATACACTCACACGCATACACTCACTCACATACACACACTCACTCACACACACAGACTCGCACACAGACTCGCACACAGACGCGCACACAGACGCGCACACAGACGCGCACACTCATTCACACACTCATTCACACACTCACTCACACACTCACTCACACACTCACTCACTCACACACACAGACTCACACACACAGACTCACACACACAGACTCACACACTAACTCGCACACTCATTCACACACTCACACAGACTCACACACACACACACAAACACTCATACACACACACAAACACATGCACTCACACTCGCATACATACTCACACACACATACATATAAACACTCATACTCTCATACTCACACAGACACATTCACACACACTCTGACTCACACACTCTGACTCATATATATGACAGTAAAATGTCTTGAATCTACTCACACAGCTGAGCGTGGCCTCTCCACAGTGGGGCTTCCGCAGTCAGCGGCACCTCCGCAATCAGCGTGACCTCTGCACTTACCGGATATTACGCATGACCTCTGCACTCAATGGAAATTACACAATCAGCGCGACCTGTCCACTAAGCGGAAGTCACAAAATGAACGGGACTTTTGCACTAAACACAGTTGGACCTAATAAAGCATTTATTCCTTCCAAACACAGTTGGACCTAATAAAGCATTTATTCCTTCCAAAACAGTCAGACCTAATAAAGCATTGCAGTTTCAAGCACAGGCAGGGCAGCAGGCCAAACAACTAATGGCATTGTCATTAAGGGCTAACAAATAATTTATTGCAAGTACATTTCAGACTCACAGTTCAGTTGATTCACAGACAGTCATGGCCTCTCCCTCGCGATCTTGCAGAGTGACTGACTCACATCCAGGCATCCGGGGTTTTATAGTCCTGCCCAGGCAGGAAGAGGTGTTACCTTCATCACAGTGATTGACAGGCGAGAGGACCAATCAGCTGTTCTCAAGGTTTTTTAAACACTTATATCTTTATTATTTTTCATCAATGGGAAAAATCCTCGGGGCTGGCTCAGCGGAGGAGGACTGGGAGTAAAATGGCCAAAAATCACAGCGATACAGGGTAGCATTGTTTTCTAAAATCAATATACGGCGCAGACAGGAAGTGGTCAAGATGAGACATTTAATTATATAGATGTGGCTGATCTGTCTGTAATCTCAATTCTGCTTTTCTGAGTTCCATGTTTCTTCCTATAAACATCCAACTACCTCTGCCTTAAGAGTATTGAAAGATACTTCTTCCAGGTTCGATGAGGGTCCGAGATTCATGATCGAAGCAAGTTTTGATGCATAGGACTGTGACTCAAGCATCCATCTACCTTTCTGGAAAGGAATAAAAATCCCACGATGTAATTTTTAAAAATGAGTAGAGCACTCTCCATGGCAACATGCCAATTTCAAAAATCATAGCATCTGGATCTAGATGTTGATATCATTGGTGCAAAGAAGGGGCTTGACCTGAAATGTCACCCATTTCTTCTATCCAGAGATGGTGCCTGCCCCGCTGTGTTACTCTAGCATTTTGTGTCTATCTTTGATTTCATTGGTGTTGGTGTGATTGGTGTTGGTGTGTGCAAAATAGTTGCTGTGTTTCCAAAATTATAATGGTAATTATTTCACAAGCAGAGCTAACTGGTTGAATTATTGAGTTCAATTGTGCAAAACGCTGGTGACACCGTACTTGAGTGTGTAGTTTTGGTCACCTTATAATAATAGGGATGTCATTCAGGTGGAAAAGGTGCAGAAAAGATTCACAAGGTTGTTGCTGGATCTGGACACCTTGAGCAATGACAGACCCGATAATCTGGGACTGTTTCCCTTGGAGGCCATGAGGCTGAGGGGTGACCTTATAGAGATTTATATAATCATGAGAGCCATATGAATAGAGAATAGTCAAAGTCTCTTTCCCAGGATCGTGGAGTCTAAAACTGGAGGACAATTAAATGTGAGAGGAGAATTATTTAAAGAAACCTAGGGGGTAACTTTCCACACAGTGGGTGGTGGTCATATGTAAGGTGCTGCCAGAAGAAGTGGTAGGGACAGGTATGGTTACAATGTTTAAAATACATTTAGACAGGCACATTTATAGGAGAGGTTTAGACACATATTAGCTAAATGCATGGAAATGGGACCAGCTCAAGAAGGCACCTTGGTCAGCATTGAAAAGTCAGACCAAAGTGCCTTTTTATGTGCTATATAACTCTATAACTAATGATCCAGAGATCTAGGCTAATGATCCCTCCTACATGCAGTGAATTCAAATCCAGCAATGACAAAGAGGAGATTTAAATTAAATAGTTTAAGTAAACTCTGGAATAAAAATAATGGCAACCACCAAACTTGCCTTGTTTCCTGGTGCCCTTTTGGGAAGGGTGCTGCTGAGGTTATACAGTTTGGAATCTCTAAGACAGTCTATGTAATTCCAAACCACAGCAAAGCATTTGAATGAGAATGAGAAATAGTCAGGAGGTTATTGGGGAACGACAATAAATGCTGCCTCCCCCCCCCCCCCCCCCCCCCCCATTCTATGGATGAATTTAAAAAGTAGTTTCGATGTAAAATATTTTGGGCTGGTCTTTGGTTGAAACAGTTGTTATATAAATGCAGATTACGAATATAAATCATATATGCATTCTGCTTCATTAAACTGAAGGAATACCATTCAGCCCATTTTTCTGGAAAGATCAACAATGTCATTCAGACGTCAAAGGTCATATAGTGGCCATTTCACACACTTATGACTTTCCGGAACAAGAATAGAACTGAAGTGCACAAGGGAAAGCCATTTCACAGGGAAATCTAGAGGAAGGATTGAAGGGACAGGGCACACCCTGAGTAATACCAATAGTGGTCCCCTCTCCTTCTAATCAAAAATAGGTGCGAGCAAAATCTGAGAGAGAGAGAAAAAAATGAAGGCAAACTAGAAAATCGCAAGAAAAAACACTGAATTTCAACAGAGTAAAATCAAATAGGCGTTGCGCTATTTACAAGTTGGAAATAGTGCTGTATTAATTCATTAACTTTTATTTGGAGAAGGACAGGAGTATTAAAATAAATCTTCTGAGGGTTTTATTTCCTTTTCTGAGAGAAAATAAACTTTAAAAACTCAGTCGGCCTACCATGCGGTGAGCGTTAAACAGATGCAAGGATAAAAATGTCAAGTGGGGAAACACAAAGAGAAATATTGCTATTTTCTGTGAGCTGCTTTCAAGTCAAGTCAAGTCGAGTTTATTGTCAAGTCAACCAAGAGCTGTTTGCTCCGTTGCCATGGTACAGCCATCAAGATTTCATGATTTTGTTCTGCCCGCTTCGTGTTCCTCCAACAATGTGAACTTAGTCTGACCAATCTGGTGGACTGCTACTGCTTCAAATGAGAGAGAGGGAGGGAGAGGGGGAGAGGGGGAGAGGGGGAGAGGGAGAGAGGGACGGGGAGAGAGGGACGGGGAGAGAGGGACGGGGAGAGAGGGACGGGGAGAGAGGGACGGGGAGAGAGGGACGGGGAGAGAGGGACGGGGAGAGAGGGACGGGGAGAGAGGGACGGGGAGAGAGGGACAGGGAGAGAGGGACAGGGAGAGAGGGACAGGGACAGGGAGAGAGAGAGAGAGAGAGAGAGAGAGAGAGAGAGATAATTAGGGCAAAAGCTTGAAATCGGCCACAATGTTTTTGATATAATATTCACCTAATTCTCCTGAATCCTGTAATCCCTTCCGTTCCACGTTTCAGTGAAGCTGATCATATTTTAAGGCAATTCTCATGTGACAGCAGATGATAGCAGGCTCTCAGAACCAATTGCTTAACCTCACTCTCCTGCAGAAAGATCATGCAAAAGTGGGATACGGCACATTGGTTAGTACTCACCTGTTTGAACACAAGGGACAACACAGTGGCGCAGTGATAGATTTATCTCTAAACTAAACTAAACTAAATGTGGACAGTACAATATGAAGTGAGTGCACTGGTCATAGTGGTGCTGTCTTTCCACTGAGGTTAAACATATGCACGTTAAAAAACATCAAAAGTATTATTTCGCAGGACAGAGACACTTGCTTCCAGCATCAATGGATATGTGGAACAAACTGCCTAAAGAAGTGGTAGAGGCAGGTGCAATAACAATATTTAAAAAACATTTGAACAGGGACATGGATAAAGAAGGTTTAGAGGAATATGGGTTGAACAGTCCCAGAAAATGTGACTTGCTTGGATGGATATCTTGGTCAGCATGGAAGAGTTGGCCTGTTTTTTATGCTGTATGACTATCACAGAACACACATAGATACAGAAGCACATATACTGTATAATCAAGCCATCCTTTCCTATAGTAACCCTCTCATCACCACCATCCTCCTCCCATCTTTGCAGTTCTTCCCAGTCCTCAGGGATCAAGCCCCAAACTGAAAATGATACCCCACAGTGTGAAAAGAAAGATCTCAGTACCTGTCAACTACTGGTGCTGAATATAGTGTATATTAAATATAAAACTAAGCTCACTATCTTTTTTCTGTACTGTCTTGTCATTGCTTTCACCAAGTCCTGGTTTATAGTTATCCTTCAATCAAATCCACTAAAAATCGGTTAAACTGGTTAATATTGCATGGTTGTCTTCGGAGCTTGCTATGTGTAAATTGGCTGTTGTATACCTAGCATGTCAATAACGATAATCAATTAAGTATCTCACCCACATAAAGTACTTTGGATATGCTGAAAGGAGCTTGTAAGGCATTAAAGAAATGCAAATTTAAATGATATTTGGATATCAATGTTGGCAAAAATTAGACAAAATAATTTTAAAACATTTTGTACAGAAACCAACAGTTGACTTTTTTGACAGTGTGTGGCATATATGTCAATTGGGCAACAGGGCAATGAGAAGAGGAATTTAGAGATGACTGGAAATTATGCCCTCTTTCAAGATAAATTTGGGGTCCAATCTAACCAGCTTTGCTCTGTTCATGCACAACCAGTAACTATTCTTACGTTTAATCTCCATGCAAAATGATGTCTGTGCAAAAAGTCAACCATTTGTTTCTGTACAAAATGATATTTTTTTATCATTTAGTCTAATTTTGCAAGCACTGGTATCCAAATATCATTCAAAGAGCAATTTGCAGAAGTGAATTACTAATTAAAGTGATCAAATGCCAGAACAATAATGCTGTTCATTTACAGGCTAGATTGGCAAGCTGGTTCTATGTAGACATAGAATTCACTGCCAAATTGGTTTCTGAGGCAAATGACTATATTTTGAGCTTTTTTTATATAAGATACTTTTTGTTTTGCCTTGCTTTAAATGGTTACCTGCATTTACATTGCAGAAATTATTTAACTCCTGAATCACTTCGGCAGAAGTCATGAAATGCACTGCAAAAATGTGTGTGCTTTGTTCTTTACTTGACTTTCGAAGTAAAATATTAACGCAGCTGGATAGGCAGACAATAACATCTCCACTTTAACCCAAGGAAGGTTTTGTTCTCTCTGAGCTTAATTAATCTTAATGGTATTACTGTGCAACCTTAATGTAATAATGGAATAATTGTTAAATCACCTATAAACTCTATTTCAAAATACACGTGTCTGTATCACCAAAATGCCTGAAAAATAATACGTCTCCGGACTGAGTTTTATGCATAAACAGATTCCTCAGCTTTGCCTGTTAGAAATAGAAGTTTTTCATTAACATGTAAACAGTCTGGAAACAGAGGGAAAAAGGTTGATAAATATACATTACCCACAAACAAAGGAGTAGTTGTGCTGGTCAGTCAGGGCTCTAAATTGTGAGTTAGTAATTGTAAATTCCAGGATTATATCTTTATTCAGTTGCAAATTATTTTTTTGTACTTTAATACTTTAGTTCTCAGAGTGCTATGAATAATGGTATCATTTGAATGCAATGGACACCTGGTGCAGTAAGCAGGGAATTGGAAGCTCCAGTCTAACCCAGTAAAAGTTGCCAAATTCACATTTTCCCAGCCTTTCCTTGTATGGCCCATTCAGCATCTAATTTCAATCTCCTTCAGCAAAAAAAAGCTAGACACTTGTAACTTTATTCTCAGTCTGAAAAAAAAACTCCTGTTAAAGTGTGTGTGTGTGTGTGTGTGTGTGTGTGTCTGTGTGTGTCTGTGTGTGTCTGTGTGTGTGTCTGTGTGTGTGTCTGTGTGTGTGTCTGTGTGTGTACGAGGGTAAAAGAGAGAAAAAAAGTAATTTTTGCAATCTGTTAAGCGAACTAGTAATTTGAAAGCAGGGTTATGTTTCAGTGAGGGAGTTGGTGGGGAAGCACCTTCCAATTAAATACTGTAAAAAGATAAAATAACAGTGGCTTTACTACTGCCCAATAACGGTACTGAAGCCTGTCTTTGTTGATTTATTGTACATTAGCCAGTGAGCCATGCAAAGAACATTACATTTCTGAAAGGACTATTCGTATGCAACCTGCATCCACTCTAAAGACAATCGGGCCTGTATTGCGTTTTGCAAATTTATACCAGGATGTTGGTTTAGAGTGTTTCCCTGAAATGTTTTTCAAGTAAAGAGTCCACTTTCATGGGCAGGAGTGATTGAGGCATACAAACAAACCTTTGTTTAAGAACTCACAGATGTATGGGTAGAGCTGCCCTTTTGTATTCCGTACTGGGAAGTATTCTCCGATTTTGTGTTGTGAACACAACACCGGATTGTGGAGAAAGAAAAAAAAAATCAGTTTAGAATAGGCGCGTTGTATAATCTTAAGCTTTTTCAGAATTCTTTTTCCCAAGGCTTTTTTTCCTTCTCCAGACATCCTTTTCTGTGCTATTAATATGGATTCAACAATTTCCATTTTATAGTGCCTGTAACTTAACAAAAACATCCTAAGTTGCTTCGCAGTTCAGTCATCTAACAAAAATTGAAGCTGACTTACACAAGGGGATATTAGACAGGTGAAACAAAGCCCGGTCAAAGAGGTAGGGTTTAAAGTGCATCTTAAAGGAAGAAAGAGAGGATGGAAGGTTGATGGAGGCAGTTCCAAAGCTTAGTGACTGGCAGTTGAAGGCAAGGTCGCCAATTATCAGGTGATTGAGTTTGTAGTGGATAGGAGGCCAGAACTGGAGAAGTCTGCAGATCTCAGAAGGTTTTAGGCAGGACTGGGGAAACTTTTCATGTAGGAATGCCGCATTAAGTTAGCTGTAATCTAATAAGGCCGCATCCAAGAAACTTCAATTAGATATACTTCAAAATGTACATTATTTTGTAAAAATCTAACTACTATGTACCAACTTCAAGAAAATGAAAACATTTTGTTAATTCTAGAGTTAAATAAACTTTTAATTACTTTGTTGTGACTGCTTTTTGTGGGAAAGCATTTGAATATTTGGTTGCAACATGGAGGTACGCAGTTTCAGCTGATCTTCTAGATGGGTATCCGTCATTTGTGACCTTAAGGGCGTCTTGATTTGGGTTAGGTAGGAGAATGTAGATTCGCAACAATAAGGGGTTGAAAAGCAAGAAAGCATTTTTCGTGCATGTTGCCAAAGACGTGGGTATTCTATTGCATTTTTCTATACTTCAATCAGATCTTTCTTTGCATCAAATAAGGACTATAAAATGTCATCTTCTGAGAGCTCAATTAATTCCATTTGTAGTTCGTTAGGAGCCTTGGGGACATTAACTAAGTGAGGTTGAAATGCTAATTTGAGTGTGATGTCATGATTCTCAAAGTCAGTGAACATTTCATTGTATTCTTTAATTAATAAGATTATAACAACGGCGTATTCTTCAAATGATTTGCATGAATCCTCCTGCTCATCAATGACCTTCGCCAACTGAGGAAAATGTCCATCCGAAATTTCATTTTGAAAAAGTTTTGAAAAATATAGCTTTTTTCGAAATGCTTGGATTTTTTGCCACATATCATATATGGACAGTTTTACCTTGCAAAGACACATTCAAGTCATTTTGCTTTGACATGATATCACACAGAAATGCAGTATTTCTATAGAAATCTTCTTTCAACAATTCACATTGCTGATTCTGTTCTTCATGAAATTTAACTATCTGTTTTCACAAAGATAACAAATTTGCTAACACCTGTCCCTGCGATAGCCAACGCACTTTACAATGATACGGCAAATCCACACTGAATGCCTCATCGTCCAACTTTAGCATATTATGAAACTGACGATGCCGTGTTGCATTTGCACGAATATAGTTAACAATACTAATAAATTGTTGCAAAGTGTCACTTAAAATAGTAGATTTAGCACGGAGATTTTGCTGATGTAAGATACAATGAAATGAAATGAGAGCATCTGGATCTAATAATACCTTTTTTATCTGTGCAATGAACCCTTCACGTTTTCCTGTCATGGAAGGTGCACTGTCTGTACTTACACTCACTAAATTAACCAAATCCAGTCCAACTTCACGACATTTATCTTGAAAGTTGTTGAAGAAATCTATTCCTCGTGTTCTACCCGTAAGTGCCCAAAATGAGTAACTCTTCGTAGCAGAGAACATTTTCTGTTATGGCCCGAATGAGGTATAAAACCTGCGCCGAGTCAGTATTATCAATTGATTCATCCAAAGCGATTGATTAATTTATATTTTCCTTTTGGAGTATTGCGTGAAGTTGTTGTGTTATGTTGAGGGCTAATTCATGCTGCCGATCTCCTTGAAAGAGGCACTTGTTTGAGCTTTGAAACCTTATCGGGGTCTAAGCATCCTACAACTTCGACAATGCATTCTTTTACGATTTCTACATCGCTAACTGTCTTTCCTATTCCCCCCGAGTATATAAGATACTTTATAAGTCACTTCAGTAGCATTATTTCTGGGGCTTACTGCCACTTGAAATAACTGTTTTCAGGCACGGAAATCGCTATCAAAACATGGGGGGACCGAGGGACCGTGGGCACACAATTTTGTGGTGGCCGCCTACATTCATATGCACACGCGAGGTGTAGAACACGAGGAATAGATTTCTTCAACAACTTTCAAGATAAATGTCGTGAAGTTGGACTGGATTTGGTTAATTTAGTGAGTGTATGTACACTCGTGTACATGTAGAAATACTCCACAATTTCTCCACGCGAGACTTCGGAGGTTTCAGCCATGGGCCCTGTGGACGGTAATTAGTGACGGGCGCCGGCAGTCACTGAAAAAATCGTGTAAGTGGACAGGGCCTTTAATTTCCCATCTGGTCTTTAGCTCCCACTAGTCGAGATGCAGGTGCTTTGTGATAAAGAGCATTGATGCTTTTTCCTAAGGTGGATTTCCTTCTGAAATGTAGCAAACTGTATTGATCGTGATGGACTCCAGGTGGCTATTTTATTTCAAGAGTTAAAACGTAATGGCAAGTATTATAAATAGCACATATAAAAGAAAGCTAACAAACCAATGAAGAAATCATCATTGTTGAATAATTTTAAGCAACGCTCATCACCTGTATGTCCTCTGGTTTAGTTGTGAACCGGTGTGTTGCGGTCTTGTGGATCGCTGAAAGAAATTAACTGTTAAATTGAATGTGAGATTACTAACAATCGAGAACAGCATTTATAAAGCGTGAATTGCTACATTATTATATGCATACCATTCAGTTTCTAGAAAGTTAGTTTGCCACCAGTGTCATGGAATCATACTGAGAAAAATCATGGGTGACATTTGTGGTCGGGACCCTTCTTCAGACTTCAACCACTAGAGCTGCTGCCTCACAGCATCAGAGACCGGATTCCTGACTTTGGGTGTCATCTATGTGGAATTTGCCCATTCTCCCTCTGACCATGTAGGTTTCCTCCTGTTCGAACAAGTGTTCCGACCCGAAACATCACCCATCCTTTAACTCCAGAGAAGCTGCCTGACAATCTGAGTTACTGCAGCACTTTGTGTCTATCTTAATGTTTGGAGTTTTAAATAATCCTAACGTCAGACGGGAGCGGTGCCCCCAGGCCCACAGCCAGCGCGGAGAAGCAGCGTTAAATCCAGCTCAACTCTGCTTGTCTCGCTGGGTTAACCTAAAGCCCTGCCTGGACTGACGGGACACAAGTCCGTAGCCATGGAGCTAGCGCTGCTTCTCCGCGCTGGCTGTAAACCTGGGCCGTCGTTCCTGTAAGTCCAGGTAGGGCTGGTGGGTTAACAGGCAGAGTGCAGCTGGATTTAGTGCTGCTTCTCTGCGCTGGCCGTAAGCTTGAGCCGTCATTCCCGTAAGTCCAGGCAGGGCTGTAGGTTAACCTGGCGGGACAGGCAGAGTTGAGCTGGATTTAGCGCTGTTTCTCTGCGCTGGCTGTGGGCCTGGAGGCACTGCTCCCGTCTGACTCCCGACGACTCTGGACACCCCCGGGCATGGGTGGCGGCACTCAGGTGGGGACGGGGATGTTCCAGTGGTGGTTCGGCAATGATCGATCTTGGCTGTGGATGAGGCACAGGTCTGTGTCCAGGGCTGCTGAGAGTGTTTTTCGCTTGTGACCCCATAACCTGGGCATGCAATTCAAGCTCCGCTCTATGATCTTTGCTCCATGGACGTCTCGCTTCTCCAATCACCGTGTTCTATCCTTAGTCCCACCCCCACTGTCTCGTGGAAAGCGGAGATCTCACCGAGTTTTTAAATCGGGATTACAAAAAATGGAGGGGATTGTCCCCCACCTCCCAAAACAGGGGGGACAGGTCCCCCTGTCTCCCCACGGATTTCTGCCCCTTACTTCCTTTGCTTTTCATCTTTTAATTTCTGCAATGCAACCTTTTGCGCCTCACTCTCTAATTTGAAATATTTGTGGTCCTTATGAGTGGCATAATGCCAATGTTGATATTGCAGTATCACTAAGCATGCAAATCATCTTATCTTTACCAGAAACAAGATAATATTGCAGTTCCCATTCCTCGTAAAAAACTATTTTTTCTTCCCACAGCGTTCTCTTGGTTTTCTTTGACATGATGGGCTGTTAATCAGACCGAATTTAAATAATACAGTCGAAACATATGCGTTGTTTAGCTATTCTCAAATTCAACTTTAAACGGAAAACCACGTGCACCGCTCTCAAAAGTTGATAATACTGAAGACTGGACGGCCAGTGGACTCTCCCCGACATTGTCCCTCTAGTCAACCAGCCTCAGGCGGTAGTGGCGCCAGTCAGGCAGGGAAGATAATATACATTCTATAGTCGCACTAGAACTAAACAATGAGCATAACAGGTGTTAAAATAGCCCTCATGACTTACTAATGTTTTAATTGTGGCCGTCAGTCGGGGAGGATTATTTTGTTCAATCTTCTTTTACTCTTTGATATTTTTATTTATTATATTTTTTTTGTTTCTTTTTGTTAGATGCAAGTACAATAGTGTGGTACTGGAGTACCTAATACATACATACATATTTCCATTCTTGTACAACTTCGTATTTTTAATTTAATAATAAAAGAACAGTGAGAGAAAAAAGAAATAAAGAGTGTCGGAATATATAGACAAGCGAGTAGAAACAGATAGCAAAAGAAATAAAGGACAGAGATGAGAAGCTAAAAAGATTGAAAGAAAAGGAGAAAGTAGAGAAAAGAGAGATTTACCTATTTTTTTATTTTTGCCCATCCGTCACCCGGTTCTAAACCATTTAATTTCTAAAGTTATGTTATGTTGCACCATATGCTTGTAAAAAGTTGATAAAAGGAGACCAAGTCTTTGAGAATTGGTCTACTTTGCCTAGTAGGAGGATTCTCATTTCTTCAAGATGTAGCATTTCCAACATATTTGAAATCCACATTTTGAATGTTGGCGAGGTTGCTTTTTTCCAAAATTTGAGTATAAGTTTTTTTGCTGTTATTAAACCATAATTAAGAAAAGCTTCTTGGAATATAATTAGTTTACTTCACTCTTCCATTGATCCAAAGATAATCAGTTCTGTATTGCGGTTCAATTTTGTGTTAAATAGTTTTGTAAAAATTCCAAAAATGTCATTCCAAAATGTATGCAGTTTTGTACAAGAGACAAAGGAATGTGCTATAGTGTCATTTTGAGTTAGACATTTGTCACAGATGGGGGAAACATTTGAAAAGATTTTATTCAGTCTAGTTTTTGAATAATATAATCTATGTAAAATTTAAAATTGAATTAGGTTATGTCTTACATTAATTGAACATTTATTTACATATAATAGATTTTTTTCCCATCTATCGTTTGGAATTTTTATCAATAACTCTTGTTCCCAGTCCCTTCTAATTGCCTCTGTCATTGGTGTTTCTATATTTAGAATTATATTATATAAGTATGATATTAAATTGCGTGATTCTGCCTTTCTATTCATTCCTCTAATAAATCTGGGGTTAGAGTTGGATATCCTTGTATATATTTTTTCAAATAATCTTGAATTTGAAGATATTTGAAATATTGATTACTTTTTAAATTATATTTTAGTTGTAATTGTTGGAATGATAAAAGTTTTCCCATTTCATACATATCTCCCATCATTTTAATTCCTATTCTTTCCCAATGGATAAACATTTTATCAATAATAGATGGTTTGAATGAGGGATTATTAGCTATTGGAGAAAGAAGCGATAATTTTCTTAATTTTAAAGTTAATTTGATTTGTTTCCAAATTCCCCTCTTTGGTATTTTAAATACGCTCATTTTAAGATTAAAAATAACATATATAAAAATAAAAGGATTTGTTCTACAAACTTTGGATTAATTCAAAAGGCCGCACTTAATGGCCTAGAAAGCCTAGAAAGCCGCATGCGGCCTTAAGCTCGCAGGATCCCCACCCTTGCTTTTAGGGCTCATCGGAGTTAGATTACTACAGAGAATGTGACTCTCTGCAGGCATGTAATGGAATTATTTTTGCATCCTTTGACATCAGCATATTTCGGAGTTGAATTTTCATGGTGCATATATCGTCTTGCTGGAGTATCAGGGCAAGAACACCCAAGGTTTTACCTCATAAGCAACGTATAGGGACAGAAACATAGATTCAACTAGTCCAAATAAAAAAACATATCACTTAACTATTTTTTATGTTTTTCTGCTAAAAATAAAGTGAAAAAGTTGGTGTGCGATTAAATATTTCTTGTTGCCCAAAAGAGTAGTGAATTCATGGGAAGGCTCAATGCTGGAATATAATGTGAGTGAGTATTCTATCATTAGTTTGGAGGCAGCATCACAAAGCCACTGTGATCTACTGCACACCTGTGGCACTGAGTGATCCTTCAAAACATAGCACACAGCTGGCAAAGTAACTAAATTGGCAAAGCAGTAAGAAGGGACTTAGAGAGGGAAATGTTTCAGAAGCAAGGGAGGTATTATGTCCAGTAATAAAGAACTGTGTGTAGTTGTACGGTGATGGGGAATTTGAACAGCCACAGAGAGTAGCAAAGCCATGAACTAGATTTCTCAAGGATTGCATTGGAGCAATTCAAGACTAACATAAACATATTATCCAATATACATAAACATCTTATCCCACCGCCATCTTATGCAAGTACAAGTCCTGACACACTTAAGGAATACTGTTACTTCTAAGTTAGAAGGCCATGGGTTTAAACCCAACTCCAGAGACTGGAATTGGTCTTAAATAGGGTAATACAGCTCTATGGTAGTGCTGACTATCTTTAACGAATGGAAATATCTGGCCTTCCATCATGTGCAATTCATTTATTGAGAAGAGAGAGACACTAAGTGCTAGAGTAACTCAGCTGGTCAGGCAGCATCTCTGGAGAAAAAGAATGGGTGGCGTTTCAAGTCAGAATCCTCCAAACCTGAAAAGTCACCCAGACTTTTTTTCCAGAGGTGCTGCCTGACCAGCTGAGCTACTCCAGCACTTTGTGTCTATCTTTGGTGTAAATCAGCATCTGCAGTTCTTTGTTTCTACATTAATTATGCAGCCACTGTTATGGTTCAAGATAGAGAATATGTGATTTATGGATACATCAGAATGGTTAGAGTGGGCCAGATGGAACTTTCCACTCCAGGACATCTGACATATCCTCTGTCAGGAAATGCAGCCCCTTCCCATTCCCACATTGACTGCCTGTACTCACCCTCCTCTTCTGCTAGGGTGAGGCCAAACACAAACAAAGAGGAACAGCACCTCATATTTCAGCTGGGTAGACTCCAACCTAGCAACATGAATAATTGATTGCCCTATTTCTGGTCCCCTTTTCTCACATCCTATCCATCCTGATCCTTTCACACACCCACTTCTTTCCACCTTACCCCCCTAGCCACTTGAGCAGCATGATTGCGCAGCAATAGATTTGCTGCCTTACAGCACTTACATGCCAGAGACCCGAGTTCAATCCCGACTGTGGGTGCTGTCTGTATGGAGTTTGTATGTTCTCTCCATGACCGTGTGGGTTTTCTCCAAGATCTTTGGTTTCCTCCCACACTCTAATGACATACAGGTTTGTAGGTTAATTAGCTTGGTATAAATGTAAAATTGCCCTCAGTGTGTGTTAATGTGCGGGGATTGCTGGTCGGTGGGCGGAAGGGCCTGTTTCCGCACTGTATCACTAAACTAAAAAAACGAAACTAAACACTTATCACCCTGTTACTTTTCCCCCTTTCCCCTACACACACCTCCCACTGGATCCCCTTCCATCCACCCACTGCCCTCCACTCCCCTCCCTCTGTTATTCGCAACTGCCGCCACCCCTCCTTCTTCACTTGTTTCTTATCAGATCCCAGAAACTACAGCCTTTTGTCTCCACATCACTTCCCAGCCTCTGTTGCTATCTCCGCTCTTTCCCTCGACCATCTGACTGTCATCTACCAATATATCCCTCCTCACATTTATCCATCTTTTGCCTACTAACTCTTCCCCCATCCCCTTCCTGCCTCTTAAAAATCCTTTACTTTCAGTCTAGTTGAAGGGTCTCTATCCAAAAAGCTTGATTGTTCATTTACCTCTACAGACCTTGGCATTTAGTTATTCCAACTGCTCTGCTTTCTTTGCTACAGATTCCAGCTGCAGTTGCCTGTTGTGCCTCCTTATGGATACATCCATTGTAATGTAGAGATCATCAAATGAAGCTTGAAAATTGTGTCAAAGACCTGAGCATTACTTTATGAGGAGAAGGAATGCTTAGATTTCATTAATTTCCAATGCTAGTTTGCCTGATCTTACACTGTTTCATGTTGGCAAGCTAGAATAAAGCAGAGGGAAGCAATTCATCTTCTAAAGCAGGTTTTAAACCTCAGGGGATGACAAAACAAATTAAGTGCTTGGTTTTCCACAATCATTGTTTAAAATAGTTCTGGACAGACACAGGCTACACAAGTAGGAGAGGTGGTGAAGAGACCCTGAAGTGTGTGTTACCGTGGGTTCAGGTGGAGCTTTGATGTTGGGTTCTTCACCTGACTGACAGGCACGGCTTTCACTGGGCAAGGATTGGGGAAATGGCAAGGCAGGCTGAAAGGTCAGGTAAGTCAGGTCATGATGCTGGCCACATCAGGGGTGGAGTGGTACCCAGGGATGGATGTGGGTCTGATCTCTGTATCAAGGGTTCATTGTGTGTGGGGTGCGAGGGAAGCACACGGCACTTCCTGTCTTCCCTAAGGTGTCCTCCACTGTATTCAACTGCCAGATTTTCCCAAGGCAAATTGGGAAAAGTTTAGGGTAAAGTTAAACCAAAGGCTTGCAGGCTGATTGCAATGTAGAAACAAGGAACTTCAAATGTCAGAGAGAGGAGGGGAATGAATAGTGAAAGGGCCTGGATAGAGTGGATGTGGAGAGGATGTTTCCACTTCTGGGACCAGAGGCCACAGACACAGAATAAAAGAACGTACCTTTAGAAAGAAGATGAGGAGGAATTTCAGTGGGCAGCAAATCTGTGGAATTCATTGCCACTGACGGCTGTGGAGGGCGTCAATGGATATTTTTGTGGCAAAGATTGATAGATTTGTGATTAGTACGGGTGTCAGAGGTTCTAAGGAGAAGGCAGAAGAATGGAGTTGAGAGGGAAAGATAGATTAGCCATGATTGAATGGTGGAGTAGACTTGATGGGCCAAATGGCCCAATTTGTTCCTATAACTTCTGAACTTTTTCAAAGCAGGCATACCTTGAGCAGATTGCACAGTGGGGCAGTGAAATGTGGAAATATGGAACTGAAGCCTGGTTGCGATGTTTAACCAGTTTAACATCCACCTGGGAGCTTGACCCTTGCTCCATTTCCATTAAACCTGGAAGTGAACGGTTTTGATGCAGTATTGTTGAATATTGTTCAAATCTCATAATCACATCAGACTACAAAGCACTCCCAACCACATGCCCCAATCATTATATTGGGGAACAGAGGTGTGGTTAAGATTGAGCCAATAAATTCTGATGAACATTGGAAACACAAGAGACTGCAGTGGCTGGAATCCTGAGCAGAAAAACAAACTTCTGGAGGAAGTCAGTGGGTCAGCCTCCTCACCTGAATCCACCCATCACTTGCTGTCGCCTGCCCCACTGCTGCTCCTCATCTCTTTCTATCAGCGATCTACCCTTTACTCCATCAGTCTAAAGAAGGATCCTGACCCGAAACTCTGTGTGTCCATCTCCTGCCACAGATGCCTCCTGATGCACTGAGTTCCTCCAGCAGTTTGTTTTCTGCTGAACATTTATTCCTGATCGTCATTGATAGATGGTGCGTTTGCAGTTATTTCACATTCTGCCTTAATTAACGTAGAATCATACCAAAAGGCCATTTGACTTATAGAGTTGTTGCACCTCACAGAGGGGTGGGAGATTGCAAACTTCACATGGTCTGCCATGTTTCGACGAATGCAATCAACCTGGCATGCACAATCAAATAGAATAATTTGCTCCTATAACTTCTGAACTTTTTCAAAGTAGGCATGCCTTGAGCAGATGCACAGTGGGGCAGTGAAATGTAGAAAGATGGAACTGAAGCCTGGTTGCGATGTTTAACCAGTTTAACATCCAACTGGGAGCTTGACCCTTGCTCCATTTCCATTAAACCTGGAAGTGAACGCAGTATCGTTGAATATTCCTTGACCTCACCATCTCTATCGCAGGGGATACATTCCTGACCGACATCCATTATAAACCCACTGACTCCCACGGCTACCTGGGCTACTCTTCCTCCCACCCTGCTTCCTGTAAGGACTCCATCCCCTATTCCCAATTCCTCCGTCTATGCCGCATCTGCTCCCAGGACGAGATGTTCCACACCAGGGCTTCACAAATGTCCTCATTCTTCAGAGAACGGGGATTCCCCACCCCCACTATAGTTGGGGCTCGCACCAGGGTCTCCTCTGTACCCCGCAACACTGGCATCTCTCCCCATCCCCCCATTTGCAACAAGGGCAGAGTCCCCTTGGTCCTCACCTTTCACCCCACCAGCCAGCACATACAACACATAGTCCTCAGCCAGTTTCCCCACCTCCAATGTGACCCCACCACTCACCACATCTTCCCATCTCCCCCTGTCTGCCTTCCGTAAAGACCGCTCCCTCCGCAACTCCCTTGTCAATTCTTCCCTTCCCTTCCCCTCCCCTCCACCGGGCACTTTCCCTTGCAACCGCAAGAGTTGCTACATTTGTCCTTTTACCTCCCCCCTCCACTCCTTTCAATGACCCAAGCAGTCCTTCCAGGTCCAACAGAGGTTCACCTGCACCTCCTCCAACCTCATCTATTGCATCCGCTGCTCTAGATGTCAGCTGATCTATATCGGTGAGACCAAGCAGAGGCTTGGCGATTGTTTCACCAAACACCTCCGCTTGGTCTGCAATAACCAACCCGACCTCCCAGAGGCTCAGCACTTCAACTCCCCCTCCCATCCGACCTCTCTGTCCTGGTCCTCCTCCATGGCCAGAGTGAGCAACACCGCAAATTGGAGGATCAGCACCCCATATTCCGCTTGGGGAGTCTGCATCCTCTTGGCATGAACATTGAATGCTCTCAATTCTGTTGTCCCTTGCTGTCTCCTCCCCTTCCCACCTCTCCCTCAGCCACCCCCCCACCCCCTATCAGTCTGAAGAAGGGTTTCAGCCCAAAACGTTACCTATCTCCTTCGCTCCATTGATGGAGGTTAGGGTGTTCAAATTCCCCATCACCGTACAACTACACACAGTTCTTTATTACTGGACATAATACCTCCCTTGCTTCTGAAACATTTCCCTCTCTAAGTCCCTTCTTACTGCTTTGCACCCACTGAGTTTCTCCAGCATTTTGTGTAACATCAAATAGAACAAGTTGTCTTACAACTTTGGGCTGTGCACGCCATATGCAAGAAGAAGAAGATGATTTAGAGCCACTTCATGCGACTGCTGGAGGTCTAAATCTCTCTGCCCAAAACACTGATTGGAAACTCCAGCTATTTAATAAGAACCCACAGGATGAGCTTTTAAAGAGCCCTAACCGGCCGGGCTGGTGACCAAGTCTGGGAAGTAGGATTAATCGTAAATCAAATGTTTGGCTAGCACAAATATGATGAACCAAATAGCCTCCTACCACTCTCTAAGTTACTGTGATTCAATGTTTCTCCCCATGGCCTGGCAAATTTCTCCTTGTTGAATGTTTAAACAGGTGTAAGGGATCAGAGTATGTCTGTGTCTTTAAATTAGTTGAGGACAATTAACTGTTATGGCTTGAAATCGTGACAGGACCCTTAACCCTAACTCTTGACACTATGACCTGGAAAATAATCGGTGTTAGTTTATTAAATCACAGATCAGTCAATAGAAGATTATCAAGTTATTTGGCTGCTTAATAATACTTTATGTCACTTGAAATGAATTTTGAAAACCTACTCAATGATCCTTTAAAAGGTGCTTGCTGTCATTGAATAAATCATTACACAGACATTGTGGAACATTTTTCTTTGAAGGTCACAGGTTAATGTGCCCTAAACTGACACGTTTGACTAAAATAACAGCCTTGTTCTTTAAAACACTCATAAGAAAACTCCTGGATACGAGTATCTTGTGTTTATGGAAATAAGCAGCATTTAACTCTAACAATTACAAAAAAAGTCCCCTCTTGACTCTGACAGAGTAAAATTCTGTGAAATTGCATTTGTATGGAATAGTCTGGGATGAACAAAGAAGATCTTTATTATTGAGCTCATGCACAAGAAGGATAACGAGACTATTGCACATGGTTAATTTTAGCATACTGCTGCCTTGATAGCAGTCCAGACCAACGAAGCCCTTCCAACATGCAGTTCAATATTGTCTTTACTTCTCAAGAAAGCCTTTCCTATTAAGTTGTCAATTGGTGTGTGACATTTTGCATATATTTTGCCCACATATTGTTGACACTTGCTTGGTCAGCCAGACATTTCTGACACCTGCTTTTGATCGTAATTATACACCTTCATTTGAGATCGGAAAGGGGAGGGAAGGAAGGAGACAAGTTGTTAAATAGGTGTTTTGAGTGGTGCGGCTCTTGAATATCATCTGACAAGCAGGACACCAAAGGGAACCAAATGGGTGGATTTGCATCTGGGATGTGTATACTCATGTGGGCATGGTATTGCAGTGGAGAGGGTGTCACACTCAACATGTCTTGCTACCTTATTTATGTTAATCAAAGGACTTTGCTTCCTCCGTCTCTTTCCCTTTCTCTTCCTGAGCTCCAGCTAGGCAATATTTCACGACCACGCTATCTGGCTAGGACATACCCAACTCCAGGGTGATCAAAGAGACTGAAACACATTCCCAGTTAACCTCGAGGAACATATCAGATGTGTTTTTCGCTTTGCTAATTACCTCAACATTATTTGTTTGCCTGCTTCTTTGCTGAAGGCAAATAAAATATATGGCCATAAACTTCAACACTGTCTCTGGTGCTACAGAGGTTTTATGGTGAAGGCTGGTGTGACAAGGCTGGATGGGATATCTAAACTCTATGACTGAGTATAAGTTGCCGCGTCCACTGTACTGGTCTCGGAGGCAATATGGTGCAGATTCACCAAACCGGTTCCTGGTGAAAAGGAGCTGTTCTGCGGTGAGAGTTATTTTTGTTTAACAAAATGTAACAGAGAATGTAGGAGAAATATTGAAAATAGGTTTTAGGTCATAGATTAATTGTGACCTTACCAATAGTGAAACCGAACATCTTCCTATGTGTCTATGAGGAGAGATTATGGTAGATTTATCATAAAATCTAGTGCCACAAGAGTGGGCCTTAAGGGCCTGTCCCACTTAGGCGGTTTTGTAGGCGAGTGCAGGAGACTGCGCTCACCTCATGATCGCCACATGGTCGCCACATGTTCGCTGGCAGTCCCTGGTGAGTCTCCTTCATGGTCGTGGGGAGTTCCCGCATTCTGGTAACTAGTTGCGGCCTCAGTATGGTCGCAGCAAATTTTTCAACATGTTGACATTTTTTCTGTGACCAAATATTGGTCGCCATGGAGAAAATCAAAACTCCTGTAATCGTAGGTGCAGTTGTAGTGGGGTCACCATGTAGTTGTAGGTAGTCGAGGTCGTCGTAGGTAGTTTTAGTTCATCTCCTTTGCTGACCGGGCATTTTCATTGGCTCATTGGAGAAAATAAAACGTAAGCACGGGTTTTCAGAACCAAGGAGAACCGACCGGCAATGTTAAATGCCCGACGAACTTCACAGCTGTGTATCTCTGGCTTATTAAAAGTTGTCTGGCTTCTTAAAAGTGTCTCCACTCCTTCTCCCCCCTTCTCTCCTCCCCCCCCCCCCCCCCCCCGCTCTTTTAAAGGACTTATCGTACACTGGGCTAGGCGTCTTAACATTCCTGTTCATCGCGGTGTGTGTCTGTATCACCTTGGCTTTGCACTGTGTGAATTTCAGACAGCACTCCCCCGCTTTCCCTGGCCCCCGCCTTTGCTATGTGTTTGTGTGTGTGTGTTCCACTCTTGACACTTGCCGTTCCACTTCCCAGTTTTTCAGCGAGTGCTGCGAGCTTGACGCTCGCCGGCAGTCTGCTGAAAAATCACCGAAGTGGGACATGCCCTTTAGGAACCTGCCCCATCACCAAATAAGATCATGGGTTATAGTGTTGATGGAATTGCATGCATCATTACTGTATGTTTTTGATATTATCCTTCAAGGGTAATGGTGCATCTTTCCCAGAACCTGATGTACATATATAACCTATTACCATGGATTCAGAGGGCAGAATGGCATGTCACCAGAATGTCCATTGTGGTATGGTGGCCCAGTGGTAGAGTTGCTGCCTTACAGCACTTGCAGCACTGCAAATCTGGGTTCGATCTCGACTACGGATGCTGTCTGTACGGAGTTTGTACGTTCTCCCCGTGACCGCTTGGGTTCTCTCTGAGATCTTTGGTTTCCTACCACACTCTATAAGATATATAGGTATGTAAGTAAATTGACTTGGTAATGTAAAAATTGTCCCTAGTGTTTGTAGGATAATGTTAATGTGTGGCCATTCAGCCCAACAAGTCCATGGCAGTGTTCATGCTGCATGTGAGCATCCTACCCGTCTTTCCCACATAATCCCAACAACATATTCTATTCAGTTTTCCCTCAGGCTTCTCTTAAGCACCTCTTTCCTGTCACCTCATGGTAGCCACTTCCAGACTGCAAACATTCAGCAGGTAAAGAGGTTCCTCATGGCTTCCTTGTTGAAAAGAAAGACTTTCCTTTCGGTAGCACCTCCCATAATCTCAGAAGTTACAAGATTTACAGGTAATTATGTAATTGTTGTGATGTGGTCAATGTAAAAAAAGTCAGGCAGCAAGTTCTCAATGTGTGGTATTATGGTACAATAGATGAAACTGCTGCCTCAAAGCACCAAGGACCCACATTTTGTCCTGACCTTTGGTGTTGTTTGCGTGGAGTTTGCATGTTTTTGCCATGACAGAGTCACCCTGAGGGACTCCAGATTCCTCTCACATCCCAAGTACATACTGGTCAATCACTTGGTTAATGTAGGTGGGTGGCAGGAGAATCAGGACGAGACAATAGCCATGTAGAGATTACAGGGAAGTAATGAGGATAACATGATTGATTGGAATACCCTGAAAGCCAGCATAATTTAATGACCAGAATGGCCTCCTTCTATCTAATAAGGGAATACAAAATGGAATCTGGTTAAAAAATATATGATGCTGTATGATGCACACACATTGACCAGGGTGCATTCTTTCAATAGCACCATGGGATGTGTAACCCCTGGAATAGATCACACCTTAGTTTAATGAGTCCTGCAGATGGTGGAAGAAATTATTATCTTATCTTTAGACTTGACAAAATTGGAAAATGTCTTCTCAACATCGATCTTGCCAAAATTCCTTTATTACAATCTCTAACTGAATGTCCCACAACTTCTTCTCAAACCAGTTCAGTTGTTCCTTATGGAAACGTAAAAGTATAATGGGCAACTAATTAACACACCACTAATTGTCCACCTCTACTGTAAGACTAAAACCACCTCTTTTATTTATGATTCAGCCAGACTGATGAAACCATATTTCAGTCAATGCTCTGCAAGGACAGTTTGAATTTACAGAAGGGTTGTTCTCTTTTAATGTTGGTCAAGCGCTTGGAGCTAAGATTTGATTGATTTTTTTCACACTCTATCTAATTAGATTTTGCAATGTAAATCATAAAGCTCACTTGACCTAGATGCAATTCCCTGTCAGCTGTTTGTGGCTCATCAGCAAATGTACTTAAAGTGGGTGTAGCAGTATGGAAGGATGTGTTATCAAGGTGGGAAGCAAAGGATGAGAGGAGTACCTTCAATATCTCCATTTTTGTTTTGGATCCAGGTGTACATAGTAATAATAAAGCAATTCAAATCATGTGCTGACCTCAACACTGTTAAAATATCCCAATTATTATCCAACAACAAAATCAATGGCAGTCCATAGATTCAGGTATTAGGCCAATTGACCCAAAGCTTGGTCTAAGAGAAAGGCTTTACAGGGCATCTAAAATTAAAGGAAAAAAGTGTTAATAGATGTAGGGAGAGAATTCCAGGTTATGGGAAGATATTCCAACACTGGCTGTTGTCTGATTGGGTTCAGATTGACTGTGATTGGTTTTCATTTAAGACCCATATTGACCTGTAATACACAAGGGTTAGAGCAGCCAATGAGCTGAAATGGGGCATTGCTAGCAGAAATAATTCCGATACTGAATGTGAGACTTCTAGTCATAGAATCCGGTTGAGCAGAGTCTCAATACCATTGATAGACGCCAATGTTACTGTTTTATATGGTGCTGTGTTTGACTAAACAAGTATTAATACATGTTGTTTCATATTTGGAACAGCAAATGAGGAACACAGGCACTGTAAGGGAACAGAATGGATACAATGATCAATCCAGCAAACTACTAAAATTGGTCAGCATCTGTGAAAGTTGTAAATTTTGCTTCACGGCAAGTACGTTCTTTCCCTGGCCAGAGCCTTTCAAATAATGAACATAGCTGATTTCTCTCACCCTGCCTCTTGAGATTAGATCACAGGACATTGAGCATCGCTGCAGAAAACATCTCAGTAACTGGTGGAACCTCAGCCAATTTCTCATCTTAATACCACGTCCAGACCAACAGGAATAGAAACTATATTCCATTTGCGACACTTAAGGGCCTGTCCCACTTTCAAAACCTAATTCACGACCTCTGCCGAGTTTGCCCTTGACTCATACTCGCAGCATGGTCGTCACAAGGTCGTAGGAAGTCATAGGAGGTCGTAGGAGGTCATGGGTAGGTCGTAGAAGGCCGTGATGCTAGTCGTAGGTACTCGTGGCATCAAGTAGGTCAGGGCGTTTTTCTAGAATGATGAAAAATGTCCACGAGTAAAAAAGGTTGTGAATTAGGTCGTGAAAGTGGGACAGGCCCTTAAATCTTCCTGTGTAAATAAACAAGTGTAGAAAAACAAGAACATAATATTTTTATGGCTCAGAGGGAGGCCAGTTGGGAGGCCATTCAGTCTATTCTGGTAAATAGTAAAGCAATCCTTCAGATCATTCCCCTATACTTTCCCCATAACCCTGAAATTTATTCTTTTTTTATTTCATTGTCAGGATGTGAACAGTTGGTGGCAATGCAGCACTTATCGTTCATTCCTAATTGTCACCTGAAATAAAAGTACAGAGATAAGAGCCCATTCTATCAGTGAGTTTGGATCATATATGGGGCTGTTAGGTGAACTTCCCTTTCTAAGATATTGATCAATTTAATTCAATTTTCTTAGAGACATTGAATTCCACATTGAATCACTCTCATAAATAAGAAATTTCTACTATTTTTTTTCAACGCTTGAAATTGTTGCTTCATTTCCACTTGCCGTTGAACCATCCATTAACAGAAACAGCTGCTGCCTATATCCCCTGTCTAAACACATCACGATGTTGTATTCTTTGTTAAGTCTCCTCTCAGCCTTCTTTGCTCTATGACAAATAACCTCAGCTTCTCCAGTCCAGCCTTGCAGCTAAAATACGAGTAGTAATGGGACAATGACCCCCTCAAGCCTCCAGATCTCCTAACTTAATTCCTATAGTGCACAAAAAAATATAAATAACAATCTTGAATGACTGAGCATCTACCTCTTTGGGTAGAAGAAGTATAGGTATGAATGAAGATATTTCTGAACATCACACACCTCTTCCCTCAAATCATTGCTGCTGAATTGTAGTCTTTCCAGCCAGAAGATATAATTTCTCAGCATAAAGTCCCTCGCAATCTTATAGCTGCAATAAGATCAATTCTTAAGGGCCTGTCCCACTTTGCGATTTTTTCGGCGACTGCGATCGTCAGTGACCGACACCCATAAAACCGTCAAGTTGTACAACATACACGCTGACGTGTGCTGTCCTGTGGGTGTCACCTGGTTAGGGTAAGGGACAATGTTAGGGTTAGGGTTAGGGTTACGGTTAAGGTTAGGGTTAAGTTTAAGGTTAAGGCTAGGGTTAGGGTTAAGGTTAGCGCTAGGGTTAGGGTTAGGGTTAGCGTGGGCTAGGGGATAGGGTGAGGTTTAGGGCTAGGGTTAGGGTTAGGGACCAGTTAGGGCTGTAAAATATTTTTCCTTCAATGCATGGATTTTAAACATTAATATATTTAAATTAATACAATAAAATCAATTGTGCAAATTAAAAGATGTCTGAGTCTAAGTGGGACCCATTGGGTCCCAGTCACCTTGGGGGGGGTGTGGTGGGGGGGGGGGGGGGGGTGGGATGGGATGGAAGTGCGTATGTGGGCTGGAATGGTTTACGAGTGGTGGGAGGAGGAGGGATGTGGGGGGGGGCGGGAGGGGGAAAAGGGGGGTGTGGTGTGGCGGGGTGTGGCGGGGTGTGGTGGGGTGTGGGGGGCAGGGAGGATGTGGGAGGGGTTGATGGTGGTTTGGGGGAGGGGAATGTGTGGGTGGGGGGTGTTTAGATGAGGGGTGTGTGTAGGCGGGGGGTATGTGTGGCCGGGGGGGTTGTGGGGGGAGGGGGGTTGTGGGCAGGGGGTGTTGTGGGGAGGGATTTGTTGGTGGGGGAGGGGTGTTTGGGGGAGAGGGGGGGTTATGTGGGGGGAGGGGGATTGTGGGGGAGTGGGGGTTTGTGGGGGAGAGGGGGGTTGTGGGGGAAAGGGGTGTATGGGCGGGGGGGGGGTTGGGGGTGGGGTGTGTGGGAGCCTCCCGCAACTGCAGTAAACACACAGGGGGGGGGGGGGAGAGCTCGGGTTGTGTGTGGGCAGGGGGAGGGTTGTGAAGGGTGTGTGGAAGGGAGGGGTGTGTGGGAGAGAGTGGTTTGGGGGGGGGGCGGTGTGGGGGCAGGGGGGAGGGAGAGCTCAGAGAAAAGACGGGGAAGAGCGATGGGGGAGTGTGCGGTATTACGGGGAGGGGGCAGGTGCCAATGAGGGGGAGGGATTGGGGTGCGATGGGGACTCACAGCTGGCGCTGGTCATTCTCCTTCGCAAGGCTAGTGGACTAAATTAGCACGGCTTGTGGACTCAGCCCCGCCTCCGGGACTTTATTCTCCTCGCCCCGCCCGGTGATTACAGCGGGCGCCGGAAGGGGCGTTACCTTCATGGTGACTGACAGGCTTGAAGACGAATCTGTTGATCTCATGATTTTTTAAACTTTCATAACTTTTGTAATTTTCCACCAATCGGAATAAAACTTGGTGCACGTTGAGCAGAGGAGAACGGTGAGTAAGGTGGCGATATAGGGTACCGTTTTTGCGTAAATAAAAAAACATAAACCGGGAGAGGTCAAGAGAGTTTTAGTAATAGTTAGATGTATTGGTCCGCTCCAATCATCATCTCTAACTTTTCACAGGGATGGGTTCAGTGAGTGTAGACTGAACTCCCCTCTCCCCTCCACCCCCCTCTTCCCCCCCTCCCGCAACCCATCCCTCCTTCTCCACTCCCCCCTACCCTCCTCCCCTCCCCCTCCCCTTCTTCCCTTCCCCCTCTTCCTCCCTTCTCCTCGCTCCACTCTTCTCTCCCTTCTTCACTTCCCCCCCTCCCCTCACAAACCCTTCTTCCCCTCTCCCTCCCGTCTCCCATTCTTCAACCCACCCCCCCCCCCCTCCCCCCACTTTCCCTGACGCCCCCCATTTGTGGACCCTAATAGTACTGCACAAAGGCCACATCATCTGTTTTAGTAACATTGACTATGGAATAAATGCAGACTTTGGGAACAACACACCTCACCTTTCCCCCCCCCCCCCCCCCCCCCCCCCCCCCCGGCCCCCTCGCCTTGCTTCAAACTGGGTGCTGGATACTTTGACACAGTGGCCGGAGCAGGTGGGTGGCATTGATACATTGACAACATTGCCTGTACCCGGTTGAAGAGCCCGCTGCCTCTGGTGGTTTGAAGAGACCATTGGAGGAGAGATCTGCCTCTGGGACAACTCGTGGCCAACAGTTCCATTCCCATGAGGAGCAAACAGAACTTTGGAGGTTTGAATCCAACCCTTCTGGCCCCTGTGCCACATTTAGTTCAGAGATACAGTGCCCCTTCGGCCCACCAAGTCCGCACCAACCAGCGATCCCCCGCACACTATCCCACACACGCTAGGGACAAATTATACTTATACCAAGCCTATCAACCTACAATCCTGTCTGCCTTTGCAGTATGGGAGGAAACCCTAACCCTAACCTTATCCCTAACCCCAAGCCTAACCCTAACCCTAACCCTAGCCCTAACCCTAGCCCTAACCCTAACCCTAACCCTAACCCTAACCCTAACCTTAACCCTAACCCTAACCCTAACCCTAATCAGCCCAGCCCTCAGATTAGTATGGGCGTCAGAGGTTATGGGGAGAAGGCAGGAGAATGGGGTTAGGAGGGAGAGATGATTGAATGGTGGAGTAGACTCGATGGGACGAATGGCCTAGTTCTACTCCTATCACTTAGGAATTTATGAATCCAAAGGATCAATTGTCTGAACACCCAGCCACAAACATAGCATAAAGGATGTTTGAATGTGCACACAGATGGGTTATGTTCAGTTCAACCTAGTCACCCCTGGGCAAATGTACTCACCTGGGAGTTAAAAGAGTTTGGATTACAACAATCCATAGGTCCTCTTTGATGCGTTTATCTAATTTGTTTGCAGTATCAACCTACCATGCAATAAAGCGAAAACAAATAAGCAAACTCCATATCATTGTCATTGAAAGGACTCATAACATTGAAAAGAAAATAACACAGATGAAAGTAGATTGCCCTAAGAACAAAGAGATTCTCTTTTGAAAGGGATTTATAGTTTTTTTGGTTGTTAATTAGATTTATTTTTTGCTTTTTGCTGTTGGACATTTGTGTATTTTACTGAATGCATTTTACAGCAACTTGAATTTTTTTGACCAATAGCTCCCCGTTCCACCCTTTTTTAATGCAATGAAAAAGAGATGAATATCACAGTTGGAGAAAAAAAAAACTTGTAAGGAGAGATTATTTTAATTTCTACTGCCCATAAAATGAAGACCTCCTAGTGATTAAGCAGTTCTAAAATGTTGTATATAATTATTTCTGCTGGATACCACTGGCTAATTCAATTAATCATGCTTTTATCGCTGAAGTAGGCCAATAATTCATAAAGTCTAAATTATAAGTTTGTCTGACATTCAGATTGAGATGGACTTTTGTAAGGTGCTGGGGTTTGTGTTGGTGGGTCTTAGACAGATGGGAATGGGAAGTTGTCCTGCTGCTTAGCCAAACCTCTCCAGCTAAGTGAGCCCAGCTAAAGCTTCAGGCTTGAGGGAAAAGAGTAAATAAAACCAGCTACAGCACTGACCTTAAACATAATTGCATAAGGAGCATTATCAGCAGGAGAGATTAAAAAAACTCATAATTTAATCTTGGGAAGACAATGATACAGCCACATGGCTGCAAAATAGGAGCAGGAAGGTCCACAAAGTCCCTCAGGCCTGCCCAGCCATACAATATGAGATTGGTTGATCTAAGAGTATTACACGTAGGAGCAGAATTAGGCCATTCGGCCCGACGAGTCTCCTCCACTATTCAATCATGGCTGATCTAAGTTTCCCTCTCAAGCCCATTCTCCTGCCTTCTCCCTATAACATGTGACACCATGGACTCTACACTGGCCTCAAGTTGCCAGTTTCCCATAACCTTCAATTCCCCAACCTTTTAAATATTTATCTATCCCCACCTTAAATATATAATATAAGGTGGTCTTCACTACCCTCCAAGGCAGAGAATTTATGAGATTTACCACCCTTGAAGAGAAGAAATGTTCTTCTCTACACATCTTAGCATTAGATGACTGATCTCTTATTTTGAGGCTTAATCTCGGAATTAAATTATGAAGGAAAATTCCAACACGCCCAAGGAGATTTTGTTGAGATTTTTCTTTTTTTTTAAGTGAATCGCTAGTTTTGTAAATTCTGGCCAAAATAGAGCTTAAATAGAGCCAAAATAAAGCAGAGGATTCATGCATTCACAAGGCCTTTTGACCATTTCTGTATTTATGCATAAGAAGACACAGACTGCTAGCTGGTGCAGGGAAGTCTAGGTCGCAGACCAGTACCTCAGATAAGAGAAGTCTAAGTATCTTTGTAATTGTTAGTATGTATGATAATCTTGCAGAGGAACCCCAAGATATTGTAAATGCATGAGTTTGATTGGATTACTGCAAAGGGATAGTAAATAATGTAAATAATGTTGCAAGACAGTTACCCTGCTGTTTGTTGATTGGCCAAAGTGTTCAGCCCTGGCAGAATTGTTTTGTGTTCCAGGGTAAATGTTGCATTATTCAGTTAACTAGCTTCCTTCCAGAAGTTTCTGTAAGAAACATTGTTTAAGACTCTCTGTAATTGGGTTGGGGAACTGTCAAATATGTATTGATGTAATTGATATGTATGATTGGATTGTAAGGAGACCACCCCTATGTAATTCGGCCCCTCAAGGTTTGTGGACCTATAAAAGGTAGCCCCATTTCAGATCGGTGTCGATCTTCTGGAAGGGCGCTTGGGACTGCGTGACCTTTTGGGCAGTGTTTGCTTGCATGAGGCTGAAGGGCTTGGCCAGGCAGAGACAAGGATCGAGCCCGCGGTGGTTTAGGTATCGTATAGGGTAATTTGTGTTTGTTCTAAAAATAAAGATTAGTTAGCCAGTGCTTGAGTCAGTGCTTTTACTGAACTAGACTAGGGGGGTAAGCTTTAGGAGTGTATTTACAGTTTGAATTTGACCTCTAGTAAGAAGGCTAAATATTTAGAGCTGGCTCTTTGGAACTTAGGAGCCATGAAATGCAGTTGATGCCAATGTGGAATTAATAATTTTACATCTAGGATCAATGGAGAATAAGGGAGAGTACAACAATGGTTTCAAGGCCAGCTAATAAAATTAAGAGACATTGGTTGTGATTTCATTGAGCTTGAGGAACTAAACGTGTTCTTCTGTTCCCAAGGTCAAGAGTTGATGCTGGGTGGTTTAGTAGGGAATGCCCAAGGGCCAGAGCAGCCATGAAGCATGTAGATCAGGAAAGTGGTGAAACTGCAATTACACCTACTGACCTCAGAAGGGGAAATTGTAGAAGAGAGAATTGTCTCCAAGGAAGGGATCAGTCATTTAATGCTAGGGGGAAGGTGAGAAAGGAGGATGGCCATAAAAGGATACCTTTCTTGGTGACACTCCAAGATAAAATGTTCTTGTAGAGATGGAAATTCACTTCAGAAGATGTCCGATGCATGCAGTACCAACGGGCAGCCAACCTCATAATTTATTTGGGTCATCACCAAAGAAAAATTATTACTTCATCATTTTGTGGATATTATGTGCGATTATTGCTGAAGATTAGGGTCACTAATTCCCCCATGTTTCCCCCTGTGTTTCCGCTTTGTGAGTTGGATGGGATATATTCCCTATCAAACTATGTTCTAACCCAGTTCAAATGATGATATGATCAGATAATGTTTGGAATCAATCATTGGAATCTATTGTCTATTACTGTGCGCTCATTGTTTAAATTAAACATATACCACTCACTCTCTCTACACACAAGGAGTTTCCAACCAGAGCTCATATCTTGTGCTGTGGAACAGGATCCAGCTGGAAAATTGAGCATCCTTTATTCTAATTTAAGATGATGCCTCAATATCAAGCTTAAAGGAAAGACTGAAGATTCATTTCTCTGAGGCTTTATTGTTAACATTACTCTAGTCTTTGTACCTTTGACCAGAGTCAGAAGGTTGTGGCTTCAAGTCCCACATCAGAAACAAAACCATAATGTTCAGTTGGGTACTCCAGTGCACGGATCCATTGCTGCAAATGAGGTGACAATTATAAACTCAACCTCAACCTCAACCTCAACTTCAACTTCAACCTCATCTTCCCTCACCTCACCCAACTTAATACAACTCAAATCAACTCAACTTACCTCACCTTAGCTCCTGCAATGCCATTACTCCAATGAAGAACATAGGACCTGGCAATATTCATTGTCTCAAGCATATGGGCTGCCTGTAATCAAGCGGATTCTTGCTGTGCACACATTAGAATTGCCGTTTCTCCCGATAACAGCTTCATAAAGTTCAAATATACAGTAATGTAAAAAAAAGGAATTTTTGAAGATTGTAAAAGTTGCTCAAAAAAAGACAAATTATTTTCTTCACTATGAGTGGTTTTATAGTGTGACTCTGTGCCCACCTTAATCTATTTGGAATAATCTTGTAAATGTCATTACTATCATAGGGGAATAGCATCATACCCAGGAGATAATGGTCAAATAATATTTGTGGTTTCAAATTGCAATTGGTAACTGGTGCAATGGTGCTGCACTGCAGTGAGAACCATCAACCTTATTAAGGAATGATCCTCAGGTTATACTCATCAAATTTCTCCGCCTTGTTTCCCTACCTTTCAACTTATCCTCTGCTACACACATGACTATCAAATCCCATTCAAAACCTTTGCCACTTACCAATTTTTGCAACTTGGCATGAGTTAAAGTAGCCTGTAAACCTACCAGTATATCATTGGGATGTGGGAGGTATTCACAGTACCTAGAAGAAACCTACCTCACTGGGAGAGAGTGCACACTCCACACAGAACCAGATATCAGGATTGAGCTCAGATCACTGGAATTGTGGGAGAGAAATCATAATCCCTATGAAATTGTGCTGCATAAAATTGTAAATGAATTTACTTGAATGAATTGCTGTTGAACAGCTGTCCCCATGAGAGATAAATGAATGCTGCCTGGATCAGTGGTCAAAACCTCTGGACCACAGTCTAGTGATGGGACCACTATGCCATCATCAGAATTCTCATCACCAGGGTCTCACTAGCGTCAAGGCCGGTGCTCATATTAAACATTCAGACACCTTGTGTATCTTAAAGAGCTTTCTATTCTGCAGGCATCTGATCCAGGAATCTAAAGCAGGAAGTGAAGCATACAAGGCATGGTGCACTATAAGATGTGAAAAGGGGCAGAGCCACAATAATCTACATTCATCCTTACTTTGGTTGTTATTGGTATTTACATGTTCTCCCCATAATCACATGTTTTTCCTCTGGGTGCTCGAATCACCTCCCACATAGCAAAGATATACTGGTAGGTTAATTAGTCACTGTAAATTACAATATAGATAATTGGCAAAAACGCCAAAGAGGAATTGAGAGAAAACACATTACATGCATGCAAGGAAATGAGGAATGCAATTTATAGTATTACCCTGCTGCAGGCCAGCATATACTTAAGAGGCTGAATGTCCTGTTCTCGTGAAGTAATAAGTAAGTGAGAATGAAACAGTGAGAGTGGTGGGCATATGGAATGAGATCTCAACATTTAAAAGACATTTGGACATGTAGGACGATAAGTAATGTTCAGAGGGATATGGGCCAAATGCAGGCTGGTGAGTCCAATGAAGATGGGGCATCTTGGTCGGCATTGGCAAGTTTGGCCAAAAGGCCTGTTCCCATGCTGTATGCATGAGAACAGGCCTCTACAGCTACATCACTATTGGTGTTTGATGTTGGAAAACCATTGCCTTCATTTCTGCAATGGAAGCCATGCCAAGTTAACCAAACTACTCAATATTCCAAGGAGTACTTACAGAAATTCCTCAAAAACCACCAAGGTGAAAGGTTAGTAGGCAATGAGCAGGAGATTTCTTTACCCTTTCAATTGGAATTTGGAAACTAGTGCAACTGAGACCTTTGTCAGATTTGAATTCTGCCCTGAACTTCCAACACCCTGCAGGTAACGTTTTTGCCATCTCCCATTGTGGTCTGTAATCCTTGGCCTGGAGAAAGGTTTTTGGAATGCTTGTGCTTTATTCTGCTGAAATATTTCTTAACATTTGATTAAACTGAATTTAAACTGAAGTAAAGATCACATGCAATCTGGACATTTGTAAAAATATTAGATAACTTACCCATTAAGTATCAGTCACAATTGTTCTAATGGAGCAACTTACTCAAATATATGTAATTCTCATTAACCAGCATGCAAATGTGAAGTGCTGGCTGCCAGTGAAAATAATATTACATATGGCAATGACAGATTTGCAGTGTCTTAAACAATAAACGTCATTTCATACATTCAATAACAACATCTTTTTCATGTAAAGATGCTAATTTCTGATCCCATTGTTAATCATCTCCGAACCAATGCTTCAGATACAAAATGATAGCTAACGCAATTTACATGTGCCACATTTGATTTATTGCACAAACACTCTTCTCTGAGCAGTAAATCGCCTATTTGGCAACATTTTTAAAAACAAAGCTGAATAATAAACATCTTCATCCAGTCAAGGCTAAAATCACAGATACAAACTACCGATGACTCACACACGGACATGCCTGGTGTCCCATAGTTCCTGAATGGAAAACAGGACAAACTTGCATTTGCATGCAGCATTCACAGCCCAAAGTTAAGGAAATATTTGTTTGAAATTTCAGAAAACAAGGCAACCAATTTATCCCCAGAAAGCCCCAGAACAGGAATGTGATAATGACCATATCATCTTGTTCAATTATGATAGCTGAGAGATAAATATTGGCCAGATTTGCCAGATATTTCCTTTGTGTTCAAAAAGGTGAATGAATGAATGAATGAATGAATGAATGTATGAATGAATGAATGAATGAATGAATAAATACTTTATTGTCACATGTGACAAGTCACAGTGAAATTCTTTGTTTACATACCCAAGGCATACAAAAGTCGTCACATATGGCGCTAACAAAGTTACAAAGTATATGCAGTATCTGCGTCAGGTTCCCTTTGTTCTCCACCTCCCCCACCCCATCCCTCCCTCACGCCGAATACTCATTGACCATTGTTCTTCCGCCTCCCTCATGGCGGCTCCCGCACTCCGGGTCCTCCATTGTCCGTTATTCTTGTCCCCTCCCTCACGCCAGGTCCCCATTGTCCATTGTTCTACCCCCCCCCCCCCCCCCCCCCCACCTCATGCCTGTCCCCCCATGCCAGGTCCTCCTTTGTTCCTTCCTAAGGAAGGTGTTGTTTGTGGTATCTTTGCACCCACATAGGACTGGACAGAACCTTGCTCTGAGCCACAATCAGAGGATGGCTTTACTGAGATGGAACTACGCTACAGCATTAGCTAGATTCAAATGTTAAATGACAACCTTCTGCGACAAAAGTGCTTTCAACCTATTCACAACTGTTTCGTTAATTGGCAACAGCCAGTGTTCGGAATTACAATAATATTCATTGTAACAACAGCCTTCCATTACTGTTTTTTCAACAATTTTCTATTTTGTTCCCATGAGAATAACATGGTAATGCATTAATTTCCTTTCTACTGAAGTATTTGGACATCAAAGCCAACTCATCACAGAATATGTCAGCGTCATATTCAAAATGTCATAAATTACCATTCTGCATCTTAAACAATTCTTCATCATTCACTTCAAAATGTAATTGCATGATCAAAGCTGTAGACGATAAGCATAAAACTTCCATTTCCTTAGCCATTGTGTTCCTTAAGGCAAACTTTTAAACATCTCAATAGCCATATTGAATTCTGTCAATGCCATATATTTTATATAGGCACCAAGGAACGTGAAGACATATCCAAAATCTCACTGCATGTCATTCTTTTTTGGAGTTGTACTCCCCAACACAGAAATAGGCCCTTTGGCTCAACTTACCCATGCTAACAAAAATGCCCCATCTGCGCTAGTCCTACTTGCCAGCATTTGGTAGATATCCTTCTAAACCTGTCCTATCTATGTACCTAACCTACTAACAACCGCTCACCCAGTTCCCTCTCTTCCCTGTTCCCCACCTGGATTCACACCCATTTCTTCCCTTACCTCTCCCCCTGTCCCCTTCCACCTATTTTCCTTTCTCTAGCTTCACAATTTGCGACTCTTCTAGCCTAATCTCACACTTTTTGGCTCTTAATTTTTGATCTATATCCAGCCATTTACCTATCAAAAAATGAACTCTCACCTGTATCCACGTATCACATGTCAGGCTTTGTCCTTTGTCATACATTGTTGGCTGTTCATCCACAATCAATACCCCGTTCCTGCCTTCTCCCCATATCCCCTGACTCTGCTATCTTTAAGTGCTCTATCTAGCTCTCTCTTGAAAGCATCCAGAGAATTGGCCTCCACTGCCTTCTGAGGCAAATAATTCCACAGATTCACAACTCTCTGGGTAAAAAAGTCATACAAAAAAGTCATATGAATGTAACATGTGGCGCCTGGCTCATAGAAGTATTTATGGAAGACAGAAATAACATTTTGAAATATCAGGCTATTGAGGGTTCTAGGGTTCTGGGTGTTCTCTGACACAGAAGAGGAGTTGAGGCCTGGGGTAGATGAACAATGATTGTGTTGAACGGCAGGGCAGGCTTGAGGGACTGCGTGGCTTACTTCTGCCCCTACTTCCTTGCATTCTTTAGTTCTTTGCCATCTTAACACCTCAGACACACAGTGAATTGCACAATAACAGCTCCATAGTAAGAGTTCAGCACTGACACGGACTATTTGGACTACATATCCTGTTTTTCAATTCTCAAGGGCAAATATTTTACCACAGAAAACAAAGAAGTGCAATTGTTGGAAATCCAAAACGAAAACTGAAAATGACAAAACAATCAGAGGGTCAGCTAGTGCCTGTAGAGAGAACAATAAAAGTGACTGAAAGGTCACTGACCTGGAACAACAGAAGTGTCAGTAATTGCAAAGGGGTCTGTCTATTGTACAAGCACAGGATAAATTCAAAGTATTAAATCATTTTACTTTCTCAAACCATGCAAAGCATACAACTGATCCTATTGGACTAGAAAAAGACTCAGTTTGTGGTTATAAAATATTATAAATAGGCCTGTCGTCGACTTTCCACTACTTAAAATCTGTCAGCGTTACCTACATCGATCGCATCACTCTGACCTCTGTTATCAATAGTATGAATATAACTCACCATGGGAACAAACTTAGGTGAAGAACTGATTTACTTTGCGGCGTCCAAACTGCAAATCCCACCATTCTCCAATGAGGATCATCTGTCTAAACTGTGGTACCAAATCAAAGAAATAAGCTGCAGTCATAAAGAGCAACTGCAAACAATTATTGGATTTAAAGTCCCCAACTGCTATGAAATATAAAAGTTAATCTTTTCTCTTTCATTTCATGGGCAGAGTTTATTAATGAGGCAGCACTTTGGAACCTGGTCTGTTTGTTCTCTGACTTCCTGCCAATATTAATGATGACACACGATAACATTTAAAGTGATTCATTTGAACAATGTATGAGCACGTTACCATATGTGGAAAAAAGCACTCAAATATGCCATTATTATCTCAACAATTAGACAATTAGGTTTTTTCTTATCATATTCATTTGCTGATATAGTTTCACTCATATCAAAGTTTGGTCACTTTGTTCACAGCAGGACAAAGAAACATTTCTGGGTGTTAATCTTGTCATTTAATGCTTTCAAAAACACAATTTCCTTTCAAAAACATGCAAGATGAATTTGTATTTTCCACCAATCGATGTTGCTTCCCCCATCACTGGTCTCTGTATGGATGACAACACATTATCATGGACACCACCATCCTCACATATTAATTTGTCACGCCTACCATATATTTCCATCGAAAGGATGAATAAAGTTGAATAGCTGTTTCCAAAAAAAAGTCATTATATCAACATGCCCAGGTATGGACTACAGAATAATACTTTATTCCTTGGAATGCAGGAGAATAAGAAGTGATTTTTTTAGGTAGAACAATCACGAGGGGCATAGATCAGGTGAATCAAGAACTAGAGAATGAGAGGGTATAGAGGTAATGAGAGGAGAAAAAATTAATGGGAACCGAAGGAACAACTTTTGGACTTAGAGATTAGTGAGTAAATGAAGCAATCTGCCAATGGGAGAAGATGAGGCAGGTATAAAAACAACATTTAAGTAATTTGTAGGAAGGAACTGCAGATGCTGGTTTAAACCGAACATAGACAAAAAAGCTGGAGTAACTCAGTGGGACAAGTAACATCTCTCGAGAGAAGGAATTTTGACAGGAACATGGGTAGGAATGGTTCAGAGAGATATATGCCAAACTCTATGACTCTAAGCCAAATGATCATTAACTTGATCCATATGATCGCATCATGGGTGTTTCTTCAAGTATTTTTCACCATTAAGCATGTACAACCATTTTAATAAGGACAATAAATTGCACCAAGTCAACTTTAACTCCAAAGACTATTTGAGCTTCCTGTCCTATTTTATATCCTGGTCCTTCTTCAATTACTGGGCTGATTCATTTGCTCTCAGGTCTGTTTTGTTTACTGGGTCTGTTTTAGCTTCTGCGTTAATTCATAGGCCTAGTTTAGCTCCTGAGGCACTTAAAACAGTCTGTGTCCTGCCTGAGTGGGCAGCAATGGAAAACAACAGAATGTCATGTGAGCTGAAGTCTGATCCTCTGCCATTTGGTAATACTGAGTTTTGCATCACCACTGTGTATTACCGCAAGGATGGATTCTCAGTCCACCACTGTGTTCCCCATGCACTCATGATTATAAGGCCCAATTTTGGATCTAATTCTATCTATAAGTTTGCAGATGACATCGTTGTGATGGGCCGAATCATGAATAATGACAAGACAAAGTATGCAAAGAAAATAGAGAACTTTGTGACATGGTGTCAGAACAATGAACGCTCCCTCAATGGCCCAAGGCAAAGGAGCCAGTTATTCACTTCAGGGAGCATGGTTGAGTACGTCACAATCAGCATCAATGTAGGGATGTTACAAAATGTTGAGATGTTAAAAATCAAGCCTGTAATTTATCCCATCAGATAAAGCATAAAAATAACTTTTGATACCTAAAGGTAGACAAAAATACTGGAGAAAATCAGCGGATCTATGGAGCGAAGGAATGGGTGATGTTTCGGGTCGAGACTCTTCTTCGGACTGATGCAGGGATTAGGAGGCAGGAAGAAGAAAGGAAGAGGTGGAGACAGTGGGCTGTGGGAGAGCTGGGGAGGGGAGGGGAAAGAGGGAGAAGGCAAGGATTACCTAAAATTGGAGAAGTCAATGTTCATACCGCTGGGGTGTAAGCTACCCAAGCGAAATATGAGGAGCTGCTCCTCCAATTTATGGTGGGACTCACTCTGGCCATGGAGGAGGCCCAGGACAAAACGGTCGGATTCGGAATGGGAGGGCAAGTTGATGTGCTGAGCAACCAGGCGACCAGGTCGATATGGCGAACTGAGCGGAGGTGTTGGGCGAAGCGATCGTCAAGCCTACGCTTGGTCTCACCGATGTAGAGCAACTGACACCTGGAGCAGCGGATGGAATAGATGAGGTTGGAGGAGATGCAGGTGAACCTCTGCCACACCTGGAAAAACTGCTTAGGTCCTTGAATGGAGTCAAGGGGGGAGGTAAAGCGACAATTGTAGCATTTCCTGCAGTTGCAAGGAAAAGTACAAGGGGAGGGAGTGGTTTGGGTGGGAAGGGAAGAATTGACCAGGGTGTTACGGAGGGAGCAGTCTGAAGAAGAATCCCAAAATCCTGGGGCACCACGTGCTGCCGCGCATCATTGCCTATGCCACCAAGTCTCACCACGTGCCATGCGCACATAACTGCACGCCATGCGCGCATAATGCACACCATGCGCGCATAATGCACGCCGTGCATGCATGACGCGTAAATGATGTCACATAAATGACATGCTAATAACGCCCAAGTGGGACAGGCCCTTAATTTGATACCTAGTTCACTTTCATATCTTCAGTATTAAAAAAGTTATGGTCATTTTCATACTCAGAAATTAGCATCTTGTTCCCCATTGCTTTTCCATTACTCAACACAAAAACTGTGATCGAGGACAACTCAATTGACATAAAAGCCCATAACTTTGTTAAAAATTAAGAGAACTGAATTACATTTTCAGTTATTATAGATTGAAGCATTCTGAAACAAATATGATACATCTTACTTGGATGACCTGAAATTAAAGTATATAATTAGTTAATTACCTAATTTTAATTTTACAAAATTAACTGTTGTGATGGAAATAGTAATAAACACCCAGACTGCCTTCAAAATTCAAAAAATTCTCAAGATCAGAACTGTAATATTATTGCAACGTTAAAACAAATAGTAAATACCCAACAAAAAAATCATATTCATCAGTGTCATCAAATCAATCTAAATTCATTTACTAGATCTAAAACATCTATACCATTCTTAAGAAAGTGTTAAAAATAATTTTTTAAATAGCCAAAGTATCCAAATAACAAACTGATCCCATTCACACAAGAAATCACAATGTAGCATGATTTTTAATGGGCCTGTCATACTTATGTGATTTATTCGGCGACTTGCCGGCACCCGTCATAGTCGCAGCAGGTCGCCAAAAATGTTCAACATGTTGAAAATCCAGCAGCGAACAGAACAAGGTACGACTCTTTGGGCGACTACTCACAACCATACAGGCTTCACCCCGTGACATGTCACCAGGGTGTCGCCTGTATGGTCGTGAGTAGGCTCCTCAGTCGCCCAAAGAGTCGTAGCATCTTTCTGGTCGCCGCTGAATTTTCAACATGTTGAAAATTTTGGCTACCTGCAACAACCTATAACGGGTGCCGGCAGTCGCCGGAAAAGTCACGTAAGTGGGACAGGCCCATAAATTTCACTTTTTCATGAATTTCTATGCCAAATTGAAGGAATTGAATGTTTAATTCCCATAAATTTGACTCTGTTGGTTTATAACACTGCAGCAGACAAGGGTCGTATTACACAGATATGTGTTCAAAATCAACAAACATCCACATTCAAGATAATCAAAATCATTATTTTTTGCACAATCATGTCACAAGAACATCTAAATTATCTATATTTTGTGTAATTGTCTGTCCATGATCAATATTTTCATACTAAATATCTGACTAAAAACTATGTACTGTGGAAGATTTTAGTCAGACATTTAGTATGAAAATATTGATCATGGATAGGCAATAACACAAAATATAGATAATTTAGATGTTCTTATGACATCATTGTGCAAAATATAATGATTTTTATTATCTTGAGAGTGGATGTTTGTGGATTCTGATACAGAGATCGGATTGTGGCCGCCGCCATGATTTTACTCACACTCACAGCCGACAGGCAAGACAAGGCCGATATAGGGGCCTAAATAACATATTTCGCATCAACAGATTAAAATGAAATTACACCAAAAACTAGATGAGATGTTAAATAAACATCCCACAGTTGCCCAGTGCATTACACAAATGAGACATCCCACTATTGAGTCCTTCTACGCTATAAACTTCCTTGGAAAAGCAGCCAACCAAGTCTGAAAGCGCGCACCACCAGACTCAGGAACGGCTTTTGTCCCTCTGTTAACAGGCTTCTAAATGGTCCCTCAGTAAGCTAGGATATTGTTTGATTCATCTCGTCCTCATTGTGGACATTGGACTTTGTCTATGGAATTGATGCACAAAACTGCACTACAATACTGAGAACTATATTCTGAACTCTATATCTTTGCTTTTGCTCTATCTATTGTACTTGAGTTTAAACTGATTGTACCTATCTATGGTATATCTGATCTGCTTGGATAGTGTGGGAAACAAAGCTTTTCACTGTACCTCTGTACACATGGCAATAATAAACCTAATGCTAAATCTAATGATTGGGAAATGCAGGGGAGAAGGGAGTCCAAATTATTCACTTCAAGGGTCAAAAAGCACACATCCTTTCAGATCTGTCACATTTTGGTTAATGACATGTAATCATGCAATTTGGGAGCAGGTGTGGATAGTCAACTCCTTAAGCCTGTTCCACCATTTAATAAATTCATAGTTGATCAACTTGTAACCTCAGCACTGCATTCTTGCTTACCCACAGTAACCTTTCATCCCTTTGCATACCAAATCTCTGTTCACCTTTGCCGTAAAAATATCCAAAGAATCTGCTGTCACTGCCTTTCGAGGAAGAAAGGCAACCCCAAACTGCAAAAATGCTATATCAGTCTGAAATGGGTGAGCCCTTATTTTTAAGCAGTGACTCTGATATGAGATTCTTTCACAAGGGAAAACAGCTTTGCCACATCCACCCTGCTAAGACTTGCATGTTTCAATTAAGGCCCTTTCTAAACTTCAGTTGATAAAAGCCCAGTCTATGCAGCCTTTCCTCATTGGACAACCTGCCCATTCCAGATAACCGTCAAGTTAATCTTCAATGCTTCCTTAAATAATTAGATGTGGTCTTGCCACTGCCCTATATGACAGAAGCAAAACCCTCAATTTTTGTATTTAACTTCCTTTGCAATTAATGTTAACATTCTGTTAGCTTTACAAATGAACATTCTGCAAATTGCCTTGGGATATTTCACTGCACAAAATATTGTGCCTTTAAGCAGGAAGTTTTAGTTATTTGTATGTGTATATGCATGCTCATGCTACAACGTTATTGGGCAGGAGAGTAATGTGGAGTTCCGAAATGTGCAGGAAGAAACTGCAGACGCTGGTTTAAAACGAAGATAGACACAAAATGCTGGAGTAACTCAGCAGGACAGGCAGCATCTCTGGAAAGAAGGAATGGGTAACTTTTCGGGTCTGAAGAAGGGTCTCGACCAGAAACATCACCCATTCCTTCTCTCCAGAGATGCTGCCTGTCCGAATGTGGAGTCCCTGCTTTGTAGCTGCGAAACACTTTCACAAACATTTAGTCTGTCAACTTAAAGTCACAACGTGGACATGGTTAAACTGTGCTGCCAGGTAAATAAATCATTACCTCTTAATAATATGTCTCAATTACAGTATATAAATCCAATTTGTTCAGGCTGTAATGTATCTGAGTCATAGTCATGTAACCCTTCAACTCATGGGGTCTGTTCCTCCCATCAAGCACTCACTTGCATTAATCCTGCACTTATCCCATTTTCTATTCACCCTACCATTGCATATATTCTACAATTCACCTCCACACGACAGGCAATCTACAGCGGCCACAACCCACCGATCTGCATGTCTTTGGGGTGTGGAAGGAAACCTGAGCATCTGGAGGAAACACATGTGATCATGAGAAACATGCAAATCACACAGACAGCACCGGAGGTCAGGATAGAACCCAGGTTTCTAGAACTGTGAGGCAGCAGCTCTACCAGCTATACCGTTGTCCTGCTCACAGCACTTGATTATTTCCCATGTGTCGAAGGGTGCATCTAGGTGGGCAACACTGGTGCGATTTCTCCCCTGCCCAATCCCAATGTATTGGTCCACTAACTAATTGGAGTTCCCGACTAGCTATTATCTAACAGCATGGTTGGCTGTGAACCAGTCCAACCTCAATTGATTCTGACAAGTATTCTGTCGTCAGGCAATATCAAGTACATTCAAAAAGGAACAGTCCATTGACTGAGAAAAAACTATAACCAAAGGTTTCTCAAATGAAAACCAGAGCCAACTTGATTCATAGCCTTCTGAAAATCTCAGTGTATAATCTTTTCTCCCTCATATAGCCAATATATGATAAGGAAATAATATGAACTTCGAAAAGTCAATTGCATAGCAGAGTGAATTTTAATAAATATAGTTTATTAGCATTTTAATGATATCTGTATATTTTTTCACTTTCATGCATATTGCTGGGGATAATTTCTTAAAATGCACTAAGTGGGTGTGCATGAATGTACTTCATATCACACTTCATTGGAAAGCTTCATTTATTTTCTACTAAATTGATGTTGAATGGGCTAAATCATTATGTAAAAGCAATAACTGACTACAGAGTGAATTATACATTTCAGGATTATTTTAGGTACTTGACCTTGTCTCTTGATATCGCAATTCCTGACATTTGTTTCACACTATCACACCAGTCTGGGCAGTCAATAAAACAAGCATTTATTATCATCTAATGATTATACATTATTCCACCATAAAAGGCAGATACCATAAAATGCACTATATAATAAAACTGTATTACGATCGATACCTACATTTACTGCCATAAAAATGACCAAAATTATCAATTATCTCATAAATTCCATTTATGAAATCACAATTTAACAAATTATCCCAATTATAGGGCAATTCTGTAATGTTATTATATTGGTGCCCTTATTCAAAGGACATGTAACCATAATGGATCAAAAAAGGACAGATCGTTCTCCTCAGAGGATTTTGCTGGAATACTCACTGCTCAGGAGAAGGATTTCAAGAATGTGACATTAGACCACTCTGCCTCTCAAGACTATTGTGTAATTCACTGAGATTGTGGCTGACCTGCATCTCAGTTCCATTTCCCTTCCTTCATTCCACTGCTCTCAATACTCTGATCAAATAGATAGCAAAAGTTTTAGCATTTTCACTTGACTCTATGGTGCACAAATTCATCCTGTGTGACATCTACTAAGTACAGAACTTCGCAGGAATTCCCAAAGCTCCATTGATTTAAACTGTACTACATCTATCAGAAGGACATTCAAAACTCAGGCTTCAACACATGTGACTGAGGAAGAATTTCTAACTACTCAGAATCAACAGATTTTCAGTGGAAAGAGTTACAATTTTATTTTACGCATTATGGGCTGAAGTAATTCCTGGTAGGATTAGCCAGAACTAAGCTTATATTCCTGATTCATCTCTCCAACTTTAGTATGACCTCCATATCCTACCCAATCTGCCCACCTCCACTATCCAACACCATCCCTTATCTTCACTTACCTAAGGATCACTGTAAAGTATCCCTAATTAGCTGGTTGCATCTACTGGGTCCATTATCAAGAATGTTTAGATGCAATACTAAGAAAACCTCAACACCCACTACAAGGCCAAGAATCCCAAACTCACAGCTCTCAGATTTCCACAATGTTGTCTTTGTAATTGCACCAGAGATACCTACTTTTGGAAACCACTTTCCTACAATAAAGGAAGAAATACTTACATTAAAGTAGCACTCTTACTTACGTACATCTCATGCATTAACTTCATTACAATGTATAATTTAAACATAGTTAATGCATAGTTATGCTAAAGTCACCTTGATAACAGTGTGTTTACTTGGAATATTGGAATAAAATTCAACTTACACCCCCTTGCCCCCTCCTCCACCTGCAGTCCCCTCCACTTGCCCCCTAGAGATGTCCGTAATGTTCAATTGCTGAGGTAGGGTTAGGGTCATGTATAATGGTCCAATAACTTGATAATTGTAGGACAGTAGCTGTTCCTGAACTTAGTGGAGTGAGACATTTCACTTTTTATGCAATGGATCAAAATCTCAGGCACATCCCGCAGTCTCGACCCAAAACTACTCCTTTTCTCCAGAGATGCTCTCTGACCTGTTGAGTTACTCCAGCTTTTTGTGCGGACAGTTGTAATGTGGATACAAAGAACTACAGAAGCAGGTTAATGCACAAAAGGACACAAAGTGTGGGAGTAACTCAGCAGGTCAGGCAGCATCTCTGGAGACCAAGATGAGGTGACATTTCTGGTCGAGACCCTTCTTAAAACTCAGTAATCACTGCAGGTAAACATAGCAACAGAGAGATCACAACTGAAGTTGTTTAGATTTTGCATAAAATAACAACAAATGGTGAGAGAAATTCATCTTCTGCTTTGTTATGTTAAATGTTTAATGTAGTAATGTTTGCACAGCATGCAATATAGTTGCATCAACTTCAATGATTCCAAATTTTGGAAAGAAATGTGCTGCCAGATGTTTTTAAATGATATGATTAGCTTAACCAATTTGATTCCCTATCATTGAATGAAATCATGGCTTATCCTTTATTGTAATTTTATTGTCCTGCTTGGTTCCCACAATCCTCTGCAGATGCTGGTTTAAACTGAAGATGGACGCAAAAAGCTGAAGTAACTCAACGGAACAGGCAACATATCTGGAGAGAAGGAACGGGTGACTGAAGAAGGTCTTGACCTGAAAGTCACCCGTTCCTTCTCTCCAGAGACGCTGCCTGTCCCTCTGAGTTACTCCAGCTTTTTCTATCAATTTTCCCAAAATCCTTGGTTCCTCTTGGGATCAAAAAATTCAAGTGTTCCTCAACTAAGCCCAAGAGAGCACAGGATAAGCACAAGAGACCAAAATCCATGTGTCCCTCACCTAAGCCTGAAGGAGCACATGCTATTGACTTTTCCCAATCTCAGACAATCCTCTAAGATAGACACAAAAAGCAGGAGTAACTCAGCGGGCAGGCAGCATCTCTGGAGAGAAGGAATGGGTGATGTTGAGATCCTTCTTCAGACAATCCTCTGTGCTATTCACTGAGCTTCAGTATCTCACATCTCATGCCCGTCACATCAGTGGAAGTGCAATGAAGCCTGAAACATTCATGCCTCTGAAACAGAGATCCAATGAAAGTCTTTACAGGGGTGATCATAATATATGAGAAAATGTACAAGACACAGCTGCCTATTTATATATGTTTGGTGCTCTTCAAATAGCTTCCCAAATTATTTGAGTCAATGGTTGGATCATAATCACGTAATCTTCCCACATTTTCTTGTAAAAGAGGGGCATCTATGATATTCACCATCCATCATCCAACCATACGGACAATCTTGGCCTAGACTCCATTCTATTCAGAATGACAATGCACTTCAGGCTCACATTACTAACCAGGGTTTGCATTGGAACATAACTTCTCCCACAGGCCCTACAAGTGTGTACTGGATCAATGTGGGACCATCCCTGATGTATCCTAAGCACTAGATGTGTGCACCTTTTTGATAACCATCTGGCATTGGTCACAGCAGTCTTATCGCTAGGTGGGGGGGGGGGGGGGGGGGGAGGAGGGGTAGGGTTGGAAGGGAGCAATCTAATATCCCTTCTCCCCAGAGTTGCTGCCTGGCCCACTGAGTTACTCCAGCATTTTTGTCTATCTTTGGTTTTGTCCCACTGAGTTACTCCAGCATTTTTGTCTATCTTTGGTTTAAACCAGCATCTGCAGTTCCTTGCTACACCGCATTAAGATATATAATTGGAGATCAGGACCTTCATTGTGGTCTTGATGCCTCACTGCGATGACATTGACACACAGGCATACATGCATACATACACAAACCCATTTCAACACATATCCACTCACACACACACATAAACAGACACGCACACATTCTCTCTTTATTGTTAGTTACTCTAGGTACTTAGGTTTTGCACTATTATGGTCTGGTTACCCGGTATTACTGATAATTAATTTATTGTACTATTGATTATTGTATATCTATTTGTGGTATATTGCAATAGTAACACTGTAAAGCTGCAGCAAGTACAAATTTAATTGTTCCGTTCCGTGTACATTTGACAATTAAACATTCTTGAAAAGCTACAACCTCAAAATAGCTTCGAATTATTATTGTTATTATTATGCTATTACTGTTTGTTTTATTTGTGAGTACGTATGTGTTTACGTACGTATATATATATATATATATATATATATATATACGTACATAAACAGATATATATATATATATATATATATATATATATATATATATATATATATATATATATAATAATCTATATATATCCGTATTTGTGAGTATGCATATGAACTTTTTTTCTCTCTCGTTTACTATATTGTTTACAGTGTACTATGTTTACATATTCTGTTGTGCTGCTGCAAGTAAGAATTTCATTGTTCTAGCTGGCACATATGACAATAAAACACTCTTGACTCTCATGGATATACACACTCACACAGCCCTTCATCACTGCATGATTATTCACAGACAGACACACACTCACAAGCACACACGCTGACACACACACATGCATTACTGATCCTTTTTCTCCAGAGATGTTGCCTTGATGTGCTGAGTTACTCCAGCACTTTGTGTCTATCTTTGCTATAAACCACATCTGCAGTTCTTTGTTTCTACAATCGTGCACATATAGATTGTCTCTGAGTAATGAGTGGGTTTCACTTTATCAAAGTCCAAAGTCAGTTCTGCCCAAAAATGCACAAACATCATTCGATTTGATAACCACAATATTCACGCATTTTGGTAACCATGCCTCCACAGTATTGTAGTGAATGACATCAAAAGCGCATAAGACTGAGAAGAACTAAAAATTACTCAAAGTGAAAAGAGATGAAACAAGTTCTGCCATTTGTAGGAACAAACACATGTATATACAATAGACGTTTTAATTAAATAACATTATGGGAGCTAATTCACATATAGCATTGTCTATAAGCAAGGACAGTCTGTATGTGCAGGCATACAAATAGGCCCAGACTCATAAATTCTTGTGGCACAATAACCAGTCTTCATGGTAGAAATATATTGTGTTTTTTGTTGATTTAGTAAAAAGCCTTTGTCTAAATTGCTCATTAGTTCAAAGATCTAAAAACATACTGGGGTGTCGGAGCCCCCATGGCTGTGTTCTGTCCTTCATTGTCTTAATACTGTTACATTCAATTTCCCATGTCTATAAACTTTATAATGGCATGGATCAAAAAACAATAGCACAATGCAGGATGTGATTTTCACAGTACCTCGCTACAAATGACAATAATAATAAAACAAAACCTAAAGATTTCTCCTCCTTCAGAAGCACTACATAAAAATATACTTCAGAGCCTGAAGAAGGCTCTCGATCTCAAAAGTCACCTATTCCGTTTCTCCAGAGATGCTGCCTGACCCGCTGAGTTACTCCAGTATTTTGTGTCCATCTTCGGTGCAAATAAGCATCTGCAGTTCCTTCCCACACATAAAAATGTACAAGCGAGTGTTGGCAATGTGATTCCTCATGCCTTTTCTACCATTCAAGAAAATCATGAATGGTCTTGAATCTGACCTGCATCTTTGACAAAGCTTTTCATCAATTCTACTAACACCTCCTTATGTGGTGAAACATCACATTTAGCTTAAAAATGTCCCCAGGAATGACCTTCAATTTTGTTTCGACATTAAAGGCACTATGTAAGTTGAAGCTGCATTTACATCAACAACAGGCTCCTCCAACATAAAGAGCCCATCACTTCGCCAGCGGGCTTGACTCAGAAAATCACCACATACACACAAATATGTGCTTCTCGCCCTCTATTTTAGCCACCCGCCTAACCAGCTTTCAATGGGAATCAGTAAAATTAAACTCTCCCTCCACATTTCTGTACTTCTCACACTTTATATAGATTATGAAATAATGATTATTACATGGTATTATTAGAATCCGTGCACTTTCTTTACTTTAGTATATTTTTAATTCCATTTCCCTGCACTTTGCTTCCTCTGACTGTGGCACCATTGTGTTCAAAGGGTTTGCCTATCATTTACTACTTTACATTGTGGCTAATTAATGTTAACTAGTCTACAATAGGGCTCTCTTCTCATTTAATTCTGCTATTTTCAATCAAGTCTCTGTTATTTCAGAAAATAATTAGCTTATTCACACTTCATTAACATGCAATGTAATTTCTAAACATTTATCAAAATGATTTCTTATTAATTCTTTCCAATATTATCTCCTCTAATGAAACTGTTTAAAGTCTACCCAGGATCCCGCAAATGGTTGAAGCAATCTCAGATGTTCCGTATAAAACAATAGCATAACTTGAGATTCGGGCCTATAACTGTTAATTAGTTCCTATGTTGGATAGGCCAGAAATGTCTCTGCTTGAAAGACCTTCTGTGCATTAATATTAACCCTTAAAGTATTAAGGTAACAAATTTCATTCTTACTAACCAGATAGTTAGGAGGCAGACAGTGTGTTGAGAATTAGTATAAGCGGAATTTTTTTAATATTACTGTTTTATTTTTATAAGTGAATTGCAAGCTGCAAGAATAAATCTTTAATGTTAGCTACCCAAGCTAATGTAACATCAGTATCATAAACAAAGAACTATAGCCCCTCTGAGGGAGCATTTCCAAATGTGCTGTTTTATAGCAGAAGAAATATTAAAGTTAAGATGCTACCTGACATTCTGAACATGCCCAGCACGTTCTATGTTTACGTCAGTTACAACATCTGCAACCTTCCACTTTTTAGTTTCAAAATGATTCCTCAGAGCTCCCAACTTCTTACCGCTTTTAAACTAAATTGTCGCTGAGTTGCTTTCTGCGCTGCCTTAAACACGTTTCGAAGCTAACCAAACACAAAAATTAAGTGCATAAAATTCTTATCCATGTTGCAATAAATATAGCATATTTCATAGGCAATAACCTGCTGATGAAACAACAACCCCCAAGGTTTATAGGACCATTTTGTCAGGAGAAAAGGCATTGTCAAATGTCAAAATGTTTAATTCATTTATTTATTTACATGAATACGTGTTATTTATTTGCATATGAAATATTGATTCTCATCTTAAAAGATTTAGAGATTACTTGCTGCAGTTGCTATTAAGTGAAAAAATAAGATTGTAAAAAGTGTGTCAGTTTGAATAGGATGCAAACTCAGAGACTGTAGTTGTTAGAATCTGGAGCAAATAAACCAACCGCTGGAGGAGCTCAGTGGACAGAGACCCTACTTTGGGACAGAGAGTGTGGAAGGAAAATTATCAGAATTTAGAGGGAGGGTGAAATAGCTGGTAGGTAATGGCTGGAAATAGATGATATTATAATGATAGGCAGATAGGGATAGGTGGAAGAGGGGAAAGGATAGTATTGAGGCAGAGGCTGGTAGGTGATGGATAGAAATAGTTAAAAGAATGGAGGGGTGGCAAGATTAGGAAGCAGAGTAAGGGGGAAAGATGGGCAGATGGAATCAGGTTAGTAAAGGTGGACCAAGAGAAAAGAGACCCCTGTGAATAGACAATAGACAATAGACAATAGGTGCAGGAGTAGGCCATTCGGCCCTTCAAGCCAGCACTGCCATTCAATGTGATCATGGCTGATCATCCCCAATCAGTACCCTGTTCCTGCCTTCTCCCCATATCCCCTGACTCCATTATTTTTAAGAGCCCTATCTAACTCTCTCTTGAAAGCATCCAGAGAACCTGCCTCCACCACCCTCTGAGGCAGAGAATTCCAAAGACTCACCACTCTCTGTGAGAAAAAGTGTTTTCTCGTCTCCATTCTAAATGGCTTACTCCTTATTCTTAAACTGTGGCCCCTGGTTCTGAACTCCCCCAACATCGGGAACATGTTTCCTGCCTATAGAATGCATTGTATGCAGGTGATAGGTAGATGGAACCATGTGATAGAGGAGAATAATTCGACCATCTCCTTGCCTTCTGCAGTCTTGCTGTGTCTTTGTGCTGATGGCATTATCATGCATGACAGTGGAGTCCTTTAACTACAGTTGTTCTTGAAGAGAGAAGGTGAAATAAAAGAAGGAATAGAAAAATAAATGGAAAAATACATGGAGAGAAAAAGAAAGGGAAATGAAAAAAGCATAAAGGGGAAAAAAAAGAGAAAAAAATAAAGATAGGGTGAAATGATGGCAGAAGTTAATTTGAATGAGGGACCTCAATTCCATTATGAGCTCAAGTGCTGTCAGTGAGGAGTTTGCACGTTCTCCCCATGATGTCATGGACTTCTTCTGGGTGTCTGGTTTTCTCCCACACTCAAAAGACATGCTGGGTAGTTAAATAGTAGGTGAGTTACTCCTTTGTATATTAAGTAGTGAAAGATTCAGGGGCAGATGATGGGCTAGTGAGAGATAACATGTTGCAGAGCGACAGGGTAAATAGAGGAGAGGAATGAGACCGACGAAAAGGTTCTTATCCATATAAGCCAAATAGGATCATGGAGCAAAAAGGAAAACGAGAAAGTCCTGCCTTTCGTGCACAGGAATGCTTTTAATGGCTGGTGTGTAGCAAGTTAGTATGAGAGCACCATGTGCTTTGATAAGTTTTCAATTTTGACTGCCATGTAGCTGGCTCCCATTTTGACAAGGAACTCAGGACATCCTTGCAAGGCTTAGGTAACGCATCTCCCTCTTATTCTACAAAAATCACTTCCAAAATCCATCTAAAGAGCACAACATGAAGGGGTTCTGTGGAAAACATATGGTATTTTGAGCATGGGATTAAGATCTGGAGTAGAGGAAAAGCAAATTGTAATTGCAGCTACCCTTCTTTGTGCAGAAGGTTCAACAGAATTACTACAAGGAGGCAACCTATCAACACTTTCAGAGTGCAATAAAACACTTCATGATTATGGCTTAAGAGGTCACAGTGGATATGTAAACACTCTCCCAGTTATTTATTGTCCATGATAACACTTGGCTGAGTTTTTTAAATAACAAGACTGGAAAAGACCAGCTGGTGCTCATGAACCTTCAATGATTGACAACATTTTCAGAGGCTGTGAGTGTTACATGTTTATGTTTTTATATTCTCTCGTGGGATTTGGGTGTCTCCAGGAAGGTCAACATTTATTGTCCCATCCCTAATCATCTTTGAGGAAGTGAAGGTGGTAGAGAGCTGTCTTTTTAAACCATTGCAATCCATGTGTGGATCCAAGAGGTGGAATTCTCTGCCTCAGATGGCGGTTCTCTGGATACTTTCAAGAGAGAGCTTGATAGCGCTCTTAAAGATAGCGGTATCTGGGGATATGGGGAGAAGGCAGGAACGGGGTACTGATTAGGGATGATCAGCCATGATCACATTGAATGGCGGTGCTGACTCGAAGGGCCAAATGGCCTACTCCGGCACCTATTGTCTATTGTCTATTGTGTCTTCTTGAACCTCTGTGGCTGGTGAAGGATTTTCTCCAATTCTCCAATTGTAATTGTTATATGGTTATATGAGTGCAGGCAGGTGGGACTAAGGGAAAAAAGTTGTTCGGCACGGACTTGAAGGGCCGAGATGGCCTGTTTCCGTGCTGTAATTGTTATATGGTTATATGGTTATATGGCTTGTTGGCCACCCAATAGACTGGGATGTGTCGATAGGGAAAGTTGCTGACTGGCCCACCCCAGACTGCAGGAGTAGGTGCTGATGAATTCTCTGAAGCTTAGTGCAGCCAACGCCAAGGCTCTATGGGGGAGAACCAGAGTCTAGGGTCCTTCCCCTGCAAGACATTGAGGGGCAGAGCCAAGTGGGGACACCCCTCAAATAAGAGAAGGGCTATCGCCCCAGGGGGCCACAAGAGTGGGAAGGGTGCTTGGTTTAAGGTTAGTTGCAAACATTACCGAATATGATATAAATGTATGCAGACGTTGAGAATGTTTGAAGTGCAGTTCTTGTTTTATAAATGATTTGTATATAGTTTTATTCTGAATAAAGTTTATTTTTGGAAATTTACAAAAAGTGCTGTTGTGGGGTAATGAATTCCAGGAATAAGACTGAGGGAAGAAGAGGCGACAATATATACTCAAGTGATGGTAGCATGTGACTTGGAGGGATAAATGGTGGTATTCCCATACACCTGCTGCACCTTTCAGAGGATTGAGATCGCAGGTTTGAGAGGGAGCAGCCTGGGCGGGTAATTGTTGTGCATTTTGCAAAGATTGCACACAGCATCCGCTGTGCACCAGCGTTGGAAGAAATGAATGTTTAGAGTGGGAATGGGGTGCTTATTAAGTGCGCTGCTTGCACGTGGATGCGATCCAAAATCTAAAGCTTTGTCGCAGCTGCATTCATCCCGGCTGGTGGGGAATTTCCCATCACTCTCACTACTGCAGATATTATCTTTACATCGAACAAAGCCTCTGATATTATTAAGCTGAAAGCTAAAAAACCTAGATTGCCCAACCAGTTTCAGCAAGACGGAGTGATAGCCCAAGGGTTGCTGGCATTATTGTGTCCCTGTGCCTGAGCACGCACATTCTAGAAGGAAAAGTTGGGAGCAAAAATACAAAGAAACGACTGAGACTGTTGTTCCTGTGCGTTTTCTCCAGTGACCACCACTGCGATTCTGGGGAGAGTGTTTTGTTTGTGCCGCCCAATTATACACTTGACTGACGTGACAGGTAAATATTAATAGAGTGTGCGGGTGGATGGAGATTATGGGTAAAAGAACTGACGCTAGGCAGAAATTGGCAACAAAAACGTGTCTTTATTGGATTACGAAGTGAATGGAAATGTCAGTGAAAAGAAATCGGGCATTTGAATGAAGAGGCACAAAGCAGGAAATGGCAGTAAAACCAATCAGGACAAGTGGAATTCAGTGCTTTATCATTATTCTTATATTAAAAAAATGCCTCTTGCACCAGAAAAATACACGTCTCAACAAGCCACCATGACTACCAGAACAATGCATCCTCGGAGCTACTAATGAATTTTTATTTTGGATGCTGTTCCACACATCTGTTGTCAGAGGATTACTCCGTACAACACGTAGCATTTAGGAAATAAGTTAACAAATAAGCTTTGCCAGTCACATAGTGGTAGGTGTATCACCGGATGTCTGAATGAGAGAGAAATTAGAAAGCTCCCGGATCCAGTCTCACTGTTGAGCGGAGAAAGTAATGTGTCTTAGTGTCGTTGAACTCGTAAGAGTTAAAAAAAAAAACATGGTCACAGTAGGAAGCTCATTAGCAGCAAATCATGTGTGGATATAATGTGATGTGATGCTTCCACAGTCAAATTGCAAACCAATACTCATAGAAAAGGCAAACAATATATATCAAATATACGGCAGAAAAGCTGGCTATTTGGCCCATTTTTGTCGATCCCTCCAATAGTCTGACTATCTCGCTCTCAATAGCCCCACCACCATACCAGCATGTCAAAAAAGTCGGCAAAAAACTGCAGATGTTGTGAATCCAAAAATAAAAACATAAATCAGTCATAAAATAATTCAGCATGGAAACAGGCCTTTCGACCCAACTTGTCCATGCTAACCAAGAGTTAGTCCCATTTGCCCATGTTTGACCCATATTCCTCTAAGCCTTTCCTATCCATGATTCTGCAACTCTGGGGGGGGGGAAATGACTTGTGTACATTCACCCTTTCTATGGCACTCATGAATTTATACACCCCTACAAGATCACCCCTTAGTCTCCCATTCTCCAAGGATTAAAGTCCCAACCTGTCCAACCTTTCCCTATAATTCAGCACCTTGAGCCAAGAAATACTTGGAATACTCAGCAGACCAGGCAGCATCCATTGGGAGAGACTTGAAGTTAACTTTCCAGGTCAAACACTCTTTGTTGGAACTGAAAATGAGAGAAACCAAGTTACTTTTAAGTTGCAGAGAAGGTGTGTGAGTGAAGGGTGCAAGGGTGAAGGGTTTGAGAGTCAGAACCCTCTGCAGATCTTTCTAACACTCTGTAGAAGGGTCCCGAAAGATCATCTGTGCATTTCCTCCACAGATGCTGCCTGACCTGTTGAGTTCCTCCAGCACTTTGTGCTTTGCTGAAAGTGCCAGCATCTGCATTTCCTTGTGTCTCAGTAGTATGATTTAACTGATGTTAGATAAAGAAGCTGGAGAAACTCAGCGAGTGAGGCAGCATCTATGGAGCAAAGGAATAGGTGACTTTTCGAGGCGAGATCCTTCTTCAGACTGATGTCGGGGAGGGTCGGGAAAATAAAAGGAAGAGGCAGAGACAGTATGCTGTGGGAGAGCTGGAAAGGGTAGGAGAAGGAAGGAGAAAGCAAGGACTACCTGAAATTGGAGGTCAATGTTCATACCGCTGAGGTGTAAACTACCCAAGCGAAATATGAGGTGCTGTTCCTCCAATTTCTGGTGGGACTCACTCTGGCCATGGAGGAGGCCCAGGACAGAAAGATCAGATTCAGAATGGGAGGGGGAGGAAGTGCTGACCTACCAGGAGATCAGGTTGGTTATTGCGAACTGAGCGGAGGTGTTGGGCAAAGCGATCGCCAAGCCTCCGCTTGGTCTCACTGATAAAAGAGCAGTTGACACATGGAACAGAGGATGCAATGGATGAGGTTGGAGGAGGTGCAGGTGAACCACTGCCTCACCTGGAAAGACTGCTTGGGTCCTTGGATAGTGTTGAACGGGGAGGTAAAGCAACAAGTGTTGCATTTCCTGCAGTTGCAAGGGAAAGTGCCAAGGGAGGGGGTCGTTTGGATGGGAAGGGACGAATTGGCCAGGGAGTTACGGAGGGAAAGGTCTCTGCGGAAAGCAGAAAGCGGAGGAGATGGGAAGATGTGGCCGGTCATTGGATCCCATTGGAGGTGGCGGAAATAGACAATAGACAATAGGTGCAGGAGTACGCCATTGGCCCTTCGAGCCAGCACCGCCATTTAATGTGATCATGGCTGATCATCCCCAATCAGTACCCCGTTCCTGCCTTCTCCCCATATCCCCTGACTCCACTATTTTTAAGAGCCCTATCTAGCTCTCTCTTGAAAGCATCCAGAGAACCTGCCTCCACCGCCCTCTGAGGCAGAGAATTCCACAGAAATGTTGGGGGATTATATGTTGTATGCGACGGCTGATAGGGTGGAAGGTGAGGACAAGGGGAACTCTGTCCTTGTTACGAGTGGGGGGATGGGGAGTAAGAGCGGAGCTGCGATATATAGAGGAGACCCTGGTGAGCCTCATCTATAGTAGAAGAGGGGAACCCCCATTCTCTAAAGAATGAGGACATCTCTGATGACCTGGTTTGGAACACCTCATCCTGGGAGCAGATGTGGCGTAGACGGAGGAATTGGGAGTAGGGGATAGAGTCCTTAAAGGAAGCATGGTGGGAAGAAGTGTAGTCCAGATAGCCAGGGGTATAAGTGGGTTTGTAGTAGATGTCGGTCAGTAATCTGTTACCTGCGATGGAGATGGTGAGGTCCAGAAACGGTAGGGAGATGTCAGAAATAGTCCAGGTGAATTTGAGTGCTGGATGGAAGTCAGTGCTAAAATGGATGAAGTCAGTGAGCTCTGCATGGGGGTTACACAAAAAGCTGGAGAAATTCAGCAGGTGCAGCAGCATCTAAGGAGCGAAGGAGATAGGCGACGTTTCGGGTCGAGACCCTTCTTCAGACTGGTCAGGGATCAGGGAAACAAGAGATATATACGGTGATGTGGAGAGATAAAGAACAATGAATGAAAGATATGCAAAAAAGTATCAATGATAAAGGAAACAAGCCATTGTAAGCTGTTTGTAGTGTGAAAATGGGAAGCTAGTGCGACTTGGGTGGGGGAGAGATAGAGAGAGAAGGAATGCCAGGGCCCGACGGCTGAGGGAGAGGTGGGAAGGGGAGGAGGCAGCCATGGTTAACAGAATTGAGAAAATTCAATGTTTAAGCCCAGAGGATGCAGACTCCCCAAGCGGAATATGAGGTGCTATTCCTCCAATTTGCGGTGTTGCTCACTCTGGCCCTCGATTCCCCAGCATCTGCAGTTCCTTCTTTAACACAGAGCTCTGCACGGGTGCAGGAGGTAGCACCAATGCAATCATCAATGTGGTGGAGGTAGAGTTCTGGGATAGGGCCACGGTACGCCTCGAACAAGGATTGTTCAATGTACCCTACAAAGAGGCAGGCATAGCTGGGGCCCATGGGCATGCCCATAACTACGCCTTGGATTTGGAGGAAATGGGAGTTCACTATATTCGAAACACGTGACAATATTAATGCCAATGCTAACAACATATATCTAAAACCTCTGACAGCCTTTATAGCCAGCAAAGCTCCACCCTGAGCTTTACCTGTTGTCAAAGACCTCCAGAGGATTTCTATCGACAGGACATATTCTTGGCCACCACATCACTCTGTTATTCGTTGGAGCCCCTGCTGTCCCTGAGGACCTCATTATTCATTTAACCACCAAGATTGGCTTTAGACATTCACCAGAGCTAAAAAACACGACACAAAATGTTGGACTAATTCAATGGGTCAGACAGCATCTCTGGAGTACATGGAAAGGTGATGTTTCGGGTCTTCAGACTTCTTCAGAACGGGAGGGGGGGAGTGAGAAAGCTGCAAGAAGGGCGGGGTAGGACAAAGCCTGGCAGGTAATAGGTGGATACAGGTGAGGGTAGTTTCTGATAAGCAGATAATTGAACAAAGGCCAGAGATGAAAAAACAGATGTGGGACAAAAGTATTGAAAAATTGCAAATTGTGAAGATGGAAGAAGGAATGTAGGTGGAAAGAGAGAGGGAGGGAAGAGTGTGAGTCCACGTGAGGCACAGGGGAGAGAGGGAGGGGCAATGAATGGGGGAATGGGGGAAGGCAGCAGTGAGATGCTGCCTGACCCATTGAGTTATCCCAGTACTTTGTGTCTATCTACAATGTCTTCTTTCATAGATGCTGGCAGACCTGCCAAGTGTTTCTGGATTTTTTTGGATTTAGATGTGAAGTTCTTTATTTCAAGCATTCTGCGGTGATCAGAGAAACATTCTTAGTCATGTCCTCATCGCATAATATGGTGGACTCTGCTGCTGGTTCCGCTGATGTCAACATAACCAACCTTTGGTAGCAGGGTGAGCAAGGAGGGCCATCAGTGAACAAGGAGGACTGCCAAGAATGTAAGGTGTGGGAGGCCTGCTACCACATATGGTGGCAGGCAGTAGGTAGAAATTCTGGTGAAATTATGTGTAACTTTGTTGGTTCCAAAATGTGGTGACACTCGTCTACTGCCTAGGTGAGTCTGCTGTATGTTGTTACTGGGTTGTATGCAAAATAAACTATTTCACTGTACCTAGGTTCATGTGACAATAAAATATAATTGAATCATTGAAAACACCATCTTGAAAGAAACCGGTATACCAGCCTGTAGCAACTGAAACTCCCTATCTCTCTCCCATTCTGAGCTCTGAATCCCAGCAAACATTTTGCAGCTCTATCACAGGTTCCTCTGGCAGACCTTCTTTAAACTGTTGGCATAGCAACCCCCCCTACACCCATGCCCAAGTCGTAACAATCAGGGGCTGGATTAAGCGGAGCAGAGCTGGTGCTTCACACCTCTGGTGGTCTCCAGTGCTTTCTGCGTGGAGTTTGCAAGTCCATCCACTAACTTGGGAGTCCTTGTTTCCTCTCATATCCCAAAGATATGCTGGTTGGTGGTTAGTATTGGCTACTGTAAACTACCCCTGGCAGAGAAGGACTGTCGGAGGATCAGGGGAGGGGAAGATCATGGGAATGTGAAAGACTGTAGGCTGAAGGAATGTGATCAATGAGTATTCTCTGAGAAACAGTATGGACCTCAAGGGTTGAATGATCTCTTTCTATATCATGAGCAAGAAAGCAAGTCGACTGGACTTCCCTCTCGTGTATCTGGCATCTTGCTGTGCATTGGTGCAAGATTTACTCCACCCTGAACTAAATCAGACCACCTGGAAAGGGTGGGGTTGAGGGAGGGGGATGTATCACCAACTGACTAGACTCTAAACTATCTGCCTCCCTGCCTCTATCACTTTCTTGAAGATACTCCTCAAAACCTATCTCTTTGGCACAGCAGCTGGCAAATCCATCCCCATCCAATCCCGTCAGTCTCCTAAATGCTCATTCGTATGTATGGGGTGTCGGTAAGTTGGGGTGGACTTGCAAAGTCACCTACTCCTTTTTTCCAGAGATGATGCCTGACCCGCTGAGTTACTCCAGCTTTCTGTGTCTATCTTTCCCCAAACCTATCACTGTCTGTCCCATTTACTCATGCGAGATGGCATTCATCGATCTTCCATACAGGTTGTCCCCAGATTGCAAACACCCAACTCACCGACGTTCCATTCATATGAACGAGCATTTAGGAAAACGACAGGTTGGATGGATTTGCCAGCTGCTGTGGGGCTGCAGGCATCTTTTGCTGGATGGGAACAGGAGCAACTCATGTGTAACCTTGTATTGTCCCCATTCCCCCACCTCCCACCTCTGCCACAACAATCGGGGGTTGGGTCAAGTCAAGCAGAGCCGGGAGCACTGAGCAGACTCACTCGTTCACTCACTGAGTCAGTGAGATTGTCCGGCCATTCTTCCCGTGCCTGTTCATTCTCCCATCACAACTGTTTCTGTAATCCTCTCCCGCACACTGCTTTTGTTAATTTCTAATTTATGAACAGTGCAGTTTAATGGTTCTCAGCTAAGGAACCCTGCCATAATCTGGCGACTGCCCGAAATACTCCTGCGAAGTAGCTAGGGGTGTTTTTTCCGAGATTACAGCAGTTATAAGAACGCAAATTTTTGTTGTGCTTCTGTACTTTGTTCCAACTGCTTCTACATTTCATGAACGAGATGCAAATCTTTCTTTTCCTACCGTTCAGCAGTCATTAGGGATGTCCTAATGACAGAGGGAGAATTACCTCATCTCAATTTCTAACACATCTTGAGTTGTCGCTCATGAGAATCCTTTTGTTTCATACTTTTTGCTGTCAAACAATAAAAATGCAAAACTTGGGCGTGTTTTCAATATCACTAACGCAGAATGGGCAGAACTTGCCACCAGAGTTGAAGGAAGGTTTTATCATGCTTGCTGTACTAATAGTTTGATGATGGAAGCAAAGTTTATAATTTGAGCAGACTTAACTGGGAGGGAAAAAATATCTATTATATGAGCCAGAATTTTTTTTTAGACTGCAGATGTTGGAAAAATGAAATGAAAACCAAATGCTGAAAATACTCACCGGGTCAGCCAGCATCAGTGGTAACATAAACTGTATTAGCATTTCAGGTTCAAGAGTCTTCAATAGAACTAGGAAAGAGAGAAAATAAATTATGCATAATCTGTTTCAATGACCGCACTCAATGCTCCATATTCAAATGAAATTTTAAAAAGCATCCACAGTGTCCCTTTCGCAAAGACGGCAAAGGGTTAAAACATTAGGCTGGTAATCGGTTATTGCTGTTGGAATGTTCAAACAATGGCCCCCATCAGCCTTTAATCAGAATTAGTATGTGGGGATGAGATCTACCACTTTACTGTTGTTAATGGGGCCTGTAAATGAAGACTGAATTGCTTGGCCTCTGAAGGCACAGTTAAACAGCCTGTTTACCGAGACATTACAGATCCCAGTACATCGATTGCATGTTCAACATAAAAATTAAAGCTTTATTCCCATTAGATAACTAGTTATGCTTAAAGATCACAGAGCTGCTTTTTTGTCTTTCTCCTGCTCATTGCACTGGACAGACATAGCAGGCAGCATCTTGTGTTGAATTGATTTCATGCAGAGTTTTGTCTGATAGATGCACCTATCTGGCCGAGATTATGACAAGAAAGCATTCTATAATCCTTTTGCCAATGTATTTATGTTTAACAGACAGTCAACTCTTATCACTGATTGATAACACTTAACTCAAAACATATTTAAGCATTAGGAATGTCAATATTTCCCCACCAAGTGAAGGTGACCCTTGATCTCTCGCTTGCTAAATGCGCATGGTGGTTTGCTGGTAAATTTGTAAGGGTGGTTATGTGGGCAGGCTGTTATGGATTTGCTATCTTAGCCTGAAGTGTTTGCTGCTGATTATGTGATTAAATCAATAATAATTTCTGTTTGGCTTCTGCGCTTCTTGATTCATGCTCTTTTCTACATGACAGATCAGGACAATGAGCTCAGGCACTTGTGCATAAGTGCTGTTTTATGGATAGCGACGCATCTCTTGTCAAGTGGTGGCTGAGTCTCTGCGGTAGATAAGGGAAAAAATTTAATGCGGCCTTTTTTTGCGGCAAAGATGTCCTTTAAATCTGCCATGACGGGGTGCAGCGAGGGTGCTTTCCGACCCAGAGTATCTTGACTTGGAGGAAATCACATCGTAGCTGCAAGCATTTAACCAAATGCAAATGCTTCACTACACTGCAACTGCGCCAACTTTGTAACCTTAGAATCTCAACCAATATGTGTCTGGAGGGCTATTACAGGCAATGTCTATGACTTTCCTTCATTCAGTGGTCTTACTTTCAATCAGGCCTTTGTGACCACTTATACCACTCAAGTGCCAAGCTGGTCATGTGGATGCTGGCACAGCTCATTCTGCTCACTGCTGAATGCCAAGGTGGAGGTGATAAGAGATAATGCTGAGTTGCTGCTTGGTAAGCATCCCTACTGTCAGGGATGGAGCTCCAGAGACCCATGGAGTGGCAAGTAAGCATTAACAACCAGCATCTTTACCTCATCGTAGCATCTGAGAGAACTTCACAGGCATCTTCTCAGATAAAACCAGGCTAGTCATGAGGGCAGCTAGACAACTGTTAAGACCGATACACAGAATTCAAGGAGCACATCTAAAGGAAGAGAATTAGAGAGAGATCAGTGTCAGAGGAAGGAATACTAGAATTCAAGTGAGGTCAGCTGAATGTTCAGCCGTCAATGCTGAAGCTAAAAAGATCGTCAGGAAAGAAACCAGTACCGGAGGAGCAAAAGGTTCTCAGGTGTTGTGGAAGAAATTATAGTTATAGGAATGTGGTGAGGTCATTCAGGGGTTTGTAACCTGCTGGACCCAACGTCAATCTGCTTGCACAAAGTGAGGGAGTGAAGGAGAATTGAAAAGTACAAAGGTTTTGTTTTTTCAACACCAAGTTCTGAACTCAAGGCACTTGGTGCAAGTTAGGATTTAGCCGACTGTTTTAAATAGGAGAACTGCTAGCAGCGATGAAAGTCAGGAGAGATCAAAAGGCCTGGTGAGGGAGATGTCTTATTTTAAATGGTTTAGAAAACATAGAAAACATAGAAAATAGGTACAGGAGTAGGCCATTCGGCCCTTCGAGCCTGCACCGCCATTCAATGTGATCATGGCTGATCATCCAACTCAGTATCCCTTCTCTCCATACCCCCTGATCCCTTTAGCCACAAGTGCCACATCTAACGCCCTCTTAAATATAGCCAATGAACTGGCCTCAACTACCTTCTGTGGCAGAGAATTCCAGAGACTGACCACTCTCTGTGTAAAGAATGTTTTCCTCATTTTGGTCCTAAAGGAATTCCCCCTTATCCTTAGACTGTGACCCCTTGTTCTGGACTCCCCCAACATCGGGAACAATCTTCCAGCATCTAGCTTGTCCAACCCCTGAAGAATTTTGTAAGTTTCTATAAGATCCCCCCTCAATCTTCTAAATTCCAGCGAGTACAAGCCGAGTCTATCCAATCTTTCCTCATATGAAAGTCCTGACATCCCAGGAATCAGTCTGGTGAATCTTCTCTGTACCCCCTCTATGTCAAGGATGTCTTTCCTCAGATTTGGAGACCAAAACTGTACGCAATACTCCAGGTGTGGCCTCACCAAAACCCTGTACAACTGCAGTAGAACCTCCCTGCTCCTATACTCAAATCCTTTCGCTATGAATGCTAACATACCATTTGCTTTCTTCACTGCCTGCTGCACCTGCATGCCTACTTTCAATGACTGGTGTACCATGACACCCAGGTCTCGTTGCATCTCCCCCTTTCCTAATCTGCCACCATTCAGATAATAGTCTACCCTCATGTTTTTGCCAGGCTATATTACAAGCTCAACCACAGGGATTATGTAGCTGTAAACTCATGGAGTTAATTACAACACAGCACCAACATCGCACTTGATGCCAGCTCCTCATCTTAAAGAGTGGACATAAATGTAGGTTAGCAAGATTCTCTTAACAAATAGAGAAAAAAATTATGTGGATAGCCATAATTTGAGAAAGATTCTCCACCATCTTCCACAGTTAATAAAGACAAAGACCTTTGTAAGGCCAGATAAGGTTATGTAAAGTGGTCCATGTAAAAAAAGGCACACCACACATCTCCTTAAAGCTTTGCCCCTTCTCAACTTAAATCTATGCCCACTTGCCTTTGGTATTTCCACCCTTGCAATTATGTGCTGACAGTCTGGCCGATCTATGCCTCTCATATCTTTATATTCAGGCCCCTCTGCCTCTGATGTTCCAGAGAAAACAATCCATTTGGCCAATCTCTCCTTGTACCTTCTAATCCAGGCAGCATTCGAGTAAACCTCTTCTGTAATGTCTCCAAAGCCTCCACATAGTTCCTATAATGGGACGGCCAGAACTGCACACAATGCTCCAAATGTGGTTTATGTAAAAGCCTATAAAGCTGCATCATGACTTCCTGGCTCTTATACACAATGCCTTGACCAATGAAAGCAAGCACAACATGCAACCTCTTTACCATTCTATTTAGCTGTGTTGCCACTTTCACGGAAAAATGGACTTGGACCTCAAGATCCTTCTGTATGTCAGTGCTGCTGAGGGTCTTGCCATTAATGATATAATTTCCACTCAACCTCCCAAACACCTCATACTTGCTCAGATTAAACCCCAACTGCCAATTGTCCACTATTTTCTGTTTCTGATCTATATCATAGAAACATAGAAACATAGAAAATAGGTGCAAGAGGAGGCCATTCAGCCCTTCGAGCCAGCACCACCATTCATTGTGATCATGGCTGATCATCCCCTATCAATAACCTGTGCCTGCCTTCTCCCCATATCCCTTGATTCCACTAGCCCCTAGAGCTCTATCTAACTCTCTCTTAAATCCATCCAGTGACTTGGCCTCCACTGCCCTTTGTGGCAGGGAATTCCATAAATTCACAACTCTCTGGGTGAAAAAGTTTTTTCTCACCTCAGTCTTAAATGACCTCCTATTTATTCTATCCTGCTGTATAATGTGACAATTGTCCTCACTGTCCAGAACACCACCAATTCTGGTGTTGTCTGTAAACCTATTGACAAACCCATCAACATTTACATTCAAGTCTTTAATGTATATCACAAACAACAGAGGTCTCAGCACAGATCCCTGCAGAACTCCAGTGGTCACAAACCTCCAGCCAGAATAGTACCATCCGCCACAACCATCTGTCTTCTACAAGTAAGCCAGTTTTGAATTCAAATGATCAAATCACCATGGATCGCTTGCATCTTAATATTCTGGATCAACCTACTATAAACAATTTTATCAAATGCCTTACTTCATGTAGACAGCATTATTGCCCTTCCCTCATCATCATCTTTGTCACTTCCTCAAAAAACACATCAGTACCCACGACGTACTGGGTACCCAGTCCCCAGTACCCAGTATAGGTGTCAGAGGTTATGGGGAGAATGGCAGATCAGCCATGATTGAATGGTGGAATAGACATGATGGGCCAAAAGGCCTAATTCTACTCCTATCACTTATGACCTTATGACCTTATGACCTTATGATGGACCAGGCAGTGTTCACCACTTTTTGTAATCTCATTCGTTCCTGGGCATTCGAGTTGACGAACTAGGCCAGTCGCAACCAATCAATATGCTTTCTACCGTACACCTGTAGAAGTTCAAGGGAGTATTCGTTGACATCATTTCAATCTTCTAAGGCCCACATTCCTAATTGCTTATCAACTCTTACATACAATTTACACAGAATCATTTCTACCTGCAGAACTGATTGAACTTATCCAAATCAAAATTGCACTGAATGTGTAAAAAATATAGCCTGCAAGATAGCACTCTAGTGAACTGGAGTGCACAAGTTCTGAGACAGGATCACAAAACTCCATCTGACGCTTGAGGGAGTGCTGCACTGTTAGGCAAAACATTAATTCTGGACACTATCCCTTCTCTCAGATCAAGGATCTTATGACATGAATTCAAAAACATACACAAGAGTTATTCCTGGACTTCCGCTTACTATTTACAGTTTAATATGAATGGATTATTTAGGTTTGAATGACATTGCTGTTTGTTGGAGTTAACTGGATGCCATGTTTCTAACATTACATATTTCTTTGAAAACATCATTTGCTGAAAACCGCTGTAGGAAATTATAGAGGGAAATGAAGCGATTTTGTAATTTCTTTGTCTCATTCTGGTGAATGCATCTATAGTTGATGGACAAAGAGGTAAAAGTTGGTATCATTTTGATCAAAGGTCATGCAACAAGTGGGTGGCATGATATTGTGTTCAGTAATTAGCATAGGTTCTTCTTATCGAGTCCACATCACAAGATTAGAAATTGTTCTGCAAGAGCTGAACACACTTCTCGGCATCTGCATACAATGGCGTCTTGCGCTCCTTGCGCTTTTTGTGCTTCTTGTACTTCTTGGGCGTAGTGGTGGAAAGATTGGTGGAAACAGGGTCACGATGTGAACGCTCTTTCCTTGACCCCAGCATAGGTTAAGAACAAGGTTCATATGCTCAGTAGTACAGAAACTTTTGCTGTGGTTAGAATTTCATTACTGGTTGAGAGTGTTTAATGTGCTACATATCTCCTTCACTTGCTAACCCAAAAAAGTAGTTCAATCCATCAAGGCTGTCAGACCAATGGCACCAAATTTTGGAATACAATGTCTGCCATTGCCTTACATTACATTAATAGCATCAATGACAGGTGGTGTGATTCTAAGCACATGCCATCTCAGCCCCCAAGAATTATTTAATTCCAAAAATGTTTGAGTTATTCATATTTCCAGTATCAGAGTCATAATGAGATGCAGCACAGAAATGGCCCTTCAGTCCTTCAAGTCCATGTTGACCATCAAGCATTTAAATTTTGCTTACTCTACTCATTCTCTAACTATTTCACTATGACCAGCACATCACACAAATATATTGAGCGAAAGTCTCTGACATATCCCATTCTCTTACCGGAGTGGGACAGGTAAACTTCAATATCCTGTGTGATTAAATTACAGGGAGAATGTGCAGAATCCATATCGACAGCAGCCAAGGCCAGGCTTAAACTTGCTATGGTACAGCAAACGAACTGCTACACCACCATGCTATGCCTAGTCATTGGATAGAAACATTAAAAATGACAGTGTTCTTATATCTAATCCTCATTCTCACGTTACACTTTTCCCCAACCCACAGACACCTCTGATTTACAAGCTGCAGGCGGTGTACTTTCCCTTCACGTAACTCACCAATACACTGCCAATATGCCTTAATCACTCAGGTACCCAGGATATCATGAACGGTCTCGACCCGAAACGTCACCCATTCCTTCTCTCCAGAGATGCTGTCTCTCCCGCTGACTTACTACAGCTTTTTGTGTCTATCATTGTACATGCTCATTGTGCACACACTGAGATCATGGCTTGTAAAATTGTAGAAATAGGTGATTATTTGGATTTAAGATTGGTTTATTTGTAGCTACAGTGAAGAATCTGGGCAGAATATGAGCTGATAACAAAGAATCTCAGCTAGTATAACCATTTTAGAATCAAAACCATAATTAGAACACTTTGTTAACTCCAAATAGGTGTGTTAAAAATAAAATCAATGGAATTTACTTAAAGCTCAAGAAGCTAAACAAATCCTACTAATTGACATTGCATAAAGTCTCAGAGGGGTAGAAGCTTCTCGTGGGAAATATTTCCAAACACAAATAGCTAAATGGTCTTTTTGCAAACTTTATATTTTTCTACAAGGCCATGAACTTTATTTCAAGTGCTTGCTTACCTAATTTTAAGACTCAGGGTAGCAGTGGAAGGGATTTTCAAAATCGGATTTGGGCAGAATGAATCTCTTTGCTTCACCCTGGAGGTAAATTCTTTCCAAGAGTTATACTGACCTCCGAAACTATGAAGCGTGAAAGCAGGATAACAATATCATGGGTGTATAAAGGAAATGTACAGTTTGGTTTTCATTTAATTGAATATTAGTTATATAGATAATAAAACTATCAGAGTTAAACAGGTAATTAGAAGTCCTATTGTCCACACCAGTGTTTACGGCCACTTCTACTTTGTCTTGCACTTATTTCTTTAACCCAGTTGACACATTGTGAGTTAGTGGCCAAGTGAAAGGGACAAACTGTATGACTGAGAGTCAAGAATCAGCCAGTCAGATACCAAAAAGCTTTTCCTGTTTTGAATTGGGTGTCGAAAGGTGAGACACCACAAAGAGGGAGATTAGTGGTTCCCAAAAGCAGGAGAAGAGAAGTAATGAGATTGGAGTCGAGAGGTCATGTAATAATAATAATAATAATACACTTTATTGTTGTAAATACATACAACAAAATTTCAGGCACACTGCTCGAGCGGAGCTCCAACGTAACAAATAAATGATAATGACAATGGAAACAACGAAAAGGCAAAAAAAACGTCGTCAGAATGTGCACTATCTCATGGTATAGTGTTGTGGCAGTACAAAATATTGGCTATGGAGGGCTGTGTGTTCAGTGCAGAGTTCAGAGTGGCGATGGCCTTGGGGTAGAAACTGTTTGTTAATCTTGTGGTGTGTGATTTGATGGACCTGTAACGCTTTCCTGAGGGCAGAAGAGCAAACAAGTGATGTGCAGGATGAGAGATGAGTCCTTTCGGATGCGTGATGCCTTCCGCTAGCAACAAGAGCTATAGATCTCTTCCAGGGCAGGCAGATGTGTGTTGGTGATCTTCTGGGCTGTATTGATGACTCACTGCAGAACTGTTGCCATACCACACCAGGATGGCATGTGTCAGGACACTCTCTATGGAGCAACGGTAGAATGACACTTGCAGCTGTTGTGGCAAGTTGACGTTCCTGAGTGATCTTAGGAAGTAAAGCAGTTGTTGTGCCTTCTTTGCCAGGGAGAGCGTGTTAGTTGACCACCTGAGATATGCTGAGATGTGGGTGCCCAGGAACCTGAAATTGAAGACTCTGTCCACTCTTTCTCTGTTTATGTGCAGTGGGTGATGGTCACCGATTCTTCCTGAAGTCAATGATGAGTCTTTTGTTTTGAGTGCTAAGTTGTTCTCTGAGCACCATCCTAGTAACCTCTGTACCCCCCCCCCCCCCTGTAAGCTGACTCATTGCCCTCAGTGATCAGCCCCGCCACTGTTGTGTCGTCTGCAAATGTTATGATGGTGTTCATGCTGTGGGTCGGTATGCAGTCATAGGTACAGGGAGAGTAGAGGAGGGGGCTCAGCATACAGCCTTGTGGAGCTCCTGTGCTGAGTGTCAGAGTGGGGGAGTGGTGCTGTCCCATCCACACTGACTGTGGCCACTCCGTAACGAAGTCCTTAATCCATAGGCAGATGTTGTGTTCAAAGCCTTGGTCGGACAGCTTGGAGACCAATAGTCGTTGAGGCAGGTTATGGCTGTCTGCTTCGGTACTGGGACTATTTCCAATGTTTTTAGGCATGTGGGGACCATGCATCGTGCCAGAGATTGATTGAAGATTTTTGTCAATACGTCAGTTAATTCAACAGCACAGTTTCTGAGAACCCATCCTGGGACTCTGTCCGGACCGGCTGCCTTCCGTATGTTAACATTCCGGAGTGTGTGGAACATCAGCCGACCGTATGATGAGTGTCTGGCTGTTGGGCGTTGGAGCTGGAGTATTGGGCATGACCGTCTCTCTCCTCTCATGGCGGCCAAAGAAGTGGTTGAGCTGTTCTGCCAGAGAGGCACTGTTGCTGGTGAATGATTTGGTATTGTTTTTGTAGTTGCCGTATACCTTGCCATATGCGACGGGAGTCTGAGTTGTTGAAGTGACTCTCGATCCTTTGCTTATAGGCTGCTTTGGTGTTCCTGATGTCCCTCTTCAGGTCGGATCTGGCTGCACTATACAGCTCTGTGTTGCCAAAAAGCCATATAGCAGGTTTTTAATAGGAGTCGGATGCCTTTGGTCATCCATGGTTTGCTGTTGGGAGGGATGCGGATGCATTTAGTGTTAGTGACATTGTCTACACAGCTTTCTTATGTAAAAAAGTACAATGGAGGTGTAGGTGTCAATGTCCTCAGCCCCAAACAAGTCCCAGTTGGTTCGGTTAAAGCAGCCCTGTAATTGCCCAGAAGCTCCCTCAGGCCACACTTAAATGACTCTAGCAGCTGGTTTAACTGTATTGATGAGTAGTATATATGCTGGAGTCAAAAGTAAGGAGATGTGGTCAGATTGGCCCAGATGGGGGAGAGGCGATGCTTTACCCCTGTTTGATGTTGCTATAGACATGGTCTAGTATGTTTTTACTTCTTGTGGGACATTGCACATGTTGATAGACTTTAGGAAGGACAGTCTTTAGTCTTGCTTGGTTGAAATCCCCTGCTACTATATAGACCCCATGGATAAATATTCCAGGTCCGGGAGCAGTGGTCATCAATGGCCTTAACATCTATGCACCAGCTGTCATTTGTGTATACACAAAGTCCACCCCCCCCACCCCCCCCCCCCCTCTGCTCTTACTGGAGTCACTGTTCCTATTGTGGCGATGAGCAGTGCAGCCCGCTAGCCTGATGGCCTTATCTGGGATCAACGGGTTGAGCCACGTTTCTATGATGATCGTAACACAGCAGTCCGGTAAGTTTTTCTGTGAGGAAAGGTCCTGAGTTCTCAGACCCCTTTAGAATTAGTTGTTGCTGATAATTTCAGATTGGATGTTCTCCAACATTGCTGATTGATTATTTTTGTTCCTAATTGTTCTACATGGTACGCATGTTACTCTGCATATATTTACTTTTCTGTATCTATACAGTAACATCTGATCCAGTTTCTATAATGTATAGTATACTAAATCAGTCGGGCAAAATGCATGTTCTTGGAAGGGATGGTGGAAGAGAATCTAGAACAAAACTTGAGTGCAGTACCAAGGATGTGCAGCAGTCTCAGAGGTGTAAATCAGGGCATCTTTGGGAGCACATTTGCTTCTGAGTTAGAGATTATGTATTCCATTCCTGTCCATTGAGCCTTGAAGCAAGATTGGTACCTGAGCGCAGTGCTGAGGGAGTGCCACACTGCCAGAATGTATCCTATAATGCTTCTCATCCTTCATCCTTATTTCTTGGTTGAAAAATACTTCAAGACATTCTGAAGTAGACAAAAATACTGGAGAAACTCAGCGGGTGAGGCAGCATCTATGGAGCGAAGGAATAGGTGACTTTCGGGTCGAGACCCTTCTTCAGACTGATGTGGGGTGGGGGGGGGGGGGCGAGAAGAAGAAAGGAAGAGGTGAAGACAGTGGTCTGTGGGAGAGCTGGAAAGGGGAGGGGAAAGAGGGAGAAAGCAAGGACTATATGAAATTAGGGAAGTCAATGTTCATACCGCTGGGGTGTAAACTACCCAAGCTAAATATGAGGTGCTGCTCCTCCAATTTGCGGTGGGACTCACTCTGGCCACGGAGGAGGCCCTGGACAGAAAGATCGGATTCGGAATGGGAGGGGGAGTTGAAGTGCTGAGCCACCAGGAGATCAGGTTGGTTATTGCGAACTGAGCGGAGGTGTTGGGCAAAGCGATCGCCAAGCCTATGCTTGGCCTCACTGATGTAGAGCAGCTGACACCTAGAGCAGTGGATGCAATAGATGAGGTTGGAGGAGGTGCAGGTGATCCTCTGCCTCACCTAGAACGACTGAGAAAAGGCATTATACAAAGGCAAAATACTATTATTTCATACGTACTCCCCATGTTTGCTTCCAGAAACTTCAGCCACAACAGAGGTAGCAGGATTGGTGCCCTCCTTCTCCTTAGGTCTTTTAGGGTGGTACTAGTGTTCAATTGGTGGTGCTGCTGCCTCACAACAATCCAGACCTCGGGTGCTGTCTGTGTGGAGTTTGCTTATTCTCCCTGTAACTGCATAAGTTTCCTTTGGGTATCCAGTTTCCTCCTGCATCCCAAAGACATGCAGGTTTAGAAGTTAATTGGAATCTGAGAATTGACTCTAATGTGTAGAGAGTGGATATAAAAGTGGAATAACAGAATTAGCGTGAATGGGTGATCAATGGGCCCACTCAGTGGGCCGAAGGACGTGTTTCCATACTGTATCTCAAAACTAAACAAGCTTCGATCCCATGCAACCCAATAAATTAACCTTATATAGGTTTTATGCCAAATACCGCAAAGTGTTATATAATAAAGCACCCCAGGAAATAAGACAGCTCACCAAAAAACTGACAGATGTAACTCATTTTCCATTGACAATGCTGACCCATTGTATTGACGATGAGCATTCAATGCCAACCTGTAATTATCGATGTGTAGGAAGGAACTGCAGATGCTGGTTTACACCGACGATAGACACAAAATGCTGGAGTAACTCAGCGGATTATCAATTCAATTTTTAGTAAATGTAGTCAATTCAGATTCACATTAGATTACTGTCATATACATCAGGGTACAATGAAATTCCTTGTTTGCATGAAGCTCACAGGGTAATCAGTATACACACATCAACAATAAATTCAATACAAGCAATGTGCAAAACAGCAGGATGGTGCAAGATTGTAGTGCAATCTGAAGTATTGCAAAAATTATTAAACTATAATAACAAAATAACAGAATAACCTAGAGGTGAGCGTAAAATTTAGAATATGTGGCAGCACCTCCGGGAAGGGTATGTGAAATACTGTAGGTAATTATTTGAAACCGCTACAAGGATATACGGGTGGGGTCCACAATGGGGCAGCACAGTGGCACAGGAATAGAAATGCTGCCTAACAGCACCAGAGACCAGGTTCAATCCTGACTACGGGTACTGTCTGTACGGAGTCTGTATGTTCTCTCCGTGACCTGTGTGGGCTTTCTCCAGGCACTCCGGTTTCATCCCACACTCCAAAGACGTGCAGGTTTGGAGACTAATTGGCTTGGTAAAATTGTAAATTGTCCCTAGTGTGTGTGGGATGCTGTTGGTGTGTGGGGATCGCTTGTTGGTGCGGACTCGTGAAACAAAGGGCCCGTTTCCGCACTGCATCTCTAAACTATACTAAATTCACGAGTCTTGTAGCAGTGGAGAAAAAGTGTTCTTAAGTCTGGATGTCTAAGCTTTCAATCTGCTACGTCTTTTCACAATAGAAGAGAGAACAGGAAATGGCCAGAGTGGCAGTCATCCTTGAAGAAATTTTGAGATTCCTGATGCAATGCACTATGAAGAAACAAAGAACTGCAAAAGGTCACAAAGTGCTGAAGTAACTCAATAGATCAGGCAGGTCAGGGTGAAGAAGGATATCAACCCAAAATGTCACCTATCCATGTTCTCCAGAGATGCTGCCTGACTTGTGGTGTTACTCCAGCACATTGTGTCTTTCAATGCACTGTGAAGTGGATTGGATGGAAGAAAACGACAAACCTGTAATGGATTCGGCTGTGTTCATCACTCTCTATAGGTTCAGGCGGTCATGAACAAAGGAGATGCCATACCAAACTGAGATGCAGAATCACTGCCACAATGTGATGGAACCAGGTTCAGTTGTTGGTGATAGGGATGCCGAGGAACTTGAAGCCATTGACCACCTCCACAGCAGCTCCATTGATGAGGATGGTGTGTTCACACCTTTGCTTATTTAGGTCAACAGTCAACTCTTGTTACCTTGACGCCATGACACGAAGTTCATCAATCTCTTTCTTATACTGCATCTTATCATTGTTCTTGATCGAGCCAACATTAATGGTATCGTTGGCTAATTTAAAGATGGACCTGGCATTATACGTGATCACATATCATGGGTGTGCAGGGAGTGGAGTATTTGAGATACTGCAAAAGAATGAATAGGCTGGTTAATTAATGGTTTGCCCTTCTCCCTCATATTCATGGTCAAAGTTGAGTCAGCACAGCCTTCAACGAGTGTTGCTTCACTCAGTGATGTTATTGGATGTACCTTTATGATGAATAAATGCACAGAAACTGCCCAGCATTCCTCCCGAGGGCACTCAAGCAAGAAAGCCTGGATGGATCTTTGTATGCTCTATAAAGTGAACACTCTATATGGTTTTCCATGCTGATTGTGCTCCTTTTCTTGTAAGCAACCCTGCGCCTTAATCATCATTAATATGCATCATTGAAAACACACAGATTGCCACGTGGAATTCTCAGCACTGGCTGAGCCGTATGTTTTGATGTTTTATTTAATGCCACCTGACAACATTGCTGGAATGTCCTGCCAATTCCCCCAAACTTTATAGAATTTAAATGCTTTTATTACGTATATTATAACACAAGTTCAATGTTTAACATTCATTGAACTTGGATGAGTCAGGGATAAGATAGGACAGGTTTAGAAACATTGAAACATAGAAACATAGAAAATAGGTGCAGGAGTAGGCCATTCGGCCCTTCGAGCCTGCACCGCCATTCAATATGATCATGGCTGATCATCCAACTCAGTATCCCGTACCTGCCTTCTCTCCATACCCCCTGATCCCCTTAGCCACGTGGGCCATATCTAACTCCCTCTTAAATATAGCCAATGAACTGGCCTCAACTACCTTCTGTGACAGAGAATTCCAGAGATTCACCACTCTCTTTGTGAAAAATGTCTTTCTCATCTCGGTCCTAAAAGATTGCCCCCTTATCCTTAGACTGTGACCCCTTGTTCTGGATTTCCCCAACATCGGGAATAATCTACCTGCATCCAGCCTGTCCAACCCCTGAAGAATTTTGTAAGTTACGATAAGATCCCCCCTCAATCTTCTAAATTCTAGCGAGTACAAGCCGAGTCTATCCAGTCTTTCTTCATATGAAAGTCCTGACATCCCAGGAATCAGTCTAGTGAACCTTCTCTGTACTCCCTCTATGGCAAGAATGTATTTCCTCAGATTAGGAGCCCAAAACTGTACGCAATACTCCAAATGTGGTCTCACCAAGACCCTGTATTACTGCAGTAGAAACTCCCTGCTATACTCAAATCATTTTGCTATGAATGCTAACATACCATTCGCTTTCTTCACAGCCTGCTGCACCTGCATGCCTATTTTCAATGACTGGTGTACCATGACACCCAGGTCTCGTTGCATCTCCCCTATTCCTAATTTGCCACCATTCAGATAATAGTCTACTTTCCCGTTTTTGCCACCAAAGTGGATAATCTCACATTTATCCACATTATACTGCATCTGCCATGGATTTGCCCACTCACCCAACCTATCCAAGTCACCTTGCAGCCTCCTAGCATCCTCCTCACAGCTAACACTCCCCCCCAGCTTTGTGTCATCTGCAAACTTGGAGATGTTGCATTCAATTCCCTTGTACAAATCATTAATATATTTTGTAAATAGCTGGGGTCCCAGCACCGAGCCTTGCGGTACCCCCTAGTCACTGCCTGCCATCCTGAAAAGGACCTGTTTACTCCTACTCTTTGTTTCCTGTCTGCCAGCCAGTTCTCTATCCACATCAATACTGAACCCCCAATACCGTGTGCTTTCAGTTTGCATAGCGATATGGGCCAAACACAGGCAAGTGGGGCTAGTGTAGATGGGACATGTTGGTCGGTGTGGGCAAGGTCGGCCCAAGGGACAGTTTCCACACTGCATGACTCTATGAATCTATGAGGCACCACAGTGGTTCACTTATAGAGGTGAATAGATACATTGTTAAAATTTTTGTTAACATTATTTTTTTTATATTGTAAGTTGTGAATACATTTATCCATTTTCATTTTCATTTGTTTTCAGTAATATATTCCATTTGTTTGTGTTCTTTAAATACCACCTCTTGGCTTATTGTTACCTCAAAAGGGATATTCAACGTATGTGATTGTATTTTCTGACTCTTGCTTGTACACCAGGCTTCTTTTTCATAGTTAACAAGTTGTGGTTGACATACCCCCTGCGTACCAGAGGCATCTTTGGGCTGGGGGCTGTTCCCAGGGATACATATTGAGACAAACATCAAGTGTTGCAGAAAGATCATCTAGTTGGCGAAAGATGCATTTTACTTGGCCTGAAACTTGTTGGTCTTCCAGTACAACGAGATGGCCCTAAAGGAATGCTGCAGACTGGCACTTCCAGGCTGTCGGAGTACACCCTAAAGATGCACTGAGGCTCACTGCATCCAACACAATGGCTCTTTGGAGAGGGACTGCAGTCCAGGGTCCTTTTGACTCGCAATACTGAGGGCCTACGCCTGCTGTAGAAGCCACTCAAACATTTGATGTTTACATTAACCCAGAAGGTTAATAAGTTAATCAGTGGCATTAGTGCGAGATATACAAAGTAACTGACACTATCAATGTTTAAGAAGGAACTGCAGATGCTGGAAAATCAAAGTTGGACAAAAATGCTTGACAGTCTGAAGAAGGATCTCGACCCAAAACGTTGCTTATTTCCTTCGCTCCATAGATGCTGCCTCACCCACTGAGTTTCTCCAACATTTCCAATGTATACAGTACAACCAATAACACTGTTAATTTATGGACGGAATGACACCATTAATGTAAAGGCCACCTTTATTTGTTTTTTTTTTGTCACATTTTGGTATTCTATATATAATGTTTTTTATAAATAAAGTTTATTTTGAAATATAACAAAATACTTATTTCCAAATTAAAATATTGTGGATACATCACGCAAAAGGCTTGAGCACAAAAATCCATGCTGGTTCATCAATGCGACAATAAGGGAGTATATTTCAGATTGGAATTTGACCCCCATCTGATCTCTTGGGTGAATTTAATAGATCTCATGGTATTATTTAAAAGCATGACAATAATAAATAATATTTGACCATTATCAATCATTCATCTAGCACTTTTAATTAGCAGAATAACTGGCCCTAATCACATTACAATTTCTGGGAGCTTCCTATATGCTAATTGGCTGCTGTATGTTTCTTACATTACAACATTAACTTAAAGCAAGTTTTTTGATTGGTTGGAATTTTTCTGTGATGCTGTATTATCGATTGCTGTACCAATTAAGAACATAAGAAATAAGTGCAGGAGATGACCATTTGACCCCTCAAGACAGTTCACCATTCAGTAACCTTGGTCACAACTGTACTTTCTTGCCTACTTCATATATCTCTTAATCCCCTACAATCCAAACAGAACAAGCCTTATTTTGACTTTTTTATGATATGAATTATATAACTTCTGCACTGAACAATTTATTCACACAGTGGTTCAGTTACTAGAGTCATTGCCTCGCAACTTTAGTGGCACAGGTTCAATCCCAACCCTTGGTACTATGTGGATTTTGCACGTTCCCTGTGACCTGTATGGGTTTCCTCTGGGTGCAATGGTTTTCTCCAACATCTCAAGGACATGTTAGCCAATAGGTTAACTGGCCATTGTTAATCGTCTGTGTGTCTAGATGAGTGGTAGAATTTGGGGGCAGTTTTTGAAAATGTGCAGAGAAATAAAAAAATAAGAATTGCTGTGAGATTATCGTAATTGGCTGCTTGGTGTTGTTTAGTTTAGTTTAGTTTAGAGATACAGCATGGAAACAGGCCCTTCGGCCCACCGGATCCGCGCCAAGCAGCGATCCCCGCGGGAGGACCTGCTTAAATGCTCTCTGAATTTTGACTATGCCAGGAGCTAAATTCCACTGGGTTGTCCTTAATGAAGTTCTACCCTCTGGTCATTGCTCAGTTGGTCACAGGTATTGAGCTCCTCACTTTCAAAGGGATCTTTAGAAATTGCTTCCTCAAGAATAGAGCTATTATTATGATATGATATGATAGAACTTTATTTATCCCAGGAGGGAAATTGATTAAAAGCCCACATCAAGTCGCAATGCTCTCAAGTCGATGCTACTGTTGTGTCTTCGTGTTAGATATCCTGATAATAAACGACACAATTCAGGTTGTTTCAGTTGCCTTATTGCTCTCCTTTATTCGGTTCATTTGTCTGCCTTGCGTAGTAATACTGAAAGTGTTTACATACCTAATCACAGTGTGTGTGTGGTGAGTGTGCCTGATACAAAGTAGTGCAGGAGGTTGGGACTGCTACAATGAATATGTAGCATATGTAACATCCCCCCTTCTCAAAAGAAAGAACAAAAAAACAAAAAAAAAATTAGTGACACTAGAGGATTGCCAGAGCGAGGGTGGCAATCCTGTAGCAGATACCGTGGGATTATTCTGCCCACATTCATGGCATTCTGCTTTCTACTATACTACACAACAGAATATATGATGGCAGCTTGTTTTCTTTCAGGTAGTGCGTAGCCAGTCAAGAGTCATGTCTTGGCATGATTTGTCCCTTCCAGTGCTAGCGATAACGCGCTGGGGGTAAAATGTTGCTCCTGGATCTAGTATATCTGGTTGTTGCCTGCAGTGTTGCACTCGATGTATTGGTAACTTGTTGAGTTGTTTCCTGGCCATTGGTTGGTGCTGGTTGACTATATGACTCACTGGTAGCAGTTTGTGAGAATGTGTTGTCATCAATGGCAGGTGTTGCTGCTGCTGTGGGTGGTGTCCTAGGAGTTGCTGGTGTTGACATTTCAGGTGTCGGGCGGATGTGAATTCTGTTTCGTCTCAACTGCCTGCCCGGTTCTGTCTCTATGATATATGATTTTGGGGTTCCAGCCCTGCTGGTGATTTGTGCTGGGGTCCATTTCTTTGTTGTTGGATCCTGAGCATGTACGTTTTGGCCTTGAAATAGTTCAGGCAAGTACTGTGCATTTTTGTTGTATTGTTTCAGCCCCTCCTCCTGGGCGGCTGCCAATTTTGCCCTTGTTTCTTCTTGGTCGATAGGGGGTTGGATTTTGCTTGGCAGGGTGGTTTTGTATTTCCTGCCATTTAGCATTTCTGCAGGAGACTTCATGTCAGCCTTTAGTGGAGTTGCCCGTAAGGATAAAAGTGCCAGGTTTGGATCCTCCTTTGCCTCTCGGCATTTTATTAGTGTTTTCTTGGCTGTCTGTACTTGCCTTTCAATAAACCCATGGCCCTTTGGGTAATGTGGTGAAGATGTTGTGATTTTGAACCCGTATTCGGTGGCTAGCTCTCTGAATTCCCGAGATGTGAATTGGGTTCCATTGTCACATACGATCTGCTCAGGTATTCCTTGCTCTGCAAACAACCCTCTAACAATTGACACAATTGTTTTAGCTTTCAAGTCCTTTACGTTTCTCACAAATGGGAATTTGGAGTAGTAGCAGGCCATAATCAAATACCATTGCTGGTTTTCTGTGAACAGGTCTGCTCCGATGGTTTGCCATGGCCGGCTTGGGATATCACTGGGTGTCATTTCCTCCTTCTGTTGTGAATTCCTGTATTTTTGGCATATGTGGCATGTAGATACCAGCTTTTCTATGTCCTTGTACATGCCTATACAGTACACAGCGGATTTAGCACGGAGTCTGCACTTTTCCATTCCTAAGTGTCCCTGGTGGATCTTTTCGAGAATTTCTTTTTTCATGGACTTGGGTATGATTATTCGTGATCCGGCCATCAGGACTCCATTCTCTACCGAAATATCATCACGGATGGTCCAGTATTCGCGGAGGAGAGGCTGAACTTGTTGTCTCTTTTCTGGCCATCCCTGTATTACCATTTGGGTGAGGAGCTGGAGTTCTTCATCTCTGGCTGTTTCCTCTTTGATCTGTTCCAGCTTCACGCTTGTCACACTCACAATGTGGTGGATCTTTATGCTCAGCCCTTCCATCTCTTGTTTGTCATGTGTTGATAGTCTGGATAGGGCGTCAGCTAGCAGCAGGTCTTTTCCTGGCTTGTATCTGATGTTGTAGTCGTAGTGCTGTAGCCTCAGTAATAGTCTCTGTAGTTTGGCTGGTGCTTTGGTGAGGTTTTTTTTTCGATTTGTTCTAGAGGGCGGTGGTCTGTTTCAATGTCGAAATACCTTCCATATAGGTAAGTGTGAAATTTCTCGCAGCCATAGACTACTGCTAAGAGTTCTCTCTCTATGTTTGCGTACCTTGATTCTGTAGGAGTGAGTGCTTTGGATGCATACGCAATAGGTCGGCCATTTTGTATCAGTACTGCTCCAACTCCTCTCATGGAGGCATCAACTTGGAGTGTTACAGGTTTCTGTCTGTCATAGTACTGCAGGATCGTTTCTTTGCTGATGAGTTGTTTTAATTTCCCAAAATCTTGGCTATGTGAAGCACACCAATCAAATTCAGCGTCGTCTTTCATCAATTCACGGAGATTTGCTGTGTGATTAGCAAGCTTAGGTATGAAGACTCCCATGTATTGTATGATCCCTAGGAAACTTCTTAGCTGTTTCTTGTCTTTGGGTTCCTCCATGTGGTTGATAGCATCCACTTTTGTAGGGTCCGGTTTCACTCCTTCTGCAGAGTAAATCAGCCCAAAGAATTTGCACTCCCTTTCTTTGATTATGCATTTGTCTGCATTGAGCTTTATGCCGGCTCTTCGAGTTTTTTCCATAGCCTCATGTAGGTTGTAATCATGCGTGTTTTCATCTCTGCCGTATACTTGGATATCATCTGCTATCCTGATTGCCCCTTTACAGCCTTTGTATGTTTCATCTATTTTCCGCTGGAAGACATCTTGACTCACCTTCAGTCCGAATGGGAGCCTGTTGAATCTGAATCTGCCAAATGGCGTGTTGAAAGTGGTGAGCATTGATGACTTTCGGTCTATTTTGATGTTCCAATATCCATTACTAGCATCCAGCTTGCTGAACACCTTGGAACCAGCCAGTGCTGGTGTGATCTCTTCAAGGGTTGGAGTTGGATAATGGTTGCGCTTCAATGCATTATTCAGATCCCTGGGATCAAGGCATATCCTTAGTTTTCCGTTTGGCTTTTCTTTGACAACAATTGAATTTACCCAATCAGTTGGTTTAGTTATTGCTGTGATGATGCCCTTTTTTTCCATTTCGTTTAGTTGTTCCCTTAGCCTCTCTTTCAGTTCAAGGGGAACATGGCGGGGTGGGTGGATCACTGGTTTCACACTGGGGTCTACTGTGATATGGTATTCGTATTCCTCAAAACAACCAACGGTATCGTCAAAACACACATGTCAATCAATTCTTCTTTGTTCCTGATGGGCGGCCGGTTTTTGATGGGTATGTTTCTGTCAATTCTGCAGGAGTTTGTCTTGATTTCATGGTTGATTGACACAATCTTCAGTCTTTGGCACGTGTTCAGGCCGAGAATAGCAGGTCCTTTCGATTTAGTGATGTAGAAGGGGCATTTCACTTCTTTCCCTTTGTATGTTCCTGCTATGATTGTTTTGCCTAGCTGTGGGATTATGGAACCTCCGTATGCAGCTATGACTACATTGCTACTTCCAAGGATTCCTTTCCTGACGCTGCCATCTTTTGTCATGTGTTCAGGGAATATCTTTCCATAAAGATTGACTGGTAAGATATTGCTCTGGGCTCCAGTATCAATTTTGAGCCTTAGATTAATCGTTGTTCTTTTCTTTCCCACTTTTTTCTGTAGTTGTATTATAGTATATGCTTCATCTCTGTTGCTATGTGGTTTGTCGTTTCCCATTTCGTGGACGTCAATGGTCCCAACGGAAAGGAATTCTTCCTCAGAGGTATCTGAGGTTATCTCCTCTTCCTGTTGGACGTGTGCGTGTATTTGTTTCCTTCTCGTATTTCTATCGTTCTTTGACCATTGCTGCTTTGGCTTGGTGCTGTACGATTTTGTTGACCTACACATTTTCTTCCAGTGGTTAGGCCTCCCACAGGAGTTGCAGGTAGTCCCGTATGCTGGGCACTCCCTGCGATCATCAAATGCATGCTCTGTACCGCAGTTCCAGCAGCTTCTTTGGCTTGCTTGTTTGTTTGCATGCCTAGAAAATGTCTGTTTTGGAGCCTTTAATGTGGAGCCAGGGTCACGTTTTGAGAGAGCGTCTATATTCAGTCTGGTGCTGCTCTGAGATGAGCCAACTTGAAGGCAGAGGGAGGACATTTGTTTCCTTGTGGCTTCGAAAGCTCTGGCAGCATCTACGGCGTCTTTTAGGTTGAGGGTGTCTTTCCCTATTAGGGACTTTTGGACCTCTTGGTGGGCGCACCCCCATATTAGCTGGTCGACAATTCTGTCATCTTCCTCACCAAATCTGCATTTCTTGGCCACGTTCCTTAGTCTCGACAGGAAAGTGTCGGTTGTTTCTTGTGGGTCTTGTCTTAGCCCTTGGAACTCATACCGATGGATTCTGTGGTTTGATTTGGGCTCCATATGGTTCGCAAACCCTTCAAGGACTATTCCCGGATTATTGCAGTCGGGCTCTGTTAAGCTCCAACTGTTAAAAATGTCTAGACCCTTCTCCCCGAGCCATAGTAAAATATAACTGACCTTCTCTTCATCTGCAGTTCCTTTCAGGAAGCTTTTGAATGCCAGCTGGCTCTTTTGTTTGAATTTCTTGAACGCCTCCACCACATCATCGGCGTCCCAGTTCATCGTAGGGTGGAGGCTCATTGCTGCTGTGGAGGCCGCCATCTTGTGTTGTTAGGCGGGTGCACAAAAAAAAATCAATTTCTCTGCAGCCGCTGTTCCTAATTCCCAATAGCGATTCACAATAGCGCGGTTTTTTCGAATCCCACCGCTGCCACCATGTTGTGTCTTCGTGTTAGATATCCTGATAATAAACGACACAATTCAGGTTGTTTCAGTTGCCTTATTGCTCTCCTTTATTCGGCTCATTTGTCTGCCTTGCGTAGTAATACTGAAAGTGCTTACATACCTAATCACAGTGTGTGTGTGGTGAGTGTGCCTGATACAAAGTAGTGCAGGAGGTTGGGACTGCTACAATGAATATGTAGCATATGTAACAGCTACCATCAGGAAGAAGGTACAACAGTCTGTGAACCTTAGCCTTCAGGTTCAAGAACAGCTTCTTCTCATCAACCTTAACCACAATCCCGCCTCAGTAATGAACAAATATGGATTTATTATAGGTTGTACCATGTATTTTTGCTTACACTATTATGGTTTGGTTACCTAGTATAACTGATAATTAATTGTATTTATTGTTCACTGTATATTTATTTGTTCCGATGTTGCCTAATGTGTCAGTAAAGCTGCAGCAATCCCAATCCCAAGTCTCTTGACTTGTACGTTTGACAGCTAGTATCTGAATTGAACTTTGTCTATTTGTCAAGTGCTAAGTGGCCTAATAAGTCCCCAAAGTGTCAAGCGAGAAGTGTCTGCTTATGTCTAATGCATCCACCGATCTAATTATGGGTGATGCAGCCTAATGCATCTACCCATCTTATTGAATTACATTGAAAATGCACCAGGCACTATCCCGTCTGAAGTTTGAAGACCTTTTTTCAAGACATGTATTCCTTAAGGCTTCTTCTGCAATCACCCACTGCATCCAGTGACATAAATCTCAAGAATTCCTTGTAACAAAATGTAAATTAATTTATCCGAGGAAGGAGTCCACACTTAAAGGCTTACACTTAAATCTTTCCCTTTGAAATCCAAACATGGCTTTTCCTCATGATTCTTGCCTTAGGTCTACATCCCGTAGACTCATACCCCTCTTCCCCCCACATGCCCTACCATAAAGAGCAGGCCATTCAGCCCTTAATTCTTTTCTACCGCTCAGGACTATTCCATTGATCCACAACACATTCCCCACAAAACTATCTACCCATTTCAACGTTTAATGTCCCAACGGTACAATCATCAACAGGATAAAAAACTACAAATATCTGCAAACCTTTGTGTCAAAAACAAATTCTTCATTCCTCTTCTTAATAGCCGAGCTCCATGTTCGGCGTAAAGAAGTTATTCAATACATTCCCCTTTCTGACTTTGATGCACTAGTTTGTATTTACACCACCTGACTTTGAGTGGCACAGTGACGCAGCTGGTAGAGCTGCTGCCTCACTGCGCAGGAGACCTGGGTTAGATCCAAAACTTGGGTGCTATCTGTGTAGAGTCACAGAGTTACACAGCAAGGAAATAGACCCTTTTACCCAACTCATCCTTGGTGATCAAGATGCCCACTTAAGCTGGTCCCATTTCCTTGCAGGTGATCCATATCGCTCTCAACCTTTCCTATCCATGTACCCGTCCAAATAAATTTTCAATGTAGTTATTGTATCTGCCTCAACCACTTACTGTGGCAGCTCATTTCATTAATGTACCATCCCCTGTGTGATTTCTGCCAGAGCGTAGTGTTTTTCTGCATCTACCTTATTAATAACTAACATAGCACCTAGATATGAGTAGCTGAGATTTCAAGGGCACCCCAAGCTTAAATCCTCCCAGTCAATTGAAAACAATGCAAGTTAAACAAAGCAAGTCATAGACAAATGAAATAGTAAGATTAAATGAGAAGTTGCCTGTTCGAAGTTTGATCTTTTTTTTATGAGGAGTTACGATGAGAGATTACGTGAAGAAGCCCCGCCAGGCGCATGCTCGGCATACTTCATAGCAGCGGCGTGAAAAACACAGAACCAATAGCCAAAGTAAGATAGTAAGGCTCACACAAGACTAGAACTACCAGATGACCTTTTAGATTATGAGGGACAGGAGCGGAGGGCACATAATCCCTCATCATAACTCCTCATAAAATAAAGATAAAACTTCGAACAAGCAAGTTCTTGTTTAATCTTACCATTTTACTTCGGAGTCCCGTGAGTGACTATGTGAAGATTTTAAAGCTCTGTGATTTTCATGCCATAGATACATTCCATATGACACACTGCTTCAGTTGACACAGTAGTGAGTAAATAATATTATTAAACATTGCTTGAATAATGCAATAAGTATTTTAATAATAATAATAAAAGAAAGGAAAGTAATACCCTTCTATCATTAGGGAAATTACAACAAAAGATATGAATCATTACATAAAAGAAAGCAAATAATCAAACAGAACCCAACACTACATGTCCAAACTCTGACACCGTGATAATAGGTTTACTGTAAAACTTGGAAAATGGTTCTTCTTTACACCATCCTGCGGCCTCTAAAATTTGGTCGAGCGGCACATCCTGTGCCATTGCCACGGATGTGGATGCTGCCCTGGTGGAGTGAGATTTAAACACATCAGTGTCTACTCCAGCTAAATCCAAAACCTGTTTTAACCATCTAGAAATAGTTTGTACTGACACTTTTTTGTATGGTTTCTTATGGGCAATAAGCATTGTTGTCTCACAACCTCAGAGACTCTTGGTTACTTCAATATATTGAGTCAGATGCTTAACGCCACACAATGTTTGGTCGACAGGATATGCTGTAAAGATTACCTTTGTTCCAGACTTCCCCGGTCTGCTTTGTTTGATTAGATCATAAACATAAAAAGTAATGATATCTGCAGACAAGTGCATACAATCTAAATGTAACATTTGCAATGTTTGTACTCTTTGTGCTGACAATAATACCATGAGCATTACTACTTTAAATGTTAATTTCTGAAAAGACAGTGACGTAACTGGAGCCCATTGCCGGAGCAGTGTGAGAACTATACTAACATCCCAAATTTCTGTATATCTGGGTTTGGGAGGATTTTTATTAAAATTCCTCTCATAAATCGGGAAATTAATGGATGAGACCCGATAGATAGATGTTCTGAAAATTGTCGTAAATAGGAAGACAAAGCACTATGAGTACTATTAATGGCACTATAACTAAGATGCTGATCAAAATGCAACATAGCAAGGAACTCCAATACATCCGATATATTTGCAGTATGATAAGATATATCTAACTGAATACAAAAACTTCCCATTTCTTTATGTTAGACATATATTGTTTTTTAGTGCTATCTCTCCAAGCTGACATTATGACATCCATGGTCCTATCCAACAGTCCAAGCCCTTGTAATGGTCTAGTCAGAACTTGCAGATTAACAAATTCATATGATCATGCAATGGATGACTTGTTCTGTCACTGGTTGTACCAACAAATCCCTGGAGCTGGGAATCGTCATAAATGGTTCAATTATCATTCTAAGCATCAATGGGAACCATGGCTGTGTAGGCCAGTTTGAAACCACCAAAACACCCGTGGCAGAGTCTTGCTCTATTTTACTGAGAAATTGCCTAATCAGGCAAAATGGGGGAAAAGCATAGAAAACCATATTTCCCCAATGTAGCGAGAATGCATCCAACGCTACAGCTCCTGAATCACGCTCCCATGACACGTATTTAGGCAATTTTGTGATTTAATCTGGATACAAATAGATCAATGTCTGGTACACCATACCAATTGACAATTTTTTGGAAAATGTGTGGATTTAACATCCATTCTGTATTGTCTTTAAACTCCCGTGATCTGTTGTCTGCCACAACATTGTCTTTCCATGGGAGATAGATAGCTGAAAGCCAGATATTCCTAGATACACACCAATTCCACATCAGGTTGACCAGATGATCACATGATACTGATCTTACTCCACCCATGTGATTGATATATGCTACAGCTGAGGTATTGTCTACTTATAATTGAACATGCAAGTTCTCCATTGTAGAACAATAAGCTTTTAATCCAAAAAATGCCCCCAATAACTCCAAATAATTAATACCATATGTTTGGAGAATTAAATCCTCTTTGACAGTCCATCTACCACCACAGCTGGTGTTATTGTCCATAGCCCCCCCACCCCCATCCGAGAGCACTAACATCAGTTTGCAATACCACTGTAGGTTGCTGAATAACAATGTTTTTAGTAGCTTGTGTAACATTCCCAATCCACCACTGTAATTCAGCCAATGCTTCCGTTGGCAACTGCATGGGTCTGTCAAAATGACCTGCACGTCCTTTTAGTGCTTGTGCTTTTGCCCTTTGAAGATTTTGATAATGCAAAGGACCAAACTCAACAGCGGGAAATGCTGCTACCATCTTACCAATAACCCTAGCTACTTTTCGGATGGAGGGATAAGGTTTGTCAGCAAGGCAACTACACGCATTTGCAATATCCACAACTTTATCTGTTGGTAAAGTTACTGACATAGCAACTGAATCAATGACAAATCTCAAATACTCAATTGTTCGCAACAGCTGGAGCTTAGATTTCATTGGATGGATCAGAAACCCTAGCCTTTCCAACAGGCTTATAGTTGCTGAAACTGAATCTTCAGCTGATTCCTGAGTGGCATTAACAATTAAAATATCATCAAGATAAGCCATGACAATGTGATTTTGAGCCCTTAACAATGCAAGTGCTGGTTTCAATAATGTTGTGAACAGCCTGGGAGCTGAACTTAACCCATTAGGTAATGCTTTATATGCCACAACTGACCCATCCAATTAAACTTCAAGTACCTACGATAATGGTGATGAATTGGCACTGAATAATACGCATCTTTAAAGTCTATAGTAGCCATGTAACACCCTATGGACAACAACTACTTTGCAGTGTTGAAGGTGTCCATTTTGAAATGTCTATACTGGACATATGAATTCAATTTTGTGAGATCCAGAATGACTCTACAACCCCCATCTTTCTTTGCCCTGGGGAAAATATTTGACACAAATTGTTGCAGATGATTCTCAGTACTTTCAATTACCCCTTTTTTAAATAAATTTTTAACTTCTTCTTTTACCTGAGAATTTTCAGGTGCAGAAAACACCAAAACCCAATTAGGTTTATCCTGTACAGGTGGATCAACTCCTTCCATAAATTCTATAATAGCACCTGACACAGTATCTAATATAAACCGATCAGATGTTATACAGTGCCATTCATCATAAAACAATTGCAATCTACCACCAACTGGAGGTTCTACAACAGTTTCCTCTGTGATAGAATAAAGTTTTTGTACTTCAGCAAATTTCCGTGACGGTCTCCTTCTCCCAATATATGGATTAACATTGGGTTGTGATGGGTGCTAATACCTTCTCACCATACCCCTGCCTCTGCTTGTTCCTGCTCCTGAATCAACCCCCTTCTCATCCAGCCAGATTGTCTCCTTTGACCAAATATAAAAGGTTTTATGAGGCTGATAGTCTTTGCCTCCTCATCGATATCTTTAATTTGTTTAGGCAGGTATTCTCCGGATAAATAATCTGGAGCTTGAACATTGCTTGATTTTGCACAAACCAGCAAATCTTGGGTGCAGGATGGGCCAAATGGCAATTTATCTCATACAATTAATCTCAAATTAAGAGTTACAAAACAATGCCAACATGTCTTTTTGGATTTTGGACATAGCATGCCCTTCCTATCCTCCCAAAAGCAGTAATGCCAGCTACAATGAGCTTGGGGACCCTCCTGTCCTCGCATTGTTAAAGTCATGGGTGTTCAATAGCTGGATTCACCGTCGGCACCCTCAGTAATGCACAATTAACAGGTGTTTTATAGAGGTCTGCTGTCTCAATCATGACAGTCTCCTGAAGCTGGTGAGAAACCAAATAATTAATGTTGGCCGCCAGGTTTTCTTCCATGATCTCACTGCTTCCCTCTAGTATAGCAAAGTATTGTGCTACATCTGGTACTCCTGTAGTTTGACTTTTGTGCTGTGGTGGGTATTCAAGACCAAAAACACCACCTACAGGGTCAGTCTCCTGCCGCCCTGGTACTCCTGAGACTTGCTCAAAGGAGACTTCTTCCTGACCTAAACAAGGCTCTGGAGGTTCACATTCCCATGTTATAAAGGCACCATATTCATGATATGAAACCCCCTCAGGGGCTGCCTGGGAATATTCTGGGTCTTTTGACCCTTGGTTAATAATTGTTTGAAGCATTTTCTTCATTTGGTCCATCCTGAGCCACAGGCTTGTTTGCCTGGCCCTGCCTCTTCTTCATCAGATTCAGCTGATATTACAGTCTTAGCAGACTTCCTTTTATTTTTCCTTTCCACTGGAATACCCTCCGTGGCCTGTGGCTGTGCAGCGTCTAAAGGCTGAACTACGGCAGGGTCAACGGCTCCGGCTCCATACTAATCTGTGGTCCCGATCTTAATTGTGTTTCCACCCAGGACGCGCGCTTTCCCCGCGCCGATTTTTTAACCGTGTCCATTTTTTAAAAACTTCACAAACTCCTCCTGGCTATTCCAGCCAGCATCATGGAGTTTCTACGCAGGAAGTAATTTCAACCCACTTACCTGCGGGCCTGTTACTCACCGCTGGTGGAGCTGCGATCTGCAGCCCTTCCTTACCGACATGCGTCGACGTAATGCTGAGCATGCGCCTGGCGGGGCTTCTTCACGTGGTCACTCACGTGACTCCGAAGTAAAATTAGGCTGAGGTCTTCATTTATCCAGATACCCCCATTGGCCCCATACACAGGCATAGGGTTGGGCCCCAAAGATTGCTCAATTATTAGGTTGCCATATTAAGGATTAAGTCAAGATAAATTGAGTTTATTGTCAAATGCACATGTATGGTGAAGTACGTATAATGAACATTATAATGAACTCAAACAGCACATGAAAATATAAATTATATGCAAATCACACTATATTCTTCAAGACAGACAGAAAAAGACTGTTAAAAAAAACAAATAAGACATCATTGCAAAACACTATTATAAACAAGTCCATGGCAGTGCAAGATGTGTTTGCAGTGTTCTGTTCCTGAGGTAAGATATTTAACTTTTGTTAACAATAACAAACAGAAAAGCCACCAAATGAATTGTTAATAATCAATATATCCTATGCGAGCACAATGTTAAAAAAAACAGAAGAAAAAGGTTTATTTATCAATCTAGCCCATTTCTAAGTTTACCATTACAGTAGTTCTCCAGATAGAATTGGGATATAGTTTAGTTTCAGGTCATGCCAGCCAAACCCATGCCCTCTTTCAACTTAACTAGTTATTTACTTTAGGGATCTTTGGCATATTTTCAAGAACCTTTCTCAGTTCTCAGATTTCTTTTGAAAATATATGTGTAATTTTTGCTGTTTTCTGAAGTATCTGATGGATGAAGCCCTTTTAATTCCAATTAAATGTATGATTTATTTGCACAGAACTCATTACGATCGTGATCATGGTCAGATCCAGGTATGCAAAGGAGTAATTTATTGGCTTTCTCATCTATGATCAGACTAATGTTAGGTCACTTGGTTACACGTTGGTGACTTTATTGCCAAGTTACTCTCCTTGTCTCAAGAAAACCAGGTTCAGTACAACGAGATGTTGTGGAAGCAGACCAAGTGCTTTGGATCAAATTGAATTCTGTTTGACTGCCAAATAATGTAGTCCATTCTTCATAGACATGTAAAATTATTGAAGTATAGATATGTTGCAATTTGAGGCTATTTGGCCCATCCAGAATGTGCTGTCTGTTAATAGAGAAATCATTTCCATTCTTTAGACTTTACTTTAGAGATACAGTGCAGAATCAGGCCCTTCGGCCATGTCGACTAGTGATCACCCAGTACACTAATACTATACTACACACTAATGCCAATTATTTTTACAACTTACCAAAGCCAATTTACTGAAAAAACATATATGTCTTTGGAGTGTGGGAGGAAACCCACAGGGAGAACGTAAACCTCCGTACAGACAGCACCCGTGGACAGGATCAAAACTGGGTCTCAGGCACTGTAAGGCAGCGATTCTACTGCTGCACCACAGTGCCAACCCCTTGCCAAAGCTACTTCACTACCAGCCTGCAAATAATTCTCTCTCAAATGCCTATCTAATTCTTCTTTTGAAAGTTCTGAATGACTCTGATTCCACCACCCCACAGTATTAATGAGTTCCAGATCACCATCATCCTCGGCGTAAAGAAGTTATTCATTACATTCCCCTTTCTGACTTTGATGCACTAGTTTGTATTTACACCACCTGACTTTGAGTGGCACAGTGACGCAGCTGGTAGAGCTGCTGCCTCACTGCGCAGGAGACCTGGGTTAGATCCAAAACTTGGGTGCTATCTGTGTAGAGTTTGCACATTTCTCTGACTGGGTGGGTTTCCTCTCGGTGCTCTAGTTTCCTCCCACATCCCAAAGGCCTACAGGTTCGCAGACTAATTGGCCATTGTAAATTGCCCCCAGTATGTAAGGAATGGATGAGAAAGTGGGATAACATAGAATTAGTGCAAATGGGTGAATAAAGGTCGGCATGGACTTAGTGGGCTAAAAGGCTTGTTTCCATGCTGTATCTCTTAACTAAACTAAAGCTGTAAATTAAACTAAAACTAAACTAAACTTGAGCCATCTGTTTAAGGGAGTAAACTTTTCTCTATTTAGCCAATCTAACACTTCATCAAATCTCCTTTCAACTTTAGAAGCAAAGAACTGCAGATGCTGGTTTATAAAAAAGGCGCAATATGCTAAAGTAACTCAGCGGGTCAGGCAGCATCCCTGGAGAAAATGTACAGGTGATGTGTCGGGTCAGGACCCATCTTCAGATCTTCATCCCAAAGCATTGTCTGTCCATTCCCTTCACAGATGCAGTCTGCCCAGTTGAGTTCCTCCAGCATTTTGTTTAGCTCAAGATTCCAGCATCTGCAGTTTATTTTAGTTATTTACAAAGAATAGAGAAGGAGCGTGTTGCCTGGCCTTGAGAGTGTTGGAGACTTGTTCCCAGAAGCACATCCAGAGCACCTTGTTATAGCTCTGGGAGTTTGATCCTGACTCTGGGTTGATATTGCATTTCCTCACCAAAACTATCTTGGGTTTTCAGAGTTTTCAAGCCCTTTCCTTGACTGCCTGTTTTTTCCTCAAATGCACTGGTTTCAGGGGGGAATGTGACAAATGGGATTGCTTCTGGGGAGCCAGCATGAACTGATAGGCCAAACAACCTATTTCTGTGTTGTTATAAATTAAGGTGGAGTCATGTTTACATTATCGGTGTAAGTAGAGACTAGAACTAACAATTTAGATGCAAGTAATTACAAACCCCACCATGGAAGCACAAAGTTCAATTTGAATTCAGATTAACAAATAAACAGCAATTTAGCTCTTTTAAACTAGTAACAGTTTCCCAAGTTGCCTCAGTGTCAAACAAAATTTGTCATTGAGCTACATCATGGCGGTTTGTTCCAGAACTGAGATCACCTTAGGTGAGGGGAGGTGGCAATTTTAATTTTAATTTAGTTTAGATTAGTTTAGAGATACAGAGCAGAAATAGGCTGAGTCCTTGATTCCTGCGCACTGAGTCTTTGGCTCGAGAGTCTTCAGCGAGGAGGCTGAGGGAGGAGACTACGCCAAACATTGGAGAGGGTGAGACGCTGTGAAGAAATGACAGGAAAGCTGATTCAGTGTAATGCTTGCAGGATGTGGGATGTCAGGAACACTGATGGTGCCTCTGGCTGCTACAACTGTAGAAGGTGTGTCTAGGTTCAGCTCCTGAAGGACCATATTGGGGCACAAGAGAAGCAAATGGATGATCTCAGGATCATCTGAAAAAATGAGAGTTTCCTGGACAGGACCTACAGCGAGATTGTTACACCGAAGATACCGGAAGAGAGAAGGTGGGCAACGATGAGGAAGGGAAGGAAGCTTGGAGTACACGAAACCCCGGGGGATCTACCTCCTGAAAACAGGTTCACTCTCTTGGAAGCTGTTGGGAGCTGTCGGTTCACTCTCTTGGAAGCTGTCTTTTTCACTCAGAGAGTTGTGAGTCTGTGAAAATCTCTGCCTCAGAGGGCGGTGGAGACCGGTTCTCTGGATGCTTTCAAGAGAGAGCTAGATAGGGCTCTTAAAGATAGCAGAGTCAGGGGATATGGGGAGAAGACAGGAATGGGGTGCTGATTGGGGATGATCAGCCATGAACACATTGAATGGCGGTGCTGGCTCGAAGGGCTGAATGGCCTACTCCTGCACCTATTGTCTGTTGTCTATTGGGACAGAAGACACTGCCAGTCTGACATGACAGACAGGTCTGCGAGTCAAAAAGTGGCACTGAAGAAAAGCCAAAGAGACATACGTCAGGCAGAGCCGTGTTAGTAGGGGACTCCATAGCGAGAGGTACAGACAGGGGTTTCTGCGGCAACAGGTGGGATTCAAGGATGGTGTGTTGTCTCCCTGGAGCCAGGATCCAGGATGTCACAGACTGATTGCAGGGCATTACAGTAGACAATAGGTGCTGGAGTCAGCCATTCAGCCCTCCTGCACCTATTGGTGAGGAATGAAATTCAGTCCCTTATGAGAGGTGACATAGAATCAGGAGATGTAGAGTCAGTATTGATAGAACTGAGGAACTGTAAGGGTAGGAAGACCCTAATGGGAGTTATCTACAGGTCCCAAACAGTAGCCTGGATATAGGGTGCAAGTTGAATCAAGTGTTAAAATTGGCATGTAATAAAGGTAATACTACGGTTGTTATAGGAGATTTCAATATGCAGGTAGACTTGGAAAATCAGGTTGGTACTGGACCCCAGGAAAGGGAGTTTGTGGAGTGCCTCCATGATGGATTCTTAGTGCAGCTTGTACTGGAGCCTGCCAGTGGACAGTAACATCGGGAGCTGACCTGGTTGGTGACCGAACTTCAGCAACAACAGCTTTGTCCGCCCCGAATTGTGGCTTCAACATCGGGAGCCTCGACGCAGCAATTTGACCACGAGGCTGTGGAAGTTCCCACGGCCGATTTTATGCTGCGCCTGGCCAGGCGATGAAAAACCCCGCGAACGGGCCGATTCAAGCTCCGCTCCATGAGCTTTGCTCCATGGACGTCTCCCTCCTCCTATCACCGTGCTCTATCCTCAGTCCCACCCCCCCACTTCCGCCTGCTGACCGTCCAATCGGCGCCCTCGATCATCAGTCCCACCACCACTGTCTCGCGGTAAGTGGAGATTTTTAATAGCTTTTTATTTTCACCGAGTTTTAAAATCCGGATTACAAATCTGGATTGTCACCCACCTCTCAAACATGGAGGGGACGTGTCTCCTGTCCCCCCCTGGGGATTTCCACACATTAAATTGGTGATTATTTTCCAATGTTCTCTTCATTCAGGATCAGTTCCTGTGGATTGAAGGATAGCAAATGTTATCCCACTTTTTAAGAAAGGCAGGAGGGAGAAAATAGGGACTTATAAACCAGTTAGCCTGATGTCGGTGGTGGGGAAGATGCTGGAGTCAATTATAAAAGATGAAATAACGGCACATTTTGATAGCAGTAACAGGATCGGTCCGAGTCAGCATGGATTTACGAAGGGGAAATCATGCTTGTCTAATCTTCTGGAATTTTTTGAGGATGTAACTAGGAAAATGGACAGTGGTTGTTGTGTACCTGGACTTTCACAAAGCCTTTGATCCCACATAGGAGATTAGTGGGCAAAATTAGAGCACATGGTATTGGGGGTAGGGTACTGACATGGATAGAAAATTGGTTGCCAGACAGGAAACAAAAAGTAGGGATTAACGGGTCCCTTTCAGAATGGCAGGCAGTGACTAGTGGGGTGTCGCAAGGCTCTGTGTTGGGACTGCAGCTGTTTACAATATACATTCATGACTTAGATGAAGGGATTAAAGTAACATTAGCAAATTTGCCGATGACACAAAGCTGGGTGGCAGTGTGAACTGTGAGGAGGATGCTATGAGAATGCAGGGTGCCTTGGACAGGTTGGGGGTGGGCAGATGGACAAGTTTAATGTTGATAAATGTGATGTTATCCACTTGATGGCAAAAACAGGAGGCAGATTATTATCTGAATGGTGTCATGTTGGGAAAAGGGGAAGTACAACAAGATCTGGGGATCTGGGGGTCCTTGTTCATCAGTCACTGAAAGTAAGCATGCAGGTAGAATAGGCAATGAAGAAAGCTAATGGCATGTTGGCCTTCATAACAAGAGGAGTTGAGTACAGGAGCAAAGCGGTCATTATGCAGTTGTACCGGGCCATAGTGAGACCACAACTGGAGTATTGTGTGCAGTTTTCATCTCCAAATTTGAGGAACGACATTTTTGCTATTGAGGGAGTGCAGCATACGTTCACAAGGTTAATTCCCACGATGGCGGGACTGTCATATGTTGATAGAATGGAGCGACTGGGCTTGTATACACTGGAATTTAGAAGGATCTTATTGAAACATATAAGATCATTAAGGGATTGTTGGGGGAATCCAGAACCAAGGGCCACAGTTTAAGAATGGAGATGAGGAAAAACTTTTTCACCCAGAGAGTTGTGAATCTGTGGAATTCTCTGCCTCAGAAGGCAGTGGAGGCCAATTCTCTGGATGCTTTCAAGAGAGAGTTAGATAGAGCTCTAAAAGATAACGGAGTCAAGGGATATGGTGAGAAGGCAGGAACGGGGTACTGATTGCGATGATCAGTCATGATCACAGTAAATGGTGGTGCTGGTTCGAAGGGCTGAATGGACTACTCCTGCACCTATTTTCTATTGTCTATTATCTAACACAATCCTACACACACTAGGAACAATTTACATTTATACTAAGCAAATTAACTTACACACCTGTAAGTCTTTGGAGTGTGGGAGGAAACTGAAGATCTCAGAGATAACCCACGCAGTCACAGGGAAAACGTATGAACTCCATGCAGACAGCACCCGTAGTCAGGATTGAACCTGGGTCTCAGGTGCTGTAACGCAGCAGATCCACTGCTGCACCACCGTGCCGCCCAATTGAGGGAGAGAATTCAAGAACTTGGGGCCAACTCAGAACTTGGGATCTTGGCAACTAAAAACATGCCTGTAAGTGTTAAAATTATTAATATCATGGGATGGGGAGAGGATAACTGGACAAACAGAGAGGTCTCAGCTGGATAAATTTACAGTAATCATGAAATAATGTGGTGGCACTGTGGTGTTTCTGGTAGAGCCGCTGCCTCACAGCACCAGAGACCTGGGTTCAATCCTGACCTCAGCTGCTGTCTGTGCGGAGTTTGTACATTCTGCTTGTGACCTTGTGGGTTTCCTCCGGTTCCACCCAACATTCCAGAGAATTGTGGGTTAATTGGCTTCTGTAAATTTCCCTTAGTGTGTAAGGAGTGGATGCAAAAGTGGGATAACATAGAACTAGTGCGAAGGGGGATTTGGTGAGCCAAAGGGCCTGTTTTTATGTGGTATCTCTGAACTCCAAAACAAAGAGCTGGAAAGATCAAAAGATGTCCTTGGATTATTGTGTAAATCCATCAGTTCCTCACAGAAACCTGCCATTCTGACTGAAAACTGATGATATGGCTCCAGACACAGAAAATCATTGACTTGAAATGGATCTTGTTGTACAAGAGCAACTAGGGCTGGGAAATAAATGCTGGCCTTGCCAGCAACAGCCACACCTTAAGCCTAAGCAAAGAGAAATGTAAAGTTAGGGCCTTCTGCAGTTTTTAAATAGCCTGTCAGTTTCACTACATCTAATAACTCACTTCTGTTGCTAATTGCCTTTCTATGTTCTTGTCGGCATTTGTGTTCTTGTGAGAATTTGTGCCAATTTTTGCATACGTTGCGCCTTTTTTGCCTCAGCAGCGCTTTCATGGCACCAGCCTTCTCCAAGACAGTCTGTCTGGGTCAGAGAAGCATGGGAAAACATGTGGCTATATGGTGAAAAAAAAAAGCAGGCCACAGTGTAAGCGTGAGATAACAAGCTATCAAGACAGTTTAATTGTTTAATTATCATATGTACCGACAATGGAACGAATGAAATTGCTCCTTGCAGCAGCTTAACAAGCCTGAAAACATAATGATAAAAAATGCAATAAATCAATAACCATATTATTAGGGATAAAACAAGGTTTATAGTGCAACCAAAGACACAGTCCATCAAGCTGTAATAGATCTTCAAGCCAGTATTGGTATTGCAAGCAGTTCATGTATTAGCCACGATGAATAGTCCTAGATATGCTTGACTGAGTGAGCAATGATCCAACAATCTCAGGTTTGTATACCCTCTGACTTAAGAAAGTCCTACTTCAACAGATGTACTTCCATAATGGCTTCAAAAAGTGATGAGGCCAGGGAAAACCTAGACAGTGTTCACCTCGCTAAGACAGGTGCTTGGTTTAATTGTAGTCCATTACTTTCATTATGTAAGATTATTGCTGAGCAATGCTTTCAGCAATGGAAATTCATGTGACCTTCTGATCAGTGGTCCGTAAGTCATATGGCATGGAAACAGATCCCACACCAACCATCAGGCACCCATTTACACTAATCCTATTTTATGTTCTCCACATTTCCATCACCCCCTCCAGACTCACCCACTCACCTGCATACCAGGGGCAGTTACAGTGGCCAATTAACCTGTCATCTCACTCATATTTAGGATGTGGGACAAAACCAAGGTACCTGGAAGAAACTATATGATACGATGCAACATAATAGAACTTTATTTATCCCAGGAGGGAAATTGATCTGCCAACAGTTATAAAACACAAAATACATGAAACATGAAATTAAATTGATGTGGAAAGGATTGGGGATGTGCAAAGATTTTGGAGTGGGGGGGGGGGGGGGAGGGGGAGTCAGTCAACCCTACAACAGAAGGGGTGGGGGGAGTTGTACAGTTTGATAGCGGTGTTCTGCATCTTGGTGGAACCGGTCTGTTGCTGAAGGTACTCCTCAGGTTGACCAGTGTGTCATGGAGGGGGTGAGCTATATTGTCCAAGATGCTCCGCTGTTTGAGGAGCATCCTCCCCTCCAAGGGAAACCCATACAGTTGCATTCAATGTAAACTCCACATTGACAGTGCTGGAGGTCAGGATTGAACCAGGGTCGCTGGGGCTGCGAGGCAGAAACTTACCAACTGCATCACTGTGCCATCCCAAGTGCAGCCGTTAGTTCCCACTGCTCTCAGGGATGTCAGTTAAATTGTGACAATATTTGGTCCTGTTTCAATCACTCTTCTGTTGCGCCACATGGTATAGCACATGGAAGTGACACATCCATTTGTTTGTAAAGAAAGGTCTTTGATCTTCGGTTTCAGAACTTTTAATAGGATGAATCATTTGCACTGTTTACAGCAATTTTATTGGTTCAATGTTCAATTTCCTTCATAATTGTTGACAGGTTTCGCCATGTAGATTCATAGGACCACGCTTAACTTTTCCGAAACATTAGTGTTAATTCACATATTGCTTGATTGATCCACAGTTGGTCAGAGGTACAGATATCCAGACAAATTTCATGATTGTATTTATTTTCAAATCAGCACTTCCCATAATTTCAAAAGTCTAGTGTTGTGCAGTCAGATTTCAGAGTCTCACCCCTGTGATTTTCTGCCCATTAAAAATAACAGAACAGCAACACTGTGAATTTATATGACCCTTTTTAACATAATAGGTACTTCAATGAGTGCGCAGGCAATCAGAGTTCGACAACAAGCTGAAAATGATTATTTTAGGACAGGCAGCCTAAAACATAGTCAATGTGTTAGGTTTTATGAAGCAACATAAAGGATGTGGAGAGCTTTAGGAAAGGAATTCCAGAGCCTAGCGCCTTGGCAGCTGAAGCCACAGCCAATAGTGACGGAGCAATCAAATCCTGGGGTAAGCAAGGGCCAGAGGAGGAGGAACATTAAAACTTTGGAATGTGGCAGAGTTTTCCAGAGGCAGGGAAGGACCATGCCATAGAGGGATATAAGTACAAAGGGAGTAAGTTCCAGAGTCGCAAGGACTACAGAAGTTTGAATCTTGAGCACAATGCAAAGTGCTGGAGGAACTGTGTGTCAGGCAGTATCTGTGGAGGAAAAGGACAGATGGTGTTTTAGGTTGTGACTATTTATCCAATTTTTCACACTGGTGGGGCAGGACAGCACAGTGACACAGTGGTAGAGTTCCTGTCTTACAGTGCTGGTGACCCGGGTTCAATACTGACTATGGGTGCTGTCTGTATGGAGTCAGTATGTTCTCCTTGTGACCGCGTGAGTTTCCTCTGGATTCTCCGGTTTCTTTCCACATTCCAAAGACGTACAAGTTTGGGGTTAATAGGCCTCTGTAAATTGCCCCTAGTATGTTGGATTGAACTAGCGTGTGTATAGGTGATCGTTGGTCAGCATGGACAAGGTGTGCTGAAGGGCCAACTTCCATGCTGTATCTCTAAACTAAGGAGGCAATGCAAGTGAGAGAGCACAGGCATAATGGGTAAACTAGACTTGGATGACCTGGTCTTCAGAGAATGACAGAAGATTGCCATGCTCAGTAGATACTGAGTCTGGAGTTTACAAAACTATACATCACACAAGGGCATGATCAATGCAGAACCGCTATTAGAAATCACTTAGCAGGCTGGTATAATATCAAAACAGAATATTTTAGACTTAGATGGATAGATTATGTTCATCAAGGCTGTGGCTTAGAACAAAAGTAAGAACTAAGATTAGTGACAACTTCAAATGATGTCAGTAAACATTAGATCAAATAACAAAATATCTGATGCTTGTTGCTCTCTCACTACTTCCTCATCAAAGAAACCTTAGTTATCAAAGGCGCAAGAGACTGCAGGTGCTAGAATCTGGAGCAAAAATATAAAGAGAGCTGCTGGATCAACTCAGTGGGTTTGGCAGCATCTTTGAACAAAACTGGACAGTCGACATTTCGGGTCACCCGAACCTCAGTTATTCTTTACATTGTTTCTTCACTGCAACTCTAGATTTGTCTGGCACAAAATCAAAGAATCATAGAAATTTTACTGTGCAGACGGAGTTAATTTGTCCCATCAATGCCAGTTCTTTCATGGGCAATCTGGTCAATCAAATTCCTCGGCTCCTTCCCCATAGCCCCATAAGGTATTCTGCATTATGGGCCTATCTCTTTCACTTGGTGTCAACGATAAATTAACCTATTCTTTTAAAAGCCATGATTGACTAAACTCCCACCACGCTTACATGTAATGTGTTCTAGATAATCCACATTCTCTGCAAGATTAAGTGTTTCCTTCATATAACTTCTGTATCTTTGTACCCTCACTGAAACCTGGGACACTGGCCATTGAACCATAGATCAGCATAACCTAAACCAGCTATGATTTGGTTGACCCCCATCAGTTGTAACTTATAAGAGGAATGTACTAGTCAACTGTTTTAAATAAAACTGCTTTATTCATTTGAAAACTACAATGTGCTATTGGAACCCAGTAGATCTGGCATCTGTGAAGGGAATGGACAGGCAAAGTATTGGGTCAGGACCCTTTTTCGGTCCATCAGTATGAAGAAGGATCCTGATCTAAAATGTAATCTGTGCATTCCCTCTAGCCTGCTGAGTTCCTCCAGTATATTGAGTTTTTGCTCATGATTCCAACATCTGCAATTCCGTGTGTCTCTGCTTTATTTTTTTATTGTGTCAGCATTTCTGCTTTACAATGTGGGACATTTTAATTGTTGCTCTAAAGGACTATTCTCATTGCAGTAGCAACATGCAAGGACCTGAACTCACCCTGGCTTATCTTGCTTTGCGAGCAGGGTTTCGTGACTAAGAGCTTGTCGGGTAATTACTATAAAATCAACTTCAGATCAAATCTTCATGACCCAACTAATGTCAAAGAATAAATAGTTCATAATAATGTCATAATTCATAAACATCAGGCAGAACGTACAGACTTTCCTGCCAGACCAGACCACTTCAGCTACATTTACGCCTTTATGTAAATTGTATTTATTTAATGCCAGCTGCACTCCATAAATTTTCCATAATGATCATGAACTGCTTTTTTTTCCCCACAAACTCCCCATGTCTGTTCCCAATGAGCTGTCAATGAAATTTGTATATAATACCTTGAAATCTGTCCTGCCACTATAACCCCCATTGAGTTCAACAGTAATGTGGTGAGGTTAGTAAATTCACTGCAGACACAATAGACTACAGATGCTGGAATCTTGAGCAAAATACAAAGTGCTATAGAAACTCAGCAAGTCAGGAGAAGCAAGTGGATGACCTCAGGTTTGTCCAAGAAGCGGAGTCGTTCCTCGACAAGTCCTACAGTAAGATTGTTACACTTAAGGTACTGGAAGAAAAAAGGTGGGTGACGGTGAGAAAGGGAGGGAAACATGGAATGCAAAGGTCCCCGGGTGTTGTACCTCTTGTACCACTTAGAGGCTATCGGGAGAGAAGACGGTATCACACAGAGCGGCGGACTGGCTTGCGAAGCAAAAAGGGCTGTTGAGCCAAAACCAAAGAGGCCGACGTCAGGCAATGTCATTGTAGTTGGAGACTCCATTGTGAGAGGTACGGACAGGGGTTTCTGCGGCAACAGACGGGATTCAAGGATGGTGTGCTGCCTCCCTGGTGCCAGGATCCAGGATGTCCTGGACAGAGTGCAGAAAATCCTAAAGGGTGAAGGTGAACAGCCAGAAGTGGTAGTGCATGTTGGCACGAACGATGTCGGAAAGAAGGGGATGAATACTCTGCTGCGTGATATTAGAGAGCTCGGAAAAATGCTGAAAAGCAGGACCTCCATGGTTATTATCTCCAGTTTGCTTCCAGTTCCTCGTGCTTGTGAGAGCAGGAATAGGGAGATACGGGACTTGAATGTGTGGCTGAGAAACTGGTGCAGGGGGCAGGGATTTAGATTCTTAGATCACTGGGATCTGTTTTGGAGCAAGGGGGAACTGTACAAAAGGGACGGGTTGCATCTTAACAGGTGGGGGACCAGCATTCTGGCAGGCAGGTTTGCCACTGCGACACAGGTGGTTTTCAACTGAATAAGGGGGGTGGGGTGTCAAATCGGATAGTCGAGGATGGAGTTAAGAGAGTAAAGGGATGGTTAATGACCCCAGAATTAACAGGAAAGGAAGCTCACAAAGGGATAGGAGAGTATGGCCAAGTGTAATAGGGATCGATGTGAAAGCTGAGATGCGTAAGGAATTAAAAGTATTGTATATGAATGCGCAAAGTATAAGAAATAAAGTAGATGAGCTTGAGGCTCAGTTACAGTTTGGTAGATGTGACATTGTGGGGATTACTGAGACGTGGCTGCAGGAGGATCTGGCCTGGGAACTTAATATTCAGTTTTACATCCTGTAAAAGGACAGGCAGGTGGGCAGAGGAGGGGGGTTATCTCTGCTGGTGAGGGATGGAATTCAGTCCTTTGCGAGGGAAGACATAGGGACTGATGAGGTAGAGTCACTGTGGATTGAATTGAGGAATTGTAAAGGCAAGAAGACACTAATTGGTGTTATCTACAGACCCCCAAATAGTAGCCCAGATGTAGGGTGTAAGTTGCAGCAGGAGTTAAAATTTACATGTAACAAAGGTAATGCCACTGCGGTGATGGGGAATTAAATATGCAGGTAGTCTGGGAAAATGAGGTTGGTTCAGGACCCCAAGAAAGAGAGTTTGTAGAATGCCTCCGAGATGGATTCTTCGAGCAGCTTGTAATAGAGCCGACCAGAGAAAAGGCAATTCTGGATTTAGTGTTGTCCAATGAATCAGATATGATAAGAGAACTCAAGATAAAGGAACCGCTTGGAGGTAGTGATCATAATATGATTAGTTTTAATCTGCAATTTGAGAAGGAGAACGTTAAATCGGATGTGCGGGTGATGCAGTTGAACAAAGGGGACTATGAAGGCATGAGAGGGGAGCTGGCCAAGGTAGACTGGAAAGGGATCCTAGCAGGAATGACGGTGGAACAGCAATAGCAGGAATTTCTGGGCATAATCCGGAAGACACAGGATCATTTCATTCCAAAAAGGAAGAAAGATTCTAAGGGGAGTAGGAGGCAACCGTGGCTGACAAGAGAAGTTAGGGATAGAATAAAACTAAAAGAAAAGATGTATAACACAGCAAAGAGTAGCCGGAAGCCAGAGGATTGGGAAACTTTCATAGGACAACAGAAGGAAACAAAACAGGCAATAGCAGGGGACAATGAGATGGAGGAACTGAGTGAAATCCAGGTTAGTCAGGAAGTGGTGTTACCCATTGAATGGATTAAAGGCTGATAAATCCCCAGGGCCAGATAGGCTGCATCCCAAAGTGCTTAAGGAAGTAGCCCCAGAAATAGTGGATGCACCAGTGATAGTTTTTCAAAACTCTTTTGATTTTGGAGTAGTTCCTTTTTCCCTTAACATATCTAAAGAAGCTTTTACTGTCCTTTATATTCCTGGCCAGCTTCCCTTCGAACTTCATCTTTTCAGCCTGTATTGCCCGTTTTGTTTCCTTCTGTTGTCCTATGAAAGTTTCCCAATCTCCTGGCTTCCAGCTACTCTTTGCTGTGTTATACATCTTTTCTTTTAGTTTTATTCTATCCCTAACTTCTCTTGTCAGCCAAGGTTGCCCAATGAGCATAGGGGAAGATCAGCCATCATCACAATGAATGGTGGTGCTGGCTGGAAAGGCCGAATGGCCTCCTCCTGCACCTATTTTCTATAATCTGTCTATAAAAAATCTGCCTGAAGAAGATCCCCACCCTGGAATATAATCTCTCCAATTCCCTCCACAACTGCTGCCTAGCCTGCTGAGTTTTGATTTTTGTGCCAAATTCACTGATTAATTCTGAGAATAAATGGCTCATAATAACCATATCACATTTTGATTGATTGATTTTAGACCACAATACCTAGAAATATCGTGGGAGATAGGATATGACGCATTGGTGCAGCTTGTAGATTTTATACTTCACTGTGCAGGTTCAATCCTAACCTCATATGCTGTCTGCGTGGAGTTTCCATGTTCTCCCTGTGGTCATGTGGTCTTTTTTTTCAGGTATTCTGCCTTCTTCCCAAAGCCATGCAGGTTGGCTGGTTATGGTATAAGTGATAGGAATGGAATTAGGCCATTTGGCCCATCAAGTCTACTCTGCCATTAAATCATGGCTGATCTGTCTCTCCCTCCTAACCCTATTTGCCTGTCCTCTCCCCATAACCTCTGACACCTGTACTAATCAAGAATTGGTTGATTGGCAGCTGTAAATTGCTGCTAAATTGTGGGTGGGTGCTAAAATTTTGTGGGAGAGAATTTAAACAGATTAATGTAGGATAATTGCAAATGGATAATTAATGGTCAGCATAGAGTCAGTGGGCTGAATAGCCAACTACATGCTGTATCTCTCCATGACTCTTGCACTACTTTTCATTTTATAATTATGTATTTTTGCACTAATGTCTTTTTGTAGCCTTTTTTGTTACATACTGTCTTGTAAAATTTACATGTAATTTATGTAGAATTTATGCATAACATGTTTTGTGCATTTTCTGAGTCTGTATGCTTGTGATGCTGCTGCAAGCAAGAATTGTATTGTACCTGTACCTCATCTTATGATATATATACTCACACATAATAATAGACTTGACAACTTCTCCTTAATAGATTAAGAAAATAACTAGGTTGCTGCTCGCCCTCATCACTTTTGTTTTATTAACTGTATTTGAATGAGCATTTTGTTGTTGATCCTTTGTCTGAATGAATCAAAAGAGATAAACAGAGCTGCCACTGTACAGAAATGACCACACTCAGCATCAAGTTCTCCAATTCTCACCCTTCTCCATCCTCCCTCTGCTTCAATCCATGTTCTATTCCTGCATTAGCAACTATTCTCAATGAGAACCATACCAAAACCATAGCTGTTAATCATAGCAAAATAGCCTAAGCATCGGGACTGGTGCAGGCACTCGATCCAAAAGGTCAACCATCCCTTTGACTCCACAGATGCTGCTTCATCCACTGAGTTCTTCTCATAGTTTGTCTTTTGCTTCAGATTCCAGTATCTGTAGCCTCTTATGACTCCAAGATACGCATGGACATAATAGCGCAGATTAATGAAACCTGGTACCGTTTCTGTGTGTTTCTTTGTTTTGCTGCAAGCAGAAACAATTAGAGAGAGGCAATAAACAGAGCATAATTTATTTTAAAAAAACAGTACTGAATCAAACAGCAATGACTGGTACAACAATGTATCAAGACCATTCCACCGAGTACATTCCGTTTTTGAGAGCACCTTTAAATTTACACTACAGCTTGATCGAAGAAAAAGATGTTCAAGGTTTCAGAGTCGAAAAGGCTGAGGGAGAAGTAGAGGCACAGGTTTAGAAAGAGACTTCAATAGTTTAAAGACTTCACAGGAAGAGGATGACCATCAGTAACGAAGCAGCTAAATGTGGGAATGATCAAGAGCCCAACGTTTTTGCAGTCATCTTTGCATCTGTTACAAAACAATCCAATTATAACTGTTAATCCCTGGAGCTAATTTTCAGCCAGAACTCAATGAAAGAGAATGGATGAGTGAGTGTGAAGCATTATAGACTAGAATTTAGGGTCCCAATCTAACATTTCCAGGAATTGAAGATTAATCTCCAGGAACTGCTGCAAACAAATCTGGTGATAAATCACACAGATATCTTTCAAAATATTATGCATTTTCTCAGTTTTCTAATATGTAACTGTTCAATATGAAAACATCGGTGATGGAAGAACACTGGCTGCTTGAATGATAGTCAAGAATCATCCATTCGGTTATATGGCAGTCCTTTTACATCATTGGGGACCAACATGCCAGCTATTCAATGGGGGGAGATTAGGAAAGGTGCAACAAGAGGTCATGTGATGAAACCCAGAATGCAATGAGAGTTGGCAACCCTAGTTGCAAAACATTGGACATCAATGTAAGAATTGCACGAGAACAGACAGAAGACAAACATCAGAGATAGAAGTTTTCTTATTCCAGAAACTACTGTTTGGCCTCTACCATTTTCAAGTTTAGTGATTATCCTCCTAAAAAGATCATAAATGACTCCAACAATTTTCACAGTTATTGTCAGAGCTGTTGTGTCAGCAAAATTCAGCATAAAAGTTGCCTTTTAAAACCCTGCGGACTTTGGTGTAAAGGATGATTTCTTTGTGTCTCAATTTATATTTCATACACTAGCAAAATATGCAACAGTTCACAATACTGATGGAAGAGCATTTATTTTAAATTCAAATACTTGTACATAGTGAACATGTGTTGATGCCTTTATCACAAGATGCCTTATTTTGGAAACCAGCAATTTTCTGGGCAGAAATACAGCCGGAATCTGCAATACTTCACAATTTTTAATGAATGGCTAAAAGCATTTACTTTAGACTCTAGAGATACAGTGTGGAAACAGGCCCTTTGGCCCACCAAGTCCACACCAACAGTGATCACCTCATACACTCGCACTATCCTACACTCTAGGGACAATTGACAATCTTAATGAAGCCAATTATCCGACACAGCTGTACGCCCCTTGGAGTGTGGGAGGAAACCGAAGCACCCAGAGAAAACCCACTTGGTCACAGGGAGAACGTAAAACTCCATACAGGTAGCACTCATGTTCAGGATCGAACCCAGGAATCTAGCACTGTAAGGCAACAAATCTACTGCTACACCACTGTGCCGCCCCTTGGATTTAACAAATAGTCAGCTTTCTCAGCTCATCCTTTCAGCTCATAAGGACAATTTCTATCTTGTTTGTTTGTAAATTTGAACTTGTATAACGTAATTCCTTAAGATATAAAATAAACACTTTAAAGAAACAGATAAACACATCAACTTTCAAGTTATAACCATATAACCATATAACCATATAACAATTACAGCACGGAAACAGGCTATCTCGGCCCTTCAAGTCCTTGCCGAACAACTTTTTTCCCTTAGTCCCACCTGCCGATATAACCTGCCTATATAAGTTGTTAAAAACCGTTCACATCTTCCTCCACGCTCTTGTTATCATTTCTGCATGAAGCCTAATGTCTGATGAGTTCACATCCCACAGATACTGACTAACCTGCTGAGTGTTTCCAGTATTTTATGTTTTTATTCCAAATAAGGAACAAGGATAGCCAAGGGTTGAAACAGGAAGGGTGCAAATATTGGGAGATTTTTATACACGCATGAAGCACTTTTCTCTGTTTGTTAATACAGGTTGCTTTTTCTACTCACCAACATGCCTTTGGGATCTAGGAAGAAACCAGAGCACCTGGGAAAAACCCATGCAGGCACAGGGGGAGCATGCAAACTCCATACAGACAGTACCAGAGGTCAGGATTAAACCTAGGTCTCCGTGCCATGACAGCAGCTTCACATTTTGGGCCAGCTTCACGAAGATGACAAAGGTGTTAGAGTAGCAGAAAATTCACCACTTACAATTGCAAAAGTAATGCTTCATTTTTCCATTGACCAATGAAAAACACAAACTAGGTAACACAAAAAAGCAAAGAAAGGCAGGTTTCACCAACATAATGAATCACTGAAGAGGAGTCTTTAAACGTTGAATGCCAAACATTTATGGTTGAAACAAGGAACTGCAGATGCTGGTTCATAGTAAAAGACACGAAGTGCTGGAGTTACTCAGCAGATCAGGCAGCATCTCAGGGGAACATGGATAGGTGATGTTTACATTGGGATGGTTTATAATCAACCCAGGTCACACCTTGTTTTCACTTCCCATGGGATGCCCTCAAATGTGGCTCTCATTATCCTGACACTCTTGTCATTGGCAATTAGATCACCTTGAGAGTTTTTTGACAGCTCACACTATCAAAGTGCTGGAGTAACTCAGTGGGTAAAACAGCATATCCGGAGACCATGGATGGGTGATGTATCAGGAAGGCAGCTTTCTTCAGACTGGAGAAGGGTCCCAACCCAAAACGTCACCTATCCATGTTCTCCAGTGATGCTGCCTGGCCTGCTGAGTTCCTCGAGCACTTTGTTTTTTTATGTGTAAACCAGCATTTGCAGTTCATTATTTTTGAGATATTTTATTGTTCCCCCCTTAAACATAAACAATTGAACATTTATATCATTAAAGCAATCAATATATGTGACAACAATATTTTTAATAAGTAAATTCACAAAAGCTGATTCAACTTTAGTAAATTAAGTTGCAAAATCATATAATAAGGTAAAAGACAATAAACCCTTTAGCTTTGTTTACTTTTTTAAGTGAAAATTGGGGAATAGATTCAAATGACTAGAGCCATGTTTGATGCTCCAGAAACTACAGAAAGACAAGTTTACAGAGACTAAAGGTGGCTTATAATGATGCCATGAGAATACTGCTAAGGAAACCTAGATAGTGTAGTGCTAGTGAAATGTTTGTGGCTGAAGGAATCAGTACTTTAGAAGCTATCATAAGAAATCATATGAATACATTTATTTGCAGGATTAATGATTCTGAAAATGTAATTATCGATGTCTTATCAAACATAAGGTTTAGCTACTACAAGCTACCAATCTCAGTTGTGGAGACATTGGTATAGTTGTCTTGTTGTGGGACACTGATCTTTCTTTTTATTCTGGATCTTACATTATGTATTGTGTTTTTGTATATAATGTATGATGCTCTTATAAGTAATATACTAAGCTTTTATACGTATTTTATGGTGTATGCAATATATTTTATATAATGTCATCTCTTGTCTGGACCTTGAGTCTGAAATAAAGTTTAATAATAATAATAATAATAATAATAATAATAATAATAATAATAATAATAATAATAATATTCACCACTATTTAAAGGCAGCAATGTTTAATCCTGCTCCCACATTCAACACAGTGAATGCACGCCGTTGAGCCTCAGTTCAAATGTGCTGCTGATCCCGGCCTATACTCAACACAGCGCTCAGCGCACATAAGGGCTTGTCTTTCATCAACTTGAACAGCGGAGAGATTCAGGAAAACCTTAGGCAGGAGATCAAACGTAATTAAGCTGAGCTGTTTGCATAGAAAGGTAAGCCTTTCAAAAGTAAGATGTTGACCGAATGGAACCAGTGCAGGTTAGTGACCACAATGGTGCTGAGAGTGTGGCACTTGATGTTAGTTAGGAAATGGACAACAGAGTAAGCAATCTTTGACAAGAAACCACCCAAGTAACTTTCAGAAGAGCAGGATGACAGCAGCTCAGAACTAACTCAAAGGACGTTGAGCTATCAGTCGCACAGTACAGTGGCACAGCCAGGACAGCTGTTGCCCTGTAGCACCGGAGACCTGGGTTCATTCCTGACCTCTGGTGCTGCCCCTGTGGAGTTTGCACGTTTTTCATATGAAGAAAGACTGGACAGACTTGGCTTGTACTCGCTAGAATTTAGAAGACTGAGGGGGGATCTTATAGAAACTTACAAAATTCTTAAGGGGTTGGCTAGATGCAGAAAGATTGTTCCTGATGTTGGGGAAGTCCAGGACAAGGGGGTCACAGTTTAAGGATAAGGAGGAAATCTTTTAGGACCAAGATGAGAAAAACATTTTTCACACAGAGAATGGTGAACCTCTGGAATTCTCTGCCACAGAAGGTAGTTGAGACCAGTTCATTGGCTATATTTAAGAGGGAGTTAGATGTGGCCCTTGTGGCTAAAGAGATCAGGGGGTATGGCGAGAAGGCAAGTAAGTTGGATGATCAGCCATGATCATATTGAATGGTGGTGCAGGCTCGAAGGGCCGAATGGCCTACTCCTGCGCCTATTTTCTATGTTTTCTATGTTTTCTATGATTCCTGTGACCATATGTTTTCTCTCTGGTTGCTCCGTTTTCCTCCCACATCCCAAAGGCTTGCAGTTTGATGGGTTAATTGGTCGCAGTAAATTGCCCCTGAGTGTGTGGGTGAATGGTAGAATCTGGAGGGGATCGAATAGAACATGGGAGAATTTAAAAATAAATAAATATAGGATTAGTGTAAATAGCTGCTTGATGATCGGCATGAATTTGATGGACTGGAGGGCCTGTTTCTGTGCTGTATCTCTCTATGACTATTCCACAGAATTTTACGATATTATGTGGAAAAAACTGTCGGCGCCTTTTAACTTTTCCTATATAATAAACAGAATTCTTTCTCCAAATGATAATTCAATGTGAGATGTACTGGAAGCATGGACATTGCCAGAGCTGGGAACTGTATTACCCAAACTATCCATGCCAGCTAAAACAAAAACATGTTGTACATCTTGAATCCATCACTGTTCTTAATGATGTGCAACGATTCAGTTTTGGCTACTTTTTAGCAAAAAACTTATTATTATTGTTGTTGAAATAAAATTAATTTTAGTCCTGGAAAGAACATGTGGTTAAATGAGTTTATAAAGTATTTGGACTCATATGACCTATGCTTATTGCAAGTAACTGGAATGTGAATCAAATTAAACTTTTATCTGTTATATGGATTTTCAGATGTATGGGCTTGTACCCGCAGCCATCAAATTATCAGTTGAGTAGCAGCTGTCTGTGCGGAGTTTGCACTTACTCCCACGTATCAAAAATATACTAATTGTTCTCAAAGTATAACTATCTGGGGATCCCTTACATATTGAAATTACCCAAGTCATAAATATGTTTGTCTGCTTTCAGATACTTGAGCACCAACATTTAGCCTGTCTCTCCAGTGTAGTACTGAGGGAATGCTGCTCTGTCAGAGATTAACATTCTGTTTTCAAGTGTTTGTAAACTATTTCATAGTTCTAGTTCCAAGATGAATGGGGCTGTTTTCCCCAGATTGCTGGACAATTTGCCTTTCCTCTCCCCCCCCCCCCCCCCCCCTCCCACCCACCACCACCCAATAAAAGGATCAATATTAAAAAAATTAATTTGTTGTGAATTGAGATAACTTGTTTTATGCGTATTGACTCCTGCTTTTCCCGCAATAGAACAGGAACTACATTTCAACAAAGTACTTACATGCTTGTGAATTACTTGGGATGTGCTGAAAGGGAAGCAAAGGGTGCTATGCAAATACAATCTCTGTTTCATGAAAGATGTATAAACCCTCACCTAAATTGTGGGATGAACTTCAAAAATTGTAGCTATTTTTGCAATCAGAACATGCAAAATTGCAGAAGAGTTATGTCTACATTTATTAATTGCAGCAATTTTAAAAGTCAATAGACATGTTTGCTTTTTGGGGAGAAAACAGCTTGAACTACATAAACACTTATTAAAATGTTTAAATTGTACCGTTAAATCATACCTGTCAATTATTATGCCTCAGTAACTATTATTTCTTTTCTGAGCACACTATCTTTGGGTACTGTATTTTATTGTTCCTGTCCAAGAATAGAACTGGTTTGGTTTGTGAGGTCCATTGCAGAAACAGGCAGTTTAATTTAAGTTTAGTTTATTGTCACGTGTACTGAGGTGTAGTGAAAAGCTTTTGTTACGTGCTAACCAGTCAGTGGAAAGATCTGAAGATGGAAAGATGCCTTTCAGCCCTGAAGCCCTTCCAACCATAAACCATGTTTAAACTAATCCTGCATTGATCCTATATTTTATTTACCCTATATTTTTATCATCACCTCCCAGATTCTATCACTTTCTTACATGTTGGTGACAATTTACTGCAGCTACAAAGTAAGAGGGGAAAGATTTGATAGGAACCTTAGCAGCATTTCTTTTATCAGAGGGGGATGGATATATGGAACGAGCTGCCAGAGGTGGTAGTTGAGGCAGGTACCATAACAGCTTTTTAAATACAGGACAGGTACAGGAATAGAAACATAGAAACATAGAAAATAGGTGCAGGAGGACCATTTGGCCCTTCAACCTAGCACCGTCAATATGATCATGGCTGATCATCCAAATTCAGTACCCAGTTCCTGCTTTCTTCCCGTATCCCTTGAGTACATTAGCCCTAAGAGCTATATTTAACTCCCTCTTGAATACATCCAATGAATTGGCCTCCACTGCCTTCTGTGGCAGAGAATTTCACAGATTCACAACTCTCTGGATGAAAATGTTTTTCCTCATCTTAGTCCAAAATGGCCTACCCCTTATTCTTAAACTGGGACCCCTCGTTCTGAACCTCTGGTTCTAGAAAAGGTTAAGAGAGATGTGGGCCAAACAAGGGCAGATATTGGCCTTGCGAAGATAGGGCATCTTGGTCTGCATGGACAATTTGGGCTGATAAGCCTGTCTCCAAACTATGCTGTGATGCACGATGACAAAATGCTTTCTACAACGCATATGTAGAAGTTAGTAAGGGTTGTCGGAGACATGACAAACTTCCTAACCATTTTAAGAAAGTAGAGACATTAGTGTGCTTTCTTGGCTATAGCTCCAATGTAGCTGGCCCAGGACACATTGCTGGTGATATTTATTCCTAGGAATTTGAATCTTTTAATCATCTCTCCTTCCGTGTCTTGTTCCTGGGATATCATTAGACACTAGTGCTCCCAGATGAAATGCCTATGGTCACTGGGAGAAATGGGCCGATTCCCAATATCTTTGCACCATTATTGATTTGTCAGCATTCCTTCATGTGAAAGCCTAGTCATCCAACATAGAACATAGAACTGTTTATCATTTGACCAGGCCAATTGGCCCACAACAACCATACCATACATGCTGTTGAATTAAACTAATTTCTTCTTCCTGCATGTGACCCATATGCCTCTATTCCATGTATATCCATGTGACTATCCAAAAATCTTGTAAATGCTGGCATTATATCAACCTCCACCACCACCTCTGGCAGCAAAATTCAGGCACCTACCACTCTCTATGTAAAAAACTTGTCCCTGCACATGTCCTTTAAACTTTGTACCTACACCTTAAAGCTATGCCCTCTAGTCTTTATATTTCCTTCCTGGGAGAAAGGTTCTGACTGTTTATCCTGCCTATGCCTCTCATAGTTTTATATACTTCTACCAGGTCTCCCCTCAGACTCAGATACTCCAGAGAAAATGGCAGTGGGTCAGTTTGTCAACACTTGGGATGACCATGAGGACTATGATGGTTTTGTGGCTAAACGGGTCACTGTGCAGATCTCAGCCAGGGAAACAAGAAGGACAATAGTGTTGCTTATACAGTGCATTCAGAAAGTATTCAGACCCCTTCACTTTTTCCACATTTTAAGTTACAGCCTTATTCTAAAATGGAATAAATTCATTTTTTAATTATCAATCTACACACAATACCCCAGAATGACGAAGTGAAAAGAGGTGTCTTGAAATTTTTGCAAAACACCTGTTAAAAAAAAATAAACAGACCCTTTGCTATGACACTCAAAATTGAGCTTATGTTCATCCTGTTTCCATTGATTATCCTTGAAATGTTTCTACAACTTGATTGGAGTCCACCAGTGGTAAATTTAATTGATTGGCCATGATTTGGAAAGGCACACACCTGTCTATATCATGTTCCACAGTTGACAGTGCATGTCAGAGCAAAAATCAAGACTTGAAAAGATGGAATTGTCCGTAGATCTCTGAGACAGGATTGTGTCGTGACACAAATCTGCGGAAGGGTATAAAACAATTTCTGTAGCATTGCAGGTCTCGAAGGGCACAGTGGCCTCCGTCTTTCTAAATGGAAGAACTTTAGAACCACCAGGACTCTTCATAGAGCTGGCCGCCTGGCCAAACTGAGCAATCGGGGGAAGAAGGACCTTGGTCAGGGAGGTGACCAAGAACCCGATGGTCGCTGTGACAGAGCTCCAGAGTTCCTCTGTGGAGTTGGGAGAACCTTCCGGAAGGACAACTCTATCCGCAGCACTACACCAATCAGGCCTTTATGATAGAGTGGCAAGACGGAATCCACTCCTCAGTAAAAGGCACATGACGGCCCGCTTGGAGTTTGCCAAAAGGGTTCTTTTCTCTGGTGCTCAGGTCTGATGAAACCAAAATTGAATGCCAAGTGTCACGTCTGGAGGAAACCAGGCACTGCTCATCACCTGGCCAATACCATACCTACGGTGAAGCATGGTGGTGGCAGCATCATGCTGTGGGGATGTTTTCAGCGGCAGCCTGGGAGCCTAATCAGGATCAATGGAAAGATGAATGGAACAAAGTACAGAGATCCTTGATGAAAACCTGCTCCAGAGCATTCTGGACCTCAGACTGGGGTTGGGGTTCACCTTTCAACTGAACAACAACCCTAAGCACACAGCGAAGACAATGCAGGAGTGGCTTTGTGACATGTCTGCGTGAGTGACCCAGCCAGAACCCGGACTTGAACCAGATCGAACATCTCTGGAGGGACTTGAAAATAGCAGTGCATGGATGCTCACCATCCAACCTGACAGAGCTTGAGAGGATCTGCAGAGAAGAATGGGAGAAATTACCCAAATACAGGTGTGGCAAGCTTGTAATGTCATACCCAAGGACTTGAGGCTGCAATCGCTGCCAAATGTGCCTCAACAAAGTATTGAGTGAAGGGTCTGAATACATATGTAAATGTGATATTTCAGTTATTTCTTTTTGATTAATTTGCAAATATTTCTAAGCACCTGTTTTTGCTTTTTTTATTATGGGTATTGTGTATAGATTGATGATAAAAAAAAAAAAATTAATCCATTTTAGAATAAGGCTGTAACGTAACAAAATGTGGAAAATGTGAAGGTATCTGAATAGTTTCTGAATGCCTGCAGTTGGTTGAAACAAGCAGGCTTCATGCATTGTCTAGTTCAAATGTGTATCGGCAATCATTTGTCTTTCACAGTGAACTTAGAAAGGATGGAAATGGTGCAGATGAGCTACAATGCTGGCAACTATATTCTGCACTGCACACTATATCTTTCGCTTTGTTCTATCTACTGTACTTGATTGTATTTTGATCAGACAGTATTATCTGATCTAATTGGATATCTTACAACCCAAGCTTTTCACTGTACCTTGATATGTGTGACAAAAGTAAAACTAAACAAAATGCTCTTATTGCTAACAATAGTCCGGAAGTAGAGAGCATATGTCATAACTGTACATGCTGAATATTGCTATAAGAAAATGTAAGAATATAGTGGTATCAAACCTTACATGGTGACATCACAGAAAGCCAAGGATGTTGCATTTATATTGCTGAAGAGTCTCGACCTGAATCTTCACCCATTCCTTCTCCAGCGATACTGCCTGTCCCACTGAGTTACTTTAGCATTTTTTGTCTATCTTTGAATTAAACCTTCGTCTACAGTTCCTTCTTACACATATTGTATTTATATACTGTATGTAGTGCAAACATTTGGAGATTTAATTCAATCAATAACTACTAGAGCTTGCAGCTAGCACAAGGAATGAAAAGGGGTGGAGAAATAGTTAACAGTGGAAGCATTTATCAAAGCATCCTGGAGTCTGCTTTTAGTGGGTGTATAAAAGGAAGGTAGATACATGTGGAACGGCCTTTTGGCAACAGCTGTGGCTGATGTGTAAGCACCGTGTGGACAGTAAGTGTGAAGCTTTGTCTCAAGAGATTGATGACAAGATAAAGTACAGTCTGTGTTCTCTATTCTTTCTTAAACTTTTCTTGGTCAAGTACAGTAAATAGGGCAGTTAGGGCAGTTATCTGCAGGATGTGGGAAGTCAGGAAGACTTCCAGTGCCCCCAAAGACTATACCCGTGGGAAGAGCGTCCAGCTGCAGCTCCTTACAGACAACGTTAGGGAACTGGAGCAGAGCTGGACAACCTCGGGATCATCCGGAAGACTGAGGAGGCCATAGATCAGAGTTACAATGAGGTGGTAATGCCTAGGGTGAGAGCAGAAAGCAGATGGGTGACCACCAGGAAAGGGAGCAGGGATGGAGTGCTGAGGTCTCCTGAGGCCATTCGCCTCAACAACTCATACACCCCTTTGGATGCAGTTGTGGGTATGACCAGTTAGGGGAGGGCAGCAGCAGTCAGGTCAATGGTATTGGCCCTGTCTCTGAGTCACAGCAGGAAAGGTTGGTCAGTGATAGGCGATACTTGTAGGAATGAACTGCAGATGCTGGTTTAAACTGAAGATAGTCACAAAAAGCTGGAGTAACTTAGCGGGACAGGCAGCATTGGAGAGAAGGAATGGGTGACATTTCGGGTCGAGATCCTTCTTCATTGGGATACGTCAGTTTGAAGGAGATACAGTAGATTATGTGGCATCAAACAAGACTCTAGGATAGTGTTGCCTCCCTGATGCCAGGGTGCAGGATGTCTCTGAGCAGCTGCAGAACATTCTCCTTGGGGAGAGTGAGCAGCTGGATGTCATTCTGCACATTGGCAGAAATGACATAGCGAGGAAAAGGTAGACAAAGATGCTGGAGAAACTCAGCGGGTGAGGCAGCATCTATGGAGTGAAGGAATAGGCGACGTTTCGGGTCGAGGCCCTTCTTCAGAAGGAGGTAGGAAAGGTAGAAAAAGGGATAAGGTCCTGCAACGTGAATAAAGGGAGTTAGGCAAAAGGTTAACATGTAGGACCTCCAGAGTAATAATCTACTGACTATATTTGGACTATTGTGATGTGTTCTGGGGCAGACATGACCTGTACAAGAGAGATGGGTTGCACCAGAACTGAATGGAAACAACAAATATCCTGGCCACGTGTTTGTTAATGCTACTCGGGATGGTTTAAACTATTTTGGCAATTCAGGAGCAAGGCAAGTTGATGAAAGTAAAGTCAATGGATGTCAATGAAAATATATTGGTGGAACTGAGAAATAAAAAGGGGATGATCACCTTGTTGGGAGTGTACTATTGCCCCCAAATAATCAATGGGAATTAGAAGAACAAATATGCCGGAAGATTGCAAGCAACTGCAAGAATCATAGGGTTATCATAGCAGGAAATTTTAACTTTCGCAATACAGGTACTCCTGATTCACGCAAGTGTTGCGTTCCATGAATGCTTATGCAAGTCAGATTTTATGTTAGTCAGAATCAATGCCCCCATCCGCTGCCTGAAATCACTCTGAGTCTGAAGAAGCTTCCAAACGAGAAACGTTGCCTGACAATGTTCTCTGGAGGTGGTGCCTGGCCCGATGAGAATCATGAGGGAAATTGAGCGGGTGAATGCCGGATTGGGGAATCAAGATCCATACAACATAGGTTTCAGGTAAGAGGAGAAAGATTTAAAAGGAATCTGCTGAGGGTCAACTTTTTCACTCGGAGGGTGGTGGGTATATGGAATAAGCTGCCAGAGGAGGAAGTTTAGGCAGGTACAATAACTATTTAATAAAAAAACATTGGAACAGGTATCTGGAAAGGAAAGGTTTTGAGAGATATGGACCAAATGCAGGCAAATAGGACTGACTTAAGTAGGGCATATTAGTCAGCATGGTTGGGCTGATGGGCCTGTTTCCATGCTGTATGAATCTTTGATTATATGACTCTATGCAGCTTTAGAGGTTTTGTGAACTTTCCCCAGCAAATTGCATTTGCAGATTGTCTGAATCTCAGATTGTGTCCAAGTTGTATTGCATTCAGGATTTTATATTTGACTTGGCTTCCCAACTTGGACATTTCATTGAAGTGGCACTGACAACTGCCACATAAATTGTCCAAACTGAGGTAAAAACATCACAACAGTTTATAATCACCAGTCAGTGTAAGCTTCATTTCCCAAACATGCTTCACTTCACAAGGGTGCCAAGAACTTGAATCCATACTAACTGAGCACCATGTCAGTGAAAACCCTTCACAGAGAGGATGGTTTCCTGCCAAGGAAACATGGAAAGGAAAATTTGTGGAACCTTGAAGCAGAACTAGACATGCTGAAGTAGATTTGAACAGAACGTACACCATGAGTGCAAACGATGGAAACCATCGAGATTTTGAAGTTAGAGAAAGATGTTATCCACATCTTTTATTCATTGTTCTTTATTCCTCGTTATCATTGTCCATATCCCTCGTTTCCCTTTTCCCCAACTAGCCTGAAGAAGGGCCTCGACCCGATAGGTCACCCATACCTTCTCTCCAGAGATGCTGCCTGTCCTGCTGAGTTTCTCCAGCTTTTTGTGTCTTCCTGACATTTTGAAGTCATAGTTCAGAGCTGCAATCACTGGAACTGCAGACTGATACAGTAGCAGCTTGCTCCATCATGTGTCGAGCACCTAGAGGAGCAGGTTCTGCTATCTACCTTTAACCAACTGCATGGTTAGTCTCAGGGCACACTCTAGGTAAATGCTCCGGGGGCTGAGACAGATAGACACATAGAAACATAGAAATTAGGTGCGGGAGTAGGCCATTTGGCCCTTCGAGCCTGCACATTAGTTGTATACTAATCTCTTATGTGGGACCTTGTCGAAAGCCTTCTGGAAGTCCAGATACACCACATCCACTGGTTATCCCCTATCCACGCTATTAGTTACATTCTCGAAGAATTCCACAAGATTCGTCAGATGAACTGTATGGTGTGGTATAATGAACAATGGGGAAAAACTGTGGTTGTAAAGAGTGGTCTCCAAGTGCAGGGAGTGACTAGTGTGATCAGACAAGAGATAGCTGAGATAACGAGGGTTACACAAAAAGCTGAAGAAACTCAGCGGGTGCAGCAGCATCTAAGGAGCGAAGGAGATAGGCAACGTTTCGGGTCGAGACCCTTCTTCAGACTGGTCAGGGATCAGGGAAACGAGAGATATAGACAGTGATGTGGAGAGATAAAGAACAATGAATGAAAGATATGCAAAAAAGTATTGATGATAAAGGAAACGGGCCATTGTAAGGATTGATTAGGATGATGTGTTTGCTGAAGGCAAAATTCTGATATGGACAGGGAAAATGCAATTTTAACTTTACAGCTCGATGATAACAAATTTTCCATTCCCAACTTGATGAGGCAGCTCAGAAAACTGAACTTCAGAAAGCAGTTTGCAAGCAACCTCACAAAGAATAGAATAGAATGCCTTTTATTGTCATTCAAACAGCTTGGTTTGAACAAAATTGAACGAGAACTCTAATTTGGATAAATGTCCAAGTGTGGATAATTAATCGTTTTACAACCAAATGTGTTCAAGTTCAAGTTCAAGTGAGTTTATTGTCATGTGTCCCTGATAGGAAAATGAAATTCTTGCTTTGCATCAGCACCCAGAACATAGAAGGCATTTACTACAAAACAGATCAGTGTGTCCATATACCATATATAAATATATACACACATGAATAAATAAACTATTAGTATAAAGTGCATAAATAAACTATTAGTATAAAGTGCAAATAACAGATAATGGGTTATTAGTTATCAGAGTTTTGTCCAAGCCAGGTTTAATAGCCTGATGGCTGTGGGGAAGTAGCTATTCCTGAACCTGGTCGTTGCAGTCTTCAGGCTCCTGTACCTTCTACCTGAAGGTGGCAGGGAGATGAGTGTGTGGCCAGGATGGTGTGGGTCTTTGATGATACTGCCAGCTTTTTTGAGGCAGCGACTGCGGTAAATCCCCTCGATGGAAGGAAGGTCAGAGCCGATGATGGACTGGGCAGTGTTTACTACTTTTTGTAGTCTTTTCCTCTCCAGAGTGTTCAATTTGCCGAACCAAGCCACGATGCAACCGGTCAGCAAGCTCTCTACTGTGCACCTGTAACAGTTAGAGAGAGTCCTCCTTGACAAACCAACTCTCCGTAATCTTCTTAGGAAGTAGAGGCACTGGTGAGCTTTCTTGATAATTGCATCAGTGTTCTCGGACCAGGAAAGATCTTCAGAGATGTGCACGCCCAGGAATTTGAAGCTCTTGACCCTTTCAACCATCGGCCTGTTGATATAAACGGGACTGTGGGTCCCCATCCTACTCCTTCCAAAGTCCACAATCAGTTCCTAGGTTTTGCTGGTGTTGAAGGCCAGGTTATTGTGCTGGCATCATATGGACAGTTGCTCGATCTCTCTTCTGTACTCCGACTCATCCCCATCAGTGATACGTCCCACAACAGTGGTGTTGTCAGCAAACTTGATGATGGAGTTTGCACTGTGACCGGCTGCGCAGTCATGAGTATAGAGAGAGTACAGCAGGGGGCTGAGCACACAGCCTTGAGGTGCTCCCGTGCTGATTGTTATCGAGTCTGACACATTTCCACCAATACGAACAGACTGTGGTCTGTGAATGAGGAAGTCGAGGATCCAATTGCAGAGGGATGCGCAGAAACCCAGTTCTGCGAGTTTGGTAAACAGCTTGGAGGGGATGATAGTATTAAATGCCGAGCTGTAATCGATGAATAACAGCCTGACATATGAGTTTTTGTTGTCCAAGTCGTCCAGAGTGGAGTGGAGGGCCAGCGAGATCGCAACCACCGTTGATCTGTTGTGGCGGTAAGCGAACTGCAGTGGGTCCAGGTTTTTGTCGAGGTAGGAGTTGATTTGCGCCATGATCAACCTCTCGAAGCACTTCATCACCACAGGCGTTAGTGCCACAGGTCGATAGTCATTGAGGCACGTCACCTTGCTCTTCATGGGCACTGGTATCATTGATGCCTTTTAGAAGCAGGTGGGAACCTCAGACCTCAGAAGTGAGAGGTTGAAAATGTCCGTAAAAACACCAACCAGTTGGTCCGCACAGGTTTTTAGAACACGACCAGGTATACCATCAGGTCCAGGATGCAGTCCTCCACACATTTCTTAATGAAGTCTATAACTACTGTGGCGTATTCAGCCCTTGAACATTGCCCAGTCCAGACTCCAAACAGTTCTGTAGTTGTTCCTCTGCCCCCCCCCCCCCCCCCCCCCCCCCCCCAACCAGCTCTGTGCTGTCCTCACTACCTCTGGGCGTGCGCTCTTTAATTGCTGCCTGTAGGCAGGGAGAAGCAGCACCACGATATGGTCGGATTTACCAAAGTGAGGGCGAGGGATAGAGCGGTAGGCATTCTTGATGGTGGTGTAGCAGTGATCGAGGGTGCTTGGACTTCTGGTGCAGCAGGAGACATGTTGGTGGAAGTTGGGGAGTGATTTCATTAGGTTTGCTTTATTGAAGTCCCCAGCAATGGTGGTAAAAGCCTTGGGGTAAGATGTCTGGTGTTTGTTGAGTTTGTGTGAGATTGTTCACTGATCAAGAACGTCTCAGAACATAGAATAGTATTTCCAATCAAGTGAGAGATGAATTCTGGACCAGTTGCATCTCCAAACATACTGGCAATGTCAAAATAAAAACAGTTGGCAGAATCTTTATAACTTGTCAAGTTGGATAAAGATTTTAGGTCAGTTGCAAATCGGTGTTAAATAAAGATTTGGAAGATTTTGTGTCAATGTTCACCGCCTGTCAAAGGTGCAGAACTAAATCATCAAACACATTATTCTGGACATGTGTAGGTAGGAACTGCAGATACTGCTTGGGCACCTTGCAACCCAACGGTATAAATATTGACTTCTCTAACTTCAAGTAACCCTTGCGTTCCCTCTCTCTCCAATCGTCCCCAATTCTAGTTCTCCGACTAATTTCACTGTACTCCTGATTAAATGTTACTGATTGTATGCCTCATCGTCGCCTTTCCCTCGGCTAACAATGATCCATTCTACATTTTCCTTGAACTCGATTGCCTTTGATCTCTTGTTTCCACACCTAACCCTTCCATATCTCTGTCCCCCTTTCCCCTAACTCTCACTCTGAAGAAAGGTCTCAACCCGAAACGTCGCCCACTCCTTCTCTCCAGAGATGCTGCCTGTCCCGCTGAGTTACTCCAACATTTTGTGTCACTCTTCCGGACATGATTATTTCAGAGACCATTGACTTTTGTCAGAAACAAACATCAACTTTCTAGCCCTATTGATACATGCTTGCAATGAGTCAAAATTTGACATGCACACGAGCACAATATTCCACTGATAAGCTGAGATCAATCTTTGTAGACCAGGGCACGCTTGAGGAGTTGCCATCAGACAATCTCTTCCTGTCTGAAGAAGGGTCCCGACCCGAAACGTCACCCATCCTTTTTCCCCAGAGATACATAGAAATATAGAAAATAGGAGCAGGAATAGGCCATTTGACCCTTCGAGCCAGCACTGCCATTCAATATGATCATAGGTGATCATCCAAAATCAGTACACCGTTCCTGCTTTCTCCCCATATTCCTTGATTCCGTTAGATACTGTCTGACTCACTGTGTTACTCCAACACTTTGTGTCAATCTCTTCCATCCTCTTGGGCGGTCATAAATCTACTCCGTCATTCAATCATGGATGATCAATCTCTCCCTCCCAACCCAATTCTCCTACCTTCTCCCCATAATCTCTCACACTTGAGTCCCTTGGGATCAAGGAATGCCATGCTTCCACTCTGCTTTTGTGTGTTCTGAGGTGGTTAACAAGACTAAAGAGGGAATTGAACAATTTGTTCCACAGATGGGTGATGGCTAACAGAGTGGGCAGACAGATAATTTGTGAACTTTGTGCAGCCCAACCTCGAGGCGAGAATGCAATTGGGGAAATTGAAGTTCTTCAAGTTACTGTACCCAGTGAGGGATACAACTTTCTTCCAAGTATGAAACATAAAAGCGGGAAATAGGTGAAATTGGACAGTCTGTGATTCTATATGTTATGTAATATTTATGGAGGGCATTTGTAAATGTCTATGTCAAACAAATTATTCCAGCAAGAGATATACTAGGAGATAGTGGAGAAACATGAGATGACACAATTGTTCTAATGGTGGATGGAGAACTGGCCATTGAATGGAAAAATGCAAGTCAATGGTGATTTGAGACTTTTAGGCAAGTACGTGGAGAATGGATGAACTTCGCTGATCAGAGTTCTGAAGATTTTGACCATGAGCTTATTTTAATTTCATCTGCTCTCTCTCCTCTTCCAGGCCGGGCTGTACAAAATCCAAGCAGGATCTGACTCTGTGACGCATTAACAATGTCAGAGATCCAATCACAGTGGGTGGATGAGTGGGTATAGCACTTGCTTTTGAAAATTAATTACACAGGCTCACTGTGGCCAGCTAAATAAAGGGTGAGGTTCACAGAAAGGTAAAAGGAAGTCTAAAGTTATGGGCCTGTCCCACTTAGGCGACTCTTTATGTGACTGCCAGGGGCTAGTTTTAATGGAATTCACCTACGACACCTGGCGACAACCTACGACAGCACCTACGACAACCAACGACAGCAAAAATAGTCGCAACTGTCGCTGAAATTTGTTCAACTTTAAACATTTTGCAGCAGCCGCCTGTAATCGCCCAAAAAATCGCCTAAGCGGGACAGGCCCATTAGGCTTTTGTAAGTCAAGGAGAAGGGCTCTGAAGACGTGTGTTTATGTGATTTCAATGAATATTATCATTTTCACCACTTTGAGTTACTGGTAAACCTTCACTATAACCTTTTTCCCCCAAGGCGGAAAGGTCAAAGACAAAAATACATAGCTTTACGGTGAAAAGGGTAAAGTTTAAAGGAGATGTGTGGGGCATGTTTTTTTACTCAGAAAATGTTGGATGCCTGGAAAGTGTCAGTGATAGAGGTAGATACGATGCTGACATTTTAGAGGCTTTTAAATGAGCACATGGATATGCAGCGAATGGAGGGATATGGACATAGGCAGGCAGATGAGATTAGTTCAGCATTATGTTCGTCACAGACATCGTGGGCTGTACCTTTCTATGTTCTATAACCTGTTTCCTTAAGTAAAATAGCAGGAGATTCATAAAGCAACGATCAACCCAGGTGTGTTAAACAAGTGGGAATGTAATTACACACCTTTGTCAGGCCTGTATAACTAAGGTAGGCACTCAGCGATATACTGTGTAAGCCGATTAGAAATTGAAAATCTGGAGGTAGGCAAAAATGCTGGAGAAACTCAGCAGGTGAGGCAGCGTCTATGGAGCAAAGGAATAGGCAACGTTTTGGGTCGAGACTTTCATCAGACTGATGTCAGGGTGGTGGGCAGGAAAATGAAAGGAAGAGGCGGAGACAGTAGGCTTGTGGGAGGGGGGGGCGGTAAGAAAAAAGGAAGAGGAGGAGCCAGTGGGCTGAGGGAGAGCTGAGAAGGGGAGGAGAAAGTAAGGACTACCTGAAATTAGAGAAGTCAATGTTCATACCACTGGGGTGCAAACTGCCCAAGCGAAATATGAGGTGCTGCTCCTCCATTTTACGGTGGTCCTCACTCTGGCCATGGCGGAGGCCCAGGACAGAAAGATCGGATTCGGAATGGGAGGGTGAGTTGAAGTGCTGAGCCACCGTGAGATCAGGTTGGTTATTGCGAACCAAGCGGAGGTGTTTGGCGAAGCGATCGCCAAGCCTACGCTTGGTCTCACCAATGTAGAGCAACTGACATCCAGAGCAGCGGTTGCAATAGATAAGGTTGGAGGAGTTGTATGTGAACCTCTGCTGCACCTGGGAAGACTGGTTGGGTCCTTGAATGGAGTCGAGGGAGGAGGTATATCGACAAATGTAGCATTTCTTGCGGTTGCAAGGGAAAGTGCCCGGAGAGGGGGTGGTTCGGGTGGGAAGGGACAAATTGATCAGGGAGTTACGGAGGGAGCGGTCTCTGTGGAAAGCAGATGGGGGAAGAGCTGGGAAGATGTGGCAAGTGGTGGAGTCACGTTGGAGGTGGCAAAAATGTCAGAGGATTATTTGTTGTACGTGACGGCTGGTAGGGTGGAAGGTGAGGACAAGGGGGACTCTGCCCTTGTTGCAAGTGGGGGAATGGGGAGTGGGAGCATAGTTACGGGGTACAGAAGAGACCCTGGTGAGAGCCTCATTTATGGTAGAAGAGGGGAATCCCCGTACCTTGAAGAATGAAGACATCTCCGATGCCCTAGTGTGGAACACATCATCCTGCATTCAGATGCGGTGTAGATGGAGGGATTGAGTCCTTACAGGAAGCAGGGTTGGAAGAAGTGTAGTCCAGATAGCCATGGGAGTCAGTGGGTTTATAGTGGATGTCAGTCAGCAGTCTATCACCTGCGATGGAGCTAGTGAGGTCACAAAATGGTAGGGAAATGTCGGAAATGGTCCAGGTGTATTTGAGTGCCAGCTGGAAGTTAGTGGTGAAATGGGTGAAGTCAGTGAGTTGTGTGTGGGTGCAGGAGGTAGCACCAATGTAGTCGTCGATGTAGCGGGGATAGGGCCATGGTACGTTTCAAACAAGGATTGTTCGACGTACTCTACAAAGAAGCAGGCATAGCTAGGTCCCATGCGCGTGGCCATAGCTATGCTTTGTATTTGGAGAAAATGGGAGGAGTCAAACAAAAAGTTATTAAGGGTAAGACCAGCTCTGCTAGGTGGAGGAAAGTATCAGTAGATGGGGATTGGCTGGTTCTCCGGTCGAGGAAAAAACGGAGGGCTTTGAGACCCTCCTGGTGGGGGATGGAGGTGTAGAGTGCGGGGTTGGGGATGGGGGATGGGGGATGAAGGTGTAGAGTGATTGGACATCCATGGTGAAGATGAGGGAATGGGGCACAGAAAACGGAAGTCCTGGAGTCGACGAAGAGCATGTGAGGTGTCTTGAACATAGGTTTGGAGGGATTTAACCAGGGGGTTAGGATGGAGTAGAGATATGTGGAAATAAGTTTGGTAGGGCACGAGCAGGCAGAAACAATGGGCCTGCCAGGACAGTCAGGTTTGTGGATTTTGGGGAGAAGATAAAATCGGGCCGTGCGGGGCTGGGGAATGATGAGTTTGGAGGCTTGGGATGGCAGGGAGCCGGATTTGAGCCGGAGTTGATGAAGTCAGTGATGGTGCTAGAAATAGTGGCCTGGTGCTCGTCTGTGGGGCCATGGTCCAAGGATAAGTAGGAGGAGGTGTCTGAGAGTTGGCGCGTGGCTTCAACCTTGTAGAGATCAGCGGGGCAGACTACCATGGCACCTCCCTTGTAGGCAGGTTTGATCAACCAGTCTGGGTTGTTGTAGAGTGAGTGAAGGCTATACGTTCAGGGGTGGAGTGAGTGGAGGGCTGTACATTTGAGGTCTGGATTTGTTTTTTGGTCTTGGCTAAGGCAATGATTAGCTGCCACAATTGGATTTGTTGGCCTTTGATTAATGTTAGAAAGTAAAGTCAACTGTGAATCTTACAGAGGATAGGGAGTAAGAGTGGCATTGTATATATGGACATAGCCTCAGAGTCAGAGATAGCTTTGATAAACTATCTGTAACAATCACCCCAGTAGACTCCAGGAGTTTCAAAAATGAGTACACTTTACTGGAGACTTAAAAAGCTACTGCCACATGTACTTGTATTACATTGTAATCATTACATCACATACTCAATGCAATTCAAATTCACATAAAGTTTCCCTTTTAAAATGTACCTGTGTCTATCTTTAGTATTTTCCAGTATCTGTGGTTCTTTGTTTAAACAATTAATGTTAGTTTGGTTTGAGATTTACCCACATCATCTTGCCCATCTTAGACTTCCCAAAATGCAACACCCTATAAAAAAAAATCTAGGGAGATTTACCTCCAAAAACCATATTTCCCCACCATTGAAGAGATCAATTGAAGTCGCTGCCTCAAAGGCAGCCATCAAAGACCCACAACATATTGGCCACACACTCATTTGACCATTGCCATCAGGAAGAAGGTACAGGAGTGTGTGTGTGTATATATATATATATATATATATATATATATATATATATATATGTCCTATCTGGGATGTATGACAATAAAACACTCCTGACTCTTGTCTTCACACTTGATTTTCCATTAATTCTTTGCCCCAAACATCCATCCACATCATTTGGGGGCAGTTTCCAAGTCCCTGGTAAATAAGATTGAAAGGAGTGTAGTGGCCATTAGGCCTAACTTAGTATGTTATAAATTTTGGCCATTTGCCTTTAAATTTTGTCTGCCTGTAATTATGTGGGTAGGATTTATTACTTAGTCGGAGGCGTGTTTGCTGCTGGGATTCCTGCGCAGAGGCTTGTATTTTTTAGTTTAGTCGAAGAATCGTGGGGGGGGGGGGGGGGGATGGCATAGCTTTCTACCATGCTGGAGCTGTCTGCCATGTCAGAGCTTTCTATCATGTGGAGCTTTGGACCATGCTACAGTTTGACCATGCACGGGTTTGACTATGAGTAAGATTAAACTGTACTTAAACAAGAAGAAGTTTGGATGAATATCTCACTGTTTTTACCACGACAATAAATAAACTATTAATCAAGAGACTGTTTTGAAGATTTATCTTTTGACAGCATTGAATGTCTCGTGGGGAGCTCGCATGCGTAAACGAAACTATCTCCTTACCCCAGGTCTTCATCATAGTGGCTAGAGGAAAAAAGTCCTTGAGCGATATAATAATCTGCTACTACAAGGAGCATCCACACGCAGAGCTGGCTCTTATCACATCACGGAACAGGGACCATGAGCCAGGGGGACATTACTATATTGCCACAATTGGTTAACAATTTTACCCATTTTCTGTTATATCCTGACATATTCACAAACAAAGAAAGGAAAAGGACTATATAATAGCACCTTTGACAGCCAACAAAGTACTTCTGTAGTATGATCACAGTTACTGTATAATGTAGGAAATGCAACAGCCATTTTGTATGCAGCAAGCTTCCATAAACAGCAATGAAATAATAGTCAAATCATTTGTATTGTTGTTGTTGGTTGAGGGAGATATATTAGCTGGGATCATGGAGGGAACTCACTCGATCACCTACTGCAATGGGTCCTTTACTCGAGAGATTGGACATAAACTTAATTTAACAATTCATGCCAAAGGTGGGATCTCCAACGAGTGTAGCCTCGGGAATCCCATATGCAAGTCAGCACAGTGGCTTTAAACCCACAATATTGCACTAAATAAAAAGGCAACCGAACACCTTTCTCCTGTGGCATTCAAACAATAAAGAATAAAGGAAGAACCTACATTTGCATAACGCACAACACACCTTGGGGTGTCCCAGTAGCTACACACCCAAAGCTGCCCTGTTGTCGTGCAGTCATTGTTGCAATAAGCGTAGATGCAGCATTCAATCTCCACTCAGCAAGCTCCAGCAAAAAAGTAATGTTAAGTTAATCAGTATTTTTTAGAGGTGTTTGTTCGAGGGATAAATAATAACCTGGTTCTGGAGAGAATCCCCTTTTCAAATTGTGCTAATTTCCCACCTGCCTCAGTCGATAAGATAAACTCCTGACTGGTTACAAAGACCTTGTAGTCCTTTGAGACAGATCACCCCCCTCAGAATGTACTGTCACTAACTATGGAGCTCATAGCAATTCAGCTTTATATTCCATGAAACCTGTTTAGCACATCAAAGCACAACAAATGTGCAAATTGGTGTCATAAGGAAGCCTTTATTGCATTTCCATTTCATGTGATACTACCCTCCCCCTCCCCTTCTTCTTTCTGGCAAAGTTAGCCATTGGAAAGTTTAGTAAAAAGCCACTTCAAAGCGTTATTATGGACCTATCCCATCCCCCAGCATACACACACAATCATTGTTGTACTGTAAGTGATGAATGCTTCTTGCAGAATTAATAATCATTCTTTCACTACCAGCTGTCCAGTGAAGGGATGAAGGAGAAATATTTGGGAACTTCAATGCCACAATAAAACGTATCTCTGGAATGATACTAGGCTGCGTTTCATAGCTTCTGCTTTTAGCAGCATGCTAACAGCACCTTTAGTGTTTGAAATTCATAAAAGATGATTAGGGATTCTGTTAAGACAAGTGGAGCAACCTTTTCCAAAATGTTTGTTTATTCAGAAATCAGCCCAGGCTCTGACACTGAAATTAGCTTCTCAAAAAACCTTGCACAGAGAATGCCTAATGTAGCATGCATAAGACAAACAAATGACAGATAAAATGCAAGAACCTATACCTGATAATTAGGCATGAATAATAACCCTGAATTGTATTTCCATCACAGTCAAAATTGATGCGTCCATATCGTTGCATGTCTTCTTGCTTGTCAGGCAATGAAATGAGTGCAAGTACCAATAGGTCTACAAAGTTAGTACTTTAAAACAATAGTCAGGAATATTTAATAGATTGTGGAGTTGTTAGGAGAAAAGGTGGGGGGGGGGGGGGGGGGGGCAACTGAACTGTCCTACCACATCCAGAGAACTGTGCTGAATTATTATCTACGTACATCTTTGGTGACCTTCAGATTATCCTTGATCGCACTTTGCTGGCTTTACCTTGCAATAAATGTTCTTTTCTTATCATGGATACATTGATACATAGACAACAGGTGCAGGAGTAGGCCATTTGGCCCTTTGAGCCAGCATCGCCATTCAATGTGATCATGGCTGATCATCCACAATGAGTACCCCGTTCCTGCCTTCTCCCCATACCCTTTGATTCTGCTAGCCCCAAGAGCTCTATTTAACTCTCTTTTGAATGCATCCAGTGAATCAGCCTCTACTGCCCTCATTGCAACAATGAGGCAGAGAATTCAACAAATTTGTTTTAACTGTGTAAAACGTTTTTCCTCATCTCATTTCCTGCATCTAGCGTGTCCTATCCCATAATAATTTTATGTATTTCTATAAGATCCCATCTCATCCTTCTAAGTTCCAGTGAATAAGAGCCCAGTTGCTCAATTCTTTCATCATATGACAGTCCCGCCATCCCGGGAATTAACCTTGTGTACCTACTCTGTGCTCCCTCAATACCAAGAATGTCCTTCCACAAATTATGTATCAATACACTGTAAATAGCTCGATTGTAATCATGTATTGTCTTGCTGCTGACTGGATAGCACACAATAAAACCTCGGTACATGTGATGGTATACTAAACTGTATGTATGAGTAACTCCAGACAGCATCAATGGAGGAAATGAATAATCAACATTTCAGGTCAGGACTCTTTTTCAGACTGATTCCTGAACTTTTGTCATTTGAGTAGAAATTATATCAGATTGTCGTTAATAAATGTAATTGAAAATTCCGGAGAAATGAAATGAGAAATCATCCAACTCAGTGTCCCGTACCTGCCTTCTCTCCATACCCTCTGATCCCCTTAGCCACAAGGGCCACATCTAACTCCCTCTTAAATATAGCCAATGAACTGGCCTCAACTACCCTCTGTGGCAGAACTGGCCTCAACTACCCTCTGTGACAGATCACCTCTTACAGTACCATGGACTTGTTTTATAACTGTGTTTTGCACTGTTGGCTTGATCGTTGTAATATTTTTATTTGCACTGTCTCGTGGAATTTATGTAGAATTTATGTTTTTGGGTGTGGTTTGAGTCTACGTGTCTGCAATGATGCTGCAAGCCAGATTTTCATTGTACCTGTGCTCACTACATATGATAATAAACTCAACTTGACGACTAGAATTTTTATGGCACAAAAGGAAGGGCAGTACTGATCAAAGAAAAGTTAACAGCAGGACATAGGGAAACACATTGTGACAAGAGGTAAATTTCAAGGAATCTATACAGTTCCTCTGCAGGATAATACAGCTGTTCGGATCTTTATCCTAGCACGTTTGATCTGCTCTGCATTACCATTTATGCCTCTGTTCCAGATCAGTATTTGTTGTTACATGCCCCGATAGGTCAATTGCATATTTAGAATTGGTATATTTAAAGCAATGGAAATTACATGGCCACCAACTCAAGTCTGGTCTTGATTGGCCAAGTTCAGATCAGTTTTGGATTGGTCATGCTTGCATCAGGTTCAGATTGTCCGAGGTGAGGTCTAGTTCGGATTGGCTGAGGTTGGATTAAACTCAGATTGGCCGGATTTAATTTGGATTTGGATTTGCCAAGTGGATGTTGGTTTTAGATCATCAATGTCCACATTGAGTTCAGATTGGCGTAGTGGAATGAGATTCAGGTTCAGTTTATCCACAGTTGTGCTGGATCCAAAGCCGTGAAATGATCAAGTTCAGATAGGCTATGGCCATATTGGATTGCAGTTGGTTTACAGTATGTCCAAGCAAATATATATCCAGGAAGGGAATTCCAGTCCTTAGACTCTAAGCAGCCCTGTTAGAGCAAGTAAATTCAGGATGTGCATGAAACCGGAAAGAACACAAAAATCCTGAAATAAACTTAAAATCCCATCCAAGTTACACCAGTCCTGGAAATGATCAGTGCAACAAGAGAATTTCACCATCATTGCTCAGCCCAGCAACCAATAAATATAGAATGAGGAAGAATTTTCAGCAGACAAGGAAATGGTTGCAAGATAGATGATTCCTGTTAAGAATACCTTGGGGGGATTATTGAATAAACCTGGTCACTTTCCGCACACCTTGGCAAAGCTTTCAAATTCTTTTGAAGACTGACTCAAGTGATTTCAGCTGGTGCCAAAGGCACTGTCTCAACAATTGTTCACATTCTGCATTCGGATAATTTTGAGAAAACTTTACAGTTTGAGAAATCAATTGCAAAACAGATTCACTGGGTCTGTGTTAGACTTTGATTTCTTTGTGTAAATAATTTTAATAGTTTGAGTTTAACTGAGATACATAATCTAGCAGGGGACTTCTTTGTTCCCTTCCTTTGATTAAAGCTGGACTTAAATATCTTCTATATAATGGGCCTATTAAGCTACAATTGATAGAACATTGGCTCTCGTGAGAAACAGATTGTTTTAATTATCTCAAAACACTCAAGAAAATATCTGGCATCAAAACAGACCATTCTGCAGCAGAAACAGATGCCGATTAAATCGGCCATTACAGAGGACTTGACTCACACCATTCTAGCGTAATTAAAACTTTGCTGTCCTCTTCCAAATCTGGCAGTACTACTTCCTTCATCACACTGGTAGCAAGTTTATTTATAATCTCAGCAACATTGTCCAGAAAACAGACTGTGCATTTGGCAATCCTCTTCCATTCGACTGGCTCCATGAAATTATGGTACAATCACTCAGTGAAAGAAACCAACAGGTAAACATAGAATCCCTTGGTTTTCACTCGTTTGATTTGTGTTTGCAGTGGAATTGAGTGTAGATTGTAGGGAAGTGTCACAATTTGCATCTCTGGGGTAATTAGCAAATTCTGTATTTGCAGTTCACATATTTTATCTCTGAGCTGTGTTAATTGTCCAGCCTAAAACTATCATTTTTCTGCACTTTTCAGAGCAGATGTTGAGAAACACAGGGGGAGTGGGAGCTTGTGTGAGTGGATGGAGGTGTGGAAGACAATGGCATTCTTGAAAGCAAACACTGTTCAAACTTAGAAATTGATTGATGATAAAATATCTTCAAATTGGTGACTGCAAGCTGTGAGGAGTCACTGATGACACAGTTAAATTCTTGAGGGAAATAGATGTTAATTGCTGTCTAGACATTTTATTACTGCAAAAGAGCACTAATGATTGACCGTTCCTGCCTTTTTTTCTTTTCACACAGAAAGCAGATCAGACTAAATTCTTGTTTCAAAGCAAAGCAAGCAGTATTAAACGGTGAGGGGCTTTGGTACCATTTTACCATCTGTTTCCTCAAATGCATAGGAAAATACTCACATCCAATTATGCAAAGAATTTAGATACAAACTGTATCTTCTATCTTTAAAAGAAACAAAATAAGTAAAATGTGTTATTGCAAGTAATACTACCAAATTACTCTACAGAGGCAATCCTATTTTTTTTTTTATTTGGCCAATTATTATCACTGTATCAACAATAATAGTTTCTCTTTATGCAGCACATTTAACTTAGTGGAATGTTCCAAGTTGTTTGCAGGATGAATATCAAATAAAAATTGAAAACAAACTACAGAATGAGATACTGGGCAGATGACAGAAAGCTTGGTTAAGGAGTTAGGTTGTTAGAAGCACTCTAACGGAGGAGAAAGAGGCACATGGCTAAAAGCACCAAACGCTGAAGTGACAGTCAGCAATGGTAAAATTAGAGGATGATCAAAGAAGCCAGAATTGGAGGAGCAGCAAAAATCTTGTTTATAAGGCTTGCAGAGATTACAAAGTTAAGGAGACGTGAGATCAAGAGGGATTTGAAAACTCGACACCAGGAGCCAGTAATGGGTGAGTAGAGAATGCCACAAAGTTTTCCGTGAGCTCTCAGTGACAGTCCAGAGGAAAGAGTAGAAATTGCGGATCTTGAGTGAAAAAAAAATCAAAAAAGTGCTGGAGGAACTCAACCAGTCAGGCAGCATATGTGTGGTGAAAAGACAGACCACATTTTGGATCGGGATCCTTCCTCAGTCTAAAGTCTAAAAGTATGATGTTAGTCTGAAGAAGTGTCCCAACCTGAAAAGTCACCTCTACAGATGCCGCCTGACCCACTGAGTGCTTCCACAGCTTTGTTTTTTAATCATAGTCCAGAATGTGTTGGGATAACAATTGTAACTGCATGCATCTTAAATAAATTAATTAGGTAAAGCACACTAACAAATTGTGCTCCCAAGTGCATTGAGTCTTGTTTTTTATTTGTTCTATCATTATCAGTGGAATGCATTGTTGCTAATTTTCTTCTTTGTGTTGTTTTAAATAGTTCCACTGTTCACTTGTCTAGTTTCGGTGTTTCCAACTTCCTGAAAGTGTCTTTTTACACTTAATCTGTGCAAAGCCTGTTTACACTTTAAATGTGGGTGGTGCTCTAATTCTCAACTCAGTGATACCAAAATGTCAGAACTTTTTATACCTGCATCAGCAATATCAATAATAAATGTCAATATGTTTGAATAAAGATGCCTGCTGAACCCAGGTAATAAACTCATTCCCACTCAAACTGATTCCAGCTTTTTGTTCTAAGGTATTTCGTGCACTTCCTGACTTTGGGAGGAAGTCACTGTTTGAGAGTTTGCACAGATGGTGACCACCCTTAGTCAATAACCTCATAAAAAAAGCTCCTTGCATACCCTTTTTTTTAAAGATGCATCCAGACAGAGATAAAAGGTTGGCATGTGGAACTGTTAACATATCCAGAAGCTGTAAAGAAAAAAAGTCACTTCTCAGTGGTTAACCTGTGCTTTCTGCCTCATTGAACCTTATTAATTCCCTATTCCTTGTAGTCTGGTGTCATTTATGTCGCTGATGGACAGCTTCAACTCTCTCTTTGGTGGCAAGCTGTGAGGATTATGTGTTTGTCAGCAATTTAGTTGCTATGGTGGTGGGGGGCTTGGGCTGATGGAGGTGGGTGGCTGGAAAATTGAAAGTGGATCGTGGATGAGACACTGACAGCATTAAGCGTTTTAGGTTTAGGAATATTATTCAGTCTCTGCACAGCAATGACATTTATTTAAACGGAACCTTCAAGTATGCAGGGCATGTTGCAATATAATGCAATCAAAAATAATTCAAAGCAGAGGTAATGAAGAAGATAGTAAGATATCTATCTACTAAGAGAGGTAGAGAGGTTTAAGGGAAGCTGTTCCAGAGCTTAGAATCATAGAAAATAGGTGCAGAAGTAGGCCATTCGGCCCTTCGAGCCTGCACTGCCATTCAATATGATCATGGCTGATCATCCAACTCCGTATCCTGTACCTGCCTTCTCTCCATACCCCCTGATCCCTTTAGCCACAAGGGCCACATCTAGCTCCCTCTTAAATATAGCCAATGAACTGGCCTCAACTACCTTCTGTGGCAGAGAATTCCACGGACTCACCACTCTCTGTAGAAATAGAAATCGAAAAATAGAAAAAAATTAGGTGAAGGCACAACTAGCAATAAAAAAGCAACTAAATTCAAGGATCACAAAGAGGCCAGAATTTGAGGAGAATAGAATTAAGTAATGTTGACTGGAATAAATTGCAGAGATAGGCAGGAGCGAGAGCATAAAGGAATTTAAAAGAAAAAAAAATTAAATTACCAGTCTGGATATCAGTGTAAATCAATCAGAGGTAATTATGTGAGTTAGGACATGACATCAATGTTTTGGGATGAGCGCAAGTTTACAGAGAGAATAAGAACGTGTCTTGCAACACCATTAGAGGTAACAAAAGTTCCAAGTTTGACATTGTCACCAAGACTGACACCTAACCAGTTATTGGTTTCTGAGTTTGCTTCACACATTCTTTCTTGGTTTAGAAAAGTAACTGGATAAAGCAAATGGATGAAGAGCCATTTTTGTATTCCACATCAATGCTATAATGCGAGAAATACTCAAGCAGTTGCATATATTTACAAGCTGTTCTGTCCACTGACAATTTCTATTTTAACCACCATGTTCCTCTTTACTTTGAAGCATTTGCTTCGCCCAGAGGCAGAAAATTATAAATGAAACTGCTCTAGTAGTCTGAACTTTAGACAGGAAATGTTGAGCAGCAGTATTTTCCATATCAAGTGTCTAGGCCTTATATTTCCACAGTGCTCACCCATATCTCTACTGTAACTCTCCCAGAATGTCAGCTAGAATTTGGGGAGAAATGTGACCATAGTAGAAAGAAAGAGTTGCATTGTCATGTAGATGGGTTCAGCTACAACACGCCAAGGTCAGCCCAGCCAATGGTTTATAAGATTGCAACATAACTTCCAACATTTACATTTTAAGTTTCCAACATATGAAGGCAAGCAAGCATACCATAAGCCTTCTTCGCCAATCTATTAGCCTGCAGAACTTTGAACTTGGGCCCCTGGGTCTCTCTGTCCATCAACATTCTAGAGTCTCGTACCTCCTCCTCACAGCTCCATTGTTGACTCAATTGTGAAGTTGGAAGAGGGTGAAATGTTCCAGCACTGAGCCTCGTCACACATGCTGCAGCCAAGGACTTGGATGGAGTAGTGGTTCAAGACAGCATCCATTTTACTTCCAAGACCTGCATCAAAATGCAGCACAGAATGATTGGATAAAAGATCGGTCATTTTCATGTTCAAGTATTCCAGTCAGTGTGAGTTCAATCTGTCTCAATTGACCATGGGCCCACCTCACAAATGAATGAGGCCAGGCAGATTTACTCGCCTGCATTAACAAAAGGCCTGTAACATACCTTGGTAATAGAAGGCAGAGATACTGGTGGAAGGATTATGGTCTATTATTATGGTCCGGTTGCTGATCATTTATTGTGAAGTTGGAATTATTGATTACTGTTTGAGATACACATGGATGTGAATGTAGGAGGTATGATAAGTAAATTTGCAGATGACAACAAAATGGTGATGGTGCAGCTAACAAGAAAGTTTGCCCAAGGTCACAAGAGTAATTCGAAGCTGCGGAGACTACCACAGCAGCTCCCTTGTCGGCAAGTGTGATCACCGACTACGACGGCACTTCCGTTGTTGGCAGGTTTGATTCCACAGCTGTCTGGGCCGACATCTACTACAAACCCACTGACTCCCAAAGCTATCTGGACTCCACTTCTTCCCACCCTACTTCCTGTATGTCCTACTCCCAATTCCTCCGTCTACGCCGCATCTGCACCCAGGATGAGGTGTTCCAGACCAGGGCATCAGAGATGGCCTGATTCTTTAGGGAATGGGGGTTCCCCTCCTATATTTTAGATGAGGCTCTCACCAGAGTCTCCTCTATATCCTGCAGCTCCACTCTCACTTCCCAACCCCCTACTCTAACAAGGACAAAGTCCGCCTTGTTCTTATCTTCCTCCCCATCAGCCATCGCATACAACATATAATCCTCCGAGATTTTCGCCTCCTCTACTGGCCACATCTTCCCATCTCCTCTCCTTTCTGCTTTCTGCAGAGACCATTCCTTTCGTAACTTTATGGTCAATTTGTCCCTTCCTACCCAAACCACCCCCTCCCCGGGTACTTTCCCTTGCAACTGCAGGAAATGCTATACTTGTCGCTTTACCTCCCCCGTCAACTCCATCCAAGGACCCAAGCAGTCTTTCCAGGTGAGGCAGAAATTCACCTGCACCTCCTCCAACCTCATCTACTGCATCCGCTGTTCCAGGTGCCAACTTCTCTACATCGGCGAGACCAAGCACATGCTTGGCGATCGCTTCGCCCAACACCTCCGCTCAGTTCGCACGAACCAACCTGATCTCCCGGTGGCTCAGCACTTCAACTCCCCCTCCCATTCTGCATCCAACCTTTCTGTCCTGGGCCTCCTCCATGGCCAGAGTGAGGCCCAGCACAAATTAGAGGAACATGACCTCATATTTCGCTTGGGTAGTTTCACCCCAGCAGTATGAACATTGACTTCTCTAATTTCAGATAGTCCTTGCTTTCTCCCTCCTTCCCCTCCCCAGCTCTCCCACAAGTCTACTGTCTCCGCCTCTTTATTTCATTTTCCTGCCCACCACCCTGACATCAGTCTGAAGAAAGTCTCGACCTAAAACGTTGCCTATTCCTTCTCGCCATAGATGCTGCCTCACCCGCTGAGTTCCTCCAGCATTTATGACTACCTAAGAATAATTCAAAATCTGGTATATTGTTGACAGATGGAATTTTGTGCTCATAAGTGCAAAGTGATACATTTCAGGAAGTCAAATAGGCCAGGACATATACAGTAAATGGTAGGACACAATGTAGAGGAACAAAGAGGCTTAAGGGCCTGCCCCACTGCAGCGACCTAATTGGCGAGTTTAGAAGAGTTTGCCCTCGACTCATACTCGCAGCATGATCGATACGAGGTCTTATGAGGTCTTTGTAACTCTCCTTCATGCTCGAGAGAAGTCCCCGCATACTCGAGCCCTCAGCTAGGTCGCGGCGTATTTTTCAACATGCTGAAAAATGCCCGCAAGTAAAAAAAAGGTCTCATGGAAAAAATCGATATTTTTTTTACTCGTAGGTTTTGTCGAAGTAGGTCGTAGTAGGTTGGCATGTTATTCATAGGTAATCGAGGGTAGTCGAAAGCAATCGAAGATAGTCATAGATAGTCTTCAACATAGTCGAAGGGAGGTCGAAGGAGGTCATCTTCACGCTCCACTATTCGGTGTCCAATTTTCCCAAAGCGAGTCGAAGCTATTCTTCAACATAGTCGAAGGAGGTCAAAGGAGGTCTTCTACATAGTCGAATGAGGTCTTCAACATGACACTTTTTCAAACTCTTCTAAACTCGCCAATTAGGTCGCCGCAGTGGGACAGGCCCTTAAAGTTTATAATTCAGTAGGTAATTAGGGTGGTGAAGAGTGTTTATGGCGTGCCTGCCTTCATAGGTCAGACATAAAATATAAGTCTGAAGAAGGGTCTCGACCCGAGACGTCGCCTATCTCCTTCGCTCCTTAGATGCTGCTGCACCCACTGAGTTTCTCTAGCTTTTTGTGTAACCCATAAAATATAAGTGTTGGAAGTTATGTTTCCATCTTAGAAAACACTGGATTGGCTGCCCTTGGAGTATTGGGCACCGTGGCGTCATATGTCAGCTTTTGTGAGGACAGTTGCATTCCCACTCGACCCTGATCAGGTTCAACAATGCCAAGCTTTGGTTTACAGCAGAACTCAGACAGCTTCGCCAGTCGAAAAATGAGGTCTACAGTCTACAGGAGCGGGGATGCAGACCTCTGCAGGCAGGCCAAGTATAAGCTGAGAAGAGGAATAAGAGCTGCCAAGGAACAGTACTCAGAGAAATTGAGGAACAAGTGCTCAGCTAGTGACTCATCTTCAGTGTGGGAGGCCTTGCAAGAAATCACCAGCTCCAAGAGGAAATCCCCCCCCCCCCCACTCCTTAGACAATCGTCAGCTGACCAACGACCTGAATGAGTTCTACTGCAGGTTTGAAAGACAGAAACATAACCCAGGTACACACTCCCACCCTCCCCCAGCCACTCCTCCCCAATTACCTCTTCACACCCAGTTACAGCCTCCTCCACTACCTACCCCCTCCTTGCTGCCCAATGTCTGGCCACTTCTCCATCATGAACAATAGACAATAGGTGCAGGATTAGACCATTTGGCCCTTCAAGCCAGCACCGCCATTTAATGTGATCATGGCTAATCATCCCCAATCAATACCCCATTCCTGCCTTCTCCCCATATCCCCTGACTCCGCTATTTTTAAGAGCCCTATCTAGCTCTCTCTTGAAAGCATCCAGAGAACCTGCCCTCTGAGGCAGAGAATTCCACACTCACAACTCTCTGTGAGAAAAAGTGTTTCCTCGTCTCCGTTCTAAATGGCTTGCTCCTTATTCTTAAACTGTGGCCCCTGGTTCTGGACTCCCCCAACATCGGGAACATGTTTCCTGCCTCTAGCGTGTCCAAACCCTTAACAATCTTATATGTTTCAATTAGATCCCCTCTCATCCAAACTCCAGAATGTACAAACCCAGCCGTTCCATTCTCTCAGCATATGACAGTCCCGCCATCCTGGGAATCAACCTTGTAAACCTACGATGCAGTCCCTCAATAGCAAGAATATCCTTCCTCAAATTAGGGTACCAAAACTGCACACAATACTCCAGGTGTGGTCTCACTAGGGCTCTGAACAACTGCAGAAGGACCTCTTTGCTCCTGTATTTGACTCTTGTTATAAAGGCCAGCATGCCATTTGCTTTCTTCACTGCCTGCTGTACCTGCATGCTTACTTTCATCCAGGTTGACTGCATCATTCACTGATGAACAAGGACCCCCAGATCCCGTTGTACTTCCCCTTTTCCCAACTTGACACCATTCAGATAGTAATATGCCTTCTTGTTTTTGCTACCAAAGTTGATAACCTCACATTTATCCGCATTAAACTTCATCTGCCATGCATCTGCCCACTTCCCCAACCTGTCCAAGTCACCCTGCATTCTCATAGCATCCTCCTCACAGTTCACACTGCCACCCAGCTTTGTGTCATCTGCAAATTTGCTAATGTTACTTTGAAGCCCTTCATCCAAATCATTGATGTAAATTGAGGAGATGCAAAAGTTATTCAGGAAATCCGGAAATCTCAAGGCCTGGACAATGTTTCCCCATCTACCCTCAAGCTCTGTGCCGAACAACTGGCTCCAGTCTACACAGGCATTTTCAATCAGTTCCTGCAAACCTGCACAATCCCTGCCTGCTTCAAAACCTCCACTATTGTTCCTGTACCCAAAAACCCAAGGATTACTGGTCTTAATGTCTACAAGCTTGTCACGCTGTAATCATGAAAGCCCTTGAAAGCCCTTGAAAGCCCACCTGAAAATAATCACAAACCCCCTGCTGGACCCCCTGCGGTTTGCATACTGGGCCAATAGATCAGTGGATGATGCAGTCAACCTGGGCCTGCACTTCATCCTCCGAAACCTAGACTACCAGGTGACCTATGCAAGGAATCTGTTTGTGGATTTTAGCTCTGCATTTAACACCATTGTGCAGGCACGGAAATTGTTATCAGAACATGGGGAGGACACAATTTCTTGGCGGCCGCATGCGCATGCACACACACAGGTGGCTTCAGCCATGGGCCCTGTGGACGGTAACATTTGGAGCTGACCTGGTTGGTGACCGACGCCTAACTCCAGCAACAGCAGCTTCGTCCGCCCCAAACCTTGATTGGACTGATCCAGACTGGTGGCGAATCTGCCGACAGACAGGAAGTGACACAGCTGGCATCCTAGTGACGTTGCAACAACCTGAAGCTCAATGCTCTTAAGACAATGGAATTGATTTTAGACTTTAGGAGAGCTCCCTCTCCCCTCCTCCCACTCATCATCAACAACACTACAGTCACAACTATGGAGTCATTTAAGTTCATCAGAACCATCATCTCCACTGACCTTAAATGGGAAGCCACCATCGACTCCACAGTAAAAAATGCCCAACAGAGCTAATACTTCCTGTGGCAGCTGAGGAAACACAACCTGCCACAGGCAATGATGGTTCAGTTTTACACTACCATCATTGAGTATGTCCTCACCTTCTCCACCCTGGTCTGGTTTGGCTCAGTCAACAAGCACGACATCCGGAGGCTGCAGCACATCGTTCAATCAGCCGAGAAAGTTGTTGGCTGCAACCCCCCCCCCACATTGACGAACTGTACATTGCAAGGGCCAGGAAGCAAGTGCACAAAATCGTCTCTGACCTCTCTCACCTTGGCCATCAACGTGCATTGAAGTGCTTCCCTCTGGGAGGCAACTACGGACTATCAAAGTCGCCACAGCCCGACATAAAAACAGCTTTTTCCCACGAGCAGTGATCTACTCAGCAGCCAAAAGTCTATTGCCTCTTTACTCTGATACTTTATTTTCACATGTTTAAATTATTATTTTTTATTTTTTATTGTGTTCTATATCATGTTTTTACCATGTGCGAGCAACGCACCAAGTCAAATTCCTTGCATGTGTTCATACTTGGCCAATATATTTATTCTGACTTCTGAGTTGTGATCACCACATGATAGGAAGGATCTTATCATGCTGGAGGGAGAACAGTGTTGATTTACTATGATGTTGTATGGATTGGGGAGCGATTGATAGACTGGGCTTGCTTCCTCTGAAGGGAAGAACACCAGGGTGAGCTGATGGAAGTATAAAATATTACGAGAAGCACACATCAAGTAGTCAAAATATGTTTTGTCTTTGGTAGATCAAAAACAATTAGGTGAGAGGAAATTGAACAAAATATTCTTCGAAGTGAGGTTTTAAAGAGCTTCTTAAATGAAGTAGTAACGGTGGGGAGGTTTACAAATGGATTCCAGAGATTTCAGTTAAAACTAAGAACTGCATACACAGAAGAAACAGAAACAAAATGAGAAAATGCTAAAAATACTCAGACAGCATTACTGGAGAACCAATGTTCAGGTTGGTGATTAAAAAGTTCATGAAAGATAATCAATTAGAAACATCAACACTGGTTTTCACTCCATGGATGCCATGTGACCCAAGTGTTTACAGCAGTTTTCCTTTATATTACAGAATTTAGATCCTTGGCAGCAAAAGATACGGGTGTCAACAGTTGGTCAATTCCAATGCTCAGCGTTTGGAATTGGAGGAACACAGAGAAAACAGAAGATGGTGAACAACTTGTGTAGGGAGGAACTGCTGATATTGGTTAAACATCAAAGATAGACACAACATGCTTGTGTAACTCAATGGGACAGTCAGCATCCCTGGATAGAAGGAATGGGTGACGTTTCGGGTCATGTCCTTTGAGTCTCAACCCGAAACTGCACCCATTCCTTCTATCCAGAGATGTCCCGCTGAGTTACTCCAGCATTTTGTGTTTACGTACAGTGAACAACTTGTTTGATGACATGGAAAATGGAAAATGATCTAGTCTGCAGAGGCAATAGACCATTATGAAATAGGACAGATTAATTTTTCAGAAAAAAGCATGTGGAAAACAGAATACATCTCGCCTCTTGGGCATTGGTGTACAATAAAATGTAAGAATTATCCAGTACCTCAAAGAATGTATACAAACTTAGCCTTTTATTTTAAAGTGGGTCTTCTATTGGATTTCCCTTCAATCAGAAACATTTAAAAATCGTTAGGAACTACATTTGTCCTTGGAAATGTGAAAAATAACTGATCACTCATTAGAAGCAACACAAGGCACCTCTGACTCTACACTGACCATGCCGTGGGAGACTTTGAAAACTGCAAACTTGACAGTAAACATTTTATATGAAAATTCTATTTTTTTTAAATTGCAACCCCCAACGCTTTGCATGCCACATGAAGAGAGATTCACCTTTCAATGATTATTCCCAATTCTGCACATCTGTTGTGGAGCACACACATATGCAAAGATCAGAGCAGGAATAAGGTGGATAAAGAGCTGCATTAATTCAGGATGACGGTATGCTCCACACTTTATCCATGTCCTTGCTACAAAGCATTTTCTGTGGACCTTCTATCACAGCTTCTTTCCATCAATGCTTGAGAATGGTAATTGTAACGACCCACTCACTGCGGGGTTGTGTGAATGGAGAGCTGTACCACATGGAGTTCTGCAAAACAATCCTGGTTTATTGTGTTGACTATGTCCAAGGTCCATGTGTTCAAACTTGCATTTGGTCTATTGCCTCCCGAGATGGTTGGCCACCTGATAGCACTATGGTTCCCAACTTAGGGTGTGTAACCCTTCAGTGGTTGAGGTGTCGGGAGGATTGCCAAGTATCACAAATGGTCTGTCAGGCTTTAATAATATTGGTACATTTGATTGGAAAGAACAACAAACACAATCGGCATGCTGGTCACCCTGACTGTCGGTTTGTTAGCAAGTCTGTTTGAATACCCTGGACGGTTACAAATCCCCAAAAGGAGCAGCATGTAATGTCATCAGGCCTTTGTGCCTCACCACAATTTATCATGTCCGAACCAGTATGGATTTTATTCAGCAAGACCGGGACGCAGTCGTGTGGATGATTTGAAGACTGCCCAGTGTTGTTTGTTCAACAGCAGGTCAGATATAATACCAGAATTCGTGTCTAACATTTGGCCACTGCAGAACATGCACAATTCCAGTGAGGTAAGTGTTCTCACCTGCATGACATTCCTGCTGAAATGGATAGCAACTGCATTTCTATTTATTATTATCATGTAAAGGCCTATACAATCACCTAACCTTCACACTGGGCCTGATGTAGTATCTTTGGTCGATGACATTACACCTAACCCCTTTATAAATATGCCTAATTTTCCTGAGACTATTGAAACAAGAGAGAAACAAAGAAAATAGGTGCAGGAGGAGGCCATTTGGCCCTTCGAGCCTGCACCACATGAAAACTGGGTGATAGATACAAAATACTGGAGTAACTCAGCAGGACAGGCAGCATCTCTGAAGAGAAGGAATGGATATGCCACAGAGTTACAATTAATCAATGCCTCTACTTCCTTAGCAAATTGAAGAAATTTGTTAGATCAACAAATACTCTCATGAAATTCTACATGTGTATGGTATAGTGCACTCTGACCGGTTGCATCAAACTTGGTTTGGCAACTTAAACACACAGCAACAAAGGAGGTTACACATAGAGGTATTGCCCAGTCCGTCACATCTTCACCATCAAAAGGAACTATAGGAGGCGCTGCCTCACAAAATAAGCCCAAACCGTCCTTGCCACGTTTTCATCTCGCTCCTGCTATTGGGAAGAAGGTATAGGATCCTTAAAAACCATTACCACCAGGTTCAAGAAGAGCTTCTTCCCATCAATAATCAGGATCTTTAACATTACAGTAACCTCAGTTACTACGAACTTCTATGGACTATGTCTTTGGTTGTACTACAGATTTTGTCTTTTGCACTAGTATTATGATTATTAATGCTGCCATTTTTGACATTATTTTGTATTATCCGTGTGTATTGTGTTTTACGGGCCAATTAAGCTGCTGCAAGTAAGAATTTCATTGCTTTGTTGTCGGTACGTATAACAATTAAACATTCTTGAGTCTTGCCATTACATCACGTGCAAGGTTTCATATTATCCCAATTATGAGATATATTTAGTCGCACTGGAAGATCTAAAAGATTTTAGAATTTGGCAACAAACTACACGCACTTATAATTTAAAATGTGTTCAGCACACAAAGTTCCTGAAAGTGCCATTTATAAGCTATTTTTATGTTATTTAACTGAATCCCAGGAATCTATGTAGTTGGAACCAGGGTTTCCTGCTTTGATTCCTGGGTTGGGATGATTGTCCTATGAGGAAAGTTTGAGTAGGATGGGCCACTATTCAAAGATTTAGAAAAAAAAGAGAAGTAATCTCATTGATGCATTTCAAATTCTTAGGTAGTTCAACATGTTAGAAGCTGAAAAGCTATTTCCTTTGATTATATTTAACTATATTCCTTTGAAAATATTCACGGGTAACGTGATATATTATTTACACTATGGGAGTTCAGGAAAATGGGGATTGGTCAGGTATGGAAGCATGAGATATGGAAATGATCATCGTCTTATTAATGGACTTGCAGGCTGGAGAAATGTTATGGCCCACATGCTTAAGTTCATATAATATTGCAGAAAATTTACAAAGAAGAAATCTGCACAAATAATTTGTTTAATGTCATAACAGTGTTAATTACAAGGTAATGCCATTTCATCATTTAACATATTAATGACCAACTAGTCTGATCATTTGTCTTTTTGTTTCATCTGCTGACCAGTAATGGTTCATGCAGAGCTTTAGATCAGTGGATTATCAACTCTGATGTCTAAACTTAACCAGAAAAACTATCTTCAACTGATCTTCATGAACAACTGCACCAAAGTATTATTTAACTTCAAATATAACCCCCTGCAACCATAATCAAATGGATTCGATTTTAAGGCCAAATTTAAGTCGCTGTTTTAACATTCCATGATACAACAAAGACTCTTCATAAATAGTTCGGGACATTCTAATGTTATGAAAATCGTTAAACAAATCCAAGTCCTTCTTTTGAAGCAAAACACTGCCACTGCTGGAAATCTGAAACAAAACAAAAAGTGGCAGAAATACTCATCAGGTCACGTAATATTGTTTTTCCTTGATCTCATTTATTCTCTAACTCTCTGTTGTCGTTCTCTTTTTTTTCCTTCTTTCTTTCAAATATGCCTTTTTAGGAATATAACAGAGCAGATACACCTCTGTGGCATTTTGGGATGAGGTTCATTTTATGAACTGTCGGATTTCATAACTATGACAATCATATTTAAGTACAGTAAGAAGTGTTTAATATAAGGGAAAAATTCCAAAGTGCTGAACATTGGCAGGATGACAAGACTGGAAAGAGAAGATTTGAAGGGAACGGATCAGTTGGTCTGGGATTAGGTTTAAGTAGGTTCTAATGAAGAAAGTAAGAGGTTGGCGAACAGAGGTGCTTATGGAAAACACTGCAGCAAAGCTAATGTGGTTGGAGGCCGAGCTAAACCATGAGTGTTCAGGGTCAAAGTTCAGAAGAAAATCTGTAAATGGTGGATCGTTGTTAGTTTTCCTGACTGAAGAGAAATAAATGACATTGGCCGCTCCCTTTGTGGAGTTATGATTACCCGTATTCCGGGAAACTGCCATCCGTCCTAGGCCAGAACAGCAAGAGCCACATGTATTTATTTATTTTTCCTCTTTTGTTTTGTGAGCTCAATATATTAACCTAATCTTACTAAAGTCTCATACACTCCATGTTGGTAAACATTGCAGATAACACCAATAGTGATCGAGAAGATGAGGGCAGACTCTACGATGGCCGTATAGTATTGGACCATCATTGCCTGTGGCAGATTGTGCTCCCTCAGGAAGTACATCCTCTGTTGTGCCTTTTTGACTGTGGAGTCGATGGTAGCCCCCCACTTAAGGTCCTTGGAGATGATGGTTCCCAGGAAGTTAAACAACTTCACTGGAGTATATATGCAGGAAATATTTGGTAGAATGGAGGACTTGTGTTGTAGGCAAAAGTTGGATCGGGTAGAATTTTTTCCGAGGAGCAGTGAAAGTTGTCGGGTGACCTAATGGAGCAATTAAAATTCCTAATATATCATCTAGATATAGTGGATGGTCACAATTGTTTTCCTAGGAAAGGGGAGTCTAAAACCAGAGGGCATAAATTTAAAGTGAGAGGGGATATATTAAAAGGGCCTCCCCAAGTTACATTTTTGACCCACACAGTAGGTGATGCATATATGGAATGAAATGTCAGAGTAAGCTGTGGAGGACAGTACACTTACAATGTTTAAGAGACATTTAGTTAGGTACATCAATATGAAATAGAGTGATATGGGCCAAAAACAGTCAAATGAAACTAGCTAAAACACACATCTTGGTCGACATGGGCAAGTTGGGCCAAAGGGCTAATTTCGTATGTTGCATAACTGACTCTGTGGTGTAGGCTAGGTGGTTACTAAAAATGAATGTAATTGTAAGGTTTTAAAACATGGATAACTATTAAACTGAGATATGCTAAAACCAGAATTATGTTGGTTGGTCAGAGAATACAACTAGACAGCAATTGCTTGTCATGTAGCTTTTTTACTTGCTTCAAAAATAACCCAGGGCATTTCGCAGGTGTCATCAAACATAAAAGGGTTGAATACTATGAGGAGATACTGGACCAGATGATCAAAGTGGCAATTAAGAGAAAGAGTGGTAAAGAGCCAGTGGAGTTTCAAGTGGGCATTTCTGACCAGCACGTTATCCAATGAAGGCACCCTGCCTTCATTGGATAAATGGCACTTGGCATAGGATATTTCAGCTGTCATTTTTTGAGTATGGAAAATTAATGTTTTTTTATAAATTTCATTTTCTGTGCAAGTGAAAAGCATTTAATGCCCCTTTTATTTTTATATTCTCACATTGCTGTTTGTGGACACTTGCTGTGTATAAAAGGTCTGCTGTATTTTTTTAAATTTTACATTATGAATACCCTTCGAGGGGATTTTAATGACTGCAAAACATTCTGGGATAATTAGGAAGTGCCTATATCAATGTGACAAAGAGACTGCAGATGCTGGAATCTGGAACAAAAAACAAGTGCAGGTGCATCCTGTGCAAAACAGTTAAGTTACTCCTATCTATTCTACAATTATTTTAGTAGTTTATCCATTGTTCATAATTAAATTAATTTGATTAAAGTGATTTATTGTCAAGTTTATTACAGATCAGTTTTACATAAAATTCAAGATATTTATCTCTGTTGACTCAATTATTGGGAGTAAAAATGGATCCCCCCCCCCCCCCCAAATAATGTGTCATCTTATTCTCTGGCTCACAGCTGTAATAGGCATTCTTTCACTCAGACATCGGGTGGCATCTCCTCTTATCCAAGACGTAGGGATTTACTGAAGCACTGGGTCCAAACATCTGTGTCATCGTAGCTCAGAACCATGAGGTCCACTGCCCCTTCCCAGGTCCATAACACCAGGATAGCCTCTTATTCATCCACACAATAGTGGATGTTGGTGGAGAATCCATCCTCCAACTGATGTACTAAACCTGTAATACAATTGAAGCTGTACATTTCCTCTGCTTCCGTTATGGGTTTTTGGAGAAGAGCACATCATTACTTCTCAATAGCATTTGATATAAGCAATAACGTTGGAATATTGTCTTTCTATCTTTAAGCTTGCAACTCAAGGGAAGAAGAGTGGGGATCTTGGTTCTTCTTGGTTACTTGGTCCTCCAAAATATTCCAACTGGAATTTAAACTGGAGGTGGTGAAGGGAGGGGTTTAGCCAGAGAGAGATATTGGGAAGAAAGTGCCACTTTAAATTTAGTTGCTTCTGGTTGGGCAACCGTGGCTTGGTGGAGATTATTCCATGCTTTAATAGTGCGTGGAAAGAATGAATTGCTGTACACATCTGTCTTTGAGGCTGGGACCACAAATTGGATCGAATGCCGTCATCTGCTCCTAATTGGTTTAGGGTTGGTGCAGGTCTTGTGATCTATGTCTAGCTGACCATTTAACATTTTGTAAAAACAGGTCAAACGGTGAGCTTCACGTCTGTCTTGGAGAGGGTTCAACTCCAGAGAATTCAGAAGTTTGGTGACACTCGCTTCTCTCTCGTAGGTGTTAGTAACAAATCGAGCTGCCTGTCTTTGGGCATGTTCGATGGATGAAATGTTTTTATCTGTGTATGAGTCCCAAGCTGCAACTGCGTAGTCCAGATGAGGTCTAACGAGGGATCAGCATTACTGACAATGCACCAGCATCAACAAGATAGTAACAAGACTCAAGAAACACAATAGTGCTCAAGTGTCATAAGTACTGGCAACAGAACAATTAACTGCTTACTTGCTGAAGTTTAACAGGCCCGTTAATGCAATAACACACAAATATATAATAATAAACAATCAAGTAAATAACTGTAATAATAGGTAACCATAATAGTACAAACCTTAATCCACAGTGCAATTAGTCACAGTTCATAGCAGATCAAAGCTACTGAAGTCGGGTTATGGTTGTGCAATGTTCAAGAGCATGATGGTTGTGGGAAGAAACTGGTGTTAAATTTTACAGACTCTTGTATCTTCTTCCCACTGTCATAGCAAAATGAGATTGTGGCCAGGGTGGTGTGGGTCTGTGATATTGAATGCCTTTTCAAACAGAGGTCGCTATCTATGATGGTCCAAGCAATGTCTAACATTCTCTGTAGCCTCCTTCATTTCCAGGCATTAGAGTTACCGAACTTGGTCGTGATACAAGCAGTCAGTGTGCTCTTTATTCTCAACTGTAAGTTGGGTAGATCACTCCCCATCATATTCATTAGGACAGCACAGTGTTCCAGCAGAAGAATTGCTGCTTTATGGGCATGTCCCACTTAGGCGATTTTTCAGGCATCTGCCGGCGACTGTCAAGTTTCAGCAGCCGCCTGAAAAACCGGCAACTGGAACGGCGACTGTCAGAGTTGAACACACACACACAAACACATCGTAAAGGTGGGGGCCAGGACAAGCGGGGGGGGGCGCTGTCTCAAATTCACACGGTGCAAAGCCAAGCTGATACAGACGCACACCACAATGAACAAGAAGGTTGGCGCTGTAATTAAGACAGCTAGCACAATGTACAGCAAGTCCTTTAAAAGAGGGAGGGGGGGGAGAAGGGTGGAGAAGGAGGGAGAAGGAGTGGAACCAACTGTTAAGAAGCCAGACAACATTTAAAAACCCAGAGATACACGGCTGTGAAGCTCGGCGGACATTTAACATTACCGGTCGGTTATCCTTGGTTCTGAAAACTATTGCTTACATTTTTTTTCTCCAATGAGCCAATGAAATTCACCAGTCAGCACCGGCTACAACCTACGGGAACCTTCGACCTCCTGGCAATCCACTAGAACCTCCTTGCTACCCACCTACGGCTGAAGAATTATCGCTAATTTCCATGGCGGCTTCAATCTAATTCTGCAAAGTCTCGTGCAGTCACCTGAAAAGTCGCCTAAGTGGGGCAGGCCTATTACAGTGCCAGAGACCCGTGTTCAATCCTGACTACGGGTGTTGTCTGTACAGAGATTGTACATTCTCTGGGTGCTCTGGTTGCCTCCCACAATCCAAAGACGTCCACATTTGTAGATTAATTGACTTGTGTAAATTTTAAATTGTTCTAAAGGGCCTGTCCACTTAGGCGACGTTATAGGCGAGTGTAGGAGACTGCGCTCGCCACTTGATCGCCACATGGTCGCCACATGGTCGCCACATGTTCGCTGGTGGTCTCTGGTGAGTCTCTTTCATGGTCGCGAGGAGCTCCCGCATTCTGGGAACTAGTCGCGCCTTCAGTATGGTCGCCACAAATTTTTCAACATATTGAAAAATTTTCTGCGACCAAAAAATATTCGTCATGGAGAAAATCGATACTTTTGTTGTTGTAGGTGCAGTTGTAGTGGGATCGCCATGTAGTTATGGGTAGTCGACCTAGTCGTAGGTAGTTTTAGTTAATCGCCTTTGCTGACCGGGCATTTTCATTGGCTTATTGGGGGAAAAAAACATAAGCACGAGTTTTCAGAACCAAGGAGAACTGACCAGTAATGTTTTTTTTGTGTTTTGTTTTTTTTAAATATTTTTTTATTAGAAGTAATGTACAATAGTATAAACCAAAAATAACATAATACATTTCATCTACCACTTCTTGTTTTAAACTTTAATAATAGAAAAGTAACAGAAGGAAGAAAAAGAGAAATAGTTAGACAAGATAGTGATATTAATAGTACGTGAAAAGGTGGAAAGAAAGAGCCCATAAAGACGTAGAGCACGAGGAAGAGTAAAATAAAGAAAAAGAAAAATAAGATAAAAGGGATGTACCTACTTCGTATCTTTACACACCCGTCACCAGGTCCTGAAACAGTTTATTTACAGAGTTATGTTGCAACTTATGTTTGTAATAAGTCGATAAATGGAGACCAAATCTTTAAGAATTGGTCTGATTTGCCTGCTAGGACGAACCTCATGCCTTCAAGGTGTAACATATCGGATATATTTGAAATCCACATTTTTACCGTTGGTGTGGGTGCATTTTTCCAAAATTTAAGTATTTAAGATTTAAGATTTTTGCCGTTATTAAGCCATAATTAAGGCTTTTGGAATGAAATCAGCTCAAAGCCGACTTCCATTGTTCCGAAAATAATCAATTCTGTGTTAGGTTTCAATTTTATTTTTAATTATTTTGTAAAAATATCAAAAATTTCATTCCAAAATGTGTGGATTTTTATGCAAAAAAGAAAGGAATGTGCTATAGATGCAGCATGAGATAAACATTTTTCACAAATGGGGTAAACATTTGGAAAGATTTTATTTAGTTTGGTTTTCGAATAATATAATCTATGTAGGATTTTATTTTTTTCCACTTTAGTTTTTATTGCTTTTATGTATACACAAATAAAACACAAATATAACAGCGAAACATACAACATTACAGTGAAACATACAACAATGTAGCGGGGGAGTTCAGTTTACAATTAATGATGCAGTATACGGAACTATTTTCATATTAAAACATTTTCCATTAACTTACATTATTGTCTATAAAATTATACAGTGTTGATGTCTTTATTTCTATACCTAATCCATTTTTCCCATTTTCTATTAAACTCATCTTCTTTCACTCTTACAGAATATGTCATTTTCTCCATGACAAATATTTCCTGTACTATGTCTAACCATTGTCTAATTCTGGGTGTGTCCACTCCAAGTCAGTTTCTTGTAATTGCCTTTCTGCCAGCCGTGAGTAGGATTTTAACCAAGTAATGGTCTTCCTTCAGCACCACTGTATTTATATTACCCAGGTATAAAATGGAACGCAGACTGTATATCCTAATACCTCCGTTAATTCTGAATTCACTGTGTCCCAAAATGGTTCTATTTTTGGGCAACTCCAGAAGATATGTGCATGATTTGCGTCTGTTTGACCACATTGCCTCCAGCATGTTTGCTGCCTTAGAATTTGCTTGCTTTTTATGTTAGGCGTAATAAAGAAACAAATCAAATTTTTCCAATTAAATTCTCTCCAATTTTGTGAATTAGTGGATGTCTGTAGTGTTACACACATATGATGCCATTCTTTTTCTGAGATTGTGATGTTCAATTCCTTTTTCCACTTAAATTTTACATAAAATGTAGTTTTAGCTTAACATTCCATTAAACTATGATAAAGTTTAGAAATAATGTTTTTTGATGAACTATCACTTCTATCACTGGATTAATTTTCTTCTAGTGCCTCCCTTTTTACCTTTTTATTGTAATAATCTCTCAGTTGGAGGTATCTAAACAAGTCTTGGTTCTGAAGTGCAAATCTATCCTTTAAATCATGAAAACTTCTTAGGTCTCCATTTTCAATAACAGTACAAAATGCAGTCATTCCTTTCTTCACCCACTCTTTAAATGTTGAGTCATACATCCCTGGTTTAAATTCATTATCCAAAACTATCCATCTTAAAACTTTTTGTCGTTTATTCAGTTTAAGTTGGCTGGTAAGAGTGATCCAGGTTTCTAAAGTAAATATCGTTATTCGATCGATTATCCTCCTGATATGTCCAGGAAGCACTTTTTCTCCCAAAAGTGTTTGGATGTGGAAGTGAGGGATATATGTCTCAATCTCTTTCCACCTAACTATATAGCTGTCCTCACACCAATTAATGAATGGTCAAAGTTGGGCTGCATAGAAATATATTCTAAAATTGGGAAGTGCCATTCCACCTTTGTCCTTTGGCAACTGGAGTGTAGTGTATTGAATTCTGGCCTTCTTTCCTCCCCAAACAAATCTAGATATTAAGATAGCCCATTCCGTGAATTGTTTTAATGGTACCTCTATTGGCAGAGATTGAAACAAGTACAATAGCCTTGACAAAATATTCATTTTCACCACATTTATCTTACTACTAAAATCCATTGGGTAGGTGGACCATCTTTCTATATCCTTTCTTATGCTTTGGTTGATGTGATTATAATTGGCCCCATACAACATTGATATACGTAGGATTTTGAATTGGATTAAAATATGTTTTACATTGATCGAGCCTTTATGCACATATAGCAAGTATTTATCCCAACTCTCTTTCAAGATTTTTATAGATAGTTGTTCCCAATCTCTTCTAATTCTATCAGATGATGGTATTTCTATATTTAGGATGATATTATATAAGTATGATATTAAGTTAGTTGAGTCTGCCGTTCTGTTCATAACTTCATCTAATAGGTCTGGAGTCAAAGTTTGGTATTCTTGTGTATGTTTTTTCAAATAATCATAGATTTGAAGATATTTAAAATGTTGATTTCTTCTCAGGTTGTATTTGAGTTGTAGTTGTTGGAATGATAAAAAAAATCCAGTTTCATACATGTCTCCAAGCATTTTAATTCCTATTCTTTCCCACTGGGTAAATGATTTATCAATAATGGATGGTTTAAATGACAGATTATTAACTATAGGAGAGAGAAGCGATAGGTTTCTTAATTTGAGGGTTAATTTTATTTGTTTCCAAATTCTAATAGTACTGAATAATTGGATTTTTCTTGTATATTGTATTATTCAGTTTTATTGGTGAGAGAAGGATCGCTCCTATATTAAAAGGGGAACAATCCTTTCTCTCCATTACTATCCAATCCACCCGTTGGGCAGAATTGTCCAACAGGTGAATTACATTTTTGACATTTACAGCCCAATTTAGTCCACCAAATTCTTTAGGTTTACACAAGTGTCGTCTTTGAATTCTATGGGATATAGTCCCATATAAAATTTGTGATATCAGAATCCAGTTGTTTGAAAAGCTTTTTAGGTAAGTATATTGGTATTGATTGAAATAGCTATAAAATTTGTGGTAAGAGGATCATTTTTATGGCATTTATTCTGCATATTAAAGACATCGGAAGTGTTTTCCAAAATTTAATCAAGGCATTTAATTTAGTAAGTAAGGGCATATAATTTGCATTGAATAAAGATGTATATTTTCTGGTAATTTTGATTCCCAGGTATTTAAATTTTTCTTTAGCAATTTTAAAAGGGAATTTTAAATAGTGTGTTAAATCTTGAGGTTTATCGTCATAATTTCACTTTTATTCCAATTTATTCTATATCCTGAAAAGGAACCGAATTCCTCTATTAGATTTAATATATTTGGTATACTGATTTTGTAATATACAATAGTACATCGTCTGCGTATAGTGATATTTTATTATTTGAGCATCTATATTACTAAAAGTCTGATCTTGACCACTTTTGGCTCGCTGTGCTGTGATTTCCGAGAGAACGCCGCCACCTACGGCCGTCATTTTTGGCCAGCTCGCACAGTGCCCCCTCTCCCCCCCCCCCCCCCCCATCAATTAAAAATCAGAGAGATATTAATGTTTTAACAAATTCCCCATTCTCTCTGCTGCCCCTGCTGGAGGGATGGGGAGGGACAATAAAACCAGGAAGTGGTGTGCCTCACTCAGTCTCTGCAAGACAGAGGAACCAGAGGGTCATGTCTCTCTGGGCTCTGAATAGCACTGGATACATGTCTACTCAACTGTGAGTGCCCTTAATGTGTTTTGAAAATGAAAATATGGTTGGTTTGAAGTAAAAAGGCACTGCCTGCAAATGTTTGTTTGGGGGATTTGGGTTGAAGTTAAAAGGCACTACTGCTAATGGTGGCTTGGGTGCTTTGGCTTGAAGTGAAAAGGCACTACTGCAATGGGTTGTTTGGGGGATTTGGGTTGAAGTGAAAAGGCACTACAGCAAATGGTGGCTTGAGTGTTTTGGCTTGAAGTGAAAAGGCACTACTGCAAATGGTGGCTTGGGTGCTTTGGCTTGAAGTGAAAAGGCACTACTGCAAATGGTGGCTTGGGTGCTTTGGCTAACTTCCTGTTTGCACTGTATATTGATTTTAGATAAAACGCTACCACTTACGGCTGTGATTTTTGGCCATCTTACTCAGTCCCCCTCCGCTCAGCAGGCGCAGCAGATTCTTCCATCAATTAAAAATAAAAGTGTTATTAGTGTTTAACAAATGTTGAGAATCTCTCTCCTGTCATGAAGGTCACACCTTTTCCAGTGGGAGAGGGAGGGGTTATAAAACCTGGAAGTGTGGGTGTGGCTCAGAATCTGCAATGATGGGGGAGGAAGAGGTCACGACTCTGTCTGTGCTGTGAATAAACTGTTCACACTGAATGTCTACTGAACTGTGTGTTTGGAGTTTTGTGTGGTTTTCTGGTGGGTTTATGGTGGTTTCACCCTGCTTGAAATTGTATGAAACTGCATTTGAATGTGGTGGCCTTGCACCCTGCATGAAATGGTATGAAACTGCATTTGAATGTGGTGACGTTGCACCCTGCATAAAATGGTATGAAGCTGCATTTGAATTTGGTAGCCTTGCACCCTGCTTGAAGTGGTAGGAAACTGCACTTGAATTCGGTGGCCTTGCACCCTGCTTGAAGTGGTAGGAAACTGCACTTGAATTTGGTGCCTTTGCACCCTGCTCGAAGTGTTAAGAAACTGCACTTGAATTTGGTGGCCTTGCACCCTGCTTGAAATGGTAGGAAAATGGATTTGAATTTCATGGCCTTGCACCCTGCTTGAAATGGAATTTCAAGGAATAGCCATGAGTCAACTGCCAGCCCACCAGCCGCGAGTAAGCTGCCAGCACATCAGTCTTGAGGGACTGAGCTGCCACCCCAAGAACCCATACCAGCACTCCAGAAAGCCCCCCCCCCCCCCCCCCCACTGGCCACCAATATTGGAATTGGTGGAGAGGTGGAATATTGCATCAGGGGACCAGCCCTCCTGTGTGAACATGGGACCCAACGGGTCCCACTTAGTCTAGTTTTGTATTATAACCATGGATATTCAGATGTATTCTTATGTTTTCAGCTAAGGGTTCTATTACAAGAGCAAATAGTAGGGGTGATAGTGCACATCCCTGTCTATTGCCCCTGGATAGTTGACATTTCGGAGACAACATGTTATTAGTTAATATTCTAGCAGTCGACTTGTCATATAATAGTTTTACCTATGAGATAAAGTTCTCTCCCATTTGAAATTTTGGCAATACTTTGAAGAGGTAATCCCAAACCACTTGATCAAATGCTTTTTCTGTGTCTAATGAAATAATTGATAGGTCTTGCTCTTCAGTTTTGTATGAGTGCATTATATTAAACAGACATCCCAAATTATTGAATGAGTATCTTTCAATTCAATTTCAATTCAATTCAATCTTTAATTGTCGTTGTGCAGTGTACAGTACAGAGACAATGAAATGCAGTTAGCATCTCCCCAGAAGAGCGAACTTAGAATAATGAATGGTAAAAAAATATATATGTACAAACAGTATCAGTAGTGCAATTATACTGGGGGAAGGAGTGGCCGGGGGGGTGACTGGCAATCACCGAGGTGCAGAGTTAAGTATTGTAACAGCCGCAGGGAAGAAGTTGTTCCTGAACCTGCTGATCCGGCAACGGAGGGACCTGTAGCGCCTCCCGAATGGGAGGAGGGTAAACAGTCTGTGGCTGGGGTGAGACCAGTCCTTGACGATGCTGCGCGCCCTTCGCAGACATTGCTTGCTATGGACAGCCTCAATGGAGGAGAGTGAGGAACCGGTGATGCATTGGGCAGTTTTCACCACCCTCTGCAGTGCTTTCCGGTCAGAGGTAGAGCAGTTGCCATACCATACTGTGATACAGTTGGTAAGGATGCTCTCGATGGTGCAGCAGCAGAAGTTCACCAGAATCTGAGGAGACAGATGGACCTTTAGTCTCCTCAGGAAGAAGAGACGCTGGTGAGCCTTCTTGACCAGTGTAGAAGTATTGTGGGTCCAAGAGAGGTCATCAGAGATGTTGACCCCCATCTCTTGGGTATAAACCCTGTTTGATCCGCATTTATTAATTTGTTAACATATTCACTCAATCTTCTTGCTAAAGTTTTCGCTAATATTTTTTAATTTGTATTTAACAGTGCAATGGCTCTATATGAGCCAGGGTCTTCTAAATCTTTTATCTTTTTCAGGTATAAGTGTAATCGTTGGTTCTAATGTTTCTGGTAATGTTTGTTCTTTGAAAGCATGTGTATACAGTTTTTGTAACCGTGGTGAAATTATCTCGTAAAATCATTTATAAAATTCATTACCAAATCCATCTGGTCCTAATGTTTTACCATTCTTCAGTGAATTTCAAAGTCAAGTCAAGTCAAAAGAGTTTATTGTCATGTGTCCCTGACAGGACAATGAAAATCTTTCTTTGCATAGAAGGCATTGACTACAATTCTATACATAAATACACCCATGAATTAATAAATTAATAAAGTGCAAATAACAGATGGAGGGATATTAATGTTCAGAGTTCCGAGCCAGGTTTAATAGCCTGATGGCTGTGGGGAAGTAGCTATTCCTAAACCGGGTTGTTGCAGTCTTCAGGCTCCTGTACCTTCTAACTGAAGGTAGCAGGGAGATGAGTGTGTGGCCAGGGTGGTGTGGGTCCTTGATGATGCTGCCAGCCTTTTTGAGGCAGCGACTGATAAATCCCCTCGATGGAAGGAAGGTCAGAGCCGATGATGGACTGAGCAGTGTTTACTACTTTTTGTAGTCTTTTCCTCTCCAGGGCGCTCAAGTTGCCGAACCAAGCCATGATGCAACCAGTCAGCAAGCTCTCTACTGTACACCTGTAGAGGTTAGAGAGAGTCCTCCTTGACAGACCAACTCTCCGTAATCTTCTCAGGAAGTAGAAGCGCTGATGAGCTTTCTTAATAATTGCATCTGTTTTCTTGGACCAGGAAAGATCTTCACAGATGTGCACGCCCAGGAATTTGAAGCTCTTGACCCTTTCAACCATCGACCCGTTGATATAAACAGGACTGTGGGTCCCCATCCTACTCCTTCCAAAGTCCACAATCAGTTCCTTGGTTTTGTTGGTGCTGAGGGCCAGGTTGTTGTGCTGGCACCATATGGACAGTTGCTTGATCTCTCTTCTATACTCGGACTCATCCCCATCAGTGATACGTCCCACCGTGAGAATTTATTGTCTCTTCTATTTCCTTAATTGAGACCTGAGCTCCTTATTCCTCTTGTTCCAGCAGATTAAATTTTGGGAGGTTACAGTTATCCAAAATATGTAGAACTTTAGTACTATCTGCTGAAGTTTTAGATTTATATTTTCATAAAATTGAGCAAATCTTTTATTGATATCATTGGGTAATATCAATTCACCTTTATCTGATTTAATTTTTTTTAATCGTATGATCTTTTTCCCGCTTTTTCAATTGAAAATCCTGTTTTGTAATTTGAAATATTCTTATAACTTTTGCAGATAATATTCTGTTTAATTTAAATTTCAATATTGTTATTTTATGTGTTTACATATGGTTGGTTCTTTAGCATTATCTAGATCCAGTTGTCTAATTCGTTCTTCTAACTGCATTTGTTCATTCTTATTCTTTTTATTTTGAAAAGCTTGGTATGATATTGTAGATCCTTTGATAAATGCTGTAATATATTCCCATAGTAAAGAGGGTGAAATACCTGGGCTGTCGTTAGTCTCAAAAAAAAGTTCCATCTGTTGTTTTAGTTATATACCACCTTGTGGGTCGTTTAGAATTTGAGGATAAAACCTCAAAAACGATTTTTTATTTGGCATTCCTTCTAGTTTTAAGAAAAAAGTTAACGGGGAGTGATCGGAGATAATGCTATTATGATATTTAGGATTCTTTGTGTAAGGAATTAATTTCGTATCCACTAAAAAATAGTCGATACGTGAATAGGTTTTATGTACCATTGAGTAAAAAGAGTATTCCCAACTGGGTTAGCGATCCTCCAAATATCTGTTATATTTGTGTTTTTTATGTATGTATTTAGGAGTTCACTATTTTTAGATTTTATGTTACGCCTCTTTTGTTGTGCAGATTTATCCAGGTAAGGATCTAAAATGCAATTGAAGCCTCCCCCAATTATCACATTTTGATAAATTAAACTCTGAGATTATATTCAGGATTTTATTAAAAAATTGGGGTTATCAAAATTAGGCGCAAAAATATTTACCATTGTGATTGGGGTAAAGTGGATCTCTCCGGTAACTATGTATCTCCCCTCTTTATCTGTTATAATATTCTTTGATTTAAATAGCATACCTTTACGAATAATAATTGACTTGCTTCTAGATTTAGAGATGTTGTGAAGAATGATATGTTTGACCTATCCAATTTGCCTTAAATCTGGTCTGGGCTTGCAGTTTCAGATGTATTTCTTGTAAGAAGATTATGTATGAATTAAGTGATTTCAATTGTGCATAAATCGTACCCCTTCTAATTGGCTCATTAGCACCCCTTATGTTCCAGCTGCAAAACGTGATTCCTCCAATTTTCTTTTGTTTGTCTTCTTGCATTTTAAATTACTTTGATACCTTTAAGTATATGGTGCAACAAGATACCCCAGGACCCTAGGTGTTGGGTGGGCATTCGCGGCTACTAGCTTCTGTTGGTACATCCCTTTTAAAATTGTCCATAAGAAAAAAGACAAACAAGTGTGAAGTGGTGTAAAAATAAAATAAGTGATATTACAGTGTCTACAAATAACGACACTGTAAAAAAAAAGCCACCTATTGGTGGTAGTTATGTGTTTAGCGACTTACATTGATGTTAATATGCATTTAGCTCCGCTCCCTTGATAAACCTTGCAAAAGGGGATAGGGTCAATTCAAAACCGAGTGATATATAGCAAAATTACAATTTGTATATCTAATTAAGTCTTCAGATTGTCTACCATTTACTATATACTAACAGTTTTTACGTTTACTTTACATTCAGATCCCGGTCTCTTGTAATAGTAAACTGCTGGTTGGAAGGGATTAACCAGAATCAGACTCATGGGTATATGCCAAGTGTCTGAATCTCCTCCCCTCCACTCTGGCATAAATGGGACCTAATTTATTATATGGGTTAGTTTATTAGTGTGTTAATAATATATTTCATTATATTAAACTCATTGTCCTAAATCTGGACATTCATTAACGATTTGAAATAAACCCCCCCCTTCGCCTCCCCGGGGGAGTTAATCAGTATTACATTATACCGTTATACCAATTTGCATTAGATTCGATTGCTATTGCTATGTTAATTCAGTAGCTTCTGTGTTAGTATCAGATTAAAATTATAAAAGACTTTAATTCATAAAGTGTTATTTTCAAGCCCGTTTGTATTGATTTCTCCATTCAGCCGCACCCTTGTTTTTCAGTCTTTCATTCGAAGTGTAAAAAAGTATGTCCCTGAGTTAGCATTCCAAAGAAGGTAAGGTATCTAGACATCGCCTCGTGGAAAGCTTCGCCATCTTAGTCTTTTAAAAAGTCATATTCCTCAGCTTCCCCTCTGACGATATCTGTAGAAAAAAAAACCGTGTCCTGATAGTTGTGGTGATTTACTTAACCATTTATCCCTTTTACGATTTCTTGAGCACGTTTGTATGCTTCTTCTGGGTCAGTAAACGCACATTCCATATCCTTGCAAGTGATCCATATTTTTGCAGGATACATTATGCCGTATCTTACATTTTGAATTCCTTTCAGGACCTGTCTTGTCTTTGAAAACAAGTCTAGTTTTTTAGCGATTTCCACGGGATATTCTCTAAAAAATCTAAGGTTATCATCCCCAAACATCATATTCGTTCCGTATAGGATTTTTTTCATAATATCTTCCAAAGCAGAAATGTCATTAAATTTCACTATGATCTGTCTTGGAGGGGCTCCTGGCCTTGATTGAGCTCTTCGCACCCAATGTGCCACATCTATTTTCGGTTTGACAGGCAGGTTGAATACTTGTTTAAGTAAGTTGGCAGCGAACTCCCGAGGATCCTTTCCCTCCTTTCCCTCTGTCACTCCAACTATTCTTAAATTCTGCCATCTAGAACGTGCTTCCAAATCAAGGCATTTATCAGTCATTTTGGCCAGTTGCCCCAAGACACGCTCCTGATCTTTCCTCATTCTCTTCATATCTTCAGACATTTCTATCAACCGTTTCCATATCTTTCATAGCAGTCTTATATGCTGTAGTCGTTTTGTGAATAGAATAAAACTTTTCCTTGCAGTCTTTTTCCACCCGTTCAATTTTTGCAGTTAAATCCTCTTCAACATTATCAATGCATTTACTTAAATTACTGACAGTATCAATAATTTGCTGATTCCCACGCTTCATATTATCAGTCATACTTTCATTCAATGCAGAAATCTCGTCATGTAGCATAACAGCATAATCTTTCTTTAATGAATCTCTTATCGACTGCTTCATTTCTTCCATCTCTTTCTCCTTTGCAGCCATTTCGGAGGCTGATTCTTCGGAACTTTCTGATGTTTGCTGAGTTTTAGCCAATTATTTGAAAAGGAGTCTTGTGATGGGTCTGAGGACTTTGGGGAGCAATCCCTTTTTTCATTTAAAAATACCTTTATCCGCCATTATTTTCACAGCGATTTCTGATGATGTCACTAGCGTGACTTCAAGCTGCTCCGGTAAGTATTTTTTTATCGGTCCCGACTTCCAAAACGGCTTTTTAAGCAAATTCTCACATTTTCCAGGAGCGGAGCTAAATGCTGCGCCTTTTCAGTGTTCCATGGCGCCACTGGACGTCCCCTGGCCAGTAATGTTAAATGCCCGCCAAACTTCACAGCTATGTATCTCTGGCTTATTAAAAGTTGTCTGGCTTCTTAAAAGTGTCTCCACCCCTTCTCGCCCCTTCTCTCCCATTCTCCCCCCTCTTTTAAAGGACTTACTGTTCACTGTGCTTGCCGTCTTAACCTTCCTGTTCATCGCAGTGTGTGTGTCTGTATCACCTTGGCTTTGCACCGTGTGAATTTCAGACAGCGCTCCCCCCCACTTTCCCTGGCCCTCGCCTTTGCGATGTGTTTGGATGTGTGCTCCACTCTGACAGTCGCGTTCCAGTTCCCGGTTTTTCAGGCGAGTGCTGCGAACTTAACATTCGCCGGCAGTCTGCTGAAAAATAGCCCATGTGGGACAGGCCCTTTAATGTGTTGGATAGTGCTAGTGTATGGGGTTACCGTTGATCAGCATGGACTCGGTGGGGTGAAGGGTCTGTTTTCATGCTGTATCTCTAGTCTAAAGTCATACTAAATCGCCTCAATCTTTTTAGAAAGTAGAGGCATGGATGAGTTTTCTTTGATTGCATTAATATGCTGGGCTCAGGCCACCTTTTCAGAGATATGTATACCCAGAAACAATAGCAGAGACATGAGAACAGCGAACTATGTCGAAGGTGGAAGATTGGAAGAAAAACTTTCCCCTCAAACCCACAGCAGATCAGAGTCAGAGCTGACTGGGAGACATTAACTGGGAAGTTGGAGCTATATTTTTACAAAATGTTCTGTTTCAAGCATAGAATCCATAGTAGCTAAACAAAAGTGAAACTGATTGCTTCAGTTCTCTCAATTGCTTTGGGGTGGTAAGTATAAGGAACCCGAGGGACAGCTTTTTCACAGTGGTGGGTATATGAAATGAGCTGCCAGAGGAGGTGGTTGAGGCAGCCACTTTAACAACATTTAAAAGACATTTGGACAGATACATCATGAGAAAGATTTAGAGGAGTATAGGACAAATGCAGGCAAATGGGACTAATATAGATGGGGCATCTTGGTTGGCATTGGCAAGATGAGCCAAAGGATCTGTTTTTCATGTTGTATGGAGGATAATGGAGGCGGATGGAGAGGTAAGGAAGATCTTTTTTTTAATTCAAAAATAAACTTTGTTCTTAAAACTATCTGCTAGAAATACAATACAGCTGTGCAAGTCTTCCATTACATTCATAGTGTCATCAAGTCAACATATTCAATGTGTCATCCAACCAATACATTTGTTGTGTCATCTAACCAAAAAATTATATTTACAAATCATGATCTCTTTAAAAAAAACTTGCCGGTAGGGGAGGATCAATTTAACATTAACAGTAGAGAAGGAAGGTACAGAGAGCTTGCCTTGCACCTTGCTCGATATTGCTTTCCATTTAAGTCAATGGAAATGAAAAGTTGATTAGGCTCATAGATTAATGATGAACCCCAGCATCTGCAGGATAAAAATAATTTGCCTCCAGCCTTAATTTGCCAGATAGTTTGGCCCAGTTTTCACATGACAAGAAAAGCACATGAGAGGGTATACAAAATAGTGAATGCCAAATGTCCTCTTTCTGCACAATAATTTTGATTTAATTTAGCCAATTAACAGTAGCAGCACAGTGCTTAACCCAAGGTCCTTAGGCCACTTATGACACTATCACTACCACACTTGAGAAAATCTAATGCAGCTTTCAAAACTTCTAACAAGAGTACAATAAAAGCCATATCTCAACATTAATGTATGAATTCAAGGCAGAATCCAATTAAGCCAATTATGAGTGCCCTATTTTTGTTCCAACTTCTGCCATTGAGCTTACAAGCATTGCATCAAAACAAAAGTCTAACTGTTTCTACTGTTCGAGTTATTTATATTTAATCGGTGCTGCCTAAGAATTGAGTTGATAAAAGAGTCACCCTGGTCTGAACCATTCCCATAAACCACAGTCTATCCATTGGAATGCATACAAATTGGACTAAACCTCAGTAAACATCCCAATTAACTAGGTCAGCTGTGGCTCTGCCGGAAACACTCTCACCTCTAAGACAGATGGTTTCACATTCATGTTCCCTTTTGGAGAGCGAGATGATAGAGAATGCAGGCTGATGCTTCTGTGCAACACCAAGGGAGCAGAAGTGTGGGATGTGGCGTCTTTGGGATGAGGTGTGTTGGGTATACATTAAGAAGTCCCATGATACAATTCTGCAGAGTAAAGGAGCTCACCAGATAGACACACAAAGCTGGAGTAACTCGTCGGGTCACAAAGCATCTCTGGAGAAAACAAATAGGTGACTCTTCAGGTTGAGACCTTTCTTAAGACCATTCTTCAACAGTTATAACAAGGGTCTCGACCCGAAACGTCACATATTCTTTTTCTCCAGAGATGCTGTCTGAATCGGTCAGTTACGCCAGATTTGTATATCTGCAGTTTCTTCCTACACAAGGAGCTCCCCACATTGGTCCATCCAATATTAATACCTCAATCAATATAATTAAACACATGTTACTTGATCATTTAAGGGAGCTTGCTGTGTGCAAATTGGTGAATACATTTCCTTCTTTACAACTGTAAATGGACTTCAGAAAATACTTTACTCGTGGAGTCAACAACGTGGAAATGTATGTGTGCAGTTAAGGCCAAAGAGAGTGTAGGAAAGGTCACATTTAAACTAACAGGGCAGAAGGATGAGAACGAGTGCAAGGAACCAATGCAATGTCCCTCTGACATAAAAGGAGGACGGAAGCAAAAGGTAGAAGGAAGACAAAAAAAATAAACCCAAAAGCTTTATGCCTTAATGCGAGGTGCATTCGTAATAATGTGGATGAATTGAATGTGCAGTATGGAATATGATATATTTGGAATTACGGAGACATGGTTCCAGTTTGACCAAGGCTGGGAACTAAACGTGCAGGGGTATTCGATATTCTGGAAGGATAAACAGAATGGAAGAGGAGGTGGGGTGGAATTGCTGGTTAAAGAGGAGATTAATGCAATAGCATGGAGAGACATTAGCTTGGATGTTGTAGAATCGGTATGAGTAGAACTGCAAAATAGCCAAGGGCAGAAAATGTTTGTTGGAGTTGTATACAGACCACCAAACCACAGTAGGGAGGTTGGGGATAGCATTAAGCAGGAAATTAAGGATGCGTGTAACAAAGGTACAGCAGTTATAATGGGTGACTTTAATCTACATATCGATTGGGCCAACCAAATTGGTAATAGCCCCAATGAGGATTTCCTGGATTTTTTTACAGTATGTTTTTTTAAACCAATATGTAGAAGAACCGACTGGAGGACAAGCCATCCTGGACTGGGTATTGTGCAATGAGGAAGGATTAGTTAGTAATCTTGTTGTGCAAAGCCACTTGGGCAACAGTGACCATAATATGGTGGAATTCTGCATTCGGATGGAAAGTGACACGGTTAATTCAGAAACTAGGGTCCTGAACTTAAGGAAAGGGAGATTTTGAAGGTATGAGATGGGAATTGGCTAGAACAGACTGGAAAATTATACTTAAAGGGTTGACTGTGGAGATGTAATGGCAAAGATTTAAAGACCACATGGATGAACTCCAAAAATTGTTCATCCCTGACTGGCGAAAAAATAAAACGGGGAAGGCAGCTCAACCGTGGCTATTGAGGGAAATCAAGGATAGTGTTAAATCCAAGGGAAAGCCATATAAATTGGCCAGAGGAGGCAGCAAACCAGAGGACTGGGAGATATTTACAACTCAACAGAGGAGGACAAAGGGGCTAATTAAGAGGAAGGGGAAAGACCATGAAAGAAAGCTTGCTGAGAATATAAAAACACTCTAAAAGCTTATTTTGATATGTAAAAAGGAAAAGAATAGTGAAAACAAATGTAGGTCTCTTACAATCAGAGACAGGTGAATTCATAATGGGAAACAAAGAAATGGCAAAACAGTTAAACGAGTACTTTGGTTCTGTCTTCACCAAGGAAGACACAAACAATCTCCCAGAAATGCTAGGAGGCTGAGGATCTAGTGGGAGGGAAGAACTGAAGGGAATCCACATTAGTCAGGAAATGGTGTTAGGTGAACTGTTGGGATTGAAGGCAGATAAATCCCTAGGGCTTGATAGTCTGCATCCCAGAGTACTCAATGAGGTGGCCCTAGAAATCGTGAATGCATTGGTGTTCATCTTCCAGTGTTCTCTTAGTTTCTGCGGACTGGAGGTTTAGCCAATGTCATCCTACTTTTTAAGAAAGGAAGGAGAGAAAATAACGTGGAATTATAGACCCGTTAGCCTTACATCGGTAGTGGGGAAGATGCTTGGGTCGATTGTTATAGCAACGCATTTGGAAAGCAGTGACAGGATCCATCAATGTCAGCATGGATTTATGAAGGGGAAATCATGCTTGACTAATTTTCTGGAATTTTTTGAGGATGTAACAAGTAGAATGGATAAGGGAGTGCCAGTGGATGTGGTGTATCTGGACTTTCAAAAAGCATTTGACAAGGTCCCACAGAAGAGATTAGAGTGCAAAATTAGAGCACATGGTGTTGGTTGTAGGGTATTGACATGGATAGAGAACTGGTTGGCAGACAGGAAGCAAAGAGTAGGAATTAACAAGTCCTTTTCAGAATGGCAGGCAGTGACTAGAGGGGGTTCCGCAAGGCTCGATGCTGGGACCCCAGTTATTTACAATATATATTAACGATTTAGATGAGGGAATTAAATGTGACAACTCCAAGTTTACAGATGACACAAACCTGGGTGGCATTGTGAGCTTCGATGAGGATGATATGAGGCTGCAGGGTGATTTGGATAGTTTGGGTGAGTGGGCAGATGCATGGCAGATGCAGCATAATGGGATAAATGTGAGGTTATCTACTTTTGTGGCAGATTATTATCTGAATGGTGTAGGATTAGGAAAATGGGAGGTGTAACGAGACCTGGGTGTGCTTGTACATCAGTTTACTGAAAGTAAGCATGCAGCTACAGCAGGCAGCGAAGAAAGCGAATGGCATGTTGGACTTCATTGCGAGAGGATTTTAGTTTAGGAGCAAGGAGGTCCTACTGCTGTTGTACAGAGCCCTAGTGAGACCCCACCTGGAGTATTGTGTGCAATTTTGGTCTCCAATTTTGAGGAAGGACATTATTGCTATTGAGCGAGTGCACCGTAGGTTCACCAGGTTAATTCCCGGGATGGCAGGACTGACATATGATGAATGAATGGGTCGGCTGGGTTTGTATTCACTGGAATTTAGAAGGATGAGAGGGGATCTGTGGGTTGCTGCACCACTGTGTTACATTAGCTTCCCTACACATTCTGCCGTATGAATTCCCAGAATGAATTTTGCTGGTTTGCATGATCATCGTTCGAAAAAACAAGTTCAATCATCTTGCAATCGCGAAATTTGTCTAAAATTAGTGCACCTAGTGGATGGCTTGAGAAAATGCACCAAGTGTATGCTGATGTACTGAATGCATAAAGCTTGAATGAATTGCAATCGAAAACAGTGGAGAAACAGTGAAAAAGAGTAAAAATACCGCATTGCTGAAACAAGAGAAGTAATATAGAGAGTTCATATGGCAGAAGGATTATATAGTTTTGTTTTTTTGTGAATCAATCAACTTTGACCATAAAATCCAGATTTTAAATTACTTTGTTAAAGAAGGAACTGCAAATGCTGGAAAATCGAGGGTACACAAAATGCTGGAGAAACTCAGCGGGTGCAGCAGATTACTTTGTTCTCTTGGTCAATTAAATTTCTGGAAAATATCTTCCTTATCTTTTCACCTGATAAATTTTAGATTAAAAGACAAAAAAACATGAACTCAAATTTATGTTTTTCAAATGTATAATATGAACAAATGTGAAAAAGCAACATAGTCTGAAGAAGGGTCTCGACCAGAAACGTCACCCATTCCTTCTCTCCAGAGATGCTGCCTGTCCTGCTGTATTACTCCAGTGTTTTGTGTCTATCTTCTATAAGAAAAAGTAGTTAATTCTAAGCCTTGATTCTACCATGCCCGATCTTATCAGATAAACATAAAAATCATAAGTTGTGAACAGGTCACCTGCAACCCTCTTCCACATTTTATACTTTCCAAATGTTCTCAGGGGGCAGATGTACAGCTGATTTTACAGTAACTGAATGGTGGCCAAGCTAAACAAGTTCCACTGTATAAGCTTGTATTGCAACAAAGAAGGACACCACAACTCACTGACACGGTTTTCCCAGAGCAATTCTTCCACTGGACTGATCAAGGAATTATTTCATCAGTCTACTTCTCACAATGCCGCCTAATATCACCGCACCTAATTGTTCTTTCGTCTTGCCCACCGCTTCACGATCATCTTTGCTTTACAGAGCAGCATTAGTTGAGACTCCAACAAAGAAAAGCAAAGAGGCTTAGCATACCTCAGCACTGCAGATTAAACTAGTTCTTTAAAGACGCCACAGACCGTGATCTCGACTTGCCCTGGAAGAAATTTTTAAAAATCACATAAGCCAAGGTTACCGGAAATTTGAAAATAAAAATCCTTTCTTTTCCTGGGGAGCTAAGTTTTTTTTCAATTAATTGCCCTCTTCTGTGTTCTCGCACGACTGAACTGTGGTTCTTCACTCCCTAATCCTGTCATGATATTATTTACTTTCCAATCACTGTGCTCATTTTTTCTTCTTCTCTTAAAGGCAACCCATTCCTGACAAGGACCAAGATCAGCTGCCCTCAGGATCGTCTCCATTCCTCCCACGCCAGATGATGGCATGCCAGCCTTGATCCTAAGACTTGATCCTTAACTCACAGGCCTTCCACATCTAATCCTAGTGAAGACTGGTTCCATCCCTCTTCAATTTATTTTGCTGCAATGTAAATCTCAACCAATTAGTTTCCCACTGGGGAGGAGTTAAACTACAAGGCCAATAGTTAACTGTTCACTTATTATCAATGCCACGACAAATTATGAGGTCACAACAACTTCAATCAATGTGATAATGTAGCTGGGCAAAGCAAGCAGATGACAATGCCCAGAATCCAAGCTCCAAATCTATCATACAAAGTAATGGGCTTCACACTAAATTAAATATCCTCTATCAACTTACGCTCATGACATAGCACTATCCTCCTACAATATAGTAAATAACAGGCCACATTCTATATCTTGGGAGCCACCTATTAGTGAATGTGGATATCATAATGAAATTCACCAGTGCCTCCAGAGTGCTAGCACTAACTTCATTGTCAGCGAAAACGAGTGCTTAGTTTTTAGTTTACAGTTGAAACAGGCCCTTTGACCCACTGAGTCCACTCCGACCAGCGATCCCCATACACCAACACTATCCTACACGCTAGGGACAATTTTACAAATGTTATTGAAGACAATTAACATACAAACCTATACATCTTTGAAGTGTGGGAGGAAACCGGAGCACGTGGAGAAACCCCACACTGTCACGGGGAGAACGTACAACTGTCAGGGGGAGAACTTTGCGTTGTTGTTCAGTGGGGGGCACTGCAACCCGGCAGCCCTGTCAGCAGCATGTTCTTTTTTTTTCAACTTTTTTTGTTTTTTAGTATGTTTTAGTGTCTGTTTTTAATGTTTCTTTGTGTGTCTTGTGTGGGGGGGGTAAGGGGGAAACCGCTTTGGTCGCCTCCTCCACGGAGAGGCGACTTTTTCCATGTCGCCAACCCCGTGGCCTAACATCGAGGATCGGGCGGCCTTTCCCGGAGACGCGCCCGGTGCTTCACCTGCAGGCGCAGCGCGAACTCTCGGCGTGGAGCGGGCGAGCCCTCGCCGGAGGGGAGCACTCAGTTCGCTGGCCCGCGGCAGCTGGCAGCCTGAAGCCGCGGTCTGCAGAGCTTCAGCCGGCGTGGCGTCCATAGCCTGGGATCCCTCGTGGGAACCAAGGGGAAGAAGAGCTCCAACTGCCAGACCGCGGTCTACTTCTACCGCGGGCACGGCGGGGACTTACTTACCATCAGGAGCGGTGTCCTTCGCCAGGGATCCCTGGAGAGGAGCTCCAGACCGCCGGCCCTGCAGTCTGTGTTGCTTCTGGCTGCAGCACAAACTTTAAATCTACGACCGCCGGCCTGTGGCCTATACCAGCCTGAAGCCGCGGTCTCCGGTGGGGAGGCACCGATTCAGGACTTACCCGGACTTTTTACCTTGTCTGCACATCTGGACGCCCACAGCGATGGCTGCGGAGGGTGGAGATCCCGTCCATGGGGGAAAATTGAGGAGGACTGTCCAAATGTTGTGCCTTCCACCACAGTGATGAATGCTGTGGTGGATGTTTGTGTTAACATTTTATTGTGTATTGTGTGTTCTTTATCATTGTACCGCTGCTGGCAAATTCATTTCACTTGCACTTTATGTGCAGTGTGATGAATAAAACCATATTGTATTGTATTGTATTGTACAAACTCCATACAGCCAGCACACATAATCAGGATCGAACCATGTTCCTGGCACCGTATGGCAGCAATTCTTCCATGCCATCCTAAAGTGTTTGAAGAACTCAACGTGAAACCCAGCACAAAACTCACAATCTATTGTTCAACAAAGATTCTTGCCCTCCCTGCTTCTGAGACATAACTGTGGGGTGGAAGATTGCAACCTTCACGTGGTCCGCCCTGTTTCGACTAATGCAATCAACTCGACGTGCACAAATGGAAGATCAAATAGAACAAGTTGTCCAACAACTTTAGGCTGTGCACGCCACACGAAAGAAGAAGAAGAAGACATAACTATCTACATCAGACATCTCATGGCTCTGCAAACATACCACCAATGGTTTCTCTGCAAATCCTTCCTATCCATTGGGAGAATAAGTGTATCAGGTCACCATCAGCGAGATCAAGTCCCTAATTAGGCCAGCTCTGAATGGATGACTCATGCCACTTGCATGTGTGACACCACAGTATCATAGAAACATAGAAATTAGGTGCAGGAGTAGGCCATTCGACCCTTCGAGCCTGCACCGCCATTCAATATGATCATGGCTAATCATCCAACTCAGTATCCTGTACCTGTCTTCTCAGTATCCTGTACCTGCCTTATCAAAACGCACACTCTATTCCAATTTCTGTCACACCATGAGTTTACCAAGAAGATAGAGGAAACAATGCAAGGATGTCCACAAGAGAGATACAAGAGACTGCAGCACTAGAATTTGGAGCAAAACATCAAATTGATGGAGAAACTCAGTGTAGGGAAAGCGATTGTCAACATTTTGAATGGAGACCCTGCATCTGGAATGAGAACCATCTTTTGCCCACATGCACACTTTCAACTCCATTGCTCCCATCCTGGTTCCATCTGCCGATCATTCCTCACTCATCATCAGTCCCTGGAAGTCTCTGTCTCATCCCTCCCACTTACTACCGCACTCTCAGACCCAATGCAAGGCCTTGACACAAAACAAAGTTCTTCCTGTGGTTTGTTTTTTGTTACAAGAATATTTTCAAAACATCCTTGAAATAACGCAACTTTCTTATTGATCAAGAACTCCCATGGGCAATGATCAGTAGAGAAGGAACATTTAAGATGGAATTGAGAACTTTGAGAACATTTGTCAAGTACACATAGAAGCCCAACCTAACCACCTCTATCCACCTACCCCATGTAGAATGATTCCCTGTCATTCTACATTGACTTCATCATTAACCTCAGAATCTACAGTTCTGGAGTGGAAGCAAGTCATCCTCTTCCCCAAGGAGTCAACTAGGAAGCTGAAAAATTATATCATTCAGTGACATAATTCCAAGGAAGGTCCCAATGAGAGAAGCTACAATATGTTATTAAAAAAGGATGAAATAATTCCCATCCTTAACTGACAGTTACAGTAAAAGAGCACCATTCATCAAGGGACAATGGTTAAGATAAACAAGCTGGACTGATTTTCTCTTCATTTCTAATGCTCCCTAATTCCAACGCAGATCAACCAATTAAAAAAAAGTCACAAATCATCAACGTACATCTAAATTTATCATCTGTATGTCTTCATAAAATTAATTTGGTTTCCATTTAATTTCAAATGGAACTAGTAAATTATTTGGGTCTCAACCCAAAACATCACCTATCCATATTCTCCAGAGATGCCGCCTGACCTGGTGAGTTACTCTAGCACTTTTGTGTCCTTTTGTGTAATAACCAGCGACTGCTGGGTTGTAAGCCTAGGCCTACAGGATCTCAAGGATAAATATCACCAGCAATCTGTGTGGAAATCACTGTGACCCCCTGGGTTTCTTCTGGGTGCTCCAGCTTTCACCCAAATCCCAAAGATATGTGAGCTTTTATGTTAATTGGGCTCTCTAAATTGCCCTAAATAATATGTGTGAAAGTGGGTTAACATAGAACAATAGTATGAAGTTCCTGCGATCTGAACTAAATTTACTCTGTTTCCCTCTTCATTGATCTAGCAGATCGGCTAACTATTTTGGACAACTTCTTCCCTGCTAGTATTGAACTCTTGCATGGACCTCCCATATTCCCAATCTCTAAATCTATCACGTTGCAGCCCTTGCACATTTGTTATCTGCAATTTCTCTGTAGCTGTAACACTATATTCTGCCCTTTCTCTTTTGCACTAGTTCTATGTTATCCCACTTTCCCATCCACTCATTACACACCAGTGGCAACTTACCCGAGTCCAATCAACATGTAAACTTTAGTCTTTAGTCAAAGGGTGGTGAAACTGTGGAATAAATTGCCACAGACTGCTGTGAAGACCGAGTCATTGTATATTTTTAAAGCAGAAATTGACAGATTCTTGATTAATAAGGGCATCAAAGGTTATAGGGAGAAGGCAGGAGAATGGGGTTGAGATGGACCGGTAGATCGGCCATGATTGAATGGTGGGGTAGACTCGATGAGCCAAGTGGCCTAATTCTGCTACTATAATTTATGAACGTATGAAATATAGTCAAGAGTCAAGAGTGTTGTATGTAACCTACCACGCAGTGCATTGCATAGGCCATCAGATGGTCATGCCCATTCTGCAACTTCAGAGTTCATGGCCAACGTCAGAATGAATTCTCGCCTGGTGGTTCAATCCTAGCAAGTAATTAAAATGTACACCGCAAAGGAGACGTTAGAAATAATCTATTTCCTAATAAAGTTACTGGATCCTCAACATAAAATGAAATGTCTGAAAGGATTATGTTGATAGCAGCAAGATAAAGTGTCCACATTCGAATTTTCTTTGAAGTAACTTTGTTTCAAATATATAATTTATTCATAATATGAACACATTATGAGGCACATGCATCTATACATTCATTGTACCATCAATTCAATACATTCTGCTGTAATGTCTCAAACTACTGCCATCATACCTTCAGCAGCTAAGGCCCATCTTAGTACAAATAAATCCAACTTGCACGCTGAGCAGACATCACAAGGAGAACTGGCAGGATAGCAATCGAGAAAGGCAGTGTGCGCAAAAGCTTTTCTTCTGTGCTTGTAAGATGCTATTGCATGGGTTAAAGTGAGGCTGATTGCCCTGACTAAAGTTTGATTTATATCACCTCTCCTCACTCTTTTTCTCCAAGGCCAATTCATTCAAAGGCAAAGAAGAAACAAGGAATGGCAGATCCTGGTTTACACAAAGGGACATAAAGTACTGAAGTAACTCACTGGGTCAGTAAGCATCTCCAGAGGACATGGATTGGTGACATCTGAAGAATCCCAACCCAAAACATCATTTAATTCATGTCCTTCAGAGATGCTGCCTGGCCCTCTGAGATACTTCAGCACTTTGTGTCCTATCATTCAAAGGTGATATTTTCTTTTTTCTTCACCTCCTCATCATCCTTCCTCTTAGGCAGTCCCTCGGAATCAGAGACGACTTGCTCCCACTCTGTTTTTGCTTTCACTCATCGAGTGATTGATGAGGCCAATGAGTGGATGGTTTGTGAGGTGGTGCATTCTGTTTGTTGTTTACACTGGGCTTTCAGATGATCCTGGTGTGTGGACTTCAGATTCGCATAACCTTCCTGAATGCTACTTCCCCACTTGAGCAATTGTGGGTCAGAGGTTCCCCAGAGTCAGTGGGAAGCATATTTTCAAGGAGGATTTGAGCACATTTGAGGGTGACACGATGGGGCAGCTGATAGAGCTCCTGCCTCACAGCGCCAGAGACCCAGGTTTTATCCTGACCTCGGAAGCTGTCTGTAAATAGTTTGCACATTCTCCCTGTGACCGTGTGGGTTTCCTCTGGGTGTCCTCCAGTTTCTTCCCATATCCCCAAGAGTTTTGTGTGTTTATTGGCCTCAGTAAATTACCCCTAGTGTGTCAAGTGTGTGGATGAGAAAGTAGAATAACATAGAACTGGTGTAAATGGGTGATTGAACGTCCGTGTTGACTTAGAGGACCGAAGGACCCGTTTCCATGCCATATCTCTCCACTAATACATCACGTCTTTTCTTCTGTAGTGACAATCTCTTGCTGTGAATGTAGTGTCTGTTTTGGGAGCCTGATCTTGGGTATGACACCTATGTAAACTGTCCTACATAGTTAACCAAGTACAGTTACTCTGTGCAGACAGCTCCCGTTGTCTGGATCTAAGCGGTCTCTAGCGCAGTAAGCTAGCAGCTCTACTGCTGTGCCACTGTGCTGCCCCTGGGTTAAAATGTTTTCCCTCAGCTTTCCTCTCATCCGTTTACTGATTACTTCAAATTTACGTTCCCTCCCCACCAACTTTTACACCCTCTACTAAGGAAAATAGACACACTGATTTACTCTTGCAGCCCTTTAATTGTCTACATTTCAGCCTGAGTGCATCTGTTGCAGAACATGGGATGGAATGCATTAAACCTAGACTATCGAGGTGATTCTTAATCCCGCTTGCACAGTTCTCTTCAAGTGGAACATTTATCCAGCTACTCCAAATAACAGAATTATTGCCACTATTGATGGGGCAACTATGAGGTTCTGCAAGATCCAAAGGGGACTTGGCACAATGAAAGATTAGGGTGTGCTTCATCTTTTGGGAGAATTCGTGCTTCATCTAAAACAAGTGCATGACTTCAAAATAAAACATTCTAGAAATTCTAACATTTTAGATGTGACGGATGGTTTGGTTTCTCCACTCTGGATAAACAAGGAAGTTAGATCATTGAATACAGTAAACCTTCATTATAGACCACAGGGAGGGGAATGGTGTCCATTATTGCAGATTCTCTGCTATAACCGAATTAGGTATTATCATGATGACACCCGATGACATTTAGAATCACACAGTATGTGACTTAATCTATTGAGATGCTAAGATCTGGAATTCCCTCTGTAAACCTATGGGCCATATGATCATGGAGTCAACTTTCCGTAGCAGAGGATGCGAATCTAGTTGAGGAGGGATATAGATTTAAAGTAATCAATTCTGCATTGACGCTATGGTCCTTCAGCCCACCAAGTCTGCGCTGACCATCACACACACATTTTCACAAATCCTACACAAATCTCTTTTTTTTTAATGTTCCCAGTATTCTTAAAAATGCCCCCCAGTTTCTACCTTTCACCCACATACTAGGGCCAATTTACAGCAGTCACAGGCTGAATGTGCAAACTCCACACATACAGCACCTGAAGTCAGGTTGAAACCTAGGACTCTTAGCATCGTGAGGCAGTCTCTCTTCAACCGTGCCAATGTGCTGCCCACCTCTCCTGCTAGGGCCATTCTTAAAATCTATTATTTCATCAAGCCTTTGATTATCCATCTGATTACGACTTGTCAAACTGGGAATTATGAAAGCACCTTGAATTTATCTAGTAGTTGGTGTTCTCAAATTTCATCATGATGCTTAAGGTGACCATTTGCCCTCTGGGTCCATGCTGGAAGTTAGGAGCAATCCTATCAATCTCTTTTCACCCACTTACATAACTCTGTCACTTAATTCTCTCTCACATGCATATGAATTCCATCAATTCTCCTTTCAGCCATATATCTTAGGGATAACTTACAGCGGCCAATTAACATAACTACCAGCATGTCTTTGGGACAAGGGAGGAAACCAGGGCACCCAGAGGAAACCCACGTGGTCACAGCTGGAATCAGCAAACTGCCCACAGACACCAGTGGAGGTCAGGATTGAACCCAGGTTACTGGAGCTATGAGGCTGCGGCACGACTTGCTGTGTCACTCTGCCACCCATTTTATACATCTTGACTGGACAAACTAATAATGAAGTTTAGAGATTGGTTTAATGTCCAAGTGTATGTTCAGGTTCAGTGACGCGCATTTTATTTCTGCCTGACTGAAATCCCAAAAGCGTAATTTAATTTCATTCATATTTTCCCTCTGTTACTGTCATGATATTAATTCAATAATGACATCTTTAATGATCAGCTTTTAACTTCTTCACGCAAGAATTATTACAAGCTCGATAAATCCTCCCCCAACTAATCATTTATGTCCAATGTAATGGTGCTTGCTCAGTGTTTTCTCCTAGACCCATACATCCCAACCAATGCAAGTTTTTGACAAGTACTTAAAATATGAATCAAAGCAATGTTATTGAAGGCCTTAATCTTTTTAGATTAATGCTAACCACTGATGTTGACTCACAATGTCAATATTACAATAACAAGCCTATGATTTGCACCAGGTGATATTTTATTAAATTATTTAAGTACTGCACTCAATAAGAATCAGTTGTCAGGAAAGAAATACTGCTGAGTGATTCAGAGAGTGTGGAAATATTGAGCAGACATGAAGACAGGGCTTATGGTTCAGGCGAGAATCACTACCTACCCCCCCCCCCCCCCCACCCCCCCCCCCCCCCCCCCCGAGGAGATGACTCAGATATGATGGACCGAATGATCCCCCTGCTAAATGTTAATATTTCAAGTCAGGGCTGGAAAATTGAACACACTCTATTGATTCCACATTGCCAACATTAAACTCCCATGCAAAGCTCAAACCTGAAGTAACAGCTGGGTCAATACGGGTCATTAGTTTACGGGGACGCATATACATTGTTATTGACATGCTGGAATTCTAGGGGCGAGTTTTAAAGGGAAGTGGATTTGGTCTGGTTCAACAATTACCTAATTTTACCTCAACTGTAAGTGCAATGTTAGGGCAATTTTACCTATACACTCCCAGTTGAAGACAGTTGACACAGCAGTCCTGAAGAAGGGTCTCGACCCGAAACGTCATCCATTCCTCTTCTCTCCAGAGATACTGCCTATCCCCGCTGAGTTACTCCAGCATTTTGTGTCTATCTTCTGTGTAAACCAGCATCTGCAGTTCCTTTCAACATACTTCCCGGGTACACCTGATCTGTTTTGTCTGTCACCTGTTCACTTACCTACAAGAGACAGGAATAGGTCGCATAGCACCTCAAGCACAGCATGGGCAATCTGATAATGGCTTTAGCTCTAATTTCTTGCCCAATCCGCATAATCCATTAAACCCCTCCTAGGATTATAATTTATCTCATCCTCGGAGGTAGAGATACCTAAACGCAATTTACCGTGGCCAATTAACCGGGGCAATCAGCATGTCTTTGGGATGTGGGAGGAAACCCTACATGATCCACCGCTTAATACTGGATGCCTTTCCACCATCAACAGGCCTCAAATCAGCAATGTTATGAAGTGCACGCTGGTTATCTGGACCTCTGCTCAACCTAGTTCTCAAGAAATATGATACAACCTAGGACAAAGCAGTCCACTTGATTGACTTCACATCCAACAATCTAATGATCATTCCTTCTGCCACAATGCAATGCACCTACAAAATATTCTTATTTTATCTATTCCAACAGCTCCTCTCAGACACATGGCCTTTACCTCCTAGGAGAAAGGTTGGTGGGAAAATAGCAGCACCATTATCTGAACTTTCTCCACCCCACCCCAAACCCATTCTGCATTCTATCGCCGGCCATTTTAACTGTCCTGAGTCTAAATCCTGGAACTCCCTGTCAACATTCTGCAGTAGGACTATGACAGTTCAAGAAGGTGGCTAACCACAACTTTCTCAGCAGCAATTAGTGATAGGCAATAAATACTGGTGTTGCAGTATTGCTCACATCCTGGGAATTAAACATTAACCTAGACTGCCTGGCCAGACCCTGTCTATTTTTGCCACAAATCATTTGGAGTTTCTTGAATTCAGTTTTCCTTTCAACAAACCCCTTTTTAGCACCAAAATCAACACCATTGACCTCATGGATACCAACATCAACCTTTTCTTTAATATTTTCACTGGATGTCTTTAAGTCATTAAAAGGGGTTCCACCATTATTTCTAAATTTATAAAACTTTGACCTTTATTGCCAACATCAGTCGTATCTAATTTAAAAAAATCAAATTCGTTAAGAAGCTGACAAAACAAAACGTTATCTTGACTGAGGCCTCCCCTCAAGCTTCTTTCAAACACTATCATTCACACTGGGATTAACTTAACTAGAACCAATACCACTGACACAATACAACTCTCATCACTGGAATTACTTGATTTATATTGTGCTGGTGGTGGGGTTCTGTCCTGCAGCTGAATGTTTGATCCCCGATGCATGTCGTGACCTGGACTAAGCACCAATCATGCAATGCCAGTAGTGAATCAACATTCTGCATATGTTTGGACAGCAACAGCATTGCAAGGGCTTTGACCTTTGTAACATGGTAGCCAACCTGACCGCTGCTGCAAATGTGCATGCACGAGATACCAAATATGAAACAAATTGTCTCCAATTGCACCCAGCCAACAGGCGCCGTGCAGCCGAATATCGCTTCCAATGAACAGATCGGTAAGCAGCAGGAACTCAACCATTGGTACTGGTTACAGTGTTAATTTGGCTTTAAACAACAATCAACCAAAAAAGGCAATCGGCTTCAATTAAAAAATAAGTTAATTGGGGAGCATTTCCTCTGATGTTCTTCCATGTTATCAATAATGCACTGGACAGAATATTATATTAATGGTAGTTACTGCTGCCAGCATGACGATACAAAAACATTATACCACCATAAAACAACATCTCATCCATTAGTTTTTTACCCTGTTACATTTACAATGCCAAATTTAGGATTTAAAAAAATCAGCAGACTTTTTTTTACCTGTGCATTATGAGTCAAATGTGAATACTAAGCACTGAGATTGCTGTGCTGCTCAGAGTAATGGCTTCTATTTATAAATTTCATTTAATTTGGGGAGAAAATTGATTCAAGTTGAACTCTTTTTTAGTGTTTGCTTGTACACAAGGAGAGATGAAGTGGAGAGAACTTTGAACAATGATACTTTGTATTGAAACCACATTGGGATCAAATAGATCCCACCAATTTAGGACCTGGTACATAAACCAAATCTTGCACTTTTAGCAATGGGAAAAAATAATTAAACGTGTAATGTCTAATTGGGCATTTGAAATCCCAGGCCACTTTTGCATGAAGATGTTACATTATTTCACCCAGAGAGTTGTGAATCTGTGGAATTCTCTGCCACAGAAGGCAGTGGAGGCCAATTCACTGGATGTTTTCAAGAGAGAGTTAGATTTAGCTCTTAGGGCTAAGCGATACGAGGGATATTGGGAAAAAGCCAGAATGAGGTACTGATTTTGAATGATCAGCCATGATCATATTGAATGGCAGTGCTGGCTCGAAGGGCCGAATGGCCTCCTGCACCTATTTTCTATGTTTCTATGTTTTTTATTTTTATGTGACCCTCCCCAAGACCAACCCTCCACAACACACACATAACAACACACTTCTTCCTGTCTTCATACATTTCCTGCTCAAGTCCCATACATTAACACATTTGTTTTCTGAATGAGATGTTAAGTTTGCAGTTCTGGCTTCACGTACCTTAGGAATTAGACAAGCCTTTTAACCTTTAGTCCTGTTTTTCCTCTTCTCTTGAGCCACAAGGATATAAAGCCCATAATTAACAATTTCTTTATTGCTCCCCCATTGGTAATTGCTTTGTGTATCCAGCAGCTGCTCAAGACCAGAAATTATTCAGCCTAACCCCACCCCCACCCCACTTACTGACCCGAATGCTCTTTAAATTAAACTAAAATTTCTGATATTACAACCAAGAATCTCTTTGCCCTTTGCAGACAACTTTGGATCTAAAAAAGTGCACTGCACAACATAACCAATGGCAATCACTAACCACACTGTAATATTTCCACTATCCTGTCGTAGTGCAAGGCAAGGAATAAGGCGGCCAGCCATTAGATTATCAAGTATCATGAAACTGTCTGCAACTTCAAAGGGATGCAGAGAAAGGAAACCATGCTTTATCAAGACTGTAACTGCACTGTGATTATCTTTCATGTCACCCAGATGTAGAGCAGTGTGGGGAATAACTGGGGTCTGAAATAATAGCAGAGTCTGAAACCACCAGCTAATGGAAAATATAAAAGCAGCATTTTACTTGGAACGTAAATCATTAGTTTTGGGTCAGATATTGACAATAAGCAGGCTCTCAAGTGTGCTAACTGCAAATCCAACAATTCAATATGTGTATGCATCTACGCTCTGTGAGCATCTTATTGATAAGAAGCACAAGTTGATCTTTTTTTTGAAACATGGTTTTCACTGGGTCAACAGATTGTTAATAGTCTGTCAAAGAATGATGCATTGATTGTCAGTAAAACTCCTGAGATGTTTGTCCTCCAGTATTCCCACTAGCACTGTGCCAACAGGCTGAGTCAGAAAAATGGCTTTACAGCAAGCAAATAAACAACAATCCTTTCGAACAAAACACTACCCAGTGACATCATTTCCTCTGGGTATACAACGTATCTATCTATAGAATAAGAAATGTTGTGCTTGGCAAATTTCCCATGTGCCCAGAGTGTGCGAAGCAGGGTTTGCTTTTAATTGACGCAACACAGTTGTTCAAAATGCAAAGAAGGATCCCATTCCTAGATGCTTTTCATTTCCACGATCTTCCTCGTGTTACTACATAAATGAAATGTTGATGACAAGGCAAAACAAATTTGCTGGACATACTCAACAGGTCAGGCAGCTGCTGTGGAGAGAAAAAGAAACAGAGTAGAGGTTTCAGGTCGATGAATTCTCCACCATAACTGGGCAAAGTTAGAATTAAGATGAGCTTTAAGATGCAGAGAGATGGGAAGAACGGGGGAAAAAAAAGGGAAGCTCAGTGATGGCAGCCGAGGAGAGATGGAATTGAAGAAAGGAGTAACTACAGAAGGTGAAAGAGATAGGAATGCGAAAGAAACTAATGATTGCAACACAAAAGACTCTAGGTGCTGGAATTTTGAACAAAAAACAAAGTGCTGGAGGAACTTAGCAATCCAGGCAAACTGGACAGATTATATTTTGTTTCAGCAAAGGAAATACGCAACTTCTTTCATCTGAAGAAGTGTCTCGACCCGAAACATTGCCTATTTCCTTCGCTCCATAGATGCTGCCTCACCTGCTGAGTTTCTTCAGCATTTTTATCTACTTTCAATTTTCCAGCATCTGCAGTTTCTTCTTACATATGGTTCAGGATCCTTCAACAAACTGAAGGGGTGGAGGGGAGAAACCAGGGTAAAGAGGGAAGGGGAAGGGGTGGTGGGAAGTGAGAGGTAGATGTGGAATCAGATGAAGAAGAAAGAGGAGGGGGGACTATGGGTAAATAACATGGGGAGAGGGAAAGAGAGGGGATAAAAAGGAAAAGGGGATGGAGTAGGGAGAAGTGGGAGATGAATGAGAGGAGGAGGGACAATGACTAAGTAGGGGGGGATGATTGATCTATTGTGTTTTATGACAGTTGGCAGAACAATTTATCTCCTGGGATAAATAAAGTTCTATCGTATCGTATTGTATCTAGACAACGTGTGAATGGGATGATTTTGAGACATTGTTGAATTTAGTATTAAATCCAGCAAACTATAATAGATTCAGCTGAAAGAATTTGTGTTAAACAATAGACAACAGACAATAGGTGCAGGAGTAGGCCATTCGGCCCTTCAAGCCAGAACCACCATTCAATGAGATCATGGCTGCTCATCCCAATCAGTACCCCGTTCCTGCCTTCTCCCCTTAACCACTGACTCCGCTATCTTTAACAGCCCTATCTAGCTCTCTCTTGAAAGTATCCAGAGAACCGGCCTCCACCGCCTTCTGAGGCAGAGAATTCCACAGACTCACAACTCTCTGTGTGAAAAAGTGTTTCTTCATCTCCGTTCTAAATGGCTTACCCCTTATTCTTAAACTGTGGCCCCTGGTTCTGGACTCCCCCAACATCAGGAACATGCTTCCTGCCTCTAGCGTGTCCAAACCCTAAATGTTTCAATAAGATCCCCTCTCATCCTTCTAAACTCTAGAGTATATAAGCACAGCCGCTCCATTCTCTCAGCATATGACATTCCCGCCATCCTGGGAATTAACCTTGTAAACCTACGCTGTACTCCCTCATTAGCAAGAACGTCCTTCCTCAAATTAGGGGACCAAAACTGCACACAATACTCCAGGTGTGGTCTCACTAGGGCCATATACAACCGCAGAAGGACCTCTTTGCTCCTAACTTCAACTCCTCTTGTTATGAATGCCAACATGCCATGCCACTGCCTGCTGTACCTGCATGCTTACTTTCATTGATTTCCCCTTTGTAAATCCATGCTGACTCGGACCAATCATGTTACTGCTATCCAAATGTGCCGCAATTTCATCTTTTCTGATTGACTCCAGCATCTTCCCCACCACCGATGTCAGGCTAACTGGTCTATAATTCCCTGTATTCTCTCCTGCCTTTCTTAAAAAGTGGGATAACATTAGCTGCTCCCCTATAATCCACAGGAACTGATCGTGAATCTAGAGAAGATTGGAAAATTATCACCAATGTGTCCACGATTTCTAGAGCCACTTCCTTAAGTACCCTGGGATGCAGAGCATCAGGCCCTAGGGATTTATTAGCCTTCAGTCCCATCAGTCTACCCAACACCATTTCCTGCCTAATGTGGAATTCCTTCAGTTCCTCCGTCACCCTAGATTCTCTGGCCACTAGTACATCAGGAAAATTGTTTGTCTCCTCCTCAGTGAAGACAGATCCAAAGTTCAACTCATCTGCCATTTCCTTGTTCCCCATAATAAATTCACCTTTTTCAGTCTTCGAGGGTCCAACTTTGGTCTTAACTAATTTTTTCCTCTTCACTTACCTAAAGAAGCTTTTACTATCCTCCTTTATATTCTTCGCTAGCTTACCTTCATACCACATCTTTTCTCCCCGTATTGCCTTTTTGGTTATCTTCTGTTGCTCTCTAAACATTACCCAACCCTCTTGCTTCCCGCTGATCTTTGCTACGTTATTCTTCTTCTCTTTTCTTTTTTACTGTCCCTAACGTCCCTTGATACCAACAGTCGCCCCTTACCCCCCTTGAATCTTTCTTCCACTTTGGAATGAACTGATCCTGCACCTTGAGTATTATTCCCAGAAATACCTGCCATTGTTGTTCCTTTGGAACAGTGGAGGAGTCGAAGGACCTAGAATACAGACTCGGATTAGAACAAAGAATTAAAGTAATGTGTGAGTAGACAGTCAGGGTCGCCCCTGCAGACTGCGTGGAGTATTTCTGCAAAGTGGTATCGCAGTTTATGTTTGGTCTTTCCAATGTAGAAGATCCCGCATTGCGAGCAACCTATGTGGTTTATATAAAGGAATAGAATTAATCTACAAGTTATTTTGGCTTATTACCCATGCCCCTTATAAAGCATTAGAGTTATAAAATCAAACAGCAAGGCCCATTCATTCTGTATAGATCATCGAGCACCCAGTTACACAAATCCCACTTTATTCTCTCTGCATTCCCGTCTACTTTTCCACAGATTCTATGACCCGTCTACACAGTAGGAGCAGTTTGCACTGTCAAATATACTTCCCACCAACCCACAATGTGGGAGGACACTGGGGCAATCCCACGTGGTCACAGGGAAGGCATGCAAACTCAGCACAGACAGTAATCAAGGTTAAGATTGAACCTGGGCCAATGCAGCAGTGAGGCAGTAGCTCTACTTCCTGTGCCATTGCACTGCACATTGAAAAGATTGTTCTAAGTACACCAAATGTATAAATTTTAAACTAGATCATTCGCGAGTAACAAGAGGAAGCCATTCTTCACACAAAGGGAAGAATAAATCTAAAGCTGTCCTCCAAAAAGCCAATCAAGGATGGACATAATTTGAAACATCTAACACTGAGATTGATAGATTGTTCTTAAGCAAGGGGATTAATGATTGAGGGATCAAGGCAGGTCAATGGAGTTACAATTTACTTTAGCCCAGATCTAAGCAAACAGGTTTGAGGGGCTGAGCGGTCTACTCTTATTCCTCTACCTGCCCATAGAATTCAATAAAAGGGCAGATTTTGAGAAAGATAGTAACTACATTTCCCTAAACTTCCTTCTGCTGAGTGTGATTCGGGAGAGTTGGCAATTGGTGGAAAAGCTCAGCAGACTTACATTACATGATTACATAGCCTTTTGCTCTTCACTTACAACTAATACAATATTTATTTGACATATGATCATTATTTCAGGTAAGGTGTGCACTGAGAACTTCCAAAAATGGCAATGCATCATGACCTGTTTTAAATTTTGTTGGCTGAGAAATAAATATTGGCCAGGAAATCTCTCTTATTCAATCTTAAAGTAGCATTCATACCCTTGTGTGAAAGCATGTTCCTGCATCACATCAACTGCATCTCTGTCATGCAGTGCTCCCTCAACATCACACTTCGGTGTCAATATAGATATCTGCACTTAAGTAGAACAGGAACCCACAAAATTCAGACTCAAGGGGGAGAATGCTGTACACTGAACCACTGTTAATAATCAAGGTAAAAAAATATGGAATCATTTACAAAGTAATTTAATGCCTTTCAACTCTTTCTGGATGGATTAACTAGAATGGGCAAACTTGCTTTATTCTTCTAAGGATTTTTTTGATCATCTGGGTCATAAAGACCAGTTTCTCTATTGTCACCTTGAGGTAAACTCTTAGAGCTGTGTATTTCAAGACCATTTGTTAAAAATTTAAAACTTGCATGGCCTAAGCAAGATTAGCTAAACTGAAATGTAATAAAAAGGAACTACTGATGCTGATTTATACCAAAGATACACTCAAAAGGCTGCAGTAACTCAGCGGCAGATGCCACTCGAACATTTTGTGTCTATCTAATAGCTAAACTGAACTTGGTAAAGTCTAGATATGTTTAACAAATTTAATGAGGTTGGTACAGAAGTATCCTTGTTGAATCGCCGAAAATGTGAATGTATCAAACGCATCCTACGACTATGTTGAAGACATCCTACGAGTATGTAGAACAAGCTACGACTATCTATGACTTAATCGCCAATGAACTCATGATAATTGCCGACCCAATAGTGGGGACTGAAGACGACCACCTTCAACTTACAGACGACTACACTCATGATCACAGAAAGCAAGCTACGACTGGCTACGACTGGCTACGACTCTATAGTCGTAAGATCATCCAAAAAAATGACGTTAGATTTTTCAAACATGTTCTTTTAACTTCTGTGCATTGCTTGCTTCGAGATGTATAAAAATAAAATCCTTTTAAATGCAGTGCATTTTAAGTGCTTGTGTCTTCTTCATCAAAATAAATGTGAAAAGTCAAACTTTAAATACAGTGCATTCCTTCCTTGCGTTTGTGTGTGTTTCAATGATCTAAATATATGAGAAATGAAATATGAGATACAAGTGATGACATGAGGGACTACAATGAAAAAGAATGATATGCATACAACAATTTGAGTTAAAAAGTCAGGGATTTCCTTAATTGGTAATGAAACATACAAAAGTCTTATAAACAAACAAATGTTGATAACAGCCTGGTGGGTGGTGTTGAGGGTTGTGCCCTGTCCCTGCGCTGAAACCTTCTCCTCTGAGCCATCTCACACCGTCTGATCCACTGAAAGAAAAATTGCGCAATGACCGCGCACAGGAATGACAGCGCATCACGTGCTGCTGTTTACATATCTTTTTTTTCGCAATGAGCCAATGAAAATGACCGGTCAGCAAAGGCGATTAACTAAGACTACCTACGACTACCTACGATCACCTACGATTACCTACGATTACCTACGATAACATGGCGACCCCACTATGACTAGACCTACGACTATAATATTATCGATTTTCTCCATGGCGACCAATTTTTGTTTGCAGAAAGTTTTTCAACATGTTGACAATTTTTCGGCAACCATACTGAGGCCGCGACTATATTCCAGAATGTGGGAACTCCTCCCGACCATGAAGGAGACCACCTGCGACCATGTGGCGAGCATGTGGCGATCTTGTGGCGAGCGTAGAGTCTCCTGCACTCGCCAAAGAAGTCGCCTAAGTGGGACAGGCCCTTTAGAAACATTCCAGTGGACATAATAAGTTGCCGTGTGGAAGTCTAAATATCGTGTAATCTAGAGTAGCAGTCTAAATTCAAAGATCAACAGAGAATAGAGATTTTCGGTAAGACTTTAGCAACAGCAAGCAACTTTGAAAAACACCACAAACTCTTGTGCAATCAAAGGAACAATCTGAAGAAACCAACCAAAAAGTCCTTGATGATTCTTCAAAACAGCACTGGCTGTTGGCATGATTTAGAGAGGGCATTATTGTATTGGTGAGCATGTCAGCACTGGCACCAAATCTACATTGTGTGTTAATTGACATTGTAGTTCACCCACTCTGCATATTTTCAGCAGTTCATTGCTGCTCCTAAATACCCTCACCGATGTGCTGCCTATAAATATGCTTGTTCATAGGGTCTTAGAATCATACATCAAAGACACAGCCCATTCAGCCCAACTTGTCTATGTAGACCAGGACCTAGCGAGTCCACGTTTGACCCTTATCCTTCAAAATCTTTTCTATCCATGTACCTGTCCAAATGACTTCTACACGCTGTAATTGTTCCACCTTTACCACTTCCTCATGCTGTTTGTTCCATATATCCACCACCCTCTGTGTGAAAAAGTTAGCCCTCGGATCCCTTTTTATTCTTAACCTTAAACTTATACCCTCTAGTTTTAGACTCCCCCCCACCCCACCCATTGAAAAAGACTGGGACGGGCCACTTTATCTACACCCTTCATTACCTCATTTAGATCACATTAAATGTCATTTTTGAACTTTCAATAGATTTGCCAAGCTCAACTTGCCCTTAACAAATTCATTTGACTGTTTTTACTTGTGCAAATGTTAAATATTTACAAATTTAATTTTGAAGTGCATGGTTTACCTGGCGGATTAAATTAGATTCATTGCTCTACATTCTTCTCCACTCTCCCGACAGGCAGAAGATACAAAAGCATGAAAGTACACACCCCCATTTAACTCAAAAACAGCTTCTTTCCTTCTGTTATCAGACTTGAACAGTTCTCTCACGAGCTAAGGATAGATTCCTGACTTCCCTTGCCTTGCCCTTTTTTATATCTGCACTTTTTCTATGGTTGTAACATTATATTCAACACTGTTTCCTTTCTCTTTGCACTACCTGTTGTATTTGTGTATGGTTTTGATTATAATCATTTTTGGATGTTTTTACCTGGATAGCCTGCAAAACAAACTTTGTCACTGTATTTGGATAAAAGTGACTCATTAACTAATATCAATTTATCAAAAAAATCCCAAGGATGTGTATTGCCAATAAGCCTAGCACTGTAAAATGTCATAACCAATCTAGATTCATTTATTTTCATTTTGTTCTTCAAATTAATTTAACATCAATTCTTCTAACTTCAATGGAATGTTCATTTTTCTCCATGGCTAGTCATGGAAGTTACTGAAAATATATACAACATAGCTCAGACATAGACAAGAAGATAAAATGCAGTGCACATGTCATGAATGTTATCGAGTCAGGTAATTACATGGAATTTTCAAATAAAGAGACAGAAATGTTGGGCCATCTACATCCAGCATACCTGGATTACGTAGATCTTTTTCCATCACCTGCTCATCTTATTGACACAGCCACATCCTTCTATGGTCTGGGGTGAGTGGGATGGGGCAATGTATGTCCTAGGTCCAGGAGTTTGAAGAGGAGTTTGGGTTGGAATTTGAGTTTGGTTGGAATTATGACATTGAAGGTGGAACTAAAGTCAATAAATAGGAGTCTGATGCGCATTATTCCTACCCAGATGTTCCAGGGATAAGTGAAGGGCGATGATGACATTGAAGGTGGAACTAAAGTAAATAAATAAATAATAAGTGAAGGGCGATGATGGATATGGTGTCTACCATGGAATTTCTGCAGCAGTTAGCAAAATGCAATAGATTAAGGCTGACTGGGAACATGAAGTTGATGTGCACCATGATCAACCTCTTAAAGCACTTCATGATGGTGGATGTTGGAGCCACCAGACAGTAGTCATTAAGGCACGTTACCTTGATTTCTCTTTGGCACTAAGATGATAGTGATCTTCTTAAAGCAAATCAGATTGGAGCAGGGAGAGAAAAAAAAATGTCAGCAAGTATTCCCGCCAGATGGGCCATGCAGAATCTGAGGACATTGCCAGGTTCTCTATCCAGGCCGGTTGACTTTGCGGGTTCACACTCGGGCAGACCAAAGAAGCGTGTACAACAGTGGCTGTGGGTACATGTGCATCTGAAGCTTGCGGAGGGATGATATCATTTCACTGACCTTCTGTTCAAACCGAACATAGAATGCATTGAGCTCATTGGGAAGGAAGGCGACGTTGACAGCGATTCTGCCTGCTTTCTCTTTGTAGCCCATTGTAGCATGCAAGCTTTTCCAATATCGACTGGTGTTTCTCCGGTTAGTCTGGATCTCTAGCTTGATGTGGTATTATCTCTTGGACTCCCAGATGGCTTTGCAATGGCCGTACCTAGATTTAGTTTAGTTTAGAGATATAGCATGGAAACAGGCCCTTCGGCCCACCAAGTCCACACCGACCATTGATCACCCCTTCACACAAGTTCTGTGCTATCCCACTTTCTCGTCCACTCCCTATACTCTCAGGGCAATTTAAGTGGCCAATTAACCAACAAAACACCATATATTTTCAGGAAGTGTAAGGAAACTGTAGCACCTGGAGGAAGCACATGCAGTCAAAGAGAGAACATGCAAACTCCACACAGACAGCACTTGAGGTCAGGATCTCCACTGGGTCTCTGGCGCTGTGAAGCAACACTTCTAAACACTGCACCACTATGTCGCCCTGTAAAGGTCCGAGTCACCTGACTTTAATGTCAATAGGAACCTTCTCTTTTCTATGGCCAAACAACTTTTGAATTCAATCTACTAATTCAAAATGGATTTTACGTGCCTTAATCTTCTGGATCAGCCTGTCATGAGAGGCTTTGTCACCTCTTTTACAAACCCCATGTAAACAACATCCACTGCCCTACCCTAACCATTCATCTTTGTCACCTCCTCAAATAACTAAATCAGGCTCATAGGAAATGCACAAAAGACAAACCCATGTTGACTGTCACTAGTAAGTTAATGCCATTCCAAATGTGAGCAAATCCTATCACAAAGATTCTTCTCCAATCATTTCCCTACCACTGCTGTAAGACTCGCCAACCTATAGTTTGCTTGATTATCCTTATTGCTCTTGTTAAAAAAGAAACAACATTGGAGATTCTCCGGTCCTTAGGGACTTTGCCTGTGACTGACAAAGAAACAAAGATCTCTATCAAGGCCTCAACAATCTCTTCTCTTACCTCCCTCAATAAACTGAGATAGATTCCATCAAGCTCAGGGGATTTATCCACCTCAATGTTCTGCAAGAGATCCAACACCACCTGTTTCCTGTTATCAAAATGCCCTTAAATGTCAACATACCCCTAGCTAACCATATCTTTCTGCTTGGTGAATACTAATGCAAAGTATTCATTTTGTATCTTGCCCACTTCCTCTGGAGATGTTGCTGAGAAGGCTTTAAACACTGAATTTGCTCTGAATTAGTTATAAATAGAAAAATCTAGTATTTGTTCACAGTCCAATATAAAGTTGTGGGCATTTGGTCAAAATCCACCAGTTGCAGAAACACTTATTTTAAAAGCACAGTGACATGAGAAGGCAGTGAATGTGAAACCACAGAGACTTCCATACAAGAAAGAAGCTAAAATTACAGAAGCCCTGACACTGGATGGCATACTCATTGTGTCGTAGCCCACTACAATGTAACATTCACCAAGAAAGATTTAAGAGATAAAATAGACCATGTTAAATGTGAAATATTTATAATTTATCATTTCTTATTTAAATATTATCAGCTCATTTCAAGGCTTTAAAGGATAGAAATAGCATCACACATACACACCCTTAAGGACAATGTAATTATGACTTCAACCCATTGAACAGAATGGCAAAAGGGTCAAAGGGAACAGATTAACACAAAACAAATGTATCCAGAAATTCATGCGCGATTATGGCGTGAAAAGCATTACATACTTACCACAACAAGTTGACCTCTGCTTCTGAAATTCCTAATATTAGTACAATCAACCCAAAAACATTTTTAGGCATTTGTTTTTCCTTAGTTATCCACTGGAATTGAATTCAGAACATTCGGCAGACCACAAACATTTCTGTGCCCCTCTGTGTTTATTTTCTCATTGTAATATACAGTGTTTTATAGTTCAATTAGATATTTTTGCTGAAGTTAAATAGTGGATATTTACATAATTTTAATGGCTGAAAAGGAAGTGTGATGTATTTTGAGTATTGATATAGTCCAGCCAGTAAAGACACAATGTACTTCCTGTGTGTCTATACCGCACAATGGAAATAGTCAGCCTGCTTTTCATCTAAATTTTTTTAGATAAAACTGTATCTTTAAAGTCGCATTAACTCTCACAATTTCTCATAGTTTTCTGGCACAGGATGGGGATAATTTCAACAATGGTTGACAGTGTCAAGCAAGCAAAGAAGCAATACCCGATCAGAGCTCGCTAAACTTTTCCCCATCTTCGTTTCTGACATTGCCTCTTCTAAAATGATCAGAGTTTAAATGAATCAAACCCTGTGTTGTATGTTTTTCTTCTGGAGAAAATTATTCATTCAGCTCTCAATGTCATGATCCCTCTTACTGAATGCAATTCCAATTTATTCCATCCCTGTCCTTATTCCAATCCCTATCTTCACCTCCTACTCTACTGCTATTCATATCCCTAATTCCCACCCTATCCCTCTTACCCCCTATTCCCATTCCACCCTATCATCATACCTATTCCTACTCCATCCCTATCTCATCCACATCCTAATCATAACCCAAACCCAAATGCAAGCCTTTTCCTATCCACATCCCTCTCCCCCAAGTCCATCACTTATCTTATACCTATGTGTGTCCTTAACCCTATCCCCATCCTGATCTATTTCTCTATCCCTAATTCAAACAATATTCTTATCTCCTTGAAAATATCTCCAACCCCATCCCTATTGCTAATACCATCTATGCTGCCATCCTTAAATTATTCTCATCCATATCCTATGATTCCGCCGGGTGGAAAGGGGCATTTCCGTGTGCCTTCTTTCCCCTCCCACCCCAAACCACAACATTCAGGATTAGGTGGAGACAGGTGGAGTAGATCTGGGAGCACTGCACAGACTCACTCACCCAGTCAGTGAGGCCAACTGGCGGTCACTCTTCCTGTGCCTGTTCCCTCTCGCGTCACAACAGTTTCTATAATCCTCTCCCACATACTATTGGTGTTCATTTCCCGCTTACAAACAGCACAGTTTACAAAGCGTTCTCGAGAATAAATCCATGTCTTAATCTGGAGAGGGCGCGTAAGGGTAAATTTTCAGTAGCCAATAAATCCACCAGCATCCTTGAGGCATGAGCGTCCAAAAGAAACTCGTGTGGTCAAGGAGGGAATGTGCGAACTCCACACCATCAACACCCAAGATCAGGATAGAACCTGGGTCCCTGCAACAGATAGGCAGCATCACCGGCTGCTATGCTACTGTTCCACACCACACCATTGTTCACACCACTCCCCAAGCTTGTGGCAGTGGGGAAAAATATATTTACCTCACTCCAACAAACTTGATGAACTGCCCTTCAGAAAAGGGTCAAATCCTCTTGTTCAAAAAACAAACCGGGTAAATGCCTAGAAAATTAGAAATAAAATTAAATTATTACAATGAGGTACCAACTAATGGAATTACGTTTGTCATAATTAACATAACCAACATAATCTTTTTTGACTTCATCATGGAAGGAAAATTGCTGCACGACAAAACATCCACAAATAAAATGGTCCCTTACATTCATTTCCAAGAAAAGTATCATTATAATGTGATTTCTCTTTCTAAAATGTTAAACATGTGCTTAACAAGTTAATGGCATTAAGTAAATATTTTGCTGTTTATTATTCTTTATGAATTTGTCTGCAAGCAAGTGCTGCTCAGTTTTAAATTGCTTTTTAAGAGGTAATGTGTATAACTGCAGTAATAATCTTTAGATCAACTACCTTCCATTAGCCAGGAAGGGACAACTGGCAGGAGGTGACCATTCAGCCTCTCAAGTCTACCTACTGCTTTCCATTCCGGCTTCCTCAAACTCTTAATCCAATCAAACTCAATCTGATTTTGAAACCCTTTAAGGGCTTGTCCCACTTAAAGGTTTTTTCGGCGACTGCGGAGCGTCAATGATTGACGCCCGTAAAACCGTCAAGTTGCATGACATACATGCTGACATATGCTGTCATTCGGGTGACGCCCGGTTAGGGTTAGGGACCACAGATGGGCTGTAAAATATTCTTCCTTCAATGCATGGATTTTAAACAATAATATATTAAAATTAATAAAATAAAATGAATTGTGCAAATGGAAATATGTCTGAGTCGTTCAGTTTTATTTTTATACGTATTGTTCCACTTCCAGATCCAATCACCTTCTCTATAACTTTTCGCAGGGATGGATTCAGTGAGTGTAGATTGAACTCCCCTCTCCCTTCCACCCCCCTCTTCCCCTCTCTCGCCCCATCCCACCTTCTCCACTCCCCCCTATCCTTCTCCACTCCCCTCTCCCCCCCTTCTTCCCTTCCCCCCTTTTCCTCCCTTCTCCCTGCTCCACTCTTCTCCCCCTTCTCCACTCCCCCCCTCCCCTCACATCCCCTTCTCCCACTCTCCCTCCCTTCCCCCATTCTCCTAACCACCCCTACCCCACTTTCCCTGATGCCACCCCCCCCCCCCCCATTTGTGGACCCAGCCTGCGACCAGCGATCCCCTGCACACTATCCCACACGCTAGGGACAATTTATACAAACCTGTGTGCCTTTGCAGTGCGGGTGGAAACACAAACCCTAACCCTAACCCTAACCCTAACCCTAACCCTAACCCTAACCCTAACCCTAACCCTAACCTTAACCCTAGCCCTTGACCTAGCCCTAACCGTAACCCTAACCCTAACCATAACTCTAGGTTGATAGGCTTGGTATAAGTATAATTTGTCCCTAGCATGTGTGGAATAGTGTGCAGGGGATCGCTGGTCGGTGCGGACGTGGTGGGCCGAAGGGCACGGCACCTCTGAACTAAATATGGCATGGGGCCCCAGGGGTTAGACTCGAACCCCCAATGTTCTGCCTGCTCCTCATGGGAACTAAACTGTTGGCCACAGAGGCAGGGCTCTCTAAAACCAATGTTGTCAATGTACCAGTGCCACCCACCTGCTCCGGCCACTGAGTCCAAATACCCACCACCCATTTTGAAGCAAGGCAGGGGGTGGGGGGGGGGGGGGGAGATGGGGGTGTTGTTCCCAAATTCTGCAATTATCCCAATGTTACTAAAACAGATGATGTGGCCTTTGCGCCATACTCTTCGTGGGAACTAGCTGTCACAGGCTGGGTCCACAAATGGGGGCATCGGGGAAAGTGGGGGGGGGGGGGGGGGGTTGGAGAATGGGAGAAGGGCGGGAGATGGGGAGAAGGGGATGTGAGGGGAGGGGGGAGTGGAGAAGGGGGAGAAGAGTGTAGCGGGGAGAAGGGAGGAAGAGGGGGAAGGGAAGAAGGGGGGAGAGGGTAGGGGGAAACGATAGGGGGGAAGTGGAGAAGGAGGGATGGGGGTGGGAGGGGGGTGGAGGGGAGAGGTCTACACTCACTAAATCCATCCCTGTGAAAAGTTATAGAGATGGTGATTGGATCTGGAAGAAGATCAATATTTAAATAAAACTGAACGACTCCGACATCTTTTCATTTGCACAATTGATTTTATTGTATTAATTTTAATATATTAATGTTTAAAATCCATGCATTGAAGGAAGAATATTTTACAGCCCATCTGTGGTCCCTAACCCTAACCTAACCCTCACCCTAACCGGGTGTCATCCACAGGACAACATACGTCAGCCTGTGACAGGCACACAACATGATGAGACACCCAAATATCGCCCCTGGATTTTTTTTTTAATATATTTTTATTAGAGGCCATACATATTACAAATAATATAACAATTTTTTTCGGATATGGTTAATACATCTTTCCAGAATTATATAAATATTAGCAAACCACATATATATATAGGCATCACTTTTTTTATAGAGTGAAAAAGAGAATAAGAAAAAAATATAGAGAAAGGGTAGTAGGTAATTGAAAGAGTATTATTATATTTGATTAATATAAAAAAAGAAGAAAAAAGAAAAAAAAAAAGAAAAAACAATAAACAAAAAACAAAAAACAAAAAAAACCCCAAAAAAAAACAACAACAAAAAACATATACCTAGTAAACTGTAATTATACTTGTGGAAAACAAAGCAGTATACATCTTATCAATGAATGGAACAATTTCTAAATATAATATACAGAGACGAGTATATAAATCTGAAATTAAACATTTTTGTTTGATCTTTCCACCGGGTACTTATTGAGTTTCAATGCCGAGCCCAGCTACCCCTTCATATAATCAGTGAATGGAGACCATATTTGTTTAAAAAGCTCAAGTTTATCCATTAGGATAAACCTAATTCTCTCCAATTGTAATGTCTCCAACATTTCCACTGTCCACATTTTAATTGTCGGGGATAATGGTCCCTTCCAAAAATTCGCCCCTGGATTTTGAACATTCCAAAATCCTGAGGTGACAGGGAGACACCGCCCGTCACCTAAGCACCACCACGCGTCACCTAAGCGTCACCTAAGCATCACCTCGCGTCACTATATGCGTCACCACGCATAACACCCCGACCACGGCGCGACAACCTCTTTCCAGGCTATGGCCGAAAATGTCGCCCAAGTGGGACAGGCCCTTTAGTCTCTGGTTCATTTGCAATGCATGTTATTATTTTTGTTTGAATCAATGGGTGTAGATAGAGTACAGAGATCTGCAACCTAACTGCATTTTCCTACCTTTGCTCCATGCCCCCCAAAACCTCTGTTCGTAAACATCTGCCAAACTCAGATTTAAAATTAACAATTATTCTCCTGCATCAATTGCCTCATGAAGAAAAGTGTTCCCAACTCACTTTAGATTTTACCTTACTTTATATTCTACAGATACAGCACGGAAACAGCCCCTTCAACCGACCTAGTCCACACCGACCAGCGATCATCCCGTACACTAGCACTATCCTACACATCAGAATCAGAATGTCTTTTATTGTCACTATACACATGTACAGTGAGATTAAAAACTGCTCCTACTCAGTGCAAAAACAAGACAAAAAGGGGGGGGGGGGGGGGGGGGGATAAGGAACGATTATCACATTAGGAACGATTGACCATTTTACCAAAGCCAATGAACCAACAAACCTGTATGTCTTTGCATCAGTGTGGAAGGAAACTGATGCACCTGGAGAAAACCCAAGTGGTCACACTGAGATCGTACAAACTCTGTAAAGACATCACCCGTAATCAGGATCGAACCGAGGTCTCTGGTGCTGTAAGGCAGCAACTCTGCTGATGCGCCATTGTGCCACTACATGGTCATTAAATTAGGGCTTTGTCTGCTCTCTCAGTTGGATTATTACATGGAGATCTGCATGAAGCAATGTGTCTTCAATCTACTCCTACAGCGCTTCACTCTAATCTTTAAATTTTTCTTCCTGGCCCTCAAATTGTGCAATTATCCCATAGTCAATGTTACTAAAACAGATGATGTGGCCTTTGCGCAATACTCTTCGTGGGAACTAGCTGTCACAGGCTGGGTCCACAAATGGGCGGCATCAGGGAAAGTGGGGGGGGGGGTTGGAGAATGGGAGAATGGAGGGAGAGGGGGAGAAGGGGATTTGAGAGGAGGGAGGAATGGAGAAGGGGGGGAAGAGTGGAGCGGGGAGAAGGGAGGAAGAGGTGGGAAGGGAAGAAGGGGGGAGAGGGTAGGGGGAAAGGATGGGGGGGAGTGGAGAAGATTTTAAACAATAATATATTACACGATGTTGGGTGAGTCCAGAACCAGGAGCCACAGTCTTAGAATAAAGGGGAGGTCATTTAAGACTGAGATGAGAAAAAACTTTTTTACCCAGGGAGTTGTGAATTTATGGAATTCCCTGCCACAGAGGGCAGTGGAGGCCAAATCACTGGATGGATTTAAGAGAGAGTCGGATGGAGCTCTTGGGGCTAGTGGAGTCAAGGGATATGGGGAGAAGGCAAGCACGGGTTATTGATAGCGGACGATCAGCCATGATCACAATGAATGGCGGTGCTGGCTCGAAGGGCCGAATGGCCTCCTCCTGCACCTATTTTCTATGCTTCTATGTAAACAGTTAAAATATCTCACTCCTCCTACCCTATGTTCATAATTGCCTCAATAACTGAAATTCCATGGAGTCATTGTGACAAAACCATGCTAGTTACAATGGCTAATGTACTCCTCCAAAGGTAAAGTGCCCCAAAACACTCACAGCACCCTGTGTGGTCAAATTGGGTATTTGAGCAAGTTTGGCATAAATTTTAAACTCCTGTATTCCATTGTTCTCTTGAGGATGACCATTCGATCAGTGCATCACAAAGCATTGCCCAAAAAAGAGACAGGGCCTTCCACCAAGGTCTACTGGAACTCCAGGTTGTTAATCATTTTAACTCCCCTTCCCATTCCTGTATTAACCTTTCTGTTCTGGACCCAACGGTATAAACATTGAATTCTCCAATTTTGGGTAACCTTTAACCAGGGCCGGCCTTAAGCCAATTGCTCCCAATTGGGCCCCGCGCCTAAGGGGGTCCCACACTAGGCTGGTGGGCAATACACTCTATCTCCTCAGCAGCGACCCCAGTAGGTGAAATCCCTCACCGACAACAACACAGCCCCGCGGATAACTCTCGATACTGTCACCACTTTCCGGGATACTATTCCCGTATCCCTTTCTGCACCCACACTTACTGGTATTTTATACCCGGGGCAGGCACGGGGGACCCGTAACTACAACTTTACTTCAGACAGTTACAGTGAGCTCGCCCGCGGATGTGTACACACGTCTGATGTTACCAGGATAGTCACTGACCGAGCAGCTGACTCTTATCTGGAATTAGTCAGTCAAGGTGCATCTGAAGCAAACAGAGCCGCCCGCTCCCAAAAGCAGCAGTTACCAAATGAAATAGCGTTTGATTTACCCCACGCACTCACATGCGTAAACGTGTGAACACAATAGCTCCTTCATTGTCACGTCTACCAAGGTACAATGATATCATTTTGCATAGAGATCAGTGGAATTATTGCCGTACCCAAGTACACTGCCTGGTTAGCACATAATGCACAGAACAGACACTGAGTCTATATGCAATAGTCGCCAGGTGTTGGCATCATTTCACAGTCCCAACTGCAGGTGGCTATGAAGACCGTCGTATCAACAGAAACACCACATACCCTTCTCCCCCCATTCTCCCTCCATTCGCACACAAAACGTGTGTGTACCAGTTGCAGCCAGTGGTAAGCCACGGCTGCAATTGGTACGTATAGTAACAAACAAGTGTGTCGGAAAAAAAATGGTCAATATCAGCTTCACAAGGCTGAAGCTTGAGATGGTGCCGGGAGTAGTCGTTAGGCGAACGTGTAGCGGCAGTGACAGCAGGTCACATTCCACCCTCCCTCCCATCATCAACCTCGGGGCCTTCCAATTCCCGCCCTTCATTCCCACCCATTGGGAGGGAGCTGTATAGGGACGACATTCTCTTTGACCACAGACTAAAACATTGATTGCAAAGAGCTGGTTGCAACCGCAGAGCTCATACAGAATATTAGTAAACCTTCGTTAAATTACGCGTGGAATAATGCAGTTTAATGGTAATAAGCAGCTACGGTAAAGGTTGGAAGCCAGCGGAGGTACTGACAGTCAGACGCGAGCAGGAGAGATTAAGACAGTGTATAATCCATAGCAACTTGATGCACGAATTCATAATATATACTAAATAACAGGGCTGACAGACTTTGGCTGGGAGCCTGGGGATCACCAAAATTGTTCCCAATTGGGCCCCGCACATCCTAAAGGCGGCCATGCCTTTAACCTCTAACAACAACCCCCACGCCCACACTAAGGTGTGAAAAAGGAGACATCAAAGGGGAATGTAAGAAGGTTGAAATTCCTTCTGGTTCATTAACGTCCTTCAGGGAAGGTCTGCTGTGTGGTGGTAAACACCCTGTCATGCTTTCTACGCTACAAAAGGGGCTGAACCTCTTGTAAGGCTCTTTGAGGTGCTCTGCAAGGGAAGCGCTATATAAATGCAAGTCTTTCATTGTCAAAGGTCAAGGAAAGTGTAGAATAGTTAGCTAAGGGAAGATGATGACAAAGCAGTTCTTCCAGCTTTAACTCTAGCGAGTGAACATTAGCTGGAGGTATTCATTTCAACCACACCAGAAGCCTCCATCACCCTGACTGCCACACTTCTTTGTTTTGTTAGTACTCACTGTGTGCTGATAGCATCCGGTCCAATAAATAGTTCTGGCAATGTTTTGAGCAGTATGGTTTCCAGGGATTCATGACACTGCATTGCATGACTCTCGTAACTCCAAATGCATCCAATGATTGAATGCAATAATAAAGAAGTACAACACAGATGAAACAGACTGTAATGTAAACTGAAGACGGGTACCAACCAAAAATGGTCTGTCTGGTTTGAAGAAGGGTTCTGACCCGAGACATCGTCTGTCCATTTCTCTCCACAAATGCTGCCTGACCCATTGCATTCCTCCAGCAGTTTACTTTGAACACCAATAATCTTGGACTAATGAAGGCACATGGAACAGACACATTATGGCGGAAGAGAATGTAGAAATACCATGAATTACCTGCAGTTGGTATCTGATGTCAGGCTTGTACGAAAGACTTGCATTTTTATAGCGTTTCCCTTGCAGAGCCATACAAGAGGTTCAGCCCCTTTTGTAGCGTAGATTAGCATGACAGGCTGTTTACCACCACACAGCAGACCTTCCCTGAAGGACATTAATGAGCCAGAAGGAATTTCAACCTTCTTACAATCCAACAGTTTTGTGGTCACCCTGTCTGGTACCAGCATTTTAATTCCACATTTATTTAATTAAATTAAATTAAATTTCACCACTGCTGTGGCTTGATTTGAACTTTTGGCTCTCAATGAGCCATCAAGGCCTCCATCTTACTAGTCAGTAACTTAACTGCAAAATTGGATTGTATCCCATAATTATCAAGTCATTTATTTTTTTCAACAGTGATGATTAAGGAATAAATATTGGCCAAGACCACAGCCAGAACTTGATGTCTTCTTCAACATATTGGCACAGGATCTTTGTAATCAAGCTGAGAGAGCAGACAAAGCCTTAATTTAATGTCCCATGGACAGGATGGTTTCCCTCCAAACCACCTCAGTATCCTCTGTCATTCACTGTTCAAGGTACACGAGAAGGTTCGTAACTTAAAAGCTAAGTGAAGGTACTATTGTTTATTAAAGAGCTTACTCTGTGCAAAGCTGCTCTTCTTTCAGTGGGCTTTTCTACAGAGCCATAGACTTCGCAACACGTTGTACAGTGTCACAACTTATCGACAGCACATTGGTTACATCTTACAGTTCTTACTGTAATGCCAACCATAATTCTAATTACACATTTTACAAGAGCAGCTGGAAATTGTCACCCAGAGTCTTGTTCTATGGAATGGGATTCATTCAGATATGAAAGCAACTCTGGGCAAACGATGCCCCTCAAATGAGATAAGAATCACGAGTCATGAGTCAAGAGTGTTCAGTTGCCCTATGTACCAACCACAGCACAATACAATTCTTGCTTACTGCAACTCGACAGGGACATAAACACAATAACACAGATAATATCTAATAATCAAAACTACAATGAATTGATAATCGTAATACCAGATAACCATATTAGAGCAGAAATTCAAAGTCTGTAGTGCAAGCAAAGACACAATACATAGAAGATCAGTGTTGCTAAGATTAGTGTTAAAGAAGGAACTGCAGATGCTGGAGAATCAAGGGTACACAAAAGGCTGGAGAAACTCAGCGGGTGCAGCAGCATCTAAGGAGCAAAGGAGATAGGCGACGTTTCGGGTCGAGACCCTTCTTCTGATGTCTCGGGTGACGTTTCTGAAGAAGGGTCTCAACCCGAAATGTCGCCTATGTCCTTCGCTCCTTAGATGCTGCTGCACCCGCTGAGTTTCTCCAGCCTTTTGTGTACCCTTGCTAAGATTAGTGTTGTGTAGTGTTCAAGAGCCTGATGGTTACAGAGAAGAAGTTATTCTTAAACCTGGTGTTCACAGTTTTCAGGCTCCTGAAATTTATTTCTGAAAAAAGAACTGTCTAAAACTTGGTCTGGCTGATACTCGTATGTTCACATCCAGTTTAGGAGCCATCATCAAAGTGCATTCTAGTGATTCATTCTAATGGAGATACGAGATCCTTGGGCAAATTATAACTTGTGTATCTGATTAAGTGTGATGTTAAGTAAGTTGTGTTTTGGTTTTCAATGTTTCCTAAAGTAAATGACAAGAAATCCAGCGCCCTTCTCATAAATGGGGTGGTTGTTCTTTTTGGAAAACTAATATCTTTATTGAAAAGTAAATGCATCTGGCTGTGATGGTGCTAATGTTGCTATTTATCTTTGGAGGTTCTGCTCAAAGGGATGGTGCATGTTTCCCTAACCCCAACCATAACCTAGTTCAAGGAACTGAGAGAACAAGAGCTTGAGCCATTTTATGTTGTTCTCCGTGACATATCAGAAATTACCAAGATAGACCAACTGGTTCACACAGTCTAACCTGTTATCACGAGATGCAACCTCTTCTCATCTTCCTTCTCCCTCCTATTGACATGCCTTCTCCTGGTAGAAGTAAAACTAGAGGAATAAACACTGAGCAGTGGTAAAAGAGAAGCTGTGTACGACTGGACATCCAGGAGCACTTTATAGCCAATGAAACAACGCAGCCTGTTCGCAAACGCTAACAATTAGATGATCAGTTTTAATGATGCTTATAGCATATCATTAATCATTGGCTACACCATCCTGGTGTACTTCCAAAATGTACCTGGGGATCTATTATCTGATGGGATGTCAGTTCAATGATATTTGGAAGGCGGCACCCGACTAGAGCAGCAATTCCTCAGCACGGCTCTTGTGCTCTGACACTGGATTTGAACATCCAATTCTCTGAGAGGTGAGAACGCCACCTATTGTGCCACACCTGACACCTGTGCCTTGATTTCCAGGTGCATTGCTGGGATTCCCCAACTACACCTGCTCATTCTAAGTAATTAAATCTTTAAACATCTCTAATAATACCTTTGCACACTTTGCCTATGAATAGTTCAGAACTTCCTGATTCTGATTTACTGCTTCTTTTAAAAACAGGTACTTCTGGCCTGTGGAAGTATTGCTCATCCTGAGAAGATTGTTGAACGTGTGACTCACACAATGTGCTTCAATTTAGGTTAGTTTAATTGTGTTTAGAGATATAGCGTGGAAACAGGCTCTTCGGCCCAACGGGTCTGCACTGACCAGTACACTGGCACTGTCCTACATACTCGGGACAATTTACAATCTTTACCAAAGCCAATTAACCTACAAACCTGCACGCCTTTGGAATGTGGGAGGAAACTAGAACCCGGGGGAAACCCATGCAGTAACGGGGAGAACATACAAACTGTGTACAGATAGCACCCGTAGTCAGGATTGAACCCGGGTCTCTGGTGCTGAAAGGTAGCAACTCTACCGCTGTGCCACCGTGCCTCCACTTTCTTTCAGGACAAAGACCAAAAGCTGCCACACCTAGCTGGGCAACTTGCTTCAAGACTCCAAAACCTGTTTCCATGTCCATACATTCGATGTTGATATCACCTCTACATACTGTTACAGTTCTGCTGAATGACCAGCAACTTTAGTAGTGGGCTCTGACAGACATAGTAACCAATTAATTCCTCAAGCACATCTGACACTCTAGTCAAACCACTGAAAACCTAAGCAGCTTACGCTCGTCTTCTTGAGCTTACAACTTGTGATAACATGAGCGGGTTGGGCACAATGAGGATCACTGGAGTCTTTAAGCTGTAAACCAACCTACCGATGTAATGGTAGACAAACTGTTTGTCACCATACATGGATTTGTTTCTGCTTTTTTAACCTCTGATCGTGCCGTGTTAAGTGCCGTGTTTGTGGAAGGGTTGGCAGATGACAACAGATTCCGAAGAAGTTCCAGCTCGCCAGGAATGGATGTTGGACAAGTGATTTGACAACAGAGACCTGATTGGACAATGGAGAGAGATGGGCGTCAACCAGAAATTGTTATTATAGACTTTCACATTAGTCCACTGAGGGAAAGAGTAATTTAGTTTAGTTTAGAGATTGAGTGGAGCCAGGCCCTTCACCTCACCGAGTCTACGCCAACCAACAATCATCCATACACTAGTTCTATCCTATACACTAGAGACAATTTACAGAAGCCAATTAACCTACAAACCAGTACGTCTTTAGGATATGGGAAGAAACCGGACGACCCAGAGAAAATCTATGTGGTCACAGGGAGAACGTGTAATCTCCACACAGAGAGCATCCATAATCAGGATCAAACCCGGGGTCTCTGATGCTGTAAGGTAGGACCTCTACCGCTGCGCTACTGGGCCACGAATGGTGGACTAGGATGAGTAGCAGGAGTGCAAAGGAAACACCTAGGTTTTAAGGTATGGCAGTCAGAGGCCATGGGGTCAGACCACATTGTAAGACTAAGGAGTATAGAGTAAAGTTTAGATCCTTTGTGGGAAGCACTGAGTAGATGTCAAGACACTTCCATTAGTTGGAGAATCTTGAACAAGACTAGGGGCAGTCATTTAAAACGGAGGTGTATTGAAACCTCTCCTTTCAGATTATGATGAATCTATGGGATTCACTACCAGAGAGGATTGTGGAGCATTAGTCACTAGGAGTATTTAAAAAGGAAGCGAATAAATGTTTGAAACATCGGGGAATTTAGTGAAATGGGGAAATGGCACAGAAGATAAAATGAAGTTTGGGGCAGATCAGCAATGTTCATATTGAATGGCAGTGTGGCCTTGAGGGGCAGAATGGCCTACACATAGTGTCATAAAATGGCAGGGCAAGGAAGCAGGCCATTCGATGTAGGGGAGGTCCAGAACAAGGGATCACAGTTTAAGGATAAGGGATTCCTTTAGGACCGAGATGAGGAAAACATTTTTCACACAGAGAGTGGTGAATTATCTGCCACAGAAGGTAGTTGAGGCCAGTTCATTGGCTATATTTAAGAGGGAGTTAGATGTGGCCCTTGTGGCTAAAGGGATCAGGGGGTATGGAGAGAAGGCAGATACAGGATACCGAGTTGAATGATCAGCCATGATCATATTGAATGGCGGTGCAGGCACGAAGGGCCGAATGGCCTACTCCTGCACCTATTTTCTATGTTTCTATGTTTCTATTCAGCCCTACTCCTCCATGCTGACTAGTGGGGACCCATCCGAGTTAATCCATTCTCCCAGCATTTAATTCATATCCTTCAATCCCGCAGCAATTCAAGTGTTTCTCTACACAATTCTTAAACGCTGTCAGTGACTCAGCTTCCAGCACTTTCTCAGGCAGTGCGTTCCAGGTTCTCACCATTCTCTGGGTGGGGAAGGTGCCCCTCAGATCCGCTCTAATTCTCTTTCTCTTTATCCTAAATCTATGACTCCTGCTCCTATTTTTCTCGGCAGGCCATGAGCATCTCTGGTAATATGGGCACAGCCCTAATTCACAGGATCTAGTCAGAAATCAACCACATTAGTAAGTCTGAGGTCAAACACAGGCCAAACTGAGTATGATCAGCAGATTTCCTCCTCTGAAGGACATGAGTGAACCAGATGGATTTTTACAGCAATCCATTGGTTTCATGGTTACCATTATTACTTTGTTTCAATTCCAGGTTTTATTTAATTACTTGAATTTAAATTCCCCAGCTGCCGTGGCGAGATTTGAACTGACATCACCGGATCACTGGTCCAGAACCTTGGCGGCTAGTCCAGTAACCTGACCACCGCGCCACCACAGCACTTAAATAAATTCAAACAGCTCTTATCCATGGTTACAATGGGCTGCACAAAGTTTAGACTATAAATTTTAATCACTAGTCACACAGTAATCATTTCCAGGAAATTCTGTTACTAAAAGTCCCAGAATACAATAATATATTATTTTACTTTGAATTATTTTTCTTCAGGATTGAGGTCTTGATTTGCCCAATAAGGATTAAAAAAAGTTGACTAGGAAGAAAAATCTTCAAGTTGAAGCATCTCAATTCAAGCTGGTGTGAGCGTTATCAATTGATCTAGGAATTAACAGACTTGGCCGGAATGCTTGACAAACAAATGTTCTCATGAATAATACATATTAATAATAACCATAATTAATGGGGTCTGGAAGGACCACAGGTATTTCCATCACCTTAGGCTGAAAGAACTGCACATAATCTACGGGATGGTTCATTGAACCAGGTAATGGATTAGGTCTCCAACAGCAAGAAATCACCATGCAAAATGATCGTGATTATTCATATGGCATGATAAAGCACTAATTAAAAGTGTAAAAATGTTATTGATTGGCAAGACGTTTTAACGCTATGTGTGCCGTGCTGTTTGCCAACATGCAACCCTTGCCCTTCCCCAAATGTATTCCACACTCTTCTTGAAAACAACAAGCCTGCTCGTTAGATTGTTTATCCCTGATTTATTTACAAGTGTTGCAGTCAAGGTTGGCACTAACTTCCCATCCCTAGTTACCCTTCTCAAGTTCTGCTCCTTATCGTGCTCATTCTGCAATGGAAATATATTGTTGGCCCTTCATCATTATTTGGTATAGTTCCCAGAGCACTCCAGTCAACAGCATCATGGGAGCACCTTCTCCAGAAGCACCACAACAGCGGAAGAAGACATTTCACAGTGCCATTGAAGTGGGTTCAATCCTAACCTCAGATATTGTCTGTGTGAAGTTTGCACATCATCACTGTGACTATGTGGGTTTCCTCCAGCTGCTCCATTTCCCCCCACATCCCAATCAGCCTCTGTAAATTGCCCCTCATGTGTAGAATGTGATTATCTGATATGGTTAAATGATTATGAAATTATGTGGCTGTGAAAGTGTGATAGCATAGTACTAGTGTGAATGGACAATCGATGGTTAGTATGTATTCAGTGGGCCAAATGGCCTGTTTCCTTGCTCTATCTTTCAAGCAATCAATTAGAAAGAAATTGATGCCCATCTTAATGCTCCTTAAGAAATCAAAAGCAGATTCAAAGGTTACTTTAATTTTATGAAATAAGCTGAAAGGAGTCCAGATCAAAATAAACTTGTTGAGAAAAAAATGTTGGATTCACTCAGGCACTCTTGTAACATCTGTGGAGAAAGAGGTAGAGCTTGTGTATAGAGCTAGTGTATGAGGTGCCTATATTTTTAATGTCAGTAAACCAATTATGGCAGTATTTTAGGACCATTAATTAAAGTTTAAAATGTATCCATTTACTAGTGCCTCCTTCATCCCCAAAACAACCCAAAGTGATTCACAGCCAAGGACCTCTTTTTTTAGTGTGGTCAACATTGTAATGTCGTAATAACAACTTGATATTGCACACAAGTCCCCACAAACAAAAAATTCAATTGATAAGATAGTTGAGAAAATATGTTGGCCAAACCTGAAGAAGTCCTCTACTCTTCTTCAATAGGATGCAGTAGTATATTTTAAAAGCACCTCAGAGAGCTTTCATTTGATGTGCAACTCTCTGACAATTTGACACTCCCTTAGTTCTGCACCCTGGATTTTAAACTTTTCTTTAGCAACTCTCCCTAGAACCAGCATAGGGTAAATTTGCCTTTGTGATCTAGATTGACTTCTGCCCTTGGATGCTACCATCACAGAGTTTACCCGTTCTCCCTGTGACCATATGGATTCCACCTGGGTGCACTGGTTTCCTCTCACATCCCAAAGACTTGCTGGTTAGTATACCGACTGGTGTAAATTGTCCAGAGATGTAATGGCAAAAGGAATCAGAAAAAGGAAGTTGATGGACATGCGCTAGAGAAAATATGTTACAGGATTACCGAGAGATGAGGAGGGACGGAATGGGATTGAGAGCGAGCATGGATTTTTTGTCTCCGTCTGTATTATTATCTGGAGAAAATGTATTAAAAGATGTGTGGGTGCAGAATTATGGCAAGTTACCAAGCACAGAACTCCGAGCCCCCTGCAACTCTTCAACACTGACAAATATATATATATATATATTTTTAAATATCTTTATTTATTAGCGGTACTGTAAGAGAAAAATAGCAGCATAGAAAGTAGAAAAGTGAAAAAGAGATGTGAAAGTGCCAAAGCGTGACAGAGGGAAAGGAAACCCTTGAAGAATTAGAAACAGGAATTAAAAGATAGACACTGGAGAGGAAAGAAAAAGAAAGAGGGAAAAATAGAGAAAGAAAAAAGAAAAGCCAGTTACTTTATTATAAACATCTCACAAAAGGAATCTACCAACTCGACAATTTTTCTTCCCCCCTTACCAAGACCCGACACCGGTACTTTTTTGAGGTATTCTTGCACCTTATCCTTGTAATAGATTTATAAATGCAGACCACGTCTTATAGAAACAGTCTGATTTTCCTGCTAGTCGGAGTCTCATATCTTCCAAGTGTAGTGTTTCGAACATAGATGAAATCCACATATTGACTGTGGGTACTGGAGAATTTTTCCAGAATTTTAAGATTAGCTTTTTTCCAGTTATTAAGCCATATTCAAATAGACTCTTTTGAAACACGTTTAAATCAGGGCAGTCTTCTGATATCCTGAAGATTAACCAGTCTGCTTCTGGGGTCAGTTTTATTTTTAATATATTTGTGAAAATTTCAAAAATTTCAGTCCAAAATGTTTTGAATTTTTGTACAAAAGACAAATGAGTGTGCTATATTAGTTTCTTGACATTGACATTTATCACATATAGGAGAGATAACCCCTCATTTAAACCTTCAACTATTGATAAAGCATTCATACAATGGGAAAGAGCTGGAATTAAAATCTTCGGAGATGTGTATGAATCGGAAAACTATTATTATTTAAACAAATACAACCAAAATACAATTGGGGAAATATCAGTATTTTAAATATTTCCAAATCTGTGACTATTTGAAAAAATACGCACAAGATTATCACAATATGCCTCCAGACTTACTGGAAGAAGTAATGAATACAAAGGCAGAATCAGCAAACCTAATATCATATATATAAAATAGTATTCTAAATGCAGAAATACCAACAACAAATGGTATCAGGAGAGACTGGGAAAAAGAATTAAGTATAAAAATTCCCCAAGAAAGGTGGGAAGAATATTTATTAAAGGTGCATAAATGCTCAATTAATGTAAGACAAACCTTAATACAATTTAAAATCTTACACAGATTATACTATTCAAAAACTAAAATAAGTAAACTTTTTCCCAACACTGACAAATATTGACCACTGCTAATGTTAATCCTGGATAAATCGGAGCAGCCATGGCTTGAAAATTGAGAAAGGCTTGCGTGCTGCGAGGCCATTTTGGTCAAGTTAAATGTGCCTATGTAAAACTAAGACAAGCTGCTGAATGGTGCCAGCATGTCTGTGGCCTAGATAAGTGCTGCAGAGGAAGAATGGGACATCTGCAGAGTTCTTACAATAAGGTAGAAACTGATTGGGTCAATGCAAACTGAGTGCACATAGTATATATAATGTTGCAAGACAGTTATCTTGTTAATCGTTGATTGGTTGAAATGTTGAGCCTTGGAGGAACTGTTTGAATCCCAGAGCACATGTTGCACTATTCATCTGTGTTGGCTTCCTTCTAGAAGCTTCTTTTGAATACAATGTATATAAGATTATGTTGTTGGGTTAGGGAACTGTCAATTATGTACTGTTATTATCAATTTGTTTGATTGGTTTATAGCAAGAACACCCCATCTGGGTTGGCCCCTCAAGGTTTGACGACCTATAAAAGGTAGCCCCCACGAGGTCCTGTGTCGATCTTTTGGAAGAACGCTTGGGACTACGTGACCTTTTGGAGTGTCTCTGCTTGCACGAGGCTGGAAGAGCTTGGCCAAGAAGATACAAGGATCAAACCCACGGTGGTTAAGTATTGTATAGCGATATTTGTGTTGTGTTATCCAAAATAAAGTTTAGTTGCTCAAGTGCTTGATTCAGTATTTTATTGACTGAAACTAGACTGTGGGGGAGCTTAGAATGAGATATTTACACTACAACTAATCTGTTCAAACAACTGCTGGAAAGAAGTTCATGGGTGTTGGTGGAGGTTGAGGTTGGTGTTGGAGCCTCCTAGTTCACAAGACAAAGGATCAAGACATCAGCATTTGAACATTAAAGAAGAAAAGCATAATCTGCCAGATGGGTTGGAATATGGGAAATGGTCCAAAGGTTTTGCATCCTGCTTAAAATGTGTTCCAATTTGTGGACTGGGTGGAGAATGAATAGGGGGCTTAATCTCACCTGCCTTGTATAGTTTTTTTTAGTTTAGTTTTTAGTTATAGTTTTAGTTTAGAGATACAGCAGAAACTGGCCCTTCAGCCCACCAGGTCCACGTCGACCAGCTATACCACTACACTTCACTATCCAACACACTATGGACAATTTACAATTTTTTTTAAACTAAAGTCAAATTAACCTACAAATCTCTACATCTTTGGTGTGAGGGAGAAAAGCACCCGGGGAAAAACCACGCGGTCACGGGGAGAACGTATAAACTCTGTACAGACAGCACCCATAGTTAGGATTGAACCCTGGTATTTGGCATAGTAAGGCAACAACTTTACCTCTGCACCATGGTGCCGCCCTACAGAGAGAAATCTGATGTTATCCCCACACATCCCTCAGCTTTCCTCATCAGGCCCATTAAGACACTCAACCAGCTGAGATATGGCAGACATTCCATTGAGGAATTGGCATAAGTCCTCTGAATGCACTCACAAGAATAACTAAATCCGGATGACATCCTCTAAAACTTCCAAACCTAAATGTGGTACAGACTTTGGCCTTGCATGAATAGAATCATCCTGGTTGCACCGGCAGAGATCTGCATTTACATGGTGCAGATAATGTTACAAAACATCATAAAGCTTTTCATAAGAGTATTGCCAACAAAAAAAATATACACTGAATCACAGAGGAGCACCATTCAGGATATTGCCTCCATTCCAACTGAAAAATAACTCCTTACCCTCACCTTCCAGTAACAGTCTAGCACATTTACATGCAACAAAGGTCTTCTAAACTGTAGGAGGAGGGTTTCAGCCCTTTCAGGTCTAGAGTTTCAGACTCCCATCGCTCTTTGGATGAAAATACTTATCCTTATCTTCGCTTTCTAATTCTTCCACCCATTGCAAAAAGTCAATGCTCCCTGCTTTTCCTCAGCTGTGAAAAATAACCCTCCTACTTACACTTATTTTGGCCCAGATAAATTTTATACACTGCAATTAAGGCTCATCTCAACCGCTGCTGTTCCAAAGAAAATAACCGGAGCTTATCCAGTCTTTCCTAATAGCTACAATTTTCCAATTCTCCAATGCTGGCAACATCCTCATAAAACTCCCCTGCATCCTTTCCAGTGCAATTACATCCCTCCAGTAATGTACAGTCCGCAAGTTGTAACCTGACAAGTCGGTACGCAGTTCTGCTATAATCCCTCTGCTCTTGTATCCAATGTCTTGGGTAATAAAGGAAAGCAACCATCTTCCTTTATAAGCATCTTCATCTGCATGACTGATCAGATCATCTGTACACTTCTGGTCAAAATGCTTTCCTTCTTCACACCAACCACATAGTCAATGATACTGGAACAGATAGAATTGAATCTGTATCTTAAAACAGATGAACAAGAGGATCACTGACATGTTGGAGGGTAATATGTTAAATTGGTTGTTGCATTTCCACTGCTTTTCTATTATGGTGTCCCCCTCTCTCCCCGACGACTTATACCATTACACATCATTAGCTGGCAATCCCTTCACTGTTGCTAGTTGAAAAGCAACCTCTTTGCTGATAGAATCACCAGGGCCAGATTTACGTATAAGCTTTACAAGCTTAAGCTTAGGGCCTCGAGATCCAGGGGGGCCTCGCAGAGCCGGATTTACCACTAGGAAGCCTCGGGCCTCAAAATCTAGGCGGCCTCGGCCAAGGCAGGACACCTGCCGTTCAACTCTGGACGGACCCCCCTCTCCATCTTTCTCTCTCTGTCTGTCAATCTCCGTCTCCGCCCACCATCCGCATCCGTGTCCGCGCCGCCGGGCCCCCAGGCTCCGCTCTCCACTCGCTCCTCATCCGCCGGCATGGCAGGCCACCTTACACATGCACACTGTTACGGCCAGCACATCCTGCCCCCTGCACATGCTGACGACCATGGCCAGCACATCATCGGCCGCCCTGCACATGCGCACTGCCACGGCAACTGGTTGGCGCTGGGCACTTTCTCCCTCGCTTTGAATTGTGGGAGATCTGGTCGCCATTGCTGTCCAGTCGCGAAAACCAATGCAGAATCACCCCCTGACCCTGGATCTGGAGTAACGCCCTGGAGTAACTCTTGCTTCTGGTTTCCTGGTCCTCCATAACTATTCTAAATGGAATTTAAACTGGAGGTGGTGGAGGGCTGAACAATAACAGCCTATTGCATTTTATCTGTTTATTTATTGTGTATATATATGGTCTATGGTATATAAATACACTGAACTTTTATCTCCTGTTCTGTATTATGTTTACATATTCTGTTGTGCTGCAGCAAGCAAGAATGTCATTGTCCTATCTGGGCCACATGACAATAAAAGTATCTTGACTCTTGACTTGGACTTAAGCAAAAAAGGGTTCTTGGGGAAAAAAGAGGTACCTTAAATTTAGTTGCGTCTGGTTGGGTAACTATGGTAGGGTGAAGACTATTCCATGCTTTAATTGTGCGGGGGAACTCCATGGAGCAGCCAGCAACTCTGGATAGAAGAAGTTGAGTGACGTTTCGGGTAGAGACCCTTCTTTAGACTCTCTCTGGTTTTAGTGTTTTTAGTTTTATTTAAAGATACAGGGTGGAAATAGGCCCTTCGGCCCTCCGAGTCCATGCCGACCACCGATCACCCATACACTAGTTCTATCCCACACATTAGCGGAGTAAGTCAAGAGTTAAGAGTGTTTTATTCTTTCACGTCCCAGTTAGAACAATGAAATCCATACTTGCAGCAGCACAACAGAATATGTAAACATAGTACTCTGTAAACAATGTTATAAATGAGAAAACAAAACGGTGTATGTTTAAATATGAATATATAGCTATATAAATATATATGTGTGTGTGTAATATATATACCCACACACACACACACACACACATACACACACACAATTTCCCTCCTGTGATTAATAAAGTTCTATGGTATAGTATTGTGTGTGTAGGAAGGAACTGCAGATGCTGGTTTAAACTGAAGTTAGACACAAAAAGCTGGAGTAACTCAACAGGTCCGACAGAATCTCTGGACAAAAGGAAAATATTACGTTTTGGGATGGGTCTGAAATAGGTTCCTGCACACCTTTGGAATGTGGAAGGAAACAAGTGCACCCGGAGAAAACCCGTGCGATCAAAGGGAAAAGGAGCAAATTATACAGACAGCACCCATATTCAGGATCAATTCCGGGTCTCTGGCACTTTTAGGCAGCAACTTTATGGCCAATGTACTGCCCCATAGTCTTGAACTTAATTAAAACATACAGTAGCTGTAAAGGGGGACATAGCGTCACTTGGAGATTTAAAACGGAAAATTGATATTTTTCATTTTTTTAGTAACCAAAGTTATCAACGTATAATTTTTTGTGTGTTGGAAAACAAAATGTAGTGGCACAGCTGGTAGACTTGCTGCCTCACTCCAGAGATCTGTGTTTGATCCTGTCCTCGGGCACTGTCTGTGTTGAATTTGCACATTCTCCCTGCAAGCGTGTGGGTTTCCTCCCACATCCCAAAGACGCATTGGCTTTGTAGGTTAACTTTTTTCTCTAAAATTGCCCCTAATGTGTAGGGAGTGGGTGAGGAAAGTGGGATAACAGAACTTGTGTGAATGGGTAGACAAAAATGCTGGATAAACTCAGCGAGTGTGGAAGGAAATAGGCGACGTTTCGGGTCGAGACCCTTCTTCAGACTGATGTGAGGTTGGGGGGGACGGGAAGAAGAAAGGAAGAGGCAGAGACAGTGGGCTGAGGGAGAGCTGGGAAGGGGAGGAGAAAGAAGGGTTTGCCTAAAATTGAAGTCAATGTTCATACCGCTGGGGTGTACACTGCCCAAGCGAAATATGAAGTGCTGCTCCTCCAATTTACGGTGGGCCTCACTCTGGCCATGGTGGAGGCCCAGGACTGAAAGGTTGGATTCGGAATGGGAAGGGGAATTGAAGTGTTGAGCCACCGGGAAATCAGGTTGGTTATTGCGAACTGAGTGGAGGTGTTGTGTGAAGCAATCGCCAAGCCTGCGCTTGGTCTCACCGAGGTTGATCATGTGTTGAATAATCCAACCACATTTTTGTTTGGAAGTGGAAATAAATATTAGAAATTGCATTCATTGCAATGTGCAAAAAGAGATGAGATACTATATTTAAGAAGGTACTGCAGAAGCTGGAAAATCGAAGGTAGACAAAAGTGCTGGAGAAACTCAGCGGGTGCAGCAGCATCTATGGAGCAAAGGAAAGAAGGAAATAGACTCTATGGAGCAAAGAAAATAGGCTCATCCTTCATACCTCATTCCTTCGCTCCATAGATGCTACTGCTCCCACTGAGATAATGTATTATAATTTTGCTGCATGTCACTGTGGTATTGCGAACTGAGTCTTGTCTTGATTGGTGAATATGTTTAGTTTGTGACTTTATTTGAAGCTGAAATAATATGTGAATGCTTCATTGAGCATAATTCCGGCTGGTAACTACGCACTTCGTCCGAGCACATGATCACAAGCGTCATGCAAGCTGTCTTAAATGACCACCTAAACTGTCATTTGGCAACTTAAAAGCTGCCAAGGTTGCCCGGCTGACAACAGAGAAAAATAATTAAGTGAGACCCCTGTAAGGTGTATAATATTTTTGACACTGTCATAGGCCTTTCTTACATATGCTGTCACAACGCACTGTAGTCTCTAAACAACACTTCAGTAATTTTCCTTGCCCTCCATTTCAGAATAATAGTGTTTTAAGCCAATAACTCGACACTAGCACTGGCAATAAATAAATAAATAAATAAGCGCAGCTTTCCAGCCCCTTATCTCATTGGCCACGCTCGGCTGCAAATCAGTGTCAATCTGGTGGACCATCTTCCTCTAGTCGTGGGGGTGGGGGATTGGGAGGGGCCTCACAAGTGGAACAGCTTAGGGCCTCTCTTCATCTAATTCCGGCCCTGAGAATCACCCACTGTTAACACTAATCTATGCTGCAGAGATTGGAGCCACAGTGCAGGCGTCCCAGGTTCGATCCTGACGCGGGTGCTGTCTGAGTGGAATTTGTACATTTTCTTTGTGACCACGTATGTTTCCTCCAGGGTGCTCCGATTTGCCCCCACATCCCAAAGACATACGGGTTTGTAGGTTAATTCGCCACTGTAAATTGCTCTTAGTGTATAGAGAGTGGATGAGAAAGTGGAATAAATTAGAGCTAGATAGTCGGCATGGACTCAGTGCTTCCATACTACATCTCTAAACTGAACCTGACCCTGAACTCTGGGAGAAACCACAGGTAAAATGCAGGATAAGGAGAAGCAATAAAGACTCTTTTATCCCAACTCCCTACTTAAGATCTCAAGGCCAGGAAGGCTGTCAGACTTCATCTATAACTGATAAGTATTGGCTAACAGGGAGCTGCTTTTCCTGCAGACACTCCCTAGCCTGAGATCTTTCTTGAAAGTAGCTTTCAAGTACTGTGGTTACAGAGATCTACTGGAATTAAGGAGGGTCTGGTGAGACCGCAACTGCAATATTGCATGTAAGCCTGGTCTCCCAACCTGAGTAAGTATATACTTACTATGGAGTGCTTGCCCTGAAAGTTCTTGCAAATGATTCCTAGATGGCAGGTGTTTTCTGAGGATGGATGAAGCAGATACAATACAATACAATACAATACAATACCGTTTATTGTCATTTGAACCTCATTGAGGTTCAAACGAAATGTAGTTTCTGCAGTCATACAAACAAGAAAAGAACCAAGACACAACACAATTTACACAAACATCCATCACAGTGAAGCTCCTCCTCACTGTGATGGAAGGCAAAGTCTTATCTATGCCCTGCACTCCCCATTCTCCTCCCGATGTGAGAGTCAAAGCCCCCGGCGGGCGATGGTAAGTAAGTCCCGCGGCAGTTAAGGCCACACCGGGCGATGTAAGGTCCCACTCCGGGTCTTGATGTTGGACCCCCAGCGGGCCCTAGCAAGTCCCGCGGTCATTAAAACCGCGCCGGGCAATGCAAGGCCCCACTCCGGGTCATTTTCAACCCCGCATCTCGGGCGGGAGAAGTTGCCGTTGCAGGAGCTCCGAAAAGTGGTCTCCCACCAAGGACCCGCGAGCTCCCGATGTTACCGTCAACCGGTCTGCAGCTGGAGCCTCCGAATCTCCGGGGTCAGGCAGCAGCATCGCGCCACCACAGCTCCTCCTGTTCTGAACTCGGCCAGCTCCACGTTGGTGAGTAGCCCGCAGCTCCGCGACTGGAGCCCCAGGTCCGGTTGGAGGCTGCTCCACGGTGCTAGGCCCCAACAACAACGGAGACCCGACAGAGAAAAGGTCGGGTCCTCCGTACACGGAAAAGATTTTAAAGGTTTCCCCCACCCCGCCCCCCACCCCCCACACATACCCAGCTAACAAAAACACTATAACTACACTCAAAATGAGACAAAAAATAAAAAAAGACAGACGGACTGCAGAGGCCGCTGCGACAAGAGTCGCACCAGCCACCGATGATAAGAGGGCTGAGACAAGACAAAATCTTTCATGATAAAAGATAAAATCTTTTAATTCAGAGGGGTTTTCTTTCCCATATCACAACGTATGCTCAGTCACTGAATATATTCTGACGAAGGATCATGGATGTGGAACATCAGCATTCACAAAGAAGCTGCCAGTCCTGCTGAGTGAACATGTGCTGTTATTATTACAGATTTCCAACATCTGCAGTGTTTTCTTCATATGTACAAAGATTTGGGGTGGCACGGTGGCACAGCGGTAGAGTTGCTGCCTTTCAGCATGAGTGACCCAAGTTTCATCCTGACCATTGGTGTTGTTTGTATGGAGTTTGTACGTTCTCCCTGCGATCGCATGGGTTTTCCCTAGCTGCTCCGGTTTTCTCCTACTATCCAAAGACGTGCAGGTTTGTAGGTTAATTGGCTTTTGTAAAACATTTAAATTGTCCCTAGGGTGTAGTGTGTGCTAGTGTAATGGGGATCACTGGTCAGCGCCAACTCGGTAGCCGAAGGGCCTGTTTTTGCGTTGTATCTCTAAACTAAACTAAATTTATCTTAAGCCTCCTTTAGCAACAGGATATTTAGTTTAGTTTAGTTTAGTTTAGTTTAGTTTACAGATTCAGCACGGAAACAGCCCTTCGGCCCACCAGGTCCGTGCCGACCAACGATCCCCGCACACCAACACTATCCTATTACACCCGCTAGTTACAATTTTTACATTTATCAAGCCAATTGACCTAAACCCCTGTACATCTATGGAGTCTGCAAGGAAACTGAAGATCTTGGAGAAAATCCACACAGATCACGGGGAGAACGTACAACATCCATACAGACAGCACCCATAGTCGGGATCTAACCGAGGTTTCCGGCACAGCATTCGCTGTAAGGCAGCAACTCTACCACTGCACCACCGTGACCACCCAATTTGTCTTAGAATTGGATTTTTCAATAATGTTTTGTTTTTTGCACAATATTTTTCTTTACAATTTGGGGTACCTGTAATTTTGTGCATCATTTATGATTTATCTGAGTGTGTTATCTGAGTTTACATGCCTGTGATGCTGCTGCATGGATGATTTTCATTACACCTGTACCTCACCGTACTTGTGGGTATGACAATAAGCTCGACTTGCCTTGAAACATTTCCAAGCTTGAGAACTAAAAGAAGTTTGCAATCAGTGGGACGATGAATCTCAACTGAGAGACCATTAATGATATTAGTGAAACAATCCCATAAGACAAATAATACTCTTATACAGATGTTCTAATTAATTAATGTACATGTACGTATATCCATGAATTCAATTTTTTTTAAAACTTTGAATAGGTAATATACCTTTTCATCTAGCATCTAGAAAACTAAGTGCAAAACTAAATTTTGACTAATTATGTAGTTAATAACAAAGAAAAACCACACAGATGACAGATGAGGTCAGGATTGAGCCTGGGTTGTTGGAGTTGTGAGGCAGCAGTTCTGCCAACTGTACTACTGTGTGATAGAAAATGAGATTCAAAGACTCTCTGAGAACATCCCTGAAGAGTTTCAACAAGAGTTTTAGTTAGTTCCAAAGAGGAAGAAAGATTCCAAGGGGAGTAAGTGGCGACCGTGGCTGACAAGGGAAGTCAGGGACAGTATAAAAATAAAAGAGAAGAAGTAAAACATTGCAAAGCTGAGCGAGAAGCCAAAGGATTGGGTAACGTTTAAAGAACAACAGAATATAAATAAAAAGACAATACGGGGAGAAAAGATGAGGTACGAAGGTAATCTAGCCAAGAATATAAAGGAGGATAGTAAAAGCTTCTTTAAGTATGTGAAGAGGAATACAAAATAGTTAAGACCAAAGTTGGATCCTTGAAGGCTGAAAAGGGTGAATGTATTATGGGGAACAAGGAAATTGCAGATAAGTTGAACAGATACTTTGGATCTGTCTTCACTAAGGAGGACACAAACAATCTTCCTGATATAGTAGTGGCCAGAGGATCTGGGGCGACGGAGAAACTGAAAGAAATCCACATTAGGCAGGAAAGGATGTTGGGTAGACTGATGGGACTGAAGGCTGATAAATTCCCAGGGCCTGATGGTCTGCATCCCAGGGAACTTAAGGAGCTGGCTGTAGAAATCATGGACGCATTGTTGATAATTTGATAATGATGGTGATAATCCAATGTTTTATAGATTCAGGATCAGTTCCTGTGGATTGGAGGTTAGCTAATGTTATCCCACTTTTTAAGAAAGGCGGGAGAGAGAAAACGGGGAATTATAGTCCAGTTAGCCTGACATCGGTGATGGGGAAGATGCTGGAGTCAATTATAAAAGATGAAATAGCAGCACATTTGGATAGCAGTAACAGGATCGGTCCAAGGCAACATGGACTTACGAAGGGGAAATCATGCTTGACTAATCTTCTAGTATTTTCTGAGGATGCAACTGGGAAAATGGACAAGTGGGAGCCAGTGGATGTAGTTTACCTGCACTTTGAGAAAACATTTGATAAGGTCCCACATAGGAGATTGGTGGGCAAAATTAGGGCACATGGTATTGGGGGTAGCGTGCTCACATGGATAGAAAATTGGTTGGCAGATAACTGCACCTGTTATCTATTGTCTATTGTCTATTAACACATGGCACAGGGAACAGCAAGCATTGTATCAACCAGTTTGGGGTACCAGCACAAAAAATGGGGCTCACACAAAGAAGCTAGAATGGAGAAAACAAAGAGAAAAAAGAGAATCTTGGCAATTAAAAACCACCGATGCTAAAGCACATGAGGGAAATAGATAGGGTAAATGCACAGCCTTTTATCTAGAGTAGGGGAATCAAGAACCAGAGGACTTTGGTTTAAGCTGAGATAGGAAAGAATTAATAGGAACTTGAGGGACACGTTTTTCACACAAAGGATGGTGAGTATATGGAATGGGCTTTCAAAGGAGGTAGTACAGGCAGGTACTATCACAACATTTAAAAGACATTTGGATAGAAAAATGGATAGGAAAGTTTTACGAGGAAGTGGGCCAAAAGCAGCCAGGTGTGGCCAGTGTAGATGGAACATCTTGGTCAGCGTGGGCAAGTTTGGCCCAAGGGCCTGTTTCCATGGTGTATGACTCGATGACAGCCCAACACATCTGTCACCTGTGTGAAAGGAACTTTCGACCCCAGATCGGTCTAATCAGCCATCTCCATACACATCGCAACAGTTATAGACTAAATGTCATGGTCTTACTTGAGAGCGAGGGATGTACAATAACAAAAGGGAAAGATAGCATAGATATTAGATTTTTAAATCATCCATTTTTAGCCAACACGTATTTGCCCTCTCTGTCAAAGGTACACTGAAATCTTCTGAAATAGACTGAACATATATTTGCATCTAAATCAAATTGAACTAACTCCAGCATATTGCATTTCCTAACAAGCAGATTCTATCTGTTAAATCATCACTTGGAAAACAGATTTGTCAGGAGCACTAAAGAAATAATTGATCTGCAAACATTACCTTTGTACCTTGGATTTAATTCATGTTTTTAGTCAATAACCATAATTACGGCATTACTGACATTGCTGTGAAAGGCATTTGCCATTTTTTAAATCCTGCAATCATGTATTCTTTTATGATATCTGCAAGGAAAAAATAACAATGAAATAACAGTGTGTAAACGCATTACAGACGTTTGCAAATGCAGAATGTTTCAATGACCACTCCTGGCCTTATTTTCAGTTGTTTCTTCATTCAGGCAAACTCGGGGGGTTGTAAAAAACAAAATAACCCAGGGCCTCCATTATGGAAAAAAAAAGTGTTGTTTGATTGAACTGTTACTCCGTGTTAGTCTGAGAGTTCCAGCCATTTTACAAGATAACTTTGCCAGCAATAATCCATGTGATAAGTACATAGTGAAACCGCGGAGCCACTAAATTTTTAGCAGAGAGGGATAAATGTGCAAACTTCAAATAACCAACAACATGCACGTTTATAGAAAGAGCCAGCAGACAAGACTTGTAAAAAACGGAGAGAGAAAGGTTCTTGGTAGCATTTTAAACATTTTGCAATCCATTTTATCCATATTTATCACAGTGACAATAAACAGGTTAATAACAGCATAATATTTCCTGTGATTCTTAGTTCTGAAATTGGTTTTCCTTTGGAGAAATAATTCTCAAATTTTATATCGGTCTTGATCGCCATCAATACGCAGCTAACTAAACATTCATATGTGTCATAAAACACAAATGTCTGGAGGTCTGGAAATACAAGTGTTTAGTGCATGTTCAAAGTCATATTAAATACAACTCAACTCACTTGTAAATGTAAAAGAAATATCTGAACAAACAAAAGCCCAGCTGGGAACAGAAACTGATTTGCACTGCTCTGTAATATTTCCATCAATATGTGCCTGATGCAGCATTTCACCACAAAAGTTACTCTACAATTTCTTTCTGATGACTTATCTTTCAATAACTGCATGCTGCCAAAGCTACAACGATGTGTATTTTCTGTTTTGTCTTCAGACTGAATGGTATTTACAGTGTCTACTGAAGCATCACACCATACCAGTTCTCACAGGATGAAGTGCGTACTATTTGTTTTCACTGCTACCGAGCAGGGTTTTCTCTTTGCCCCTTTTACAAAACCAAGCAAAAAAGCACTACTAATTTTATGAAAATCGTCCTGCTTCATTGAAAAGAGAATGAAGATCAAGGCAATATGTAAAGAAATTGAAAACAATTGCAGATTAGAATGCTTCCTTTAAAAGGAAAAATCATTGTTTTAATGCATTTTACAATTTTGTTGATTTGATTCTAATTTGATAACAAATCAAATCAACAACAATTGTTACTTCATTAATACTTGAGAGCATAAATGTATATATATATATACAATAAGGGTTTTTGCTTTGTGATGGTGGACAGCTTGATTTCTTTGTAAATCAACTCTGAAAGAAAACTTAATCCACAGATATATTTTTTTTAACTGCAAAATCTTACTTATTAACTAATGTAACATTGTTTCTTCTAATCAAAACAAATTGAATTTCTGACCTTTGCAACATAAATATGCTTATTACTCATAAAACAAATAATTGAAATGTAAATTTGCATTCAATGTAATCACAGTTTAAAAACGTAGATTAAATGTTATTTCCGATGTATCAAGATGACCTAATTCCTGAGTCATGTAGCCTATTATTAAGCCTAGCCATGTGTTTCAGTCTATTTGTCAAATATTCAACTGAAACAGGCTTTCATTATATTATTCTATAAATTAAAGCTGCTTCCCAATAATTCCAGACACATTTTGTTTCAATGCGATTTGTTTTCCATCACAGGCTTTGTAACGATTGAAAACATCACACATGAAATACATTAAGAGATCGCAAAAAATATAAGCGAGCTATTACCACCAATCTGCATTTATATAGCACCGACAAGACACAACAAAATGCTATAGTGCTTTGTGGAAACTTTAAAGCAAGGTGGGAGGTTATTAGGAGAGAATCAGAAAGAATATCATAAAGCCTGTGGAAAGTGGAAGGCTACAAGAACTGAAGTTATTGCTACCATTGGAAAGGCACAGGGATTAAAACCTCACATCACTCTCCAACAGAAAAGGCAGACATCGAAGATAAAATTCTCCATTGCCCACTGTACACCAGGACATCCTCTGGCTATCTGAAAAGATGAGAACAAAAGAACACAGGACACTTGTAGGCCTCGCGGCCCCTCAAGCCTGCCTTGCCATTCAATATGACCATGGTTGATGTGCCTCAGGCCTCATCACCTCTTCTGTACCAGTTCCACAGAGAGGGAAAAATAATTTACTCATCAAGGCAGCACCAAACTCTTGGTCTACCATGCAGGAGTGATCTTCAGACTTCTGTCTATTTAGAAACATAGAAACACAGAAAATAGGTGCAGGAGGAGGCCATTTGGTCCTTCGAGCCAGCACCTCCATTCATTGTGATCATGGCTGATCGTCCCCAATCAGTAACCCATGACTGCCTTCTCCCCATATCCCTGGATTCCGCTATCCCCTAGAGCTCTATCTAACTGGTCTACATATCATATTTCTGATATATGGACCACCTACAGCAAGCACTTTGAAAATCTGGGAAGGTAACACCAGAAATGTCCCTGCCCAACCCCTCAGGTCAACTGCCAAGATTGTCAGTGTCCTCTCCCAGCCCAGCATTCCCAGCACTTGGGCCCTAATTACACACAGCTAGCTGCGTTGGGCAAGCTATATCATGCACATAATTAACTCAAGACTCACAAAACAGTTCATTCCAAGCTCCAAGAGAAAACAGGCAAGTAAATGAAGCAATTCAAAGGAAGTTATGAAAACTTCATTGAAAAAATATGACTCCCATCAACCTATTGGAAGGAAAATGGAGAAGGATCATTGCAACTGGCATTGCTAACTTGGACACACATTATCAAGACCTCAGAGAGGCCCGATGTAAACAGCAAGGAGCACACCACTACCCAAACTATCTGCCCGTCACCCCATCAAGCACCCCCTGCACCCATGTGTATCACAGTCTTCGGATCCCTCATTATTTTCATCAACCACTTCAAAACAAACAGACCCTGGGTAGCAGCAAGTCATATGCAATTCGTATGGACTGCTTGTGTTGAAAAAAAAGGATTGGAGAAATTGAAGGCGGAACGGTGGCATAGTGTTGCTGCCTTACAGCGCCAGACTCCCAGGTTCGATCATGACCATGAGTGATGTCTGTAGAGAATTTGTACATTCTCCCTGTGACTGCGTGGGTTTTCTCCGGGTGCTCTGGTTTCCTCCCACTCTCCAAAGACTTACAGGTTTGGCTTCAGTAAAGATTGTAAATTGTCGATGTGTGGGATAGTGTTAGTGTACGGTGATTGCTGGTCAACACGGGCTCGGTGGGTTGAAGGTCCGTGATGTATCTCTAAACAAAACTGAACTAAACTAAACTAGTTGATTACACATGCAGAGGGGACACAAAGTCATGGTTAGCAGGCATGGTGTAAGTTTGTAGTTTATAACATTGAGGAATCAGGAGATAATGAGGTTAGTGACCTCAAGGTTAATGTGCTTCACTCAAGAGAGAATAGGTTACTCACAACCTGACAGCCTCTAGCCAATGGAAAGGTTAAGAATGAACTGCAGTTGACCAGTGTGCCACCAGTATCAGACATTAAGGTTAATGCTGCATCTACAGACAATCTCACTAATTGGATTCCCGATGGCAGGCATCTCAAAGCATTAGAGTGTCCCTGCATCATCCTCCAACTCCATTGGGGAGTAAGGTAAGGGTGAGGAAGAAGCATGGCCTGTCAGCAGAGGTGATCTGGCTTCATTGGGACAGATAAGTGTGGAATCGACTGAGAATGTCTTCCCTCTCCCCTATACAATGGAGGACAGCCACTGGAACCACTGAGGTCAACCACATCAACTCTTAATAACAAACAGGCGCGTAGGGCACCCATCACATTCGTTGTTTGTTGAAGTCAAAAAGATAATTTCCCTAAACAAAATGCTTCAGATGTTTGAAATGTTAAATGAAATAGAAAATGATGGAGATCACACGCTGCATCTGTAGACAGAGAAATAACGATAACTGGAAATTCAGTGGCCTTGCTGAGAACCACTGATTCTGCCCATGATAAACTGTTTTGGACTTCCATGCCTGCAGAAATATGGAGCAGGCTGGTGATCATTCTTCCTTTGGTCTAGCCATGATGCATAATCTTCAAATTCATTGGAGTAAAAACTTCAAATTAGAGTAAATATCACCAACAACTTTTCCTGGATCACCCATATTGAAGCAATGACCAAGAAACATCTGCTTCTTTAGAAGGCTTAGGAAGTTCGGCATGTCCCCAACAACCCTCACCAACTTCTGCAGATACACCACAGTAGCCATTTTATCAGGATGCATTGCTGCTTGGTTTGGGAACAACTCCATCCAAGACTGCAAGAAATTGCAGCAAATTATGGACACAGACCAGATCATCACAGAAACCAACCTCCCTTCCATTTATACCTCACGCTGCCTCAGCAAGGCCAGAACCACAATCAAGGATGTCACACACTGGGCATTCCATCTGAAAAGGCACATCTTCAGATTCAGGGACAGTTTCTTCCCAGCTGTTATCAGGCAACTGTACCATCCAACCACAACTAGAGAGCGGTCCTGAACTACTATCAACCTCATTGGTGACCCTCGGACTATCTTTGTTTGAATTTTTCTGGCTTTCACTTGCACTAAAGGTTATTCCCTTGTCATGTATCTATACATTGTGAATGGCTCAGTTGTAATCATGTATTGTCTTTCTGCTGACTGGTTAGCACCCAACAAAAGCTTTTCACTGTACCTTAGTACACATGACTATAAACTAATCTATAACTGAAATTGAAACTGAAATCTCGCCCCGCCAACAGTCTGTGGTTTTTCGTTTTTTTAGTGTGTGTTAAAAGTTTGTGTTAATGTTCTCCGGTTTGTTTTATATGGGGGGTGGGGGAGGGGGTCTTACCAGTTTCTTACCGTGCCGGAAATGCGATTAATTTTCGGGTCGTATCTCTGGTAGTTCTGCGGCCTACCATCGATGGAGCTGGAGGCCTCCTCGGACTGACTTGAGCCCCACCGCTGGGCGTGGACTTAACATTGGACCTGATCCCTTCCCTGGGATCGCTCCAACCGCGGCCTGCGGACTTACCATCAAGAGCTCGCAGTCTCAGGAGAGGCCGAGTTGGGAAGCTCCAATGATGCAGAGGCTTGACCAGCCCCGACCCTGGGTCAGATCGCCTGGCACGGGGGAGCTGGCATCCCCCCGATGCAGGAGCTGATCGCCCCGATGTGGAGGGCCCAAATGCCGCCAGCTACGGGAGTCAAGATCGTCCCGTCAAAGGAGGGCTCGAGGCCCCGGATGGTGGGAGAGCATAGAAGGGAAGAGATTTGTACCTTTTTTCACAGTGAGGAATGTGGAAGAGTCACTGTGGTGGATGTTTATGTTAAAATGTATTTTGCGTGTTCCGTTACTTTTTATTTCTATGACTGGCAAATGTTTGGCAAATGAAATTCCTTATACGTTGCAAAACATACTTGGCTAATAAAGTATTATTGTGATTGTGATTGAAGGACCAATTGCACTTCATATCTGACCCCCTCAAATTTATGCCACTCTTAGCTAGTGAATGAATGAATGATGAATGATACTTTATTGGCACATGTACCCGGTGTACTTAGGTACAGTGAAATGCTTTGTTTTGCATACAACCTCGGCAGTACACAAGTCACGAAACAGTCTTATTTACTGCCTGCCACCACAGTGGGCCACCACTGCCCCCCCCCCCCCCCCCCCCACTCCCCCCCACTCCGCCAGTTCCCCCTTCGTTCTTGGCAGTCCCCTACCCCCTCCCCCCATGCCGGGTCCCTACCTACTGAACAGGTCAGGTGGCATCGATGGAGGGAATGGATAGGCGATGTTTTGGCCCCTGACCCGCAGCATTACCTTTCTATTCCCACCACAGATGCTGTGTTACTCCAACACATTAGGATTTACTCACGATTCCAGCAACTGCTGTTCCTTGAATCTCAATTAAATAAAAGACATTTAGTTACAATTTTTTTAATATTCCACTGTGCATTTATGTTTTTGCTTACTGAAAATTGGTTTAATGAGTTTTATATTAATATATTTTTTAAATTAACCATTGTTTATTTTTTATTGCAACAATTCTTAAATATTGCTGATTATGAAAGACATTTAGAAGCAGTGAAACAGTCCTTTGGCATCAGGCCATGAAACTGAGGACTGACAGACTTCTGCAGGCAGCAAGAGATGTGACTACTACAGATCAAACACAGTCTTCCTTCTTGTTTAACGTTTCTGGTCTTCCATCACAACTCGCCAGGTTGTTTGTAGAATGGTTGCTCAGGAACAGTGCACCCCAAAATAAAAATTCCAGCTCGGATACAGAAGGCTCATTTAAAACACTTGCTTGCAGATTTGCTGCATGTTTTACTCCTTTTTCTAGTATTGACATGACCAAATGTCTAATTACAGTTATCATGCATTTTATTGCAGGCATTGAAGATGTAGAGACGCAAGGCAAATTTTGCCATATGTGGCACGATCTAATTTCAGTAATGATTTTGATTTGTTTCCCTGCGGTCATTTCTTCACATTTACGTAAAGCTCACAGAGCGGCGAGGAGCAATGTTTTTCATCTTTTTGTAGGTTTGTTCACAATATTCTTTATATTTTATCTGCATTCCTCAAATCTGCAAACAACGGAGAAAATCTGTCAGTAATCTATAATGGCAATGAAGAGTAAACAAGGCGTTCATTCCATTTACTGGCTAAGATCAACAAAATAGTGATTTTGAATTAGCTGCTTCAAAAATCACCTCATTCGTGGCTTCAGTTGCAAATGTGGGCTTGCTGTAAATATAAAACACAAACTACCCTAAAGTGGTCTTTCCCTCCACCATCCACACACTACACTAAAGCTGCAATATGTATAATACACAACATGCATTATAATTGCTTGCCAAGGCTATCCTGATAGGAAAGGAACAAAGGAGGAACCGGCGTGGGGGGATCGCCATCAGGGGGGAGAGATCAATGGACAATGGAGGACCCGGCATGTGGGGACCACTGTGAACGAGAAGGGAGGGGGGAAGAACAACGGGGAACCTGGCGCAGGGGGGGCGGGGGGGGGATTTGTAACTTTGCAAGCCTTTACGGCCGACTATTTGTATACCTTGGGTATGTAATATGTAAGCAAATAATTTCATTGTGATTTGTCACATGTGACAATAAAGTATTCCATTTCATGGAATTGTGCATGTCCCAAATCGATGACCACCACGACCTAAAAGATAAGGACAGCAGACTAGTGGGAACACATTCCTCTCCACAATTTCACCATCCTGATGGAACTCGTCTAAATCCTGGAATTCCCTGGCTGCCAGCACTGTGAGATCACCTTCAGCAGGGAATCTGCAGCAACTCAAAATAACAACATACTATCATCTTTTAATCAGGTTTAGGGAGGGGCAACAAATAGGATTCAGATTATGTAGGTTCATTCTAGAACCTGATAGTTGAAGGAAAGTTACTGTTCCTGAACTTGATGGCGTAAGACTTCAACCTTGTGTACTTTCTGCTTGATGGTAACAGTGAGAAGAGGATATGGCCCAGATATAGGAATCCTTAATGTGAGATGCCTGCTTCCTAATGCTCTTGATGGTGGGGATGGCTATGCTTTGGATTGTGGTGAGTCCACCACTCTTTGCAGCCTCTGTCGTTGGAAGAAATTCCAATGTTTGCAACTAGGTAGATGAATGCATGACTGCCTGTGATGAGCTGATTAAAATAAGGAAAGCATGGGAGGCTGGAACAGCAGGAGTAATGTAATGCAGAAGAGGTTGCAGAGGGGTTGGTAGCATTCAATGGCAAATATGGGTATTTCAAGATTGTTAATGCAGGAGCTAATGTAGGTCAATAAAAACTGACCAAATTGGGTAATGTAATTTATTGTGCTCTAAGATATGGTCTGTAGATTCACACAAGTCTCTTCCCAGTGCATTTAGCTCACCTTACTTTCTGTAATGTTACAATGCATGCACTGTTTCACCCTTCACTTGTTAGCACTGTGTGCCATCTTTTACTGATCATTAGCTAACTGTGAAAAAGACTGTTTGGAGATCAAGATGTAAAGCTGGATGCAAAACTCATGGTCTGGTGGTCAGCAGTGATTCCTAGCCTCCTATAAGCTTCTGAGACCAACAGCAGGTACCTTAGGACACTGGGAAGATCCCACCAGTGCTCTCTTTGTACAATCACCCAAATCTATGGGCAAGATAACTGAACCAATGTTGACAGGTTCTTCCAGGCCAACAACCCCAACAACACTGCAGCCTTCACTATACTAGTCAGCACCAGTGGGCAGGCCATGTAATTCACACCTGATATCAGACTCCCGAAGCAAACCTTCTATCCTGAAATCAGTCACTGGAAGAGCTCACCGGGCAAACAGAACAAAAGGTTCATGGATGTACTGAAAATGGAGGAGGAGCATTAAATTTTAAATCAGCGCATCAAGTCCATGCTGGCTCACAGAATAATCTCATTTCTAATTCTTTTCCATGTCACCTATTCTCTCTAATGCTCATCAGCTCTTCCCTGATTTCCCTTCCATCTTAGATCTTGTCAAGGCACTTGAATAAAAAGATCTTAGAAGGCTACAGGTTTCATTCAAGCAAATGGGATTACAAAATAAGGTTGTGTGTGATGGCCCAACGGACTTGTTTCAGAGCTGGATGACTATAATTCTATAACTCTCTGCTGGTCAAAGTTCATCAACTGTCTTTGAGCAAGGCTGTGCGAAAATACAAGGTTGACTGCCCACTCCTGCATCCATCTACCCATCTGTAAATTTGACACCTCTTCAGGATTGCCCTGACAGTTTGTAGGTTAGTCCCCAGAGCACTGGTACAAGCAATCTAAGGAGAAAAGGCTTGTGCATTAAAAATAATTCTAACTGTTCATTTTCTTTGATTTGGTTTAATGCTTTCAATTATTAGTTCAGTGGTTATCAGTTTATTTAGTTTTATCATTCATAAAACCATTAAGATCGAGGGTCAATGTTTCACTGAGGGTCCAGATTAATCCAAATCGGTTCTGTTTCCATTTCCTTTAGCGGGATGAGGCAATGCAATCTAATATTGGCAAGGGTGACCCAAGATAGGAGCCCATGCCAAGTAACTTAGGGGAATCCATTCAAGCAGAGAGGGAAGCCCCAACCACCAAAGAGTGAGTAATAGAAACCACAGCCGGTTCCACAGACATAATGTCACTTGGCAGAGTGACAAATAATTAGGAAAAGGGAGACTGCAATTTCTAAAATTAATATTATCATCACAAGAGAGGAATATATATAATGTTCAGGAAGGAATTTCAGATGCTGGTTTAAACCAAAGATAGATACAAAAAGCTGGAGTAATTCAGCAGGCCAGGCAGCATCTCTCCACAGATGCTTCCTGTCCCGCTGAGTTATTCCAGCTTTTTGTGTCCATCTTCGAGGAATATATAATGTTGCTTTCAAAATCTCCTGTATTATTTACAAAGAAGAATAATTAATTTATGTTTAGTTTAGTGATACAGCATGGAAACAGGCTCTACGATCCATCGCGTCCACACTGACCATCGATCACCTGTTCACACTAGTTATCCCACTATCTTATAGACTCCCTACACATTAGGTGCAATTTTACAGAGGTCAATAAACCTACAAGGATGCACATTAAATTGGAGCACCCCCGAAGAAACTCAAAAGTTCACGGGGAGAATGTGCTAATTCCACACACACACTGCTTCCGAGGTCAGGATCAAACCCAGGTGTCTGGCACTGTGAAACAGCAGCTTTATCAAATGCCACCACTATGTTAATGGCCCCATTGCAGAAGAGTCCACATCGCAGGGCTGGAAACTGGAAGTATCCTGAGCTAATTCTGCTACCACCATCATTTATTGCGACAAGTGATGGCTTCCACTGATTGTCGCCGGATGCTTGCGTCCTTTTCAGGATGGATGATGACAGCGAGGTCAACATTTGTAACAAGATGGACACGAAATGAAGAAGACTATGTTAATCATGATGATTCTTTTTAGAAGATATGTTTTGTTGAATAATAGGACAAATCCCTGGTCGAGGACTGCCAGCAACTGAGCTCACCTGGTGCAGCACCCACCATCTTGGGCGAGGTGAACTCTTACTGAGTCCATGTTGGGATAAACTTATCGCAAGGGCCATGGCTGTATTTAAATAACTGGGAGAAATCAGCAAATGTGTGGAGCTTTGATTTAATTTAACTGTTTTACATGCTTTCTGATCGTCTTTAAGTATGTGTGGGCTCTTGTGTGTGTGTGTGTGTGTGTGTGTGTGTGTGTGTGTGTGTGTGTGTGTGTGTGTGTGTGTGTGTGTGTGTGTGTGTGTGTGTGTGTGTGTATATATGTTGGTGGGTGTGTGTGGGTGTATTTATGTGTGTGTTTGTGTTTTATGTATATATGTCCACATATGTGTGTGTGTGTGTGTGTGCATGTGTGTGTTTGCATGTGTGTTTGTGAGTGTTAGTGTGTATGTGAGTGTGCGAATGTTTAAGTCAGTGTGTGAAAGTATGGAAGTGTGTGAGTGCATATGTGAATGTGTGTGAGAGCATGTGTGCATGTCTGTAAGTGTCTGGGTGTCTGGACGTAGATGTGTAAATGTACATGGCTGTGGAAGTTTTTAACTTGAAAAAAAATCAGATCCCGGGAGATCCCGGGAGATTTTGAATGTTTGCTTATGTCAAACATACACAAACCTTTGACGGCCGCTGAGTTTGGAGGCGGACCCCCACACCAGCCAATGTTATTCTGCAAATGCAGCCAAGGTGAGCAAAAAGCTTCTGTATTGCCCTGAGCTGAGCTGGAAACTGGAACCTGGGCTTCCCAAGGAAGACTGCACCCAAGGAGCACACAAGAAGAAGCAGTCTAAAGGAAGTAAAAGGTCCATCTCATTATTATCTAAATCTATGGCTGTGAACCATTCAGGGTGGTTCTCTCTTTAGGAAGATCCCAAATTCAATTAGTCATCTGGTTGAGTTGAATCATTCTCACAGGAACAGTCAGTCAGATCTCCCGTTGGGTAAAGGAACCGACCAATGTTGCAGCCACCCCAGCAAAGTGCTCTTCCATGCATTTTGGATGAATCACAAGTTTGACTGTAATGTGTGCTGTGCCAAGTCATGAAGCAACTTGTTTAACTCAGCAAAGAATAGCCAATTGACCAGAATGCTGAGAACCTGTGTGTATACAGAAGCTGAGCATAACAAGGTTCAGCGTCATCAAGAGAGGAGGGAGAACATTTGGTTTTGAAATTTTAAATACAAATTTGAAAATGCCCAACAGCTGAATCTGCAATCTGCTACTGATGGACAAAAAATATTGCCATTGCGACTGACAACCCCAGATGAAAAGATATATGTGATGCCTATGAGATCCCCAGGGATATGAGGCAATATAATTAACCTGTTCAAAAATATAGTATAGATGATCCCTGAGTGTTTTTGTGAATCCTCAATTTGAATTACATTGCTTCACAGTTTATAGCGTGTGGAAAACAAACTCATTTTTTTCAATCAAACTCAGCAATTTAATTAAATTTGACTGGTTTTGTTTTAACCAGGTTTATGGTGACAAAGAGAAACTTAATCATTAACATTGGTCATTCACTCAGAACATGTTTCTTATGATGTTTAATGTGTGCACTGGATACATAAAGATCTGCAGTTATATTTTCATAATTTTTTTTTAATAATCTTTTCAATTCAGTCATCTTTATCAATTCCATCTTCTCACTCTATTGGAGGTCGAAGGAAACCTAAACCAATTTTGTATTTTAAGGTAATTGATATACTAAAAATAATAAAAGAGAGATTTCAATAAATGCAGTTCTTACTATTTACAACTGCTCTGAGATTTACAAGAAAGTGTAAAAACAATTTTCTGTTAATTTGATTTTTGCTATTGCCAAAATCTGCAAAATAATATGTCTAAAACAGAACAAGGAAATACAAATCAAAATCCTTGATAGTGAAAGATTATAGGTCTAATCAAGTGACTTTGACAAGCTAAGGATGTGATTGGCATAGTACTTTTCTGTAGTAGGTGGAATTACAATATCCAGTTCTTTAAATATAAAGTTTAAATTGTGTTTCCTTATGAGTAGGATTCAATTTTATTCTTGTTTGCTTGTTACACAGTTGATTGCATTTGCACACATTTCATGCTTTATCTTGTAATAGCATTTATTTAAAACTCATCTACCCCCTAGGCTTGGTCTTATTTTGTTTTTCTTTTATTTGTAAATCTTAGTATTAAGCACAGCTGATTACCTTGAGTGAAGTGCTTTGTTACAAGCTTTAACAAATGTACACCTAGGAACATTCTTGCCACTTAAGCAGTTTAATCTAATCCACTGTGTCAGAACAGGCCATATGCAATGCTTTGACTAATTGCCTTTTAAGCGGTTAAAGACTTTGGACTGATTGTATGCTTCAAAGACAAAAAAAAGAAGCAAAATATAACACACAGTATATCTTCCATTTTGTTGCAATGTAACATTTTTCTTCACATGTTAAGGTTCTAGTGACTAACAATGATAATATAGCAGCATTTTCAGTTTCCCATTCCCGCATCTGCTTCTCTTCTTTACAATCCCATCTCTTTTTTTTACTTTACCTATTTTTTCAATCTTTCTCTTCCAGCATCTTCTATTGTTATTCACCTTATTTCCTGCTTGAAGTAATCCTGACATACTGAACATCATCTGAAACTGCAAACGACAGAATGCAATAAACTAGAGAATAGCAGTAATCTGAGGAAAGTTCTACATTCACTGTTGCTGCTAACTCTCTGTCTTCTTATCCTACATAGAAAATAAAAAAATCAATACTGCCTCACAAGCCTTGATAAAAGTGGTGGACAAGTCAAGCAGGCATGCTGGATATAGTAAATTAAAGTGATCAAAATTTTCCAGTTGATTCAGCTTACAGCCTACGTAAACTAACAACCCTGTCTACCCACTGCCTGTCATGTCAGAAGCTTTCTTTTTAATCTAGGTCTGGATTCTTCATTCTGATTTCATGATGTCTAAAAATAAAACAATCATGTACATCACCAAGTCCACCTTATTTGCTGCATTTTTTAAAAATTGTTGGGCAGTTTGTGCTTTGGAAAGTTATTTAAACGGAAGGAGAGGTCACAGACTTTTTCACGGTGGAAAGAGACGGTAAACAAAGGATACCATTTCCAGTGGAAAATGCAGTTGACAAAAAATATTTTTTCTTTGCTTTGGATAGCTACAAATGTAAACTTATCATATATGTTGTGAGCCAGTTGTTTGATGGTAGTTGAGCATTTCAAGTCACAGATCTCATTGTTATTGACCCTAAACAATACATGGATTTCACAGAGTTATTTGCTTCTAAGTAAAACCCTGCCTTTATTAAAATATAACAAAGTATAAGATGTATTAAAGAGTGAACAGAAAATATTGCAAACAGATGTATTGCTTGGTCTGTGTTTGTCCAGATGTACACTACTAAATGCCATTTGCCTTTTAAAATGTAAATAGATTTGCCTTCATACTTTCATTTTTTAGTTTTAGTGAATAAATTTGGAAATTAACTCTAGATCGCTGGAGATGTTACATTTCTCTAAATACCTAATCTTGACAGTTGCATTAAAAATTAAAATTTATATATATTTTCAAAATAGGCTTTATTTTTATTTTAAAGTCTTTAGCAGGAGCAGTTCCCCACCTATGAAGAAAACAGCAATCTTTAATAGGATGAGTCCCAGAATTAATGGTCTTCTTACAAGGAGGCAACAGAGCAAGGTTAAAATCTCAAGTAATAGCTCACCTTCACAAAAAGGCTACAGAAAAAGTCTCCGACTTCAGGTTTGTTTACTGTCACATAAAATACATGCAATATTAGGAGATTAATTCCTTCATGGGCACCCATTTTCTGTTTAAAAATAAAGCCATAAAGAAAGTTTAAAAAAATTCAAAATAAAATTAATTCTAATATTCTCTGACGCTTATTTGAAAAAAAAAGGGATTAGATTTAACCACTGTAATTTATTTTATCAGTGAACAAAGTACTGATATCATTGGGAAATAGATACAATACCACATGAATTGCAGGCATTGTAAATTTATGTTAAAACTGATAGTTCCAATAAACACCAGTAAACCTGATCTGTGCCTCAGACAACAGATATAGAAAGAATGTCAGTGTATTCCAGAATGTGAAGAGTTCCACTGTTTCTGATCTTGTACACATGTATCCTTTCTTTCATAAGATCCGTAAATATAATTAACCTGCAGTATTTATTATGTCAAGCAGAGAATCCAGTCTGATTGATAACCTAATTGCTGAAGACTTCGCCAAGCCTGCTGTCCTCATTTGACACAACATTTCTCCCAAGTTTAAAAAGAGCGGTCAAAAATAAATTAATTCATATAGTGGAATAAGTTGTACAGTTTAGTTGCAGATTGCACAATTTGTGGACACTTAACTGTGTCTATTCTTTATTGTGATTACATTACTTTCGTGATCAGAGAGCTCGGATCATCTGTTGCAGCTTTGCTGTATGCAATTATTTTTTTTCCCTGACAATATCTAATTGCAAACCCTTTATGTTTCTCTTTGATATTTTACTTTTACCTAAGCATGCTATACAAATGTTGGCAACAGTTTGCTGCTCTTCTGAAAACAACAAAATATATTTTTTCGTTATGAAAATCTAAAAATTTGTGATTTATTTGGGCTGGATAAATGCCAAGGACTCAAAACCAGATGGATTTTGGTTTTGAGAGTTTCCTGTGCTGTTTTGCTGGACCTGTATCCCAGTCAGACAGCAATGTTGGAGGCACACACAAGCTCAATCTGTTTATACTCCTGCCTGGTATTTTCAAAGGGGTTTTTAATCAGAGTGCTAGCTTATTGATCAATGACAGATACAGGCAACAACTTTTGTATACCACTGCTGCCGGATTTTTTATCTGAGATAATATTTCTCTCTTAAAAGGCATCCTCACTGCTATGTATTAATTAAAATCTAAATACTAAATATTGATTGATGCTTTATCAGGCCATAGCAGTTGGACTATGTCACATTGATTTTTGCTGTGATTTATTATCATATTTAAGAAAAATCATTTTGTGTGATTATACAGAGGAAATAGACTTTAGGGAGGGTGTAATTCTTTTGTATCACTTTTGTTGTGGGTTAGAAGGGCCAATTTCTCAATTGTGGCTGAGATCACTGATATCTATGAACATTTCTTCTCCTCTGCTTTCAACAGCTAATGTTTAAGCCTGCACAAAAGATCATGCTCTTGTCATTAGGAATAATGGGCTTAGAGATTCCGTCCTTTAATCAGAACATGGATTAGCAGATGGTATGACACCAACACCTTATATATAAAGCAAAATCAACAGTTATTAGAAAAATATTGCTTTGAATAATATCATAAGGTCAAACAAAATATCCTAGCAGTACAGATAGGGCATGGCTGGCTGTGGATTGTTTCAGTAGCTACTAGACTTACATTGCATCAGTGTTACATTACATATTGTTATATGTGATTCTGTCGGGAATTCAAGCACTTTTACAAAATTGAAAAACACAGCCTCGGATATGTTTCCATGTGGCTTTCTACATTAAGACCTGTTCAGGTCCCTACAAAGGCTTTGAGCCTTGAGTGAATTATATGTATTTTATTCAATTCACCTTTTAAAACAACAAGGGACATTATTTTGTTTTAATGTGTTTAATCTCTTTTGGTTGTTCCAGAAACTGTACCTTTTTATTACAACCATCTTACACTAATGTGCAGAAAGTCAGGTCATTTGTTTTTCATCATTCCTTTAATATTAAGTCTAATGTTATTATTAATAAATTGAAATAAAACAAGGAAAAGTGAAAGAATTATAAATATTGCAGCTTTGATTTGCTCTCTTAAATCATGTGAAATGCAATCTTTGAACAGTAAATGATATTTAAAAGAACAAATAGCTGAGCAAAATTCCTTACTTCAGCTTCTTGGACAATATTCAGATGCTTAGGCAGATCATTAACACATTGAAGCATTGACTATTTGCCCAACCAGCTGCACATTTACTGTTTTTATTTCAGATTCCCTCCCTCTGCAGTGTTTTGCTTCACAATATGATGATCCAGTGAGTTTTTCCCTTGGTTTATATGGCCAGATTCTGATCATTATAATGGCCATCGGTCTCAGCCAAGGTAGAAGGATCTTCAGTCATTAGACTTCATGAATGACAATCAAGTTTTACTTTAATTCTTATATATACTATTAACATCCCTAATTGTCTTGAGAAGGTTGTGCATAAGCAATCTTTTTGGCTCACTGTAGTACCGCAGTGGGTGGGTTTTCCAGAGTTTGGACCATGTGATGATAAAGGAACACAGACCAATTAACATATCAGAGTGATCAGTGCTGCAAGAGTTGACATTGTCGTGAGCCTGAGGTTTCTCTCCTTCAGGTGATAATGGTCATAGATTTGGGTAGCACTGTCAGAGTACCCTTGGTGAATATCTGCGGTATATTTTCACAGATATTATATGTGGTGGGGAAGAATGTTTGGTCACCAGATCAGGCAGTGGATGAAGTTTAGATAATGGCAGGCCCCTTTAATAACCCGCAGGGTGGGGGTTGATAAGCTTGTTGGGTCACAAGTACAATTTTAAGTCTGTTCCGAGCTGTTGCAAGATAGCATAAGGGAAAGGAATGTGTTCTGTAAATGTGGAAGTGAAAGGTTCATCTTTACTTACTCTCCCCACTCTCCACCCTCTTCCCTGCTGCTAGTGCTACACCCCACTCAGAACCAACAACCAAGCATGAGCTGCTGGCCAGCTACTGGTTTTAGCAGCCGTTCCTTGCACATTGGTAGATGGAGCAGCAGCTTTCATTTGGGACCTTCGCAACAAACACACTCTGGTTATAAAGCTTCCAGGCCTTTCCTATTCAATGTCCACACATAGAGAAGGGCCAGAAACTCACGAAGCCTTAGTATCTGCAGAAAAACACTGTAGCGAGGAGGTTGCAAGGGAGCAGCAGCAAGTAAACAGTAGGAAAAAGACTGATAAGGCCTGAAAGCGCCTGTGATTTATAAAAATCTGCTGTATGCATGCAAGATAATTTGAGTGGTTTCAAAAATCATTGTTGACCATTTCAAAAATAAAATAAACTTTAATATTGCAATTCAGTCTCGATGCCTGTAATAGGAAATAGTTTACCTTTGTGTATTGGTCAATGCATTTATTTGTAGAAAATACCTTTGTACCCAATACACAGTAAGTATCAACTTCACATTGATAGGACTGGTCCCCTGGCACCCTGGTTCCAGCACACAATGTCACTCACAGTGGTTAGTATCTCTCCAAGGTCAGTTCAGACAAGGAATTCTAATGAGATTAAGCCTCATTGCTGGGGTTTTAGTTCATTTTGCTCATTGTTCTGGAGTGTAGAAATAGTATTATTGGAGTGACAAATCTTCCAAGCTAAATCTCTGAGCTTAATCCATCGCCAGCTGACATTCCATTACCCAGTTTCTCCCTCATGTTTACGCACACACCATAACAATATATGTAACGTACATATGCATGCATGTGCCTATGAAATTGAACACTTATCAAGGATCTGTAAATTTGTTTCAAGCAGATTTATTTTATTTTCAGTGGAAAGGCTCGCCTTTTATGCCTGTGTGCTGTGAATTAACAACGAAAATCTGAAAAGTCACAATAAACATTGGTCAGACACGAAGATTCCTTTCTTTACCAGAATTGTCGGACAGGAACCGGGCATCGATTAACTATTATGGTATGCCCCTATGGTTTTTATTTCCCAGTCCCTTCATTGCCCTCATTGCCCTGTTAGCTCCCTGTGGTCAACCTATCTGCTCCAGGCATTTCCACAGATACAAACTGGTATGTCTTTAGTCCATTTAAAAATGATATATTTTTCTGTTCCTTGGAGACATGGCTTTCATTGTTCTTTCATAATCACAGCCAAAAGCTCTACTTTTAGGTTTGAAAGTACTCTACTCTGCTTTCGCTCTACTTTTTAGGTTTGTCATGCTGAAATTGCATTACACATCGCAGAACATAAATACTTCATCTACAACTGCTGTTTTATACTTGACTTCCTCCTTCCTTCCAAACAACACTCTGCTCTAACGCAGCACCGTGCAACTTGCATTGACACTGCATCGTTACTTTGCTTGATGTCCTGAAGTTTTTGAGGGGAATGTTAGTGGGAAGCATGTTGGACGGGAGCACCATTTGTTTCCGACTCAGCCAGTGTCATGTTTCCACCCCAGTGCAATAATTCAGGAAGAGAGTCTACAATGATGTTCCTACTGCTACAGGGAGGGAGTGCAGCACTGCCTAAGATGCTACGAGATACCAGTGAGTGACTGGAATATGGGTGCCGGAGTTGCTGTATTTTCAAAGTGATGGTGCTCGCTAGATACAAAGATAATTCCTGCAAACAAATGCATCTTATAGATACACAAACGCTCTCACGTAGATGAAGAATTTTCAATGACCTTTCATTGAAAAAGACCAGGGAGTTCCCCCTGGTATCCTAGACAATACCTATCTATCAATCAATGATATTAAAACAGATTGTCTGGTCACACTCACACTCTCTTTACATAGTGCAATTTGGCTGTATTCCAGCATTACAGTGGTGACTAAATCTCAAAGTAAGATCATTGCTGGAGAGGAAGATATGTAAATCTTGAAGAGGTGTGGTACAAATGAAAGTCTATTTTGTTTAAAATTGCCTTGAGTATGAGGGTCTCTAGAATAGACATCAACCCAGGAGCTGATGTTTATTCATTGTCTGCGGCAGAGATTGTTGAAAAGTGGTGAATAATGGCAGAGGGCTGCAGAATGGGTGTAAATTTGGATAGTATCAAAGCAAAGGGTGATGCATACAAAGTAGCCAGAAAAAGCAGCATACCAGAGGACTGGGAGAAATTCAGAGACCAGCAGAGAAGGACAAAGGGCTTGATTAGGAAAGGAAAAATAGATTATGAAAGAAAACTGGCAGGGAACATAAAAACTGACTGCAAAGGTTTTTATAGATATGTGAAGAGAAGGAGATTAGTTAAAACAAATGTAGGTCCCTTGCAGTCAGAAACAGGTGAGTTGATTATGGGGAACAAGGATATGGTGGACCAATTAAATAACTACTTTGGTTCCGTCTTCACTAAGGAAGACATAAATAATCTGCCGGAAATAGCAGGCGACCGCGGGTCAAAGGAGTACTTGAGTGAAATCCAGGTTAGTCGGGAAGTGGTGTTGGGTAAATTGAATGGATTAAAGGCCGATAAATCCCCAGGGCCAGATAGGCTGCATCCCAGAGTACTTAAGGAAGTAGCTCCGGAAATAGTGGATGCATTAGTGATAATCTTTCAAAACTCTTTAGATTCTGGAGTAGTTCCTGAGGATTGGCGGGTAGCAAACGTAACCCCTCTTTTTAAGAAGGGGGGGAAGAGAGAAAACGGGGAATTACAGACCAGTTAGTCTAACATCGGTAGTGGGGAAACTGCTAGAGTCAGTTATTAAAGATGGGATAGTAGCACATTTGGAAAGTGGTGAAATCATTGGACAAAGTCAGCATGGATTTACGAAAGGTAAATCATGTCTGACGAATCTTGTGGAATTTTTCGAGGATGTAACTAGTAGCGTGGATAGGGGAGAACCAGTGGATGTGGTGTATCTGGACTTCCAGAAGGCTTTCAACAATGTCCCACATAAGAGATTAGTATATAAACTTAAAGCATATGGCATTGGGGGTTCAGTATTGATGTGGATAGAGAACTGGCTGGCAAACAAGAAGCAAAGAGTAGGAGTAAACAGGTCATTTTCACAATGGCAGGCAGTGACTAGTGGGGTACCGCAAGGCTCAGTGCTGGGACCCCAGCTATTTACAATATACATAAATGATCTGGATGAGGGAATTGAAGGCAATATCTCCAAGTTTGCGGATGACACTAAGCTGGGGGGCAGTGTTAGCTGTGAGGAGGATGCTAGGAGACTGCAAGGTGACTTGGATAGGCTGGGTGAGTGGGCAAATGTTTGGCAGATGCAGTATAATGTGGATAAATGTGAGGTTATCCACTTTGGTGGCAAAAATAGGAAAACAGACTATTATCTAAATGGTGGCCGATTAGGAAAAGGGGAGATGCAGCGCGACCTGGGTGTCATGGTACACCAGTCATTGGAAGTAGGCATGCAGGTACAGCAGGCAGTGAAGAAAGCGAATGGTATGTTAGCTTTCATAGCAAAAGGATTTGAGTATAGGAGCAGGGAGGTTCTACTTCAGTTGTATAGGGTCTTGGTGAGGCCACACCTGGAGTATTGCGTACAGTTCTGGTCTCCAAATCTGAGGAAGGACATTATTGCCATAGAGGGAGTGCAGCGAAGGTTCACCAGACTGATTCCTGGGATGTCAGGACTGTCTTATGAACAAAGACTGCATAGACTCGGTTTATACTCTCTAGAATTTAGGAGATTGAGAGGGGATCTTATAGAAACTTACAAGATTCTTAAGGGGTTGGACAGGCTAGATGCAGGAAGATTGTTCCCGATGTTGGGGAGGTCCAGGACAAGGGGTCACAGCTTAAGGATAAGGGGGAAATCCTTTAGGACCGAGATGAGAAGGAATTTTTTCACACAGAGAGTGATGGCTCTCTGGAACTCTCTGCCACAGAGGGTAGTTGAGGCCAGTTCATTGGCTATATTTAAGAGGGAGTTAGATGTGGCCCTTGTGGCTAAGGGGATCAGAGGGTATGGAGAGAAGGCAGGTACGGGATACTGAGTTGGATGATCAGCCATGATCATATTGAATGGCGGTGCAGGCTCAAAGGGCCGAATGGCCTACTCCTGCACCTAATTTCTATGTTTCTATGTTTCTAAAGATAGGTGTATTAGGGACAGTTCAAATCAAGGGAGATGGGTTCGGGTGGAGATGTGATGGAATATTAGGAGTTATATCAGATCAGGTCAGTTATTGTGGGGGAAGGAGGTGTTTTTGCTGTGACTTGAGGAAACAGTTCTGCTCTCCCCTAATGAATTTGTTCTAACTTCAAATGTCTGCTGCAAACAAAAATAAAATGAGGGCAGGGCTTCCTTCAAATGTTTCAATGGCAGACCTGTTCCCTCTGTGGAAACCTGGTGCAGAGAGGAATTGAAGTTGGAGATCAGATGCATTTTTTGCCATTTTGAACAGATTTGCACCCTACCAGAAGGGCCCACCCACCACCATAGCCCCATTTTAAGTTCTTAAACTGTTTCTCCTCTGCTTATGATCAAGCAAAGCGCATTGCCATCACTCATACTCTTCCTGAACCTTATAGATTCAGTTACATGCAAATGGACAGTATGGACCACAAACACTTGGGAAGGCCACTAGTCACCAGCCATGCTTTTACTCTTAAACTATCTCTACTTAGTATTTGAACAATATTGCATATGACGTTCTCCTTTGCTCAATTCTACTAATTAATCTTAATCATTTTGAAACAAAAGGAAGGATTGCGACTGATCTGCCAACTGTTTTCCATGGTTCAATTCTTCCATGAACATACAGTATATCTGAGTAAAGACTATCAACTACACACTTCTCGCTGTTGTCTTCACAAAATATTTACTGCTTTATTTTTAGTTCCCCGAATGCAAGACTCCTTCTTCAATTCTACCTGCATAACCATGGGAGTAATCATTCATTGGATGGGATGACCCATTGTGCTCCTAATTGTAGCCATCCGCATGATTTACAGCAGAAGCACTTGAATAAATTGGGTACCTGCCCCAGTTGTGGTCCAACTGGTCATTCCAATTGTTCCAATTTCCTGTGCTACCCGGTTGCTCTGACTACACAGGGAAGCTTGTCTCACTGGAGCAGACAATCATTGCATCGGGGTAACTCCACATAAAGAACTTACCCTACTTTTCAATCCAGACCTCTGGTGCTATCTGCTGTTTGCAGATCCTCTCCAGGAACGTGTGGGTTTGCCCTGGGAGATCTGGTTTCCTCCCACATCCCAAACGTGTGTGTGTTGGTTGGTTGGTTGACACAAAATGCTGGACTAACTCAGCGGGTCAGGCTGCACCTCTGGAGAAAAGGAATAGGTGATGTTTCAGGTTGAGGCCCTTCTTCAGACATGTAAACATCTGAATCTGTGAACACGTGTCTGAACCCGAGACCCTATCAGTCTCGACCCAAAACGTTATCTATTCATTTTCTCCAGAGATGCTGCCTGACCACTGAGTTACTCCAGCGTGTTTTGTCTATCTTCGGTGTAAACCAGCATCTGTAGTTCCTTCGTATTCATTTTGTGTTAATAGGTTAATTGGCTGCTATAGATTATCCCTAGAATAAGTGTCTGGTGGGAGAATCAAAGGGGACTTGATGGGCATGTGAGAGAGGCAAGGTTACTGGATTAATATCCAGAGTTCAGGACCATTGATCCAGAGTTGAGAGTTCAAATCCCACCATGGCAGCTGGGGAATTTAAGTTTGAATAATTAAATACATTTGAACTTAAAGGATTTGAACCCTAATCTTCTGTCATTACACCTCATAATTATTTCATATTCTAATGCCTTACAAATATACTTTTTCAAAAATATATTAAATTATTGGTTTGGTTTGTTTGCCCCCATGCCTCGCCTACTTATGTCAGAACTGTTGCAGAAGACTCCTTGGTGTAGAAATCACAGCATGCAATATCAGTAACAAATGCCTCGATGCATTAGCACAATATTTCTTGTTCACTAATTTAGCAATGCTTTTAATACGCTTAAAAATAAACAAACTCAATCCTTTTGGCCCTGCAACAATTCTTTATGCACTGCATGCGGCCTACACAAAGGGCTTCAATTGTTCCCACTGCAGCCAATGCAATCAGCTGAAAGCATTAGTACATGTTTTAAGATAATGATAAAAAATATAATTGTATAAGTACTGGTGCATGCTACAGAGATGGGGTGACTTTTTAAGATTATGCAAAATGCTGTAAACAGAGAGATGAACATTTCACAGAAAATTAAACTCAAGATGTAACCAGCCGACTGTTGTTTGTCCCTTTCTCTCCACAGTGTTATTGTTTTAACAACTTTCTTGACATGTAGATGTCACGAGGAAAGCAGGTATTCGATGCCCATCCCTAATTATTTTTAATAACTTTCTTAAATGCTTGTCCTTGTGTTCAAAACCCAAGTGGTTTTAGAGCATGTGAGTGATTCGCTGCTCCATATTCCAAGAAAATGTATAGTGGTGCGGCGTGTTTGCAATCATCCATAGGCTAGACTTTAAAGGTGATAGATTTACCTCTCAAAATAATATTAAAGAATCAGATGGGTTTTTTGATGACAATCCAGTCATTTTATGCCACAGAAGGCTGTGGAGGCCAAGTCAGAGGATATTTTGAAGGCAGAGAATCATAGGTTCTTGATTAGTACGGGTGTCAAGGGTGAGTGAGAGAAGGCAGGAGGATTGAGTTAGGAGGGAGAGATGGATTAGACATGATTGAATGGCGTAGTAGACTTGATGGGCCTAATGGTCTAATTCTGCTTCAATAACATAATCTTACGACCTTATGACCTTCTCTTGTGCCAGGTTCCAAGTTATTTAATAAACTGAATAGAGTGTTAAATCACCAAGTCACCAAGTTTTTAGTCTAATTTTCACAGGATTATGTTGAAAACTGCAATTGCTTTCATCAGCTCACCGAAAATTTGTCTTCAGACAAATCTAATAAACTGCTACCTGCTGAGTGTTAGCCAGAGTTTCTGAATACAGATGATCTACATGTGACATCTACTCTGTTTCCCTCTCCACAGATGCTGACTAAGTAACTGAGTACTTACAATACTTCCCCCTATTCATTTCACATTTCCATCATCTGCAGGTAGAGCTGCTGTCTCACAATTCCTGTGATCCGGTTTTGATCGTGATCTCTGGTACTGTCTGTGTGGAGTTTGCAGATTTTCCTTAGAAATGCATGGGAGGATCCTGGGAATCAAGGGGAGCTGATGGGCATGTGAGTGAGAAAAATAATTACAGGCAATAGGTTGGGCAATGTGACCGATGGAAATGCTCTGAGAGCCAGCTGCATGGGCCTATAGACCTTCTTCTATATTATCAGAAAGTATAAGTTTAAAAGTAAAGTGGATAGGTATATGGACGGGAAGGGAATGGAGGGGTATGGTCTGAGTGCAGGTAGATGGGACTAGGGGAAAATAAATGGTCGGCACGGACTGGAAGGGCCGAGAAGGCCTGTTTTCGTGCTGTAATTGTTATATGGTTATATGGTTATAATGATGAAATGTAATGTTTTTTATAGAGAGCAGCAACGAGGAGTAGTATGCGGAGGAGTAGACTCCTGACTCTCATGTCTGACAAGGAAACACAATGGTCAGAATTGAGTGGGAGGTCCAATTCCACAGCTGTGGGGTTGGCTGGGCCGCATAGTGCATCCTCATTCATTTTTTTACATCAATTGACGAGGTAAGTGCTAGTGGATGGTTTGGGTTTCCCCCCTTCATTATCTCAATGTCTACAGATAACTTCTACTGTACAAAGTCATAATGACATTTCAAAATAACATTCCCTTCACTCCACTTCAAAGTGATGCAACACTTCTCAAAACTGAAGCAGATCAAACATACAATGATGGGTCCTGGTTATAGAGCACAGAGCAAATCCATAACCATTGCAAGAAAGATCAAAGTGAGCATTATATATTGAGGTATATAGCAAAGTGACAGGTGCCTCTTTCACCAGAGTACTGGTAATGTGCCTCTCTCCATAGATTCTGCCAAACTTGCGGAGTACCCCACAATATTCTATTTTTATTACACATTGACAGGTAGGCTTCAAGAAAAAATGGCGGTGAAGAGAGACAATGTGAGTAATGGGGGGACCATGAAAAAAATACAAGGATTTGCTACCTGGTGCAAGTAGATAAAAAGTGACAGAGAATGTGGATCATATGCGCAAAGGCCTTCTCTTGGGATTGCAATGGTTGGATGAATTGGATGGGGTGCGGGAGCTAAGCAGCGATGAAATGATTGAGGAAGAATTTAGCAGGTGTGGGAAATGGTACTCGAGTTAATTCTGTGATATTAAGTGCCCATAGTATTCTGCTAATGTGATTCTGATCTTGAGTCACTATGTTATGCACAACTCGGCATTATAGTCAGCATTTTATTTCTCTGAATCTCACGGTACTAAAGGATGTCAGTGTGATGCCTTAACATAATAATGCTGGTGTCTTCTTGTATGAGTCTATGTTTTTGAACTTAGGAGATTGCAAGGTCTGTAACTGCAGACTTATGACTGCCACCTGCAGTGAGCCTGTTGTAGTAATTCCAGGTACATACATAAACACAGCATATTTACAGGGAGTATGAAAGAGTCATTGATAGCGCCGTGAAACAACCCAATGATCAGTAATGGAGTAAGCAGAATAAATACATCTACCATTGTAAATAAAATACTTAATTTGCACTGCAGAAATGCCAGAGAACAGTGAACCCTCAGAGAAAGGAACTCAGACATGTCAAACTTCCATCTTTGTGCATTTTATTCTTCTCATTATTTTTTTACATTGGAGATTTACTCCAAGACTCAGTGTGAACCCAATCAGTGGATATTTGAAGGCAGAGCTAGATAGATTCTTGATTAGTACAGGTGTCAGAGGTTGTGGGTAGAAGGCAGGAGAATGGGGTTAGGAAGGAGAGGAACATGGCGGAGTAGATGGGCCGAATGGCCTAATTCTACTCCTATTCCTTATGACATAACCTTATTTTGCTGCAATCTCAGCAGCCAGTCAGAAGATTTGGGGTTCTCTCTACACTTCAGAAACCTTTTGGAGATGAGCTGCTGAGGGTTGAATCTGAAACTGAGGTCTTGTCTAGACTCAGCTGGGTGTAAGAGAACCCAGTAGTTTTGAAGAAGAGTGGGAGAAACATCTCCGTTTATTTGCCAATGTTTATCCAATAATATCACTTACAAAGGGATTGTTTTCTGATTGCCATCTCATTGCTGGCAAGGAAGCTTGGCAGTCATTGTTCCTGCATTAAACGATGAATGTACTTAGCAGGTGCTAAATGTCTGGAAAGGGCATTGTGATGTCCTGACACACAAATATGGGCATTTGCTTCTTTATTCTTTCATCTAACACAGGTAGAGTCACAGAGTCATAGTGATACAGTGTGGAAATAGGCCCTCCAATTTGTCCACCCCTGCCAACATGTCCCCGCTACGCGATTCCCACCTGCCTGCGTTTGGTCCATATCCCTCCAAACTTGTCATATCCATGTAGCTGTCTAACTGTTTCTTAAACGTTGGGATAGTCTCAGCCTCAACTCTCAACCCTCAACCTCCTCTGGCAGCTTGTTCCATACACCCACCACCCTTTGTGTGAAAAAGGTGTCCCTCAGATTCCTATTAAATCTTTTCCCATTCGCCTTGAACCTATGTCCTCTGGTCCTCGATTACCCTACTCTGGGCAAGCGATTCACCTCCTCACAGCGCAATCACTAGTTCAGACTTTCAGCAACCAAAAACACTAAAAAGGCTTAAATGCACAAGTGTAAAGCAAAGAATGGGCAGGTGCCTTTGCATAATTTACCCTAGACATGGCCTGGAGCCGTCACGTGCTTGCTTTCTCTCAATCACCCAACAGCCAGCTTCAGAGGAAAGATAGATCATTGGAAGATGGCAAGCAAACCACATATATTAAGAGAAAAATAATACAGGCGTAAATTTTACATTGCACGAATGGACTGAAGTAATCCCTCCCACAGTAGCTTTCTTATTACTTATCAATAAATAGGCAATTTGGACTCTATTGATCCAAAAATAAATTTAGTATCTAGTTTAAAGATAGATGCCGACGATTTTTGGGGCTGATCCATAAAAGAGGAACGTGGTTGTTTGGCATGGAAGGTCCAATATCTTTTATAGGCACTTTTGACAGTGAGTAATCAAAAATACGGACTTCTCCAGACTATTGATTGTACTTACTTTACAGTTAAGCACAGTCAACCACAGTGAAAGGAGTGACTGGCACATTTCGGAGAGAAAAGCTTGCATGCTCCAGTCAGATGTCAGGTAAAAAAAGGGAAATTCTTAATTTGCCACTTAATACAGCTGTCCGGATTATCAGAAATACTGATCAGTGGAAGATTCACATGAAGGTTAAATCATAACTATCATTCAATGGGCAATAATTATTCTTTTGAGCTTTGAGGTTTATCTGCAGATGACTTTTGATTAACACCAAAAGTCTAGACTGGCATTCTCTGCAGTATTGGGACATTTGGGTAATGGGTGGGGGGGGGGGAGTGGATTAGTGGAATGGGGTGGATTTGAGATGGACCCTACACTGCCCAAAAAGTCATGGAGTGAGTTATCAAACACAGAAACATGCCCTTCAGCCCACCATGTGTATGTTGAACATCACAGGTATCTGTACTAATCAGATTTACCAGCATTTAGTCCGTAGCCTACTATGTCTTGGCAATTCAAGTGTGCATCTGTGTTTTAAATACAATGTTAAACCAGTGACAGGTGGTGAAGGGTGGCACAGTGGCACCGCAGTAGAGTTGCTGCCTTACAGTGCTTGCAGTGCCAGAGACCTGGGTTCGATCCCAGGATGGAGCCTCTGGCTGCCACAACTGTGGCAAGTGCGTCCAGCTTCAGCTCCTAAACGACCGTGTTGGGGCACTGGCAAAGCAGGTGGATGACCTCAGGACCATCCGGGAAAATGAGAATTTCCTGGACTGGACCTACAGTGGGGTTGTCACGCCGAAGATACGGGAAGAACAAAGGATGGTAACCGTGGAGTGCTGGAGACCCAGGTGGCTTTGTCAAATGAAAACAGGTGCACCCTCTTGGGAACTGTCAGGGGAGACAAAGCTTCCAGTCCGAGCGGCGGACACATCGGTGGCTCCAATCTTAGAGATGGGACTCAACCAGCGTCGGGCAGAGCCATAGTGGTGAGTGGCTCCATTGTCCGAGGAGCAGATAGGAGATTCTGTGGCAGCAGACGAGACGCGAGGATGTCGAGACGTCTGTTGCCTCCCTGGTGCCAGGGTTTAGCATGTCACGAACCAAATTCAGAACATCCTCGAGAGAGAGAAGGTGAACAGCCGGCGGTAGTTGTGCACGTAGGCACAAACAACATCGGGAAGAAGAGGAAGGAAGTTCTCCAACGTGAGTTCAGAGAGTTAGGAAGAAGACTGAAAAGCAGGACTTCTAGGGTGGTTATCTCTGGATTGCTTCCAGTACCTTGTGCTACTGAGGACAGGAACAGGGTGATAGGGGATCTGAATGTGTGTCTGACGGGCTGAAGCAGGGAGCAAGGATTTACATTTATAGACCACTTGGATCTCTTCTGGGGTAGGTGTGACCTGTGCAAAAAGGGACGGGTTACACCTTAACTGGAAGGGGACCGACATTCTGGCAGGCAGGTTTGCTAGGGCTACACGTGTGGCTTTAAACTAAATAGTGGCAGGGAGGGATCGACAAATTGGGAGTATAAAGATGGAGTTGAAGGGGAAGTGAGCACAGGAAAAATTACAAAAGATTCTCAAATTAATGGGAAGGAAAGTTCAAGAAGAGATAAAAGAGTAAGGTCAAGGCCACTTGCGAGCGTTGCGAGGGGGGGAAGTGAATACGGATGTCAAAGTGCTGTATATGAATGCGCGAAGTATAAGGAATAAAGTGGACAAGTTTGAGGCTCAGTTAGAAACTGGCAAGTATGCTGTTGTGGGAATTACTGAGACATGATTGCAATAGGGCCAGGGCTGGGAACTGAATATCCAAAGGTATACCTCCTATCGAAAAGACAGACAGCTGGGCAGAGGGGGTGGGGTAGCTCTGTTAGTGAGGAATGAAATTCAGTCCCTTGCAAGGGTTGACATTGAAACAGGAGATGCAGAGTCAATATGGATAGAACTAAGGAATTGTAAGGACCCTAATGGAACTTATCTACAGTCCCCCAAACTAAAGACTCTAATGGGACTTATCTACAGGTCCCCAAACAGTAGCCTGGACATAGGGTGCAAATTAAATCAGGAGTTAAAATTTGCAGGTAGCAAAGGTAATGCTGTGGTTGTTATGGGACATTTCAGCATGCAGGTAGACTGGGATAATCAGTTTGGTACTGGACCCCAAGAGAGGGACTTTGTAGAGTGGATTCTTAGAGCAGCTTGTATTGGAGCCTACCATATAACCATATAACCATATAACCATATAACAATTACAGCACGGAAACAGGCCATCTCGGCCCTTCAAGTCCGTGCCGAACAACTTTTTTCCCTTAGTCCCACCTGCCTGCACTCATACCATAACCCTCCATACCCTTCTCATCCATATGCCTATCCAATTTGTTTTTAAATGATACCAACGAACCTGCCGCCACCACTTCCACTGGAAGCTCATTCCACGCTGCTACCACTCTCTGAGTAAAGAAGTTCCCCCTCATGTTACCCCTAAACCTCAATCCCTTAATTCTAAAGTCATGTCCTCTTGTTTGAACCTTCCCTATTCTCAAAGGGAAAAGCTTGTCCACATCAACTCTGTCTATCCCTCTCATCAAGTCCCCCCTTAACCTTCTGCGCTCCAGAGAATAAAGACCTAACTTATTCAACCTATCTCTGTAACTTAGCTGTTGAAACCCAGGCAACATTCTAGTAAATCTCCTCTGTACCCTCTCTATTTTGTTGACATCCTTCCTATAATTGGGCGACCAAAATTGTACACCATACTCCAGATTTGGTCTCACCAATGCCTTGTACAATTTTAACATTACATCCCAGCTTCTATACTCAATGCTCTGATTTATAAAGGCTAGCATACCAAAAGCTTTCTTTACCACCCTATCTATATGAGATTCCACCTTCAAGGAACTATGCACGGTTATTCCCAGATCCCTCTGTTCAACTGTATTCTTCAATTCCCTACCGTTTACCATGTACGTCCCATTTTGATTTGTCCTGCCAAGGTGTAGCACCTCACATTTATCAGCGTTAAACTCCTTCTGCCATCTTTCAGCCCATTTTTCCAACTGGCCTAAATCACTCTGTAGACTTTGGAAATCCTCTTCCTTTGGAAATCCCAACAGTTGAACCTTCTTAACCAACCTTCCATGAGGAACCTTGTCAAAGGCCTTACTAAAGTCCATATAGACAACATCCACTGCTTTACCCTCGTCAATTTCCCTAGTAACCTCTTCAAAAAATTCAAGAAGATTAGTCAAACATGACCTTCCAGGCATAAATCCATGTTGACTGTTCCTAATTAGACCCTCTTTATCCAGATACTTATATATATTATCCATTAATTTCTTTTCCATTCATTTGCCCACCACTGAAGTCAAACTAACCGGTCTATAATTGCTAGGTTTACTTTTAGAACCCTTTTGAAACAATGGAACAACATGCGCAGTACGCCAATCCTCAGGGACGATTCCCATTTCTAATGACATTTGAAATATTTCTGTCATAGCCCAGGCTATTTCTACACTAACTTCCCTCAATGTCCTAGGGAATATCCTGTCAGGACCTGGAGACTTATCCACTTTTATATTTTTCAAAAGTGTCAGTACTTCTTTTACTTTGAAACTCATAGTATCCATAGCTACTCTACTAGTTTCCCTAACCTCACATAATTCAATATCCTTCTCCTTGGTGAATACCGAAAAGAAATTGTTCAATATCTCCCCCATCTGAACCAGGGAGAAGGCAATTCTGGATTTAGTGTTATGTCACAAAACCGGATTTGATAAAGGAACTTGAGGTTAATGAGCCATTAGGAGGTAGTGACCATAATATGGTCAGGTTTAATCTACAATTGGAGAGAGAGAAGGGTAGATCGGAGGTGTCAGTGTTACAGTTGAATAAAGGGGACTATGGGGTCATGAGGGAGGAGCTGGCCAAAGTTGACTGGAAAGATACCCTAGCAAAGATGACAGTGGAACAACAATGGCATGTATTTCTAGGAATAATACAGAAGGTGCAGGACCAATTCATTCCTAGGAGGAAGAAAGATTCCAAGGGGAGTAAGGGGCGGCCGTGGTTGACAAGGGAAGTCAGGGACAGTAAGAAGTACAACGTAGCAAAGATGAGCAGGAAACAAGAGGATTGGGTAATGTTTAAAGAGCAACAGAAGATAACTAAAAAGACAATACGGGGATAAAAGATGAAGTGCGAAGGTAAGCTAGTCAAGAATATAAAGGAGGATAGTAAATGCTTCTTTGGGTATGTGAAGAGGAAAAAATTAGTTAAGACCAAAGTTGGACCCTTGAAGACCGAAAAAGGTGAATTTATTATGGGGAACAAGGAAATGGAAGATGAGTTGAACAGGTACTTTGGATCAGTCTTCACTAAGGAGGACACAAACAACCTTCCTGATATAGTAGTGGCCAGAGGATCTGGGGTAATGGAGGAACTGAAGAAAATCCACATTAGGCAGGAAATGGTGTTGGATAGACTGACAGGACTGGAGGCTGATAAATCCCCAGGGTCTGATGGTGTGCATCCCAGGGTACTTAAGGAAGTGGCTCTAGAAATCCTGGATGCATTGGCGATAATTTTACAATGTTCGATAGACTCAGGATCAATTCCAATGGATTGGAGGGTAGCTAATGTTATCCCACTTTTTAAGAAAGGCGGGAGAGAGAAAAAAGGGAATTATAGACCTGTTAGCCTGACATCGGTGGTGGGGAAGATGCTGGAGTCAATTATAACAGATGAAATAGCCACACATTTGGATAGGAGTAACAACATGGATTTATGAAGGGGAAATCATGCTTGACTAATCTTCTGGGATTTTTTGAGGATGTAACTAGGAAAATGGACAAGCGAGAGCCAGTGAATGTGGTGTACCTGGACTTTCACAAAGCATTTGATAAGGTCCCACATAGGAGATTAGTGGGCAAAATTTGGGCACATGGTATTGGGGGTAGAGTACTCACATGAATAGAAAATTGGTTGGCAGACAGGAAACAAAGAGTAGGTATTAACGGGTCCCTTTGAGAATGGCAGGCAGAGACTAGTGGGATACCGCAAGGCTCAGTGCTGGGACTGCGGCTATTTACAATATACATCAATGATTTGGATGAAGGGATTCAAAGTAACATTAGCTATTTTGCAGTGACACAAAGCTGGGTGGCAGTGTGAACTGTGAGGAGAATACTATGAGAATGCGGGGTGGCTTGGACAGGTTGGGGGAGTGGGCAGATGCATGGCAGATTAAGTTTAATGTGGATAAATGTGAGGTTATCCACTTTGGTATCAAAAACAGGAAGGCAGATTGCTATCTAAATGGCATCAAGTTGGGAAAAGGGGAAGTACAGCGGGATCTGGAAGTCCTTGTTTATCAGTCTATGAAAGTAAGATTGCAGGTACAGCAGGCAGTGAAGAAAGCGAATGGCATATTGGCCTTTATAACAAGAGCTATATAACAAGAACTTCTACCGCTGCACCATTGAAAGCATCCTGACCACCTGCTTTACGGTATGGTACAGCAGTTGCACCGTGGCAGACAGGAAGGCACTACAACGGGTGGTGAAAACCGCCCAGTACATCATCGGTGCCCCGCTCCCTGCCATGGATGCCCTCCACCGAAAACGGTGCCTGAAGCGGGCCGGGAAGATCATCAAGGACCCCTCACACCCTAACCATGGACTGTTTGCCCTCCTCCCATCAGGGAGGCGGTACAGGAGCCTCAGGTCCCGCACCAGTAGGACCAGAAGAACAGCTTCTTCAACTACACCATCAGACTGCTGAACTCGGAGCCCAGCTGATAGACTTGTCTGCACCCTGTATTTATTTATTTCCGTACTGCTATCACTACACTCTGTATTTATTTTTTTATATCGCTATCACTACGAATGACGCTAAACTGCATTTCGTTGTACCTATACTTGTATTTGTGCAATGACATTAAACTTGAATTGAATTGAATTGAATTGAATTGAATTGAAGAGGAGTCAAGTATAGGCGCAAAGAGGTCCTTCTGCAGTTGTACTGGGCCCTGGTGAGAATCAAATACACAGGACAAGATGTTAAGAAGTCCCTTGTGCCAGTAGGTGGGGAGCATTTCACAACATTTGTTGATTGTTGAGAGTGGTAGACGCTCAACATCAGGGGTGGGGGGGGGGGGGGGGGGGGGGGGAGGGGCGGGGGGAGATACCTATAAGTATATCTTGGCCTGGGTAACCTTCAGGACAGTTGGGCACAGGACACATCATCAGTAGTGTACCCTTGCATCACTGTGTGTTTCGGCCTTTTAACACTATACACCCTCCACAAGGGCGGCCCGCTGCAAGATGATCAGCCCCCAGCGCGTGTCCAATGTCAAACTGCCCCAAAGATTCACCAGCATGGCTCTTTCCACTTGAGCCGAATCCAACGGCTGCTTCTTTCAGCCGCGTGTGAGAGTGATCTTATGGTCTTCCGCAGAGCCTGACCGTGGATTCCAAGCTCCTTCAGCAGTCTGATGGTAGATGATGCAACAAATCTTCTACATCCCACTTCAACTGGATAGACTTTGATGTTCCAGCCACACTACGTTGCCTCTGCTGCAAGCTCTGCGTAGCGCAGCTTCTTAACGCTCATAGGCCTCCTCAACAGAGTTCTCCCATGGAACTGTGAGCTCTATGATGTAAGCAGTCTTCTGTGAAGGGGACCAGAACACCAAGTCTGGCCTGAGGTTGGTTGAAGCAATTTCAGCTGGAAAGATTAGTTGTCAGCCGATATCCGCCAGCATCCTCCAGTCACGGGCCCTGCATAGGTTTCCTTCTTCTGATCTGGTGGTAGGATGTTTAGGTGTTTTCTGTCCTTCTCGGACAAAGGTTGTTGCCCTTAAGGGGAGGGGGTGGAGTTGCTTGCTCTCGGAGGCAAGGAGTTGGTCGCACACCGCCTGTTCTCAAGGGCTGTTGCCAGGCTTTTTAGTACCTGATTATGCCGCCACGTGTATCTTCCTTGCGTGAAGCTGGTCTTGCAGCCTACCATGATGTGTTTGAGGGTCGCTGGAGTTGGGCAGAGGACACAGGTTGGATCCTCGCCGTACCACTGATGGAGTTCTTTGGTGATGGAAGCAAGTCATATGTCGCTCTGATGATGAAGCTGATCTTGCTTGATTCCATTTCCCATAGTTCTTTCCAGCTGATCTTCCTCTGCTCCACACCTTCCCACTGCATCCATTGCCCCTGTTTGGCAAGAGAGACCGCCTTTGCACTTCTTGCGGCCTCCTCCTGTCGCCGCACCTCCTCAACCACCAATGTCCTCCGCTCTGATGTTGTGGCCTTTCGCCAAGTTGGTTTACTTGTCGTAAGGCCAAAGCCTCCTATTCCCTGCTGCACTTGCCCCACGATGTCTTTGTGCCTCAGGGCTGATGAAGCTTACTGTACTGCATCAGATGGTGTCCACTTTCGGACAGTTACTAGTGGCGGCGCAACAGCACTGATGGTCTTGTCTCATGAGTCCCTCAGTGTTATCTGAAGTCTTACTTTAGAACACTTGTATTCCTCTGTTAGACTAGTGAGAGGTAGTTCCAGGGCCCCTTTGCCATAGAGGCCGATGTTAGTTAGACATCGTGGGACACCGAGCCATTTCTTCGCGTATGAAGTTATGGTTCGCTCCATCTTCTCCACAGTTGTTATTGGGGCTTCATAAATAGTCAGTGGCCACATTGTCCAAGGCAGGAGTCCAAACTGTAGGCACCAGAGCTTCAGTTTCCCAGGCCGTTGACAATTTCTTGCCTTAGTTGTTGCACCTGCTGATTGATATTCTCCAGGCCGTTGACAATTTCTTGCCTTAGTTGTTGCACCTGCTCTTTGTCCTTGAGACTTGCGTTGTACCATCTGCCCAGGCTTTTTACTGGCTGCTCAGACACTGTTGGTATTGGGTCGTCACCGAGGCAGAACCTTGTGTCTCTAAGTACCCCCTTAACTATGGAGATGCTTCGAGATTTACTTGGTTTGATTTTCATTCGGGCCCACTTGATGTTCTCCTGCAGCTTTCCAAGTAGCCGCATGGTGCATGCTGCATGCTGCAGTAGTGGTTAGTGTTGTCATGTCGTCCATGTATGCCCTGATGGGTGGCAGACGGAGCCCAGCCCTGGTTCGTTCACCGCCCACCACCCATTTTGAGGCCCTGATGATGACTTCCATGGCCATTGTAAAGGCCAAGGGTGAGACTGTGCAGCCTGCCATGATGCACCAACGAGAGAGCAGGCTGTTTTAGACTGGGTATTGAGTAATGAGGAAAGGTTAGTTAGCAGTCTTATTGTGCGTGCCCCCTTGGGCAAGAGTGACCATAATATGGTCGAATTCTTCATTAGGATGGAGAGTGACATTGTTAATTCAGAAACAATGGTTCTGAACTTAAGGAAAGGTAACTTTGAGGGTATGAGACGTGAATTGGCCAAGATTGACTGGCAATCAATTCTAAAAGGGTTGACGGTGGATACGCAATGGAAGACATTTAAAGACTGCATGGATGAACTACAAAAATTGTTCATCCCAATTTGGCAAAAGAATAGATCAGGGAAGGTAGTGCATCCGTGGATAACAAGGGAAATCAGGGATAGTATCAAAGCAAAGGATGATGCGTACAAAGTAGCCAGAAAAAGCAGCTCCAGAGGACTGGGAGAAATTCAGAGACCAGCAGAGAAGGACGAAGGGCTTGATTAGGAAAGGAAAAATAGATTATGAAAGAAAACTGGCAGGGAACATAAAAACTGACTGCAAAAGTTTTTATAGATATGTGAAGAGAAAGAGATTAGTTAAAACAAATGTAGGTCCCTTGCAGTCAGAAACAGGTGAGTTGATCATGGGGAACAAGGATATGGCGGACGAATTGAATAACTACTTTGGTTCCGTCTTCACTTAGGAAGACATAATTAATCTGCCAGTAATAGCAGGGGACCGCGGGTCAAAGGAGTACTTGAGTGAAATCCAGGTTAGTCGGGAAGTGGTGTTGGGTAAATTGAATGGATTAAAGGCCGATAAATCCCCAGGGCCAGATAGGCTGCAACCCAGAGTACTTAAGGAAGTAGCTCCGGAAATAGTGGATGCATTAGTGATAATCTTTCAAAACTCTTTAGATTCTGGAGTAGTTCCTGAGGATTGGCGGGTAGCAAACGTAACCCCTCTTTTTAAGAAGGGGGGGAGAGAGAAAACGGGGAATTACAGACCAGTTAGTCTAACATCGGTAGTGGGGAAACTGCTAGAGTCAGTTATTAAAGATGGGATAGCAGCACATTTGGAAAGTGGTGAAATCATTGGACAAAGTCAGCATGGATTTACGAAAGGTAAATCATGTCTGACGAATCTTGTGGAATTTTTCGAGGCTGTAACTAGTAGCGTGGATAGGGGAGAACCAGTGGATGTGGTGTATCTGGACTTCCAGAAGGCTTTCAACAAGGTCCCACATAAGAGATTAGTATATAAACTTAAAGCATATGGCATTGGGGGTTCAGTATTGATGTGGATAGAAAACTGGCTGGCAAACAGGAAGCAAAGAGTAGGAGTAAACAGGTCATTTTCACAATGGCAGGCAGTGACTAGTGGGGTACCGCAAGGCTCAGTGCTGGGACCCCAGCTATTTACAATATACATAAATGATCTGGATGAGGGAATTGAAGGCAATATCTCCAAGTTTGCGGATGACACTAAGCTGGGGGGCAGTGTTAGCTGTGAGGAGGATGCTAGGAGACTGCAAGGTGACTTGGATAGTGGGTGAGTGGGCAAATGTTTGGCAGATGCAGTATAATGTGGATAAATGTGAGGTTATCCACTTTGGTGGCAAAAATAGGAAAACAGACTATTATCTTAATGGAGGCCGATTAGGAAAAGGGGAGATGCAGCGCGACCTGGATGTCATGGTACACCAGTCATTGAAAGTAGGCATGCAGGTACAGCAGGCAGTGAAGAAAGTGAATGGTATGTTAGCTTTCATAGCAAAAGGATTTGAGTAGAGGAGCAGGGAGATTCTACTTCAGTTGTATAGGGTCTTGGTGAGGCCACACCTGGAGTATTGCGTACAGTTCTGGTCTCCAAATCTGAGGAAGGACATTATTGCCATAGAGGGAGTGCAGAGAAGGTTCACCAGACTGATTCCTGGGATGTCAGGACTGTCTTATGAACAAAGACTGCATAGACTCGGTTTATACTCTCTAGAATTTAGGAGATTGAGAGGGGATCTTATAGAAACTTACAAAATTCTTAACGGGTTGGACAGGCTAGATGCAGGAAGATTGTTCCCGATGTTGGGGAGGTCCAGGACAAGGGGTCACAGCTTAAGGATAAGGGGGAAATCCTTTAGGACCGAGATGAGAAGGAATTTTTTCACACAGAGAGTGGTGGGTCTCTGGAACTCTCTGCCACAGAGGGTAGTTGAGGCCAGTTCATTGGCTATATTTAAGAGGGAGTTAGATGTGGCCCTTGTGGCTAAGGGGATAGAAACATAGAAACATAGAAAATAGGTGCAGGAGTAGGCCATTCGGCCCTTCGAGCCTGCACCGCCATTCAATGTGATCATGGCTGATCATCCAACTCAGTATCCCGTACCTGCCTTCTCTCCATACCCCCTGATCCCTTTAGCCACAAGTGCCACATCTAACGCCCTCTTAAATATAGCCAATGAACTGGCCTCAACTACCTTCTGTGGCAGAGAATTCCAGAGACTCACCACTCTCTGTGTAAAGAATGTTTTCCTCATTTCGGTCCTAAAGGAATTCCCCCTTATCCTTAGACTGTGACCCCTTGTTCTGGACTCCCCCAACATCGGGAACAATCTCCCAGCATCTAGCTTGTCCAACCCCTTAAGAATTTTGTAGGTTTCTATAAGATCCCCCCTCAATCTTCTAAATTCCATCGAGTACAAACCGAGTCTATCCAATCTTTCCTCATATGAAAGTCCTGACATCCCAGGAATCAGTCTGGTGAATCTTCTCTGTACCCCCTCTATGGCAAGGATGTCTTTCCTCAGATTTGGAGACCAAAACTGTACGCAGTACTCCAGGTGTGGCCTCACCAAAACCCTGTACAACTGCAGTAGAACCTCCCTGCTCCTAAACTCAAATCCTTTCGCTATGAATGCTAACATACCATTTGCTTTCTTCACTGCCTGCTGCACCTGCATGCCTACTTTCAATGACTGGTGTACCATGACACCCAGGTCTCGTTGCATCTCCCCCTTACCTAATCTGCCACCATTCAGATAATAGTCTACCCTCATGTTTTTGCCACCAAAGTGGATAACCTCACATTTATCCACATTGTACTGCATCTGCCATGCATCTGCCCATTCACTCAGCCTATCCAAATCACCCTGCAGCCTCCAAGCATCCTCCTCACACCTAACTATACCCCCCAGCTTGGTATCATCTGCAAATTTGGAGATGTTGCATTGAATTCCCTCGTCCAAATCATTAATATATATTGTAAATAGCTGGGGTCCCAGCACTGAGCCTTGCGGCACCCCACTAGTCACTGCCTGCCATTCTGAAAAGGACCCGTTTACTCCTACCCTTTGCCTCCTGTCTGCTAGCCAGTTCTCTATCCACATCAATACTGAACCCGCAATACCGTGTGCTTTAAGTTTGTATGCTAATCTCTTATGCGGGACCTTGTCGAAAGCCTTCTGAAAGTCTAGATATAACACATCCACTGGTTCTCCCTTATCCACTCTACTAGTTACATCCTCGAAAAATTCTATCAGATTTGTCAGACATGATTTACCTTTCGTAAATCCATGCTGACTTTGTCCAATGATTTCACCACTTTCCAAATGCGCTGCTATCCCATCTTTAATAACTGACTCTAGCAGTTTCCCCACTACCGATGTTAGACTAACTGGTCTGTAATTCCCCGCTTTCTCTCTCCCTCCTTTTTTAAAAAGTGGGGTTACATTAGCTACCCTCCAATCCTCAGGAACTACTCCAGAATCTAAGGAATTTTGAAAAATTATCACTAATGCATCCACTATTTCTGTGGCTACCTCCTTGAGTACTCTGGGATGCAGACTATCTGGCCCTGGGGATTTATCGGCCTTCAATCCGTTCAATTTACCCAACACCACCTCCCGGCTAACCTGGATTTCAGAGGGTATGGAGAGAAGGCAGGTACGGGATACTGAGTTGGATGATCAGCCATGATCATATTGAATGGCGGTGCAGGCTCGAAGGGCCGAATGGCCTACTCCTGCACCTAATTTCTATGTTTCTATGTTTCTATGCCTACTTCCAAGCACTGCCATGTTGTACTGAATTCAGCTGTTGTGAAGCACAGCTGCAGGTCTTGGAAATAATTCTTGACCAGTGTGGTGATGAGCTCTGGTACATGGAAAAAGGCAAAAGATTCCCAAAGGAGTTCATGGGGACCTGAACCAAATGCATTGGCCAGATCGAGGAAGATCACATGTAGGTCTCTCTTGTCCTTCTTAGCTGCTTGGATCTGGCGCCAGATCATGCTTGTAGGCTCCAAGCAGCCCGAAAATCCTGGAATTCCTGCTTTCTGTACAGATGTATCAATGTACACGTTTGTTACCAGATAGGTGGATAGCCATTGTGATACAATGCTGAAAAAGATTTTTCCCTCGACGTTGAGGAGACGTATTGGCCGGAATTGGCTGATGTCTGATGCATCCTTTTCTTTAGGTATTAGTACGCCGCCGGCCCTTCGCCATGCCTTAGGCATCTTCCACACCACCCTCATGAGCTTCCATAGAAATCGGAACACATCCGGTGCTTTCTTGTAGAGCTTGTATGGTTCTCCATTTGGCCCCGGAGCTGATGCTGGGGTATTGTGTGCAGTTTTGGTCCCCTAATTTGAGGACGGACATTCTTGCTATTGAGGGAGTGCAGTGTAGGTTTACAAGTTTAATTCCTGGGATGGCGGAACTGTCATATGCCAGAGAGAATGGAGTGGCTGGGCTTGGACACAGATGTCGGGGAAGTCCAGAACCAGGGGCCACTGTTTAAGAATAAGGGGTAAGCTATTTAGAACTGAGATGAGGAAACACTTTATCTCACAGAGAGTTGTAATTCTGTGGAATTCTCTGCCTTGGAGGTCGATGGAGGCCGGTTCTCTCGATACTTTCAAGAGAGAGCTAGATAGTGCTCTTAAAGATAATCGAGTCAGTAGAGATGGGAAGAAGGCAAGAACGGGGCACTGATTGGGGATGAACAGCCATGATCACATTGAATGGCGGTGCTGGCTCGAAGGGCCGAATGGCCTACTCCTGCACCTATTGTCTATTGTCTATTGTCTATTGATCCCGACTATGGGTGCTGTCTCTACAGAGTTTTTGTACTTTTTTTTCCCGAAATCTTCGGTTTCCTCCCACACTCCAAAGACGTACAGGTTAGTAGGTTGCCCATCTTGGTAGATACAGTGCATTCAGAAAGTATTCAGACCCCTTCACTTTTTCCACATTTTATTATGTTACAGCCTTATTTTAAAATGGATTAAAACATTTTTTTTATCATTAATCTGCACACAATACCCCGGAATGAAGAAGCGAAAACAGGTGTTTAGAAATTTTTGCAAAGTAATTAAAAATAATAACTGAAATATCACATTTATATAAGTATTCAGACCCTTTGCTATGATACTCAAAACTGAGCTTAGGTTCATCCTGTTTCCATTGATTATCCTTGAGATGTTTCTACAACTTGATTGGAGTCCACCAGTGGTAAATTTAATTGGTTGGACATGATTTGGAAAGGCACACACCTGTCTATATAAGGTCCCATATTTGACAGTGCATGTCAGAGCAAACACCAAGCCATGAAGACGAAGGAACTGTCCGTAGACCTTCTAGACAGGATTGTGTCGAGACACAGATCTGGGGAAGGATATAAAACAATTTCTGCAGCATTGCAGAAGAGCACAATAGCCTCCGTCATTCTTAAATTTGGAACCACCTGGACTCTTCATAGAGCTGGCTGCCCAGCCAAACTGAGCAATCGGGGGAGAAGGGCCTTGGTAAGGGAGGTGACCAAGAGCCAAAATGGTCACTCTGACAGAACTCCAGAGTTCCTCGGTGGAGATGGGAGAACCTTCCAGAAGGACAACTATATCTGCAGCACTCCACCAATCAGGACTGTATGGTAGAGTGGCCAGATGGAAGCCACTCCTTAGTAAAAGGCCCATGCCAACCCACTTGAAGTTTGCCAAAATACATGAGAAACAAGATTCCCTGGTCTGATGAAACCAAGATTGAACTCTTTGGCCTGAATGCCAAGCATCACGTCTGGAGGAAACCAAGCACCACTCATCACCTGGCTAATACCATACCTACGGTGAAGCATGGTGGTGGAAGCATCATGCTGTGGGAATGTTTATCGGCGGCAGGAACTGGGAGACTAGTCAGGATCAAATGAAAGATGAACAAAGCAAAGTACAGAGAGATCCTTGATGATCCTTGATGCTCCAGAGCGTTCTGAACCTCAGACAAGGGTGGAGGTTCACCTTTCAACAGGACAACGACCCTAAGCACACAGCCAAGACAACACAGGAGTGGCTTTGTGACAAGTCTGTGAATGTCCTTGAGTGGCCCAGCCAGAGCCCGGACTTGAACCCGATCAAAAATCTCTGGAGGGACCTGAAAATAGCTGAGCATCGACACTCCACATCCGACCTGTCAGAGCTTGAGAGGATCTGCAGAGAAGAATGGGAGAAATTACCCAAATACAGGTGTGGCAAGCTTGTACCATCATACCCAAGAAGATTTGAGGCTGTAAAAGCTGCCAAAGGTGCCTCAACAAAGTATTGAGTAAAGGGTCTGAATACTTATATAAATGTGATGTTTCAGTTATTTCTTTATAATTACTTTGCAAATTTTTCTAAACACCTGTTTTCGTATTTTTATTATGTGGTATTGTGTGTAGGTTGATGATTTAAAAAAAATGAATTTAATCAATTTTAGAATAAGGCTGTAACGTAACAAAATGTGGAAAAAGTGAAGGGGTCTGAATACTTTCTAAATGCACTGTATGTAAATTGTCCCTAGTCTGTGTAGGATTGAGTTAATGTGCGGAGATCGCTGGTCAGTGTGCACTCGGTGGCCCGAAGGTCCTGTTTTGTGCTGTATCTCTAAACTAAACTAAACTAAAAAAAACAAAACAGTGCCTTATCTTCTCCTTTCAAAAGGATTCCAAGATCACATAGCACTGCTTCAAAATAGGGCCCATCTACTCTGGCCAATATTTATTGCCGCTCAATCTTACCTTGTCATTGCTACTTTGACAGTACTGCGTATTGGTATAAACCTCTTGGTAAAAATATTTGGTATAAAATATTGGGACGTCTGAAGCAGACAGTTGAAAGTCATTACGTTAAATGCAAGATTTTTTTTCTTTAAAAAGGATTGCTTGTTTAACAATGATTCCTATAGAGATCTAAAATAGAAGACAAAGCAATTTTAAGAAAGGTTACCATATCCTCAGGTCCTGCAAATATAAACTGGATCAAAGCACCTGCTGTTTACTGATTATAACTGCACACAAAGCTCACAAACTCACTGAAGATCACATAATCGCAATGTTATGTTATCTCAATGTTATGTCAGTGCATGTTATCTTTGACATTCTTCAAGGAGTTTTTGGATTATTACAGATTCAATTGTTGTAAACCATAATCTTTTAGACTACAAAATTCCTCAGGTAATATTTACATCATCTATATAACTAAAAGTCTCATCTTGACCACTTCCTGTCTGCACTGTATATTGATTTTGGAAAAAATGCAACCATATAGCACTATGATTTTTGGCCATCTTATTCACAGTTCTCATCCGCTGAGGCAGTCCCGAGGACTTTTCCGATCGATGAAAAATAAAAAAGTTATGAGTGTTTAAAATATGTTGCGATCAGCTGATTGGTCCTCTCGCCTGTCAATCACCACGATGAAGGGAACGCCCCTTCCGGGGGCAGGACTATAAAACCCCTGATGCCTGGGCGTGAGCCAGTCACTCTGGAAGATCACGAGGGAGAGTCCACAACTGTGATTCTAAGCTGTGAATCAACTGAACTGTGAGTCTGCAATATACTTGCAATAAATGATTTGTTAGCCCTTAATGACAATGAAATGAGCTGTTTGGCAATTTGGTGGCCTGCACTCTGCTTGAAATGCTGTGATATCAAGTTTGGTGGCCTGCACTCGGCCTGAAATGCTGTTAAATTGAGTTTGGTGACCTGCACTCTGCCTGAAATGCGGTGAAATTGAGTTTGGTGGCCTGCACACTACCTGAAATACTATAAAATTGAGTTTTGTGGCCTGCACTCTGCCTGAAATACTATTAAATTGTGTTTGATGGCCTGCATTCTGCCTGAAATGCTGTGAAATTGAGTTTGGTGGCCTGCACTCTGCCTGAAATGCTATTTCAAGGAACCTTCTCCAAGACAGACGTGAAGCTCAGCATTTGACCTGTTTTTACAAAATGTTAAATGGTCAGCTAGACATAGATCACAAGACCTACACCAACCCCAAACCAATTAGGAGCAGGCAAGGTCATTCGATCCAAATTGTGGTCCCAGCCACAAAGACAGATGTGTACAGCAATTCGTTCTTCCCATGCACTATTAAAACATGGAATAATCTCCACCAAACCACGGTTGCCCAGCCAGATGCAACTACATTTAAAGTGGCACTTTCTTCCCAATAACCCTCTCTGGCTAAACCCCTCCCTTCACCACCTCCAGTTTAAATTCCAGTTGGAATATTTTGGAGGACCAAGTAACCAAGAACCAAGAAGAATAGCCGTGAGTGAACTGCCAGCCCACCAGCCCTGAGTGACTGAGCTGCCAGCCCTGAGTGACTGAGCTGGCAGCCCACCAGCCCTGAGTGACTGAGCTGCCAGCCCACCAGCCCTGAGTGACTGAACTGCCAGCCCAACAGCCCTGAGTTACTAAGTTGTCAGCCCTCCAGCCCTGAGTGATTGAGCTGCCAGCCCACCAGCCCTGAGTGACTGAGCTGCCAGACCACCAGACCAAATTTAAGACCTGCGTGTGTGTGTGTGTGTATCTAACAGTGCACATATACGTCTATATTTCTGTGGGTGTAGATATGTGTATCTGTGTTCATAAGTGGATATGTGTGCATAAACACATGAGCAAGTCCATGCATTTACACAAGGCTTTTATGTATTTGTGTAACCTCATTGTAAATGAGCCCAATCTTCTCCTTAAGCTATCACACAAAGGTCCAGTAGGTACTCTGAACAGTGATCATGAGCAGAATAAGACTATCACCTCCTGCCTCCCCCTCTGACCATACTCCAACACAACCAAATAGTTATGAAGGCAATAATAATTTGTCTACTATCCCTAGAGCTTCCAGTTCTACCATGCTCCCAGACATGTTTCGCAGAGTGACAAAGTGGCACAGCAGGTAGAACTGCTGCCTCACAGCGTCAGAGACCCGGATTCAATCCTGACCTCGGGTGCTGTTTTGTGCAGAGTTTTCACATTCTCTTTGTTGCATAACATGTGAACTGGTGATCTGTGATCGGTATGGACTCGTTGGGTAGATGGGCCTGTTTCCATGCTGCATCTCGAGGCTAAACAAGCACAGGAATCCCTGGTCATAGGTCAGAATGTTGCCTACCTTGTAAATTATTGTTTCTCGGTTTGTACTCTTTCATTTTTATATAAGTTTAGAAATTCAGTTCCAGCTGTCGAACTAATTTCAGACAAGTAAAGAACTTTCATCATCTATGTTGATTGGGATAATTAAACATTGCTGAGTCTTACTGTGTTTTGTGGTACAGCTCCAGAACAGTGGGATAATTACTTTACATGCGGATGCCAACAAAATCTCATCTCTGCTTGTTGCCATGATTCATTGTGATTTCATGATTGTAAAGACAACTGGATAACTATAGTTTAAAATACTTCCATTTGGATTGCATCTCTCTTAATTTCAGAACATTACACAGCCTTCGCACATCTCTAGAACCCTAGGTTTGATCCTGATCTCCATGGTCCTCTGTGTAGAGTTTATACCTTCTCCAGTTGACCGTGTTGATTTCCCCTCAGTCCTCTGGTTACCACCCACAACCGTGTCCATTTGTAGGTTAATTGGCTGCTGTAAATCTCCCCCTGAATAGTTAAGGGTGGATAGGTTAATGGATATCTGAGAGGAAATAGGATACAGGAAAAATAATTGGGGGAATGGGATGAATAGGGTTGCTCTAGGAGCTAGCATGGACTTGTGGACCCAATGGCCTTTTTCGATCTCAAAAGGAAATATGGATTACAAATAAATATATTTTAAGATGTCAGGTCACAGCTGGAGGACTGTGTGTGGTCTGGTCACTGTGCTACAGGATGTGGTTACACTGGTGCAGAGGGGATGTACAAGAATGTTGCCAGCATTGGGGAAGTTTAGTTATGAGCAGAGACTGCCTAGGCACGTGATACTGAGAGCAAATGTAACCTAGGTGCACCTGTTATATGAAGCCCAGACCTGATAGGCACAAAGAATCATTTCCCCTGGCAGAGGTTTCAATGATCAAGGGACATAAACATAATTGTTAGAATCATTAGAGAGGAGTTCTGGAAAGATATTTTCAAGCAAGGTAGTGGGAGTCTGGAACCCGTTGCCTGTAAGGTTGTTTGGATCAGAGACTTCCATCACATTTAATGTGCATCTGGATGGGTACTTGAAGCTTAATCTACATAGATAATCTTTCATAACAAGAGTAGTTGAGTATAGGAGCAAAGAGGTCCTTCTACAGTTGTACAGGGCCCTAGTGAGACCACACCTGGAGTATTGTGTGCAGTTTGGGTGCCCTAATTTGAGGAAGGACATTCTTTCTATTGAGGGAGTGCAGCGTAGGTTCATAAGGATCATTCCCGGGATGGCGGGAGTGTCATATGCTGAGACAATGGAGTGGCTAGGCTTGTATACTCTGGAGTTTAAAAGGATGAGAGGATATCTTATTGAAACATATAAGATTATTAAGGGTTTGGACACGCTAGAGGCAGGAAACATGTTCCCGATGTTGGTGGAGTCCAGAACAAGGGGCCACAGTTGAAGAATAAGGGGTAAGCCATTTAGAATGGAGATGAGGAAACACCTTTTCACACAGAGTTGTGAGTCTGCCGAATTCTCTGCCTCAGAGGGCGGTGAAGGCCGCTTCTCTGGATAATTTCAAGAGAGAGCTAGATAGGGCTCTTAAAGATAGCGGAGTCAGGAAATATGGGGAGAAGGCAGGAACAGGGTGATGATTGTGGATGATCAGCCATGATCACATTGAATGGTGGTGCTGGCTTGAACGGCCGAATGGCCTACTCCTGCACCTATTGTCTATAGATAAGAATTAACAACTTGAAAGGCAACAAGCAAAATAGACAGAACAGCTTCCTATTGCCCTTATTGGAAAATATTTCATTTCGTTTTTTTAGTTTAGAGATACAGGGCAGAAACAGACCCTTCGGCCCACCAGGTCCACACTAACCAGGGATCCCCACACGTTAACACTATCCTACACAGACTAGGGACAATTTTACATTTACACCAAGCCAATTAGCCTACAAACCAGTACGTCTTTGGAGTGTGGGAGGAAACCGAAGATCTTGGAGAAAACCCACGCAGGTCATGGGGAGAACGTACAAATTCCATACAGATGAGCACCCATAGGTCACAGAAAGAACATGTAAACTCCACACAGAGTGCGCCCAAGGTCAGGATTAAACCCTGGACTCTGGCATAGACACAGTCAACCTGGCCCTGCACTTCATCCACCAGCACTTAGACTGCCAGGAGACCTATGCGAGGGTTTTGTTTGGTGATTTTAGCTCTGCATTCAACACCATTGGGCCAGGGCTACTACAATACAAACTTTCCTCGTTGACTGTGCCTGAACCCCTCTGTCGGTGGAACACCAACTTCCTGACAGACAGGAAGCAGCATGTGAGGCTGGGAAAGCACAACACGGACTCGCAGACCCTGAGCAGAGGAGCACCGCAAGGCTGCGTACCCTCCCCTCTCCTCTACTTTCTCTACACCAATGACTGCACCTCCACTGACTCCTCTGTCAAGCTTTTCAAGCTTATGGATGACACAACCCTGATTGGACTAATGCAGGATGGGGAGGAATCTGCCTACAGACAGGAAGTGACACAGCTGCCATCTTGGTGCCATCGCAACAACCTGGAGCTCAATGTTCTTAAGGCAGTGGAATTGACTGTAGACTTCAGGAGAGCTCCCCCTCCCCTCACCCCACTCACCATCAACAACACCACAGTCACATCTGTGGAGTCATTGAAGTTCCTGGGCATCATCTCCAAGGACCTTAAATGGGGGACCATCATCGACTCCACAGTCAAAAAGGCCCAACAGAGGATGTACTTCCTGCGGCAGCTGAGGAAGCATAATCTGCCACAGGCAATGATGGTCCAATTCTACACGGCCATCGTAGAGTCTCTCCTCACCTTCTCCACCATGGTCTGTATTGGCTCAGCCACCAAGCACGACATCCAGAGACTGCAGCGAATTCTCCGATCAGCTGAGAAGGTTATTGGCTGCAACCTTCCCTCCATTGTCGAACTGCACACTGCAAGGGCCAGGAAGCGAATGGGCAAGATCTTTTCTGACCCCTCTCACCCTGGCCACAAAGTCTTTGAATCACTTCCCTCTGGAAAGCGATTCCGGACTGTCAAAGTTGTCATAGTCAGACATAAAAACAGTTTTTTTCCATGAGTAGTAGCTCTCGTCAATAACCAAAAATCTGTAGCCTCCTTTTGCTCTGGTATTTTATATATTTCGCATGTTTAATCAATAATGTTTTATTATTAATGTTTCATGTTTTATGTGTCATTTCGACCTGTCACTGTATGTCATGTTGTCACTTGCGGGCAGAGCACCAAGGCAAATTCCTTGTATGTGAATACTTGGCCAATAAACTTACTCATTCATTCATTCATAATGTGGCGATGGCTCTATTAGTTCAACTACCATGCTGCCATCATTCTGCGCTGCATTTGAGTGAATGGCTAGATTAATATTTTTAATTCTCTGGAGTGGAGTTGAAGCTTTTCCATTCTGATGTACGCCATATTGAGTCCTGCCTGCATCCCACGATGCATATGAAACGAGAGGTGGACAATTAAATTGTTTAATCAGATTAATCACAAAGCTAAACTGAGGGTCATAATGCAATGAATTAAATTGGCTTTGGCACTGATCAGATTAAGTGTGCAAAGAAGCATTGTTAGGAGCAAGACCAACATTTCCCTTAACGATGAGTGTGAGAGGGAAATAATAGTTACTTTAAGAGTAAACGCATTTCACTTCTGCTGCAATGAAACACACAGAGGAAGTGTGGTTGCTTTTTGCTCAGTCACAAGAGAGTTAATCCATCTAGGATTCTAGTTACAGGAGACGAGGATACCAAGATTCCTGCATATTATATTTTCCAAATGACAGATTTGCACAAAATTCATTGAGAAATGTTGGGTGGTTTTATTTTACATCTATAAAGGATTAAGGCAGGATGTTTTTTCATGTGGTTGTTACTGTTGCTGTATCCAAGTCATTAACTGACACAGGGTCTGACAGAATATCAATTTAATAATGTTGACTCCAAAGATATATTGAATTTAAAAAAGCATAACCTGCAGGTATATTGGATTTGTTGTATAAAACAGGAAATATTACCATGATATTTTTTTAAGGGGAATTAAGGGAACATTCTCAACTTTAGGCTGTGCACGCCATACGCAAGAAGAAGAAGAAGAAGAAGGGAAAATTCTCCATCTGATTGCTTGTAATTTGTCGTTGCTGAGCTGATAAAGAAATGTAAAGAAACAGTTTTAGTCCTCTGTCCACATATCAGAAGTCAAAGCCTTGCATTTCAATATATCCCAAAGTAAACAAACTGTACTGATTTAGGAATGAAGAAATCAGGACTGAAACAATCTTTGAGTACAAACAGGACAAACACTAGTGATGGTTTGCATTTATGTAGCTCCTTTAACCTAGTCCCAAGATGCTGCACAGTTGTGTTTAAATCACAAAAGGAGACATTGGTAAGTTAACCTTAAGAGGCAGGTTTTAAATGGACTTGACAAGATGAAAGAGAGAAAACAGAGTGGGGGAGGGAGGGAGGGGGAGGGAGGGAAATAGAGGGAGAGATCCCGGGGCATGGGCAGATCAAAGCACAGTCACCAAAAAACAAATATTTAACGTGGGCTACACAACAGGACTAACTTGGAGGAGTACAGAGTTCTTGGAGGTTTCCGTGATTGGAGAGTCCTGTGAAATACGTTGCCTTCGGGGGCAGAGCAGGCACAGATTCTTGAAGCATCTATGAATTATCTTGAAGAACTTTTAAATCACCAAGATGACTATGGACCAAGACCTGGTAAATGGTATTGGTATATGTGAATACTTGACAACTACCATGGACGTGATGAGCTGAAGGGCTTGTTTCTGTGCAATACAACTCAATGGGGCCAAGGTGTGGGAGATGTTACTGAACGCACTGGTGAAACCTTGGCAAAGTTGCATTTAACATTGGATCAAAATGGTAAATCCCATTCATCTTATCCAAAGCAGTCCAGGCTAGCAGGCAGGAGACTCCCAGTAAATCTGCTTTATTTTGATTGTTCAAAACACTAAGTGCTGGAGGAACTCAGCAGGCCAGGCACTATCTGGGAGGGAATTGACAAGTGACATTTTAAATCGGGATCCTTCTTCAGACTCGAAAACTAATCACGTCTTTCACACCTCATTCCCAGAGGTGCTGCCACATATTCTTAATCTACCTAATTTAGGTATTCTGTCATTGCACTTTGACATTTATTTACTCTACTTCAGATCACACTGCAAAGTTGCACCATTCTGCTGTTTTGCACTCGTCATTGTATCTATTTCTCATTAATGTATGGATGCTATTTTCTCTATGGGTTCCATGTGAACGAGGAATTTCATTGCACCCTGGTGTATGTGGCGGTAGACTAATCTGAAGTCTGTAATCTGACATCCTGGTGAAGCTCCTCTTCTCCCTTTCCAAATATTCCACCCCCTTACGGTAATGTAGCGATCAGAACCACAAACAATTGCAATCAAGTAATGATCATATACTCCAATCAGACCTCCAGGCCATCTCTGCTATTCTGGAAGGTCACAGCTGCTGCTAAAGATTTTGAGTGTTTTGCACTAACAATGGGGTTTTTAATTTATTGATTTGTTTTGTTTATTACGTTATTTATGAATACTGTGTTTACAGACCTGTTGTGCTGCTGCAAGTATTATTCCATTGTCAGTACGCATGACAATTAAACACCTTTGACTCTTGCCGTTCATTTTCCTATTTGATCCCCATGTCTCTTACTCCTCTTAAGACCTCAAAAATATTGATCTCAAGTTCTCAATGGACTTAATGACTAGCCATTCACAGCCCTCTGTGGCAGCGAGTTCCCAAGATTCACAATTGTGCTGTATTAACAATTTCTTCACATTGCTTATCCTGAGACCATTAAACCATTTTTTGATTCTCCACTAAGCAGCAACAGCTTCTCAATATCTACTCTGCCAGTTCCTCTCAGAGACATGTGTAACGCAATACAACATTGTCTCATTCCTCTTATGTCAGTTTTCCTTCTCCATAAGACAACCATCCTCCCTTGAAATCAGTCTGAATCTGATTCTATTTGACAGCAACTTCAACGCATCTATAACTGCAGAAACCAAAATGTTGTATTCAAGACAAGGAAATACTCAGCAGATCGAGCTGAGATGAACCTATATAATCTCAGAAAGGCTACCTTACTTTAGTGAGACATCATCAATTATGAACTGGAACTAAAATTTAAAATCATTTTCCTTATACTCACCTGGACCAATGCTAATCTAAATATCCTGACTGAGATCTGCTATCCCAAATAAATGAGCCCTTGGGTTTTCCTGCTCAATATCACTCAATTGTTCATGTTATTTTGTAACCTAGAGGAGGCCATTCATCCCATTGAGTCTGCCAGCTCTAAGGGCAATCACATTTCCCCACTAATTTCTAGTAACCTATTCATACCAAGTCCCTGTTAATATCGGAAGAGCTAGACCTGAAACGTCATCTATTCTTTCTCACCGGAAATGCTACCTGCCCTATTTATTTACTCCAGCATTTTATGTCTATCTTCGGTTTAAACCAGCAACTGTAGTTCCTTCCTACACACCCTGTCAATAGTCTCCAGATTCTACCAACCTGCACATCCTTGGGAAATAGGAGGAAACCAGAGCACTCAAAGGAAATCCATATGGTCACAGGAAAAACGCACAAATTTCACACAGACAGCACCAGAGGTCAACAAAACAGCTGTGGGAACTACTGAAGATTATTGAGGCATTTCTCCTGCTGAGAGTTTCTGGGAGAAAAGCCCATACCTGTAGCACAGCTTTGCACTGTGCAGAAAGCCACCTTTGGACACTGCCACTGTGACTGTGGACTCCACCATTACCACAGATGGCCCAGTTCATTTGGGCACCTTCTCACTGGGCCAGGTGCACATGTAAAGATGCACACACTCAAACACATATATGCACACGCAGATGCTCATTTACACACAGAAAACCATAATGTGAGTCCACCTCACATTACTTTGGCAGGTCAGGATAGTGGTTGTGGAAATGTATGGATCTGGCTTTTAGTTGGATGAACACAAATGGAAAATCTATAGTCAGGCTCAACGTGCATTAACAAGAGAACGGCACAGTGGCGCAGTGATAGAGTTGCTCAGTTACAGCGCCAGAGACTCGAGTGTTACAGGTGCTGTCTGCACAGAGTTTATACATTATCCTTGTGACCCAATGAGTTTTCTCCGGGTGCTCCGGTTTTCTATCACATTCCAAAGACTTGCAGGTTTGTAGGATAATTAGCCTCTGCAATTTTCCCTAGTGTCTAGGATAGTGTATGGATGATTGCTGTTCGGTGTGGACGGTTTCCACGTTGCATCTCTAAATGAAACTAAACTAACTGAAAGAGAAATTAGCTGCCAACAGGAAGTTAAGTAAAGCTTTTCATTTGATTTAACTAAGTTTGGGTAAATGTTTCATTCGTTTAACCTTTTTGTTGTGGTAAGTCCTGAGTGATGAAAGAGCAGTGACATTTTTGACAGTTGTTGAACCTGCGCCAGAGCTTCACCAGCTGTCACTACTTTTCTATGAGAGCAGCCAGCTTCTTGCACTGACAGAAGTCCTGAGCTGCCCGGGGTCAGGTCAATGAGTATGGAGCTGCATTCCACTGTGGACAATTGTGCTCCAAGATCACAAGGTCTGTAAAAATTCCAGCAAAACACTAAGAGTGCTTTGTGTGGAACACAGGGTGGAACTCAGCAGGTCAGGCAGCATCCATGAAGGGAATGGACAGTGGACATTTTGGGTCAGCATCACCCACCTCAGGTCCAAAGTCACCGTCAGATATCAAACTAGCCTTCTTGAGATTGAACCCACAGAAAGCAACAGGTCCAGTTAGATAGAGTTGCCACCATGTCCTCAGGACCTGAGTAGACCAGCTAGCAGGAGTATTCTTGGACATCTTTAGCATCTACCTACTCCAACCTGAGATTTCCACCTGCTTTAACAAGACCATTATCATCCAAGAGCCAATGAGGCACAAGGTAATGTGCTTTAACGGCCACAGATCAGAGGCTCTGACATCCACCATCATGCAGTACTTTGAGATGTTGGTCATGGGGTATATCAATCCCATACTTCTATACATTCGTGACTGCACATCCAAATTCTGTCCTAGCCCTATTCACATGTTTGCTGATGACGCCACAGTAGTGCATCAGATCTTAAACAATGGCAAGATAGAGAACAGGAAGGAAACAAAGAGCTTAGTAAAATAGTGACAAGACAACAATCTTTCCCTCACCAAATGAAGGAGCTGGTCATCGACTTAGGGAAGGGGTGGAGCACCCACACCAGTCCGTATCAATGGTGCTAAAGTGCCGATGATCATGTGGAATAAGTTCCTAGGTGTAAATATCACCAACACTTGGTTCAGGCCCAAATGCATTGATGTTACAACCAAGAAAGCACATCAATTTCCTCAGAAGGCTATGGAAATTCAGCATGTCTCCAATGATTCTCACCAATTTCTACAGAGAATTCTACGGGGAATTTTAACTTCCCAATTTAGACTGGGACTGCCATAGTGCTAGAGACTCAGAGGGATTTCTCGTATGTGTCCAGGAAAAATTCCGCAGGCAATGTAGAGGGCCTTCCAAGGGAGTTGGCAAAGCTTGATCTACTTTTAGGGAATTGGACAGGGCATGTGGCTGAAATGTTACTGGACAAGTCATTAGGACCAGCGACCACAGTTCTATTAGCTTTAAAATAGTTAAGGATAAGACAGAAGATAGACACTGAAGAAGGGTCTCGTCCTGAAAAGGGCACCCATTCCTTCTTTCCAGAGAAGCTGCCTGTCCTGCTGAGTTTCTCCAGCTTTTTGTGTCTATCTTCGGTTTAAACCAGTATCTGCAGTTCCTTTTTACACAAGGATAAGAACAGGTCTGGTCCAAAGTGTTAAATTCTAAATTCAGGCAAGGCAAAATATGATGGTATTAGACAGGTTTGCAAAAGTTAATTGTTGAAGGTTGTTTGTGGGAAAGTGTGATGGTTTGAAAAATGTGACGGTATGCTTGGTCTTGCCAAACGTGGACAGGATGATTGTTTCACTGAACACCTTTGCTCAGTACATCTGGGCCTACCTGTTCTCCCAGTTGCCAAATACTTTAATTCCCCTTCCCATTCCCACACTGACCTTTCTGCCCTAGGCCTCCTCCACTGTCAGAGTGAGGCCAAACACAAATTGGGGGAACAGCACCTCATATTTCACTTGGGCAACTTACAACCCAACAGTATCAGTATTCATTTCTCTAACTTCAAGTAACCCTTGCATCCCCTCTTTCTCCACCCCTCCCCCACCCAAGTCGTAATATTGCTTTCTAAGTCATCTTGTTGAGTCTCATTATCTGTACTTCTTCTTACCTAACAAACAGCTAACAATGGTCTGCTTCCTTTATCATTGTTACTTTTTGACATATCTTTCATTCATTTGTTCTATATCTGTCTACATCACCATCTATATATATCATTTCTCTCTCCCCTGACTCTCAGTCTGAAGAAGGGCCTCGACCCAAAACATTAGTTATTTATTTTCTCCTTTTGCTGCCTGACCCGTTGAGTTACACCAGCTTTTTGTGTCTATCCTGCAATTAGTGGTGTGCCTCAGGGATCAGTGCAGGGCCCCTTGCTGTTTGGCACCTAAATCTACAACTTGAATGAAAATGTACAACCTCATCTATTTAGGATTTTTAGCATTTTGGAAAGTCAAACCAGGGCAGGACTTCACAGTGAATGGTATTGCCCATGGATGTGTTGTAGAGCATGATCTGGGAGTACAAGTATTATTGTTCCCTAAAGTGGGTATCAAAGGTACATTGGGTGTTGAACAAGGCTTTTGATACATTAGTCTTCATCAGTCAGAGAAATACTCAGTCTTGAGTATAGAAGTTGAGACATCACATTACATTTGTACAAGATGTTGATGAAGCCATACTTTTAGTATTGTGCTCAGTTTTGGTCACCCTACTGTTGGAAAGATAACATTAAAATCTAAAGAGTGCGTAAAAGGTTTTGAGCTATAGGAAGAGTTTGGGCAGGCTATGGAATGCAGGAGGTTGAGGGGCGATCTTATAGAGGTGTATAAAATCCTTTCAAGAATCAATACGGCAAATGTTTCGTCTTTCTCCAAAGAGAGGAGAATCAGGAGCTAGATTTATGGTGAGAAGGGGAAGATTTAATAGCAATCTGAGGGGCAACCTTTTCACACACAAGGCATTGGGTATGTGAAATGAGATGCCAAAGGAAGTAGACAAAATTATTAGAGAAACTCAGCAGGTGAGGCAGCTGTGGAGGGAAGGAATTGGCGATGTTTCAGGTCAAGGACCTTCTTCAGACTGATGTTGGGGGGGTGGAAAAAAGAAAGGAAGTAGGCGGAGGCAGTCGGACGTGGGAGAACTGGGAAGGTGGAGGGGAAGGAGGGAGAAAGCAAGGGCTAGATAAAATTAGAGATGTTCATCCTCTTTCACTGCCAAATGAAGTAGTTGAGGCAGGTACAATAACAGTTGGAAAACATTTGGATATGGAGCAAAAGTCGGTAAATGGGACTAGCTTAGATGGGCCATCTTGGTCAGCATTGACAAAATGGGCTGAAGCATCAATTTCGGTGCTGTATCATATGACTCTATGACTCTACGATACTCACACCCTCATCATTCTCTCTTCTCACCTTTTCCATTGGGTAGTAAATACAAAATCTTGAAAGCAATCCAGCTTGAGGTGGCTTGCAGGAGGCGAACCTGGGAACACAAAGATGGCCGGATGAGGAGAGGGACGTCGGTCCGTGGATTGCTGAGGTTGACGGTGATGGAGGAAGGCCCTGCATGAAGCCTGCAACCTAGATCGGATACTGCTCCAGTAGACCGAGTGCCAAAACATGGCAACACCCGTGTGTGTAAATACACAAAAAGGATTTCACTGCGCAGTTGCATACGTGATAAATAAAACACCATTGAGCCATTAGAACATTGAATGTGCCACCAGATTCAAGAACAGTTTTCCTGCTATTATTGGACTCTTGAACTGATTTCCCACGTCCTTTATATCCAACCTACCTCAATGCGGCTCTTGCAGTTTTAATTATCTGCAGGTTCTCTGCAGCTGTAACACTAAATTATGCACATTGTTTATTTTCTCTTTCACACCACCTGATGTACCTGTACACATGTAACGTATGATTTGCCTGGATAACATGTAAACATTCTTCACTGTGCCTCAGTCAATAATAAACTAACACTGATATTTTTTCTCCGCGTCTGTCCAGGAGGACACCTTGACAACACTGTCATATATTGTGTAGGAAGGAATTGCAGATACTGGTTTAAACCGAAGATAGACACAAAAAGCTGGAGTAATTCAGCAGGTCAGACAGCATCTCTGGAGAAAATTAATATGTGACGTTTCGGGTCGAAACCCTTCTTCAGACTTGTCTTATTTTTTCATAACTCTGTAGACTGTCATATTTTGTCATTCTTGATAAACTAAAGAAACGTCTCAAAAAAAATCTGTTTGTACGAGATAAAATTTCATATGTCTCCCACTAATATTTGACTTGTTTTTCTCCTTATGTCCTTCAAATTCTTAATAATATTGGAGTCGAACATTTTGGGTGAACATAAGTGTGTGTGTTAGTAGATTGTGTTTGTGTATGTTATTGTGTGTGTCTGTCTGTTTGTTAGTGCATGTATATGTGTGTGACCGTGTGCATGTACAGTATATGTCTTTGTTCCTGTAAATTTTTGTTTGTTTTCAATAATATCACTGCAGAGCTTATGAAAGCTGAGCAATTTGGAGAGCTATTTCTATTATTGCAAGCAACACGTATCTGTTGTAAAATAGTGGGGAATGTCAGATGTTAGGAGAATGCTGCTGGAAATAAGCAAATAACATTGTTAAAATATTTCAATAATCTAAAGACATGCAAATTACATTTTATCAATCTTGTGGTCTGCTGCCTTTAAAACAAAGACCTAAAGGAGATTACTGTAATAATCACAAATTATCACTACTCCAGTGCAAGGACAAATGAACAATTATGAATGAGCTTATTCATTCGGAATAAGGATTTTGAAAGTGGGGTAAAACTGTGCAGAGTTGGTACAAACTGCCTTGGGAGTGTTTATGTCAATTAAAATGTCCTTCCTGAAAAGTGTATTGGGTTCTTCACAATAATCTTTCCAAAATCTGTCAGGATTATTGAGGGCATTGCAAGGATATTTAAGAAGTAAACAGCATTTCAGCTTAACAAATGTACAGGAGAAGCACAATATAGCAGAAATATAATATAATTTCTTATAACATAAGAAATGTTAGAGGGGTGTTCATTTGACAGCTGAGAGAAATCTGAGATGTAAAGACATTGACAAAAAACTATGTCCACACAATTGGTGTGGCAAAATAAAAAACAAAATGCCTTTAGGTCAATAAAATTTACATTTTTTTTTCTGTGACATTGTTAAATAAAATGTGAATTATTTTCTGGAGTTTAAGTAATTTCACATCAGTGATTTGACTTAAGTACTAGTGCTGGTCTTTGGTTATGATATAGCAATGATTAATTTACTTGACTTTGAATTGGAAATTATTCATTTTCGGTGCATGTTATGAATCCAAAACAACTGCAGTTAAAGTGATGATCGGAAAGGTGGTTTAAGGTGGTTTTATGGTTTTCAGAATTTTGGCCTTGCTTAAAGAATTAGGCTTGCCATTGTAAGGTGCTAAGTGAAATGGTAATTTTACTGAAAATATGAGCACTGTTTGATAATATTTGTGTGACAAACATGTGGTCAGTCACATGACAACACACCTATGCTCTTGAGGTTTTTATTGTTATTACTCCAACAATGACATTTGACCTTTTTTAACTGCCTGTGTGTAGTGGAGTGTTTAGGGCTCACACCTGGTGTATGTAATAAAGTACAGCATGCATAAATAATGAAGGAATGTTTGGGAAACTTCACTGAGTGGCAACTGACTGTGACAGGCTATTTGCCACTGTTAGCCAGCTCTCGTAATACTAACCCAGACACTCATTCAAAGGAGGGGAGGAACTTGTTAGATATTTTAAATAATTAATCAAATGCCAAGTATTTCTTTAGATTTCAACCAAAAACGGTAACATTTCAAACCAAGGTGTTGCAGCAATTCAGACAATTGACAACTAATGGTTTTCAACAGCAGTCAACCAAAGCAAACTCCAAAAAATAAAATCATTGTATATGCGCATTCTATTTTGGGATCACTTTCACTGTGAAAATTCTCTTTAAATTCACAACATTTATGGTTTTGTTCACATCACTTCAAACTGGAATGTCATGTTTGCACAGGTGTTATACAGTCTTCCATGTAAAATTACAGTCAAACATTATTAAATATTGCAAGGACAGCCCAAAATGACAAAGCAGAGTCTAGGACAAAACGTAAGGAAAACAATCAGGGAGAAAGCTTGAACATTAACTTGGGTTATTAATAAAGATTGATATGCAACCATTTTAATCATTTCTATTGACAAAACATCACATAATCATGTTTCCAGTTCAATTGCACATTGCTTTAACTTTTATGATATCCTTACCATTTACTCTAGGGTAACAAGCAACTGCTTATTTTCAACCTTGTTTTTAAATGATTTGGTTGTTTTCACACCCAACAATTAAATTTTAAGAACAATATCATGTTTTATCATTTTTAATCAGCATTTTTTTCGACAAAATTTCAATTCTATAGTAACTTTTTTGAGGGAGGGAAACAGACAGCTACCAAAAAAGAGAAGTGAGACAAGAGGAACTTCTTTATAGGTTTAAGTAACTTGTGTATTTTCATATGCAAAGAAAAAGCCCTGGTTAACAAGTCCCATTTCCATCACTCTTAATTGCCTGCAATTCAATATAATTTGCAACATTAAAGCCCATCAAATATCTAATTTCACTGTATTAAATCTAAAGTACTTGAGTATTTGGGGATGATTCAAAAGTTACCTATCATCAAACAATTCAAACATTTTATGGCTAAGTTCTTATCAACCTGATATTGTTGGTGTATGTTGCTTCATTGATAAGGAACAGATTTTAAATTGTGGATGAGTCAGGACAAGGAAAGAGTCAATATAATTTATGCCTAATCTGGGTGCCATGTAAATAGTTTACAAGTCATTTCTAGTGCAATTAATATAGAAATGCTGCAGGCTCCAAATGCAACTAGTCTGCAATGCAGTTTGATTTTTTTTAATTTTAACTTTCTTTTGTAAAATAACCATAACTATACGTATATTTAATCTTACTCAGAAGAGTGATCTATTATGTTTGCTGTGCATCTGTCCAGAATCAGTCTGGTAAGTGTTTGGACTGTCCACTGAATAAATTGTAGGAGATTGATGTGTGTTCCAAATGTGACCTTTCTTGATAAAGAGTATCATATCTTTTTTTTTGCCTTTTAAGTTATCAGTTACTACTGTACTTTCCTATCTGTACAACAACAGTTCTGGCTGCGTATAAGATCTATAATCGCCTTATTTTATTTCTATAGTTAGCACATTAGATCCGATTACCTAGTGCATACGAACCCTGTTTGATGTATCACTTGGAATACTCCTGAACGTGGAAGCGTTGCTCCTGCCACAGCAGTTTAGAGAACCTTGCTCAAGATGACAATGTCCTCGCCGTTCCAGCCATATCATTCTGAGCTTCACCTCCTACTAACGAACATCATGAAAGCAAACGTAATTAGGGTGGCCCCGGTTATCCAGAACTCTTAGGTTTATAAAAAACAACAAAAAGGGAACTGAGGAAGTGAATAAAAACACCGAGGCAAATATATCCTGAAATCAATGCAATTCTTCAGGCATTCTAACGTGTCCATTTTAATCAATGTTCGCTAATGCACAAATGTGTAAAATGTTCTGCTTCTCGTTTTATTTTGTCTTAGAGAATTATTAACAAGAAAAGTTGTAAAAATAAATGCGTTTGTATTCCCCCCCCCCCCCCCCCCCCCATTGGTTTAAATCTGTTTAATTTAGAATGATGGGTCGTTTTCAAAGTTCTCTTTTCTGAGAATATTTTAAGCAATCTGTCGTCTGGCAAATTCCGAAAACCAATAGAAACTTCCACGGCACAAAGAAAATTCTTTGTTTCGCGGTGGTAGTTAGAAGTTTGTCATCTTGCATTTGAAAGAGACTGATCACAGCATTAAAAAATGACGAGCTGATGAACTTTAAACTACAATTAAATCGCAACTGGACGAGGAGAGAGCAGGCAAAATTCCATCCAGGTGCAATATCTTTTTTTAAGTTGGTCGTACTATGAAATCAATTTTAAAAAATGTATTGGAAGGGTTGTCATATTTTAGTGTTTTTTTCTCGTTTTTTAAAAAATTCAGACGATGTGAGATGTTGCAGATCATTTTACGATTTTACTTGGGAAAGAAAAATAATAAGTTTGCCCACAAGTGCACTCGCGGTAAAATTACATGGGCAGCCGATGTAAGACACCCCTATACCAGTGAGTAACTTGGCGTGTTTAGTGAAATTGAGCCTCCCTCCGCTAGCATTGCTTCCTGGGGAATTGTATTTCCAATCCCGCTCCCCACTCCAACCTCGGTTCCCAATCTTACACAATACATTAATTGGAAAGGGGTTTCAATAACGCCTCCTCTTATAATAGCGTTGCTTTATGAAGGCAAGACGGGATTTCGATGCACACATTTTTCATATGCAGGTTGAAAACGCTCGCGTGTTTGTTTGCTGTCGCCCTTAGTGTGGGATGTGTTATTTTCCCAACCGAAGACGTAAAATAAATAAAAACTCGTTTGTTGTTGAGGAGCCTATTCCAATCTAAGTGAAGTGGGCAGGGGGTTGATAATTCTGAGGGGAAAGGGGACAACTCACTGGTGGCATATTCGGGTCGCTCTTTCTGAGCCCAGTGTCTCTCTACGCAAAAGGTTTTTTTTTAAGCTGATCAATGGTTTTGATAACTATTTAATTCTGCGCGCGGTATCTAAATAGTTCTTCTTGCGCCTTTTATATTTCATGTTTTTCTATGAAAAGTTGAGATGACAGCCCCCCCCCCCCCCCCCCCTCCTCCTCCCCACCCCCACCAATAAAGATTGGGCAGATAACACGGCCGGGCTTTAATCACGAGTAGATCTTTATTCTGGAGTCTTTGTAATGATATTGACGATGATGGGATGGAAGACTGTTTTTTTAAGGGGGAGGGGGGAGGGGGCAGTCACAGAATAGGAGTAAGTTTCCTGATAAAGCACTATAGCCACTCTGGCTATTCATCATAAGTCTGTACGAAGCAGATAGGTCGAAAGAAATTATATTCCACTAAATAGTGTGTCTTCTTATCTCGCGTATACCAGGGGAATAAGGGACAAACCGATCGATACAATAGCTGCTGTATGGTTCTCGCAATTATCAATAGCTGGCTTTACTTTCTCATCCCGAGCAGGGTTCTATAATGTTGCCTAATAGTAACCTTCTGGATGGGGACTAGCGTATCAGTCCAACAAGAATTTAGTCCGCAGGGGGAATGGACGAGAGGAACTATGAAAAGGGTCCAAATAACCAACCCCCCAAAAAATGATTACAATTGATGTTTGACAGGCTGTTTGGGTTTGGCCGTGGTGGAGGGAACTGAGATTTCCATTTGATGGTAACATATATCATGGTGATTGTTGTAGAATGACAGGCTGTGCTATCAATTATCTGTCGGTGTAATAACAATATATAATATCGGTATGTTAACATCTGCCCCGTGCAACGGGGACGCGAGCAGATGTGTAATTAATTGTCGCTTACTTACCTAACATTTTACACACAAAAAAAATGTTTTTACACACTTGTGATTTCTAGATTTATTTGAAAATGGGGCTGGTCGGCACACACATCCTGAATTTACCCCCTCCCCCCACATTTCTTCCGAATCAAGGTGGACTGTTAGCCAGATATTTGGAAACTGTTTTGACATTTTTGTGTACAAAGCAAAAGTTATGAAGCTATCACATCAGGATTCGTGTCGGTATAATCGGCAGAATGCGCAACAATCACCAGATCAAACCGAATACATTTCCAATGTTTTGCGAAGGGTTCATCTTTATCAATCTTATTCCAACTTGATCTCTTGGACATATTTTTCACATAAATCCTTTTTTTAATATAAAGCCTGCGTAAGACTTTACTCATGCAAGTATCAACTGACCCAACAGGCTGTCGTTTTTGAAAGTGCAAGAAAAAGAGTACAATGGCTGATTATTTAACCTCATACTTTGCCAACCTTATTTCGCTGACGCGTCAAGAAAGTCAGAACTCAATATCGCTCCAAGATAAAATACATTGCCATTTTTCTTCGCTTTAAAGTCTTTCCCAGTGTTTGTAATCTCCCATACCAAGAAATATATATTTTCAAACGTCTTCAAATCCTTACCGCTCGATATAAATGATAAATATGTTTAGTCGCGATTTTTCTATAATTACTTTGGTTAAACTACTACGTCGCAGACACCAAGAATGAATAATTAGTTACTTAAAGAAATAAAACGTAGATTTGGTTTCCCAAGTTTTATTGATGCAACTTCGCTAAGATCTGATAAATTCACAAGACTCTCCCCCCCCCCCCCCCCCCCCCCACCAGCTCAAACTCTGCCACTCTCCAGGGAGTCTACTTATTCGTAATTTACAAACTAAATGATCATTGGAATACTTTATTGTTAATAATAATATCTGGGCGTCGAATTTGTTTAATACGTTATATTAAAGATTCTCAAAACTACGAGAGATTTTACCGACAGGAGCGAAATATATATATTTATGTTGTGAATTCGTTTTATTTCAGTTTTAATAGTGAGATATTGCCTAAAACAATCTCAACATTTCGATAAATCCCGCGAATTTACAAATTACGGTTTTTAAGAGTTAATTAAATCCATGTAATGCTGGACCCGTTTCGCATTCAGCAGCAACTTGTATATGCGAGTATCCAAAGATTTTGCGGAGACGGCGAGGTGGGGGTAAGCCATGATCTGTGTTTCAGGTTAACGAATGGGTCAAATTTATTTAACATATATTCAAATGATTCCGCCTTACTGCGCGGAGAGCTTGTTGGTTTGGTGTGTAGCCGCACTTGGATAATCACCGTGAACACTTCGATCTCTGCGATGAAAACACATCTTTATCCCTTAGCTGCATTATTAGGTTGAAACAAAGTATGTAAAATAAGAAAAGGGACGTTGCGCTTTCATTACAGCGGTTTTGCATTCATTAGCTTATTTCCTGCATTCATCCGAAGGTTGAAATTTGTGGCCAACGAAGCATTTGAATGCATAACCCACGCGTGTTTAAAGACACGTTGAATCGGATGAAATATCAAATATATAACCAGTGCTCTCTCCGTTAATCTAACATACATGGGTGGCAATTATTAAAGGTGCAGGGAGGTGACTGAATGGCAATCTTTCGTTGGAGTTCCCACAAGTTTCATTGCACGGTAGGATCACGCATTCCGTGCGACATGTTCGCCAGCAATATCGCGATCAACAAGTGTTTATCTTTCTAATAGGATTTTAATGGCATTTATGGTCAATGCAAGCAAAATAAATTCTCAGTCCGACTGTTTGCAGTGCAGACCGAAAGACGCGTGCAAGCAGCAATCCTTCACCCCATGGTCCCTAATTCAACCCGAACACGCGGACTCTGGGCCGCAGTTGTTAGTCTAAAATAGGTATAAATGAAAGAAAATGGATAAATGTCAATATATATATTATACTTTGAATACATGATGGGATTATGAGAAAATAAAATAAAGTGTGTGTGTATGTGAAGAGAGAGAGAGGGGCTATCGGTGCTGGCGTTTGAGAGTTAGGTTAAAGTAACTATCTGGTACATCCTAGCGGCGACATTTCGTAGTGTTGGCTGCGCTGATGCTGTAGGCGGAAAGGCAACAACTTGTTGGCTCAGCCTGGGAGACACGCAAGGGTTTTCATTACATCCCACACCGGCACTTCCTCCCGTCCAACCTGCGAACTCTGCGGCCCACAACGTTACCGTGAGGAGGTTTGCGCTGGAGCCGCGAACAACTTTCGCAAGGACATGATATGTCGGTCTATCGTAGGGCTCGCTTTTTATTTGGCGTTGGACTTTGTGTTGGGCTCGGTGACACGCGGCATCATGAAGGCTCGGACTCGACCCGCCGCAACCTTTATCTCAGCGACGTCTCGTGAGCACAGCGCATGGAGACCGACTACAAGAAGACGTGACACTCACTCCGCTCCTCCTCGCTTTAAGCGTAACGTCCCGCTCCCTTCCATTGCCTCTCTGCCTCTGAACACACACACACCTATATATGTACACACAAGTATATAAAGCACACGCACAGACACAACGGAGAAAAGTTTGTGTGTTTAAAAAAACAACAGTCCAAATCGAAGTGACTACTAATCAGAACAAATATCTTTGTTTGCATATCTCTAAACAGTGCATGCTTTGGAGAAGTATATGCGTGTGTGTGTGTGTGTGTGTTGTGTCTGTGTGTGTGTCTGCACAGGCCGTGAAGAAGACTTTTTCACAAGAAGCAAGCAATCATTCTGGAGAGACCTTTTTTGCAGAATTTCTGCAAACTATGCCAACAACAAGCTTGCTGCTCTGGGCTTGTCTGTCCGTTGGCTGCACTAGAAGAGCGGGGAGCAGCAGCAGCAGCAGCGGCGGCGGCGGCGGCGGCGGCGGCAGCTGCGCTCGCTGCAAGTAGCCGGGGCCGCGGCTAATTGATCACTCGCTCTCTCGCCCCCTTCTCTCTCTCTCTCTCCCTCATTTGAATAATCTCAAAGTGTCTCCCCCCTCTGGAAAGGATCCAATCGTCTGTCAGATGCGGCGATGATTAATCGCAATGCATTATTGATAATCATAATTATATACTGACATGCGCACTTGCGCCGCTCCTGCCCGGCTAATTTCCGTAATTTTGCAAGTCGGTATTTGTGAAATTTTTTTATATGCCTCGCTGATGTATCTGCCACCATGTCGCGCCGCAAGCAACCTAGACCCCAGCATCTCAAGTCGGACGAGGAAGCGGTGCCAATAGTTTCTCAAAATTGTAAGTATGAATTTCTTCCAATATCCTTATTATTTAATTATGTTTGTAACACCCCCCCCCCCCTCCCCTGTCTCTCTCTCTCTTTTTGGGGATTTTGGATCAAAATGTTATAAATCATTTTTGTCCCTGAAAAAAAAGGTTGAAGTTGACGGGAGAGGGAGAGAAATATTTTAATGCATTTATTTATTTTATATAAGGGGGTGGGGGCTTGCATCATATTTTAGTCTAGCTTGCAACTCTTGTGCAATGTTTGCACAGATGTCCACCCCCTCCTTCCTTTAATATGGACTTCGGACGAAGAATTAGGGGAAATGCAGCAATTTTTTTCACCCGCTTTTATGCTACTCGCGAGTGAGCGGCACAAGCCGCCAGTAGTTTCAAGAGTGTTCGGTTAGTTTTAGAAAGTGATACAACTGGGTCAGTGCGTTATCTTTCACTTTTATTTATCTTGTTTTGTAGTGTTTGCGTGTTGCACTGAAAAAAGGCGGAGGTGTTTTGGAGGGTGTGTTGCACAGGGGGGCAGTGGCCGTGAAGGAGGGCAGCGTGAGGGTGCTTACCAGCCCTGTCTCTCTCCTCTCTCTGTGTGCTTACACTGAGTAGCAAACGGGCACCAAAGGCAGATGGAGTCGGGGATTCGGTCCCCGGAAACCAAACTCCAAACACAAACACCCCTCCCCTCCCTCTCTCATCCCCAGCTGAGTGTTTCCAAGAAGCCTTTCAGTTGAAGTGTTTTAAGTAACAGATGTGAGCGAACACTGTGTTGATCGCTAAATCCTTAATTCCCTTGGCTTTTAATTCGCCTAATACCGGACCTTGTAACTTTGAATTGATAGGCAAGAGGGAGCGAGTACGTGTGTGTGTGTGTGTGTGTGCGAGTGTGTGAGCTTTCTGATATAAACAACGTGATCGCTAAATGACATCCTGGTTCGTTTGGGGCTTGACAGAAGTTTTCAGTCTGGTGTGGGATGGTGGAGGAAGGTTTAGCTTGATTGTTGGAAGAATGTACATTTAATTTCGTGCCTGTGAATTTATTTAATTTCATGGACTTTAGGGATGTGCAGGTTGAGGGGTGGTGGCGGAGATTATGTGGCCAGCGGTCAGTCGTTGTGACTGGTGCATGTGTGTATGTGGCTGTGATCAAAAAGTCCAGCTCCAGTTTCCGTTACCAGCCATCTTTGATCTCCCACTTTAGGACTGTCACCCCCCCCCCCCCAAAAAAAAAAAGCTGGTTACATTAAAAGCGTCGGGTTTTTTTTTTTTGCTTTGCCCAATTTAAGCGAAGAACACTCGCTTTTTGAAATGTAGCGCCAACAAGAATCGTTCCATCACCATGTACATTCAACGATAGCCTAAAACTAATAACTAAACCAATACTCTTTAAAAAATATATGAATTCACTCTTCTAACACTGTAAGAGTTTTTATTGCCCTCCCTGTTATTTTTGTTTTGGTGTATTACTGAGATTAAATGCAACTGTCCATTAATTGATCAGCATCTTTATTCGACTCGCCGCTGCTGGTTAGTCCATTACATTATATTTTGGGGAAGCGATATTCTGTTTCAAAAATGCTAGCAGCCAGGAGGCGAGGGAGGAGGGAAAGGACTTGCTTAATAAAAAAACAAAGGTGACAGCATAAAACTGTCAAAACGTGTTTGCACCTAGTGTGTGTGTGTGTTGGGGGGGGGGGGGGGGGGGCGATAGGCGCATCGTGGTCAGAGTTCAACCTCCCCCAAAAAAGCTTGCCACTGATTAAATGCTATTTCTTTTTTTAAACTGCGCTCAAGGACAGCATCGTCCCTCAGAGTCAGGCGCAAGAGAAAAAAATAATTGCGAGACATGTATGGCAAGAATCGTCTTATGTATGAATTAGAAAAGTGATCCCCGGACTGTTCTGCGTTCTGGTGGTTTATTTTACAGCTACCCTCGTCTTTCTCTTTATACATTTTGGTGCAAATTGAACCTTCAACGTTGGCATTCTCAAAGTTTAGCTGCGAAGTCGCGCGATCAAAAGCGGGCGAAATACATTTACCTTCACGAATAAAAAAAACTTCACGTGACTTTATAGATATGATAGTGGAAAATTATATTACTGTAAAATGATAAGACTGGTATTTAAATCAGTGTGACAATATAGGTGAAGCGCACCGTTTGTATCTGTTCAGTTTAAGACCGGGCCAGGGTGAAATGAAACCAACAAATTGAACCATACGCTTGCACAAGGCAAGAGTAGATTAAGTGCAAAGTGTCTCTTTTTTGTCATGGAAATGTTTTTTGTTTACTTCAACACGTAGAGTTTCTCACAGTTGGGCTTGTTTTGTATCGGCTCTCAATGACTACATGACCGAATGAATGGATTTATTTCTGCGGGGGGAGAGAAAAGAACAGCTTCACAATCAAAAGGACTACACTGCACCCCAGTGTGGAATTTTTAGCATTATTATTGGAACGTGTGAATAGCTGCAAATCGGCTCTCACAAGCGATCAGTTCAACAATGTAACGATTTCAAGGCATTAAAAACTAAATGAGAGAGGCCTTCAGAAATTATCCACATATTTTTGGTGTATTGCGCAAAAAAAAATCGTAATAGTTAGTCAAATATTTACCCTCAAACTTGCAGACACAAAAACATCTGCAGCAGAAATTTTGGATAGTGGAATTGTAACCTGCTGTATTATTGAAAGGAAAATAGGTTTGATCGTTTTGTGTAGTATCCGCATTTCAGGAGCTTTTACGTAGGGCGCTATGTGCGGGGCAATTGGTTGCTAGAAAAGTTTGAAGTTTAGTTTTCGCACTGAGATTGAGATTGCGATATAATGCGCTGGTTTAATCAGATCATCACATCATTAATCTGGCAGTCAACAGAGAGACTGATTGAAGTTCAGAGGGAGAGGAATGAATGGCTGCCTTTTTAAACCCACCGCTATGAAGAGCGATATCAACCAAGTTTACATGTTATTATTTAATTGGGTAAGAGAGTCGCTGGTTTATAATTTCTCCCCTTCCTTCGGTGAATCAAGTGATACATTATTTTTCAATGGTGTGAAGTGTTGAATTCCTTGGCATTGGCGGTGCAATAATTCTTGTTGTGACACACTCTCGAGATGGTATAGTGAAGTATAAAATTGAATGACCTTAGCTCATTTCCACTAAAGGTAGGTGTGATCTGGAGAATTAAATATGATTAATTTAAATTCATTTACTGTAAATCCTGCATGAATTAGTATAGAAAATATGCCTCTTTTAAACTTCTGAAATCGCAGTGCCCTGACTTCAAGTTAGATGACAGTGGGCAACTTGAATACTTGGATAAGGACAGCATATAATGTAAATAAGAATTGCTCAAGCCATGAGTCACTTAAATTTTCCATCCCGATACATTGCATGCCTGAGCGTCCTCAATGATTTATGCTTCAAAAACTATCTTTAATAAAGACAAAACACTCCTCTCAGGGTGCAGTTTTGCGTTAATATTTGCAGAATTGAATGATAATACTGTAGAAAAAAAAGCTCTGTGGGAAGTATTATGACCTGTCATTTGTAATGATAGTAATCTATTTAGTACAATAGCTGATATGCTTGGTAAGAGGCATCAGTGGACAGTACCGAATCTCTGCTCCTGTTACTAGCTGCTCTGCTAAATTAAAACTGTTCACTCATAGCAGGTTGTGTTTGGCACAACCGTAAATAAATTTTGTATGCACAGTTAGAACTGCCTTGTGCTTTTTTATGTCACATTAACGATTGATTAATGAAAATATAACAGGAATTTTAAGTTGTCATTACAGAAGAGGGAACAGAAAAGATAATTTAGTTTTAAATTGTGACAGATGGTGGTATGGTTAGTGTAATAATTTGTGTCAGTAAAGGATGACCCTCGATTTATTTTATTTAACACTCTAGTAAATTTGTGCCAGAGTATTATGTTGCCAACATAAAACAATGATGCTTGTAGATCATTCATTTTGTGTGCGCCTGATCAAATGTATTCTCCTTCCAAAGAAATGGGAAAAGAATGTATAAACTGTTTTATTCATAAGGCAATACCTTTTTAAATTGCAACTTCAGATCAAGAAAACCCCTCAGTTACACTGTTACTGAACATTAGTCACCTTATGTAGTAAGAGTAACACAGCAATAAATACCAACCGCTTGGAACTTTATCTGCTTCAAAAATATTCTCTGTCAATAAATGCTGCCAGCTCTGTCAGTGTTACTGTATTTGTTGCTGCATGTTGTACTTTCTAACATATGCTCGCGCAGCGTAATGTGGTGTCATTTTTCTTCAACTAAGAAGTAGTTAAATGTTACGGCAATTGTTCTACTTTAATTTTAAAATAATCAAATTATATACTTTGCAAAAGCATTTGGTACACTTATTATAAAAATGTGTTTGTGGCTTTTGAAAATAATTCCGTAGATTTTGTGAGATGAAAATATAGAATTTGTAGGCCAAGCAAATGCAATATAATCATCAGAGTATTTTCTCTCTGAATTAACAATTGCAATTTTTGTTCAGTAAATTTACTTAATCCCATTCTAAAAGCTGTTTGAGACCAAGCTGCTGATTTGCTAAAGTGCATTCTTTCAGAAAATCTAACTTGATAGAGAAAGCTAAAGTAAATATGTCCATTGTTTTCTTAAGCTGCTGATCACAAAATTGTCTTGATGCAGATAATTTAAAGAGTCACTTGTTTATCCCAGTTGCCAAATCAGCATGTAAAAATTACAAAGGACTGTAACACTTTTATATTTGTATCTTAGAATTCCAAAATCATCAGTAAAAATATCCTGAGACCTGTTCTATTGCCATTTTAATTCTGTTGTTTGTAGCTTCAAAGGTTTAAGTAATAATTAGTTTTAATTTTAGGTTATTGGCTAATGCAAACAAATTTAGAATAACTTAGCCATTTCTCATTTATTTTGAGGCTGTTCTGAGAGATTTAGTTTTATTCATTTTCTTGGTTGCTGTTGCCAGAGTAGGTTTGTTAATTTCTTCAATTTCTTAGGCATTGATCAGACCAGAGCTGGTTGATGTCAATATAAGTGTACCACAACTTGGTGATTAAATTACTTGTGAGGTGACCATTTTATGTGAATGACAGTAATGTAAAAATATTCTCAAATGTGTGACTTGATAGTTCAGAGCCTGTCATATTGTTTTCAAAATAAAGATGTTGTAATTTGTAATGGTTGTTCAATTTTACATGTAATTCAATCCTCAATATTAGGGAATGATTTAATTTGTGCTGAGACTTACTGCTGCTGTACAATTTCCCGATTGAGACTGGAATATTTTGGCGTAATTATGGTAGAAATTTGTTGCTGGATTTATTCATAGCTGCTAACAAAAACTATGGAGTTGTTTTGACCTTTTGTGCTTCCCTTCTATATTAGCACTGCATTGTTGTCCATGTAACACATTAGGTTCCTTTGTTTGGCTTTACTGAAAAGGTGGGATTGCATGGTGTGCCAACAAGCATCTGATGGGTTATCCCTGAGGGTGGGTAGTTAGAAGTGCTTTGACAGAGCTTGCTGATTTAACCTTTGCCTGCTTTGCCCTGCCTTAGGTGGCCACTAGATGTCAAGCTCATAATACAATTAGTACATCTGTGCTGCTGACCTTGGCGGCACAGCTTACCACTGTTCTGTTAAGTGTTAACACTGAATTTGAGTGTTAAACAGGGATCGCAGTGAGTTTGTTACATGTGGCAGCTTATCACATGCCCATCTAGATAAAGAGAAGTGTTTTTAGTCGTTAAGTATAGAGAATGTTTGTGGTGGGGTTGGTTTCTTAACTGTGCAAATGTGAATCTTGTCATGTTGTAAGCACAATCAAAATTATTACCATTCTTTTTTTCAAATGAATACAGATGATGGAACATCACATTCTTTATTTTGGTTTGTGTTTGGTTACATGTTTTTAGGATATTTACTTCAGGGAAACTTTTGTGTCATTGTTGAGGTATTTTTGGTTAGTTTCAGAAACAAAGGCTTTCCTTTTTTTGTTACTTGTTTTATTTATTAACTTTCCTCCTGGCAATGGAGCAATCTGCAGCACAAACTGCATGACCTGGAAGTGATGTCATGGGAGCCGACAGAGTCATAAGCCACACCTGCTGACAAATGTTTGAGGTCCTTGCCATGACAGTAAATGAAGGGAAATATGGCTGTATGCAAAAGCTGTAAAATGGGGACCATTGGGTCTGATACAGAGCATTGAAAAACTTGAATATGCGCCTGTCTCAGATTTATTAGCTCCCCATCCTTGACGTCATTGTGCCAGAACCTTCAAAACAGCATGAACATTGTCACATTGTTGAATTTGCTGCCTTTTAGAGGAGGACCTTTCAGATACCGTCTCAGAGCAGGCAGGTACAGATGCAATTTTAATTTTACTAGCTTTTTTTAATAATATGGGTGTTGCAGTTAATTATTCCTTTTGAATATTATTTATTGCACTGGTGCATGGTGCAGCTCTCAAAATCTTCTGTGGCAGTTGATCACAGGAGATCATTTCTTGGGGGAAGCAGCAGTCCAGGGTTGATGGCTGAGAGCTGAAGATTGCCTTTGTAATAACCCGATTCTTGTCAGATTCATTCAATTGCAAGCCAACAAGCTCCCTATTTCTAAGTGCAGAAGTAAAACCGTTTGTTGGCACATTAGCATCAGGCCACTTTTAGTAAAGGAACACTGAAAGTTTTTAATTTGATATGTGTCAGCTACAGCCTTCAATTTTACACTGTTGTCCTCCTAAATTCAACGTTTTGTCGCTGTCTTGCGGACAATGGCACAGTGAGAGAAGGCTCAGTGTTTTCTTCATTTAATCTCCTGTTTGTTCTCTGTTCTTTAGTCAATCGCTTGGTAGAGTCTTTAAGACCACCCACTAGGTGTGTCAATAATACATGTTAAAAGCTCATATCCCATGCAATCATTTATTTTATGCAAAATGACACTTGTCTGCACTTCAGCAACTTTGGAAAGAACATCAACTTAGTTTCTTGAAGGATAATTTTGTACTCTCAAGACTGAGGAAATCCCGGTATTCTATATTTTACTCTTTCAATGAGGATAACGCAATACATCGTATCAGGAATGTTTCAGCCTATTCACATCTGTGCTTTGTGTACAAAGAGCTGATTGTTTTGTTCAAGTAATGCAATGCTGTAATACTTAGAAAATGCAACTGTTCCAATAGAATACTATGGCAGGCTGTACCACAGGTGGTTCCACGTTACGGGTCCCGAGACGTGGGCCACTGAATAGATTATAATGAATGTACCAGGTCAGTGATAGGTTTTAGCATAGCGAGAGTGCCCTCCTCTGTTCAACCTCTTGCTGGCAGTCTTTTGGATTGCAAGACCTCGGTGGGAGAATCTGCCATTCATTCTGGAATTTTTCCCGCATTGTTAAACTCTGCGAGAAATCCCTATTTATATCCTCCTGTCTCACAGCGTGAGTTCTGTCTGTGGTGATTCATCCTTTTCACAGCATTCCTAACACCATAAAGAGTTAAAATAAAACAATAAATTTTGTCCAACTAGCAGAGATTACTTCTTCACACATTTTCAGTGAAAATATACTACGAGGAAACATTCTGACGAACATCAACTCAAAGTAACACAGACATTAGTCCCTTTCTTCTGCTATTTATGTTGAGCAGTTATTTACAACTGGCACCAGCCTTCTGGAAAAAGTACAGTGTGGTTTTTATATTTTTAAAAAACCTTTAAATTATTCCTTTGAAAATTTGCTCTTCTGTTAATATGGAGTTTTTTTTCCTTTGGGGCTCTATGTATGTGTCTGAAGTCGCCTTGAAATATTATTTAACTTTACCTGACATGCATTATGTTATTTTCACTAATTTCACATAAATTCATTTAAATGCAACCCTGACCCAAGCAAACTGCAAGCGAAGTTCTGAAGCAAACATACCTTTTAGATTGATCCTGTTTCATCATCCAGTATTGGAATTGCAGTTTGAGCTTATAAAGTGCATTGGGTACATACACCATCCTTGCCATTCTGATGTAATACACATAACCTGGTTCAACTACACCTTCAATATGAACAACATAGCTGGGAACTGTAAGCAAACAAGTCACATATAAGGTTGTGCAATAGAGTGCCAGAATCTTTAGCGTTTTACTTATTCAATGATTGTAAATAAGACGGAACAAACCAATTCTGATTTTGTCGCCAGGAAATTTTGGCAGAAGTAGCCGTGGATGAGAGAACGAAAATTGTCCAACAGTGTAGCCAGTGTAAAGCAAATCATAACGTTTTTTTATGGAAGTTAGGATTAAGATGTTTTAAACTGAATTAGTTAACCAGATTTTTGGAAAATGTGCATCAACATAAACCTTTCATAATGAAGTCCGCTAGGATTTGTGATGTGCACCGAGCTTAATTTTAACAAATTGTAAAGTTAATAAGTGAATGTAATGATAGAGGGCAACAGGTTATCAAATTGATGAATGATAATGTTCATGAGCAATGCTGAATATTTGTGTTATGTTTTACCTTCTCAAAACCAATGGCTTTTGTTCAAATATATTATTGGGCAATATAAAATGGTAAAGTTGACGAAGGAGAAATGGGTTTGTTTCTGGTACATTGTATTAAAACATGTGAATTTAAGATGACTTTTTTGCATGGAAAAAACCCTCTGTTTTCGGATAGCTTGAGAATGGGGAATAATAAATGCCAGACTGGAAGCTAATGGCCATAATTTAACTTGGGGGTTTTGAAGGCATAAATCACACAAGAGAGGCTTGAGCAGTTAATGAATGTTTCAGAATACAAAGATTGAATTACAGCCCCTAATGCCCTCTGTGATTCTACCTTTCTTAAGTTTATGTATAACCAGAGAGATTTTTTTTAGAACATCAATAGTTTGGAGCATCGTTTATTTTTGTTAAGTTTCGAATATAACTGCAGTGCACTTGCAAAAGCATTGGCAGAACACGTATTATTCAAAGACCAGAACTGGTCTCTGCGATGTACCATTTCAGCAGAATGGAAGTTATGATTTATTAACGGATTTTGTAAATATGTACTTGACCTGACCAGATCCATTCTCTAGAACTATTTTAAATGTAACGTTGTTCCAGGAATACGTATTGTGGACTCTCAAATGGTCCTTTTGATATAAAATATTTTTATAACAATACTAATTTTCCTCTGTATGAGGAGGAACATTCAGAAATAGTCCATTGCCTCTGCAGTGTAGGAGGAAGTTTCGCATTTTAAAAGTACATATAAGAACCGCCGTTGCTGGTTTTCAAATAAAGACACAATTTTGGAGAAACTTAGCGGGTTGGGCAGTATCTCTGTAGAACATGGACAGGTGACGTGTCGTTTTGGGTTGGGACCCTTCTTCAGACTTTTAGTACTTCAAAAGCACCATTGTAATATTGTCATGGATTTTGGGAACCAGTGACGGATAACTGTCTGTTATGCCAGAAAATTCGAGAGTCACAAATTGATTTGAAGAGCTTGCAATTTAAGTTTGTCTTTGGACCTACTAACCCTTCAATATTCTGATACAGTATAGAATAAGGCATTACATGTGCACAAAATCAACTATTTTGCTTGTTACTTCCTGGCATTTGCCTATTTCATGATTTGTAAGGTTCAAGAAAAGCTCATATTCTTACAAAGTAACAAGAAATTCTTTATAGTTATTGCCATCTAATTCACTCTGTCACCCTCGCATACTTCATTGAAGAATTCGTGGGTACATATTACAACTTACACACATTTTCCTACCACCGATTTGAAATACAGGTCCATATACATGCATATTTTCAGATTTGTTACATTTTAGAGAGACCACTTCTATATTTGTTTTATTTTATTAACCAGTTGCTCACAGTTGGAATTCCATTAAACTTTTCCCAACTTGGACATGCCACTGCTAAATGTCCCTCCTAACCTTTCTATCCTATTAAGAATATACAGTTTACTGTTTTCTTGTATGTGAAAAAAGTAGCATAAGATTATTGGGAAGTATTGCCAAATTAAAGTAATTTCTAATTTTGGGGATGAAAATGTAACACTGCCAATATTATTGGCTCTTTGCTTCATATAAGCAATGCATGGTGGTGGACCTTTGAAAGAGAAACAAACTTTAAAATTACATTAAATCAGGATAAATCTGCCAACCACGAAGAACATACGAAAAACAGAAGTCACATTTAAACAATCTATCGTAGGTATGAAGGAGATCGGCGACTATCACAAATTCTGCTTCAAATCGGGGTTTTTTAAGACATTGCTCATTAATCAGTTGATGTTAACACCAACAATTTCCATTTAAATAGTGTTTTTGATATTTAAAAATGAAAGATCTTATGTGATTCCTGGGAATCATAACAAGCAACAACAATTGACACCAAGTCACCTATTAAGGAAGATGACCAGAAGTTTAAAGGAGTATCTTTGAGCCGTAGGGAGATACAATTTTATTGTAACTGGTCTGGAGTGGATCATAATATAGGACTTTTATTGCTGTGCACTTACATCACGTTACAAGGTTATTCCAAATGCGCAGGTTTTATATTATTTGAAATCATATTGTCCATTTAGATTGCTGATTGAGTTTTGTATGGATCTATTGACTGAAGTTAAATTCAATCATGGTACTCCACTTATATGGCACCATGGCAGGAGCTACTGCAGACTGTATCACATTCATGTCAATGCTTACTCTTGTGTTGTACAAGGGGGTGGAAGCCAGCGAGGGATTTAAATCAGGCTGTTTACATGGTCTTGATCTGAATCACTCTAGTGCACTGTTGTTATCAAATCAGCTCTGTGAGATTTTTGTGTAAGACATTTTGCAGTATCGTAAGAGCAGGTTGAAGAGAAAATGTATAAAATTAACATGATGTACTTAAACGCAGAACAACTGCAAATTAAGGACAGAAATTGAACAGCTACATAAAAGTAAATAGAGATAGAGTTGTGAATTTAAGTCTGTGACAAGCTGAATAGTTAAATTAGATTCTGCCTGCTTTTTCCTTCGTGCTTGTAATATTGTTCACTATTACCCAAACCAGTGTTTTGGGGATTCTATGACTTCTGTGACTTGCCGCTGTGATGCAGCAGTAACAGATTTAAAAAAAAATCTATTTGTCCTGAAGGTTTTTCTCTCCATCAGTAATAATAGAAATTATTTTGATCCATGGATGGAGTTTTTTTTAAAGGATGTTTTACAAAAAGGGTTGCTAACATGCCATTAGCCCCTTTCACTCAGCGCAAGACTGCCAGATACAATGCATGCCAAGCTGTTCATGCATCAGCAGCATTGTAATGGATACTTGAAATTGGGTCTCTTGAAATACTAAAGTCATTTTACAGCATATAAATTGTATTTATGTATTGGTGATGTGATACCACTTTTCTTTTAAATTCTCTCTTCCTTTCCTGCTTTTTTTGATCTTTAGAACGTGGCTCCTGTCCCTATTATAATTAAACATGCTCCTTAATCTATGTAGCAGTAAAGAAGGGTTAAGGCAGCCTTTGCATAAATATATGGGTTATATTGCCTGTCTCGCTTGGCAAATGTATACTCATACCACCAATCTCATTTTGCTTTAGTTTCACCTTATTCTTGCCCCTCCAAGCAAGATGACTGAGTGGTTTACCTTCACCCTACAGCTTCAGAATATAGATAATAGTGATCCTGAATCCTCTTGGATATTTAGATAAAAAGGATACATGATGACGTGGGCACAACTGACGCATTGAAATCTCCAGAAAGTGGATCTGTATCGCACAGCCATGGTTTTTATGTTTGTTTCTGCTTGGAAAGTAGTTCCATAAATGTCAATATTTGAAATAACAATCTTAAAATAGTAATGTCCTACAGGTTTTGTACATTTTTGAATGTTTTTGGTTTGGCAGGACTTATTTCAGTTGAATTCCATTTTCTTTAATTTATACAACAATTTCTTCCAGTACTTTCTGATAAATGTTAGGATGTTTAAATACTTCCCCTTTGCTCAACAAGCCTCCTTCCAATCCCCCTCCAGTATTCACTTCAACCAACACGGCATACAGTCTTGGCCATTGATTTAGCAGCGAGAGCTTAGTTGTCAATCCTTAGTTTAAACCAGTAAGAAAATTAGACAATATTTTAATTGTCCCTTCTTAAAACAAAGCTGTATTGTTTTGTTTGCTGTATATGTCGCCATGTCCCAATCCCCACCTTGGGTGATACGATGGTGAAGAACATTGAAGTTGTGCCCTGTCCTATATTGAGTTTCAATCCCCACGTTATGCACATCAGCAGGACTCCATTATAACATAATTTGTTGTAAATCTTCAATGGTTCTTAATTACACAATTCTTTTACTTCAGGGATTTCTGTTCTCAAATTAAAATCCCCACCTTTGTATCCTTTATGCCCTTGATTTTTGAATAGAGGTCCACACACAGTGGACTTTAGAATTCCCTAAATATTTCCATTTTGCTTCATTCTGCCTACTTTCAAAATCTTGTTTAAAATCTCCTTCCAACAATGCTTGTCGCCATCTCTATCCTTCCTAGTCTCTGGTCCGATCCCACTGCCTCCACAACTACTATTTTCAATTCACATTGACAGTGTTTGCTGTTGTCTGTAAATTCAAGTGTCACAGTTGCTCATGTTTACCAATCTTTGACTTTTGCTATTTCCAAGCAGTCTGGATCCCAATTTCTCTTAGCAGTTGCCTATGTGTTTCTTTGTGTCAGTTATGGACATGGCTACTTGAGCTGAAGGTGGCGTTCCCTTGCATTTCTCGATGAATGAGTTAAGAAAATTAACTACCAAATGGCTCGAAACATATGTCTAATTATCTTCCAGTCAGGGGCTCAAGAGAACATTGTAGGTTAACCTATCAGGTCAAAATGAACTAAACTCGCTTTCTCCCACTTCCACTTATAAAATGTCGAATAGCCATAATCTCCTTCAGAGTTCATGACTGAGTTTTGAAGGCACAGATCGTCCTTCCATTGCAAATTTTCAGCATTTTCTGCTTTTTGTTTCATGAAAATATCTTTTTTTTTGTTTAGAAAGTTGGGGCTTGGTCAAGAGGTTGTCCATTCTGCTTACTCTAGAGGTGAAGCATTAAAATGTGATTTGTGGAAAATGTAGTTCAGATTCAATACCAAGGACACTGATTTTCACAATGTGGCTCTTTAAACTGTGGTTGCAAAATCACAGTCCTTCTGTTCTTTAGTGAACGATGTGCATGGTTCCCTAAGCAAATGCAATTTGGAGCTCAAACTATCCAGAGGGGTCAATAACTTAGAGCTTCTTAATGGCTAGTGTGTGTGTGTGTGTGTGTGTGTGTGTGTGTGTGTGTGTGTGTGTGTGTGTGTGTGTGTGTGTGTGTGTGTGTGTGTGTGTGTGTGTGTGTGTGTGTGTGTGTGTGTGTGTGTGTGTGTGTGTGTGTGTGTGTCAGATGATCTAATTGTAATTCTATTGTTTGGATTATCCAATATGGTTACTCATGGAGCAAATTTTTTCCCCTTGCCATCACCTCAACTTAAATAAATACAAAGTTAATTTCCGTTTAACGTAAGGATAAAAATGCAGAATTAATGCCTAATTGAAAAAAACATCATTATCATTTTTACAAATTATTGTATCGTGTGGAAAGATGAATCTCACCTCAAGATTCGGATTACTATCTGGTACAACATTGTTATAATTGAAAGCTGAAAGTTTGGTCCAAGGTTGGCAGAATGATGGGAGGGACAGGAATAGTCCATTGCACCCTGGCCTTTGCCCTGAAGATGATTCTTGCTTGGATGGTGTGCATGCTCATTCCATTGGGGAAATGGGATGACAAAAGGAGGAATGGCTTTGCCCTATGCATATACCAGTTCCTTCGTACCCCTATTCCTACCATAACATTAACAGGAGCAAAGAATGACAACATGCAGGATGTAAGTGGACACACAATGTTGAGGCACCAAACTCTCTGGCCTCCTGATACCTTCAATTTGGCCTCTTATAAAGGGAACTTCCATTCATATTTAAGTTTTCCCCCCAGCTCACGATCTTCAGTATTCTTCAATACTCACCCACCGTACCCGAGCAACTGTAAAATCCTCCACTAATCCCCCTTCAAACAAGTTAGCATGTTGAACCACCTAGCTTAGGGATCCACATGAAATTACTGACACCAGAGACTGCTCACGTGCTACCACAGAGTTGTGAGTGTGGAATTCTCTGCCTCAGAGGGCGATGGAGGCTGGTTCTCTGGCTACTTTTAAGAGAAGACTTGATAGGCCTCTGAAAGATAGCGAAGTCAGGGGATATGGGGAGAAGGCTGGAATGGGGTACTGATTGTGGATGATCAGCCATGATCAAATTGAATGGCGGTGCTGTCTTGAAGGGCCGAATGGCCTACTCCTGCACCTATTGTCTATTGTTTATTGTCTATTAACACCACTTCATTTCTGATGGAAGGTAGACACAAAATGCTGAAGTAGCGGGTCAGGCAGCATCTCTGGAGAGAATGAATGGATGGCGTTTCGGGTCGAGACCCTTCTTCAGACTGATGTCAGGGGAGTGGGCGAGATAGAATGTAGTCGGAGACAATAAGACTGGAAATGGGGAGGGGATAGAGAGAGATGGAAAGCAAGGGTTATTTGAAGTTAGAGAAGTCAATGTTCATACCGCTGGGGTGTAAGCTACCCAAGTGAAATATGAGATGCTGTTCCTCCAATTTGCACTGGGTCTTATCTGACAATGGAGGAAGCCCAGGACAGAAATGTCAGGTTGGGAATGGGTGGGGGAGTTAAAGTGGTGAGCAACCGGGAGATCAGGTAGGTTAAGGCGGACTGAACAGAGGTTTCCAGCGAAGACCAAGTGCAGCCGAGCCTGCACTTGGTCTTGCCGATTGAACAGAAATTAACACCTGGAACAGCAGATACAGTAGATGAGGTTGGAGGAGGTGCAAGTGAATCTCTGCCTCACCTGAAACGATGGTCGGGGTCCTTGGATGGAGTCGAGTGGGGAGGTAAAGGGACAAGTGTTACATCTCCTGCGGTTGCAGGGGAAAGTACCTGGGGTGGGTGTGGTTTGATTGGTTTCCGATCTGTAGTGTACAGTGGTAGATATTGATGCTGTGAACTAAATAGATGTTTCCAGAACTTTCCAAGGCAGGCTCCAGGGCATTGCAATCCAAGATCTTAATAGAAGTAATGAGCGAACATTGATGTAGAGATAATCCTCTTGTCCATATGATCTTCAACATTGTGGTCTCTCCTGCTTATTTCAATGAATCACTGCAGTCAGGATTGGATGAGTGACATCTTCTACATGAATCATTCAAGAAAATGTCACTGAAGTTACCACAATTATAACAAACTGCGTTTTGCAGAAATCCTTACTCAACAGATGATCAGATGGCAGCAGGATGACTCCCCTTGCCACTGACCACTGTCATTCGCTGTGTGCTTTAGATGGAAACAAAATGAAACAGCATATGGTTCCAGTCATTCAGCAAAGTCCTTTTTCCATGAGGACTGAATGCCAGAACAAGGGTGACATTGCCTCATGGGCTTTGTTGAGAGTCGCCTTCTGTTCACTTTGTTTGTCAGGCATTTTGGTACTAGGAGGGAGCGGGTGGGGGGGAGGGTTCTGACAACTATACTTGCAGAACAAATGAACATTGGAGGCATGGTAAATAATTCTGAAGACATGTTTCAAAATAAAAACAGGAAATGCTGGATAAAAAGGAAGAATTTCATAAGCTAAGGATGAATTTCCCCATCTTCCAATCTACCTCATGCAGCCCTAACACTTTTTTTAATCTATACCTTTCTTGTCATTGAAGCACATTATTCTGCCTATTTTCTGTCTATATTTCCCTTTTGCAGTATCTGATAGTCATGTTTGGTATAATTCACCCAGAAAGCGCGCGAAACAAAGCTTTTCACTGCATCAGAGTGCAGAGGACAATAATAAACCAACATCAAACACACAGCAGGTCAAACAGCACATGTGGAGAGGGAATTAGAGTTATTGATTCAGGTCCAAGATCTGTTGTCAGAAATATGAAACGGTGAGAGAACAATGATATCTTGTGGAGACGTGCAAGAAGCGGATAAATCTGAGGGAATGATGATGATAAGACCAAGACCAAGACCAAAAGAGACACAGGTGGATTGGGTGGTGAAGAAGGGATAAGGCATGCTGCCATTCATAATTCAGGACATAGAATGGAATATTTGAGACATCATGCTGTGAACTTACCAAAAGCAGGTTATGCCACACGGAGATGTATGAGCAGTACTGGTCGCCACACTAAAGGATGTGATTATGTTGGAGAGAGTGCAGAGAAGATTCATCTGAATGTTATCTGGATTGAAGGCCTTTAGTAATGGGGGAGATTGGATGGTCTGAGCTTGTTTCCATGGAGTGAAGGAGGCTGAGGGGTGTCCTGAGAGAAGCTTTGAAGATTGAGAAGCATAGACAAAATCTTTTCCAGTGGTAAGGATATCAAAAATATCAATGTCATCATGGTCAGTTTTATCCCTCACCTATTTCTCGCTAACAACAGATTATCTTTGATATTTCTCAGCGTTACTTGGGGGATTTTGCTGGGGGGGACAGGCTACTGATTTATCTTTCCGTTTTGAACAACTGCTGCTGTTCAGTTAATGGTACCTTCAGCGGTCACAAATGGCATTGGAACATAGAATAACAGAGGAACATGCTCTACAGCCCACAATGACCATGCCAAATATGATGCCAAGTTAAACCAAACTCCTCTTGTAGTTATATAAATACAAATTTATTTTCATCCAACTCTGAAGCTTAGAATATTTCTGTTTTATTAAGCTATTTCCTTTTTAAATAAAAAGAGAAACACATCACTATGTACAAATCACTTTGGGCCATATTTGGCTCCAGATTTCAATTAATGGCAATAGCTCTTGAGGGTTCTTTAATACTTTTACCTGATTCATTGGGGTTTTGTTATTGCTATCAGTACAAGTGAACTAATTGATATTATTGTGGCTAACCAGGAAAACTGCACATCTTGCTGATCCTCTACGGTCAAGTATTTTGTTACACCTTTCCATCCTGCAGCTCAGTCTTTTGGGTGAGATGTCAACTCTGCATCCCCAGGCTCTTAGTAATCGCTACTCATTCCGTGCCAAAGCTGCTTCGTGGAGATTTTAGCTGGCTTCCTCTCCATGCTTTACTTTTTTATCAGGATATAATTACCAGGTTTCTTGTTGAAGACCTTTCCTCCTCAAAAGCTTCTCTAGATAATGCACAGTCAAGATCATTTATACATTTCAGTATCAGTTCAGCCATCTCTTCGTAATCATTCTTAGTTCATAAATCCCAAATCGGAATAGATTATCTAGGAAGGAGCTTTTAACACACATGCGTCATGAGGTAGGAAACTAGAAGAAACATCCCAACCTCTCCAACCTTGGTCATCTTACCTGGTATAAGTGCTTTGTTCTCCCAATTTCAGTAGTGACCCATTGACTCTGCTCCAACCAGCCTGTTCCTCTAACCTACAAAATGTAACCCACACACTCCATCATTTTGCCTGAACTAAACTTGTACAAATTCCTGTTCTAAAGCATGAGTTAAAAAACAGTGTAATTCACAGCTTCAGGTCTTTAAGAACTCACTATATAACTATGTCTGGATTTGACTAAATCATTGTCTTTCCAACTTTGAACTAGTACTTGGAAATGTATCAGAAGTAATGTGGACTTGGTGCCGGAAAGTGGAATTAGATGGGATAGTTTTATTTGATGGGATGAATCACTTCCTTCTATATTATATGACCCTGCATCTTGCACCGCATAGCTTCTGCCTTGACCTTGGTGTCATAGTAAACAAAAACTCATATTTGTAAATATAAGGGAACCATGAACTCTTTGAAGGAGTTTCGATGATTCTCTGGTGGGGGAGCACATAATATCTCAGTTGCAATTCTATGGAATATGGAAAAGCTCGTTGTGTCTGAGTTAACCAACAGAAGCATACCCACCCATTGGATTGTCCACTGTGTGATGATTGATGACCATTTAGAAATTATAGACCCCAGAGAAATGAACCACAATGGCTGCTAACGATGGAAAATGGGGAGGATGGCATGTGTTGCACCGATAGGGTAGATGTAGGAAAGGCCTAATGTCTAAAGCAACATGGCTATTGTCATTCACAGAGCTTTTCATGCACTGCTTGAAAGCTACAGTAATGCTGCTGATCATACCACTGCATTAGGCAATAGATACCATGCATTAACTACGTCGGCAGGAACATTTAATAAAGAGGGCTTTCTTGTAAAGTAATGAGTTATATTCATGTCTGCCAGGGAAATAAATACCTTATTCATTAAGAAAACTTGAAGTTAAAAGATTTCTATCTCAAAAAGATTCCTGTAAAATGCCATAGAGCAGGGATGGTGGATATTTCAGGGCTGCATGAAGAGGTTTTTTTAGGAATGCCATTTTGTCATCCAAAGTACCTAAAAAATACTGGATTTTTTTCATACTTTTACTTAAACATGGGCAATCTATGAACTTTGTTCCAGGCTATTTTTGATGTTGGAGTTTTGCTTTTGGCACAATTTTTTTTCCAAGTCTATTCCTTTATTTGTGTTCATTTTTTTTCCTGATGTAGGTTTGGTAACAAGTGACTTTTCTGTCTTGGATTTCTTCTGCCTTATGGTTTTACAAATGAAGCTCATGAACATGACTGTGGATGAATCCTGGAGCGATAATAGTGACAAGCAAACCTGTCATCTCCCCCTTTCTGTCCCCCTCTCACGTATTCATGTACACGTGAATTTTAATCCTACCATGACAGGCGGGATCAATGGGCAGACAAAATGCTTAAAATCTCCATCCTGGTGTCAATCTCAAAGTTCAACAACACCCAGGCAGAGCATGATCTTTAACTGGCTCCCCATCCATTCATCCATCCCCCTGGCCGTTCACTCCCTTCCCTACTCTTCCACAGTAGCTGCAGTGTGTATCATCTGCGAAATGCATTGCATTTACATGCCTTGACCTGCATCGTCTCTTAAACCTGCAACTTCTGCCACCATGAAAAACAAGGGCTGCAGGTGTTTAAGAACTCAGCGTGCTCCTCTGAGTCACAGACCTGCCTGACTTGGAAATATATCATCATCCTTCATCGTCACTGGAAATCCCATTTCAATGGTAGTGTGGGCACACCCTCGCCACATAAAATAACCACAGTTCAAGAAGACTGCTCATTATCTACATCTAGTAAGGATGGTCTGATCAGCAACACTTTCTGTAACTACAGTAAATATTTTTTGGAAACCCACAAAGTTCTGGGTTTAACAGAGGCAGAGCAGTCTAGTAAAAGGAGGATGGGCACTATCTTAATGAAGGTGATTAAATCTCTTTTACAGGTTTAATCCTTGCTGTCCTGATGTCCCAGGCCTTGAGAAACCCAGACAAGAAGACAAATGGGTACACAAGAGACTGTCGATACTGGATTCTTGAGTAAAAAAACAAACTGCTGGAGGAACTCAGCAGGTCAGCAGATCCAACGTTTCGGATCGGGAAGGAGAGTCCCGACCCGAAATGACGTCTGTCCATTTCCCTCCACAGATGCCGCATGACCAACCCCCTCCCCAAAAAAATATGGGTGATTAACTTTTCAATGCTGTTGGGTGAAAGGTGAGATGGAGCAGGAAACCTTTTTTTCCTGATGTTCCAAATTGCCCTGTGCTGTGGGTAAGGACCACCTCTCTCAATCAGAGCTCAGACACCTGAACGTTGGGTAGAGCACAGCTCACTCTCCCCTCTGTAGCTGCAGATTGGTCAGTTGTCTCTGTGTCCCCACCCCACCCTCAGCTGGAATACTGAGTAGGATTCATTGGTAAAAACTATAAGATAAGTTATTCATTGCAAAGACTAATATTGTCTCCGGCTGTGAATTAGTGAGGTACGGAGTTCCGTCTCAGGGCCAGTGATAGGGTTGACCCTTTTCTCTCATCAACAGAATCTCACCTTCCAATCCCTCCACTCCCACCCCGATTCCAACACACAGCACAGGACGGTAAACAGCAAACAAAAATAACATTGTAACCTGAGACTTCTAGACAATTGTTCATACACCAAAGGATGTTGTTATACATGCTTAACCTGTTGCTAATAAACTATAAAACATTATTACAACCCTCCAAAGTCATGGGCCTCGTTTTGTTGAGGCAGGCTAACTTACACGATCTCCCAGTATTTAACGATGTCCTTGTCATTTTAGGTTTCTAATTTTATGACTGGGAAGGGGATGGATATGGGATTTGACAGTGTTGTTGGGTTGGGCAGTGGAAGCAAGAAACCACGCACCTCAATGAAGAGGCCAGGCAACTGTACATCTTAATCAGATAGGTGGTTTGCGCAAGAAGAGGGGAATGTTAATTGACAATAACTTGCATTCAATATACAATCAAATGCAGATAGAGGATTAAAAAGAGAAATAAAGATGGGATTGAGACAGAAAAAAAATTAAAAGCATGTTAACCCGTATCGCGCACAGTTAAAGCCTTTTATAGAGTGATACAGTGTGGAAACAGGCCCTTCGGCCCAACTTGCCCACGTCCCAGCTACACTAGTCCCACCTGCCCGCATTTGGTCCATATCCCTCCAAGCCTGTCCTATCCATGTACCTGTCTAACTGACTCTGAAATGTTGAGAGAGTTCCAGCCCCAACTACCTCTTCTGACAGCTTGTTCCATATACCCACCACCCTTGGTGTGAAAAAGTTACCCCTCAGATTTCTATTAAATCTTTTACCCGTCATCTTAAACCTATGTCCTTTCGTCCTCTAGCCTGTTGGAATTATATTGAATTTATAATGGTTAGTTTTCAGTGTTAGAGAAGTCATACAGCTTGGAAACAGGACCTAATCAGGCAATGACAGGAACTGGTGCTGATTGTAAACCATCCAGTTTTTCGCCAATCATACCCAATCCCATTTTATTTTTCCAGCTATCCCCTAGATTCCACCCTTTACTTGCTCAGAGCTGTTTACATTGGCCAATTAACCTGCAAATCTTTGGAATGTGGGAAGAAACCAGAGCACCTGGAGGAAAACCCCACAGTCACAGGGAGAACACGCAAGGTCAGGATTAAACCAGGGCCTCTGATACCATGAAGCAGTGGCTCTACCAGCTGTGCCACTGTGCCGCACATTGACTGCTGGCTGCTTGGCAGTAATTAATAGCTAGCATGGGGTTGAAAGGGGACTTAAGAGGTTAAATGTACGGCACCTCTCTGTAACCAGCGCAATATTGCCAAGCAAATAGATCAACAATGCCATTCAATGCATTTCAGCTGTGAAACAGACAGCACAATTCTGTTTTCACAAAGCTAAAAAAGGAACAATGTACCTTGGACAGAAACTTTTGGACTACTGATTAACCATGTATTTTCTCTAATTTGAAGATGCTGTTCTATCTGTGCAGAACTGTCAGTATTGTGGCCCTTCCTTTGAATTTCTATAATGTAAAACAGTTGTGCTGCTCAAATGGGGACAAACATCTCAGGGTGGTACTAGTGTGAAGATGGGACAGGCAGTTATGTTACCGTAAGACCAGTGGTTGGATGGAGTGAGTATGGCACGAGTTAGAGTGCATACAGATCTTGGAATGGTTTTGAAATGAGGCCTGAGATCCTGAGATAATTTCTGATCAGAGGAATTCTATCAAATAGGGCAATAAAAATGGTGAATTTATTGACGCAACCCTGAAACAAATGTCCCTACCAACAATAAAATTAATTAATTTGCTAGGTCTAAACCAAAGCTGAAAGTTGAAGAAAAATATATGATTACACATGTAGAATTTTTCACAAAAAAATATTAATGATATTAGTTCACATTGAGCCAATCTTCTGCTCCTCCAAAGAGAGATTCACAAACTAATTAATGAGGGTAGAATCATTTTAGTTATAGTAACCCAGAATCACAAATGAAATGTCCCACTCTCAACTAGTTCAATTGAAAAAAATAAATTGCTGGAGGAACTCAGCAGATCAAGCAGTATCTACAGGAGGTGGGGGGAATTGTTGATGTTTTGATTGCACTTTGAAAAATGCATGTTTAGTGACAAGATGGGTTTAGTCAATAGAAATTGAACCTTATTGCTGTTCTAATGGTTTTTAACCAAGAAGTGCATTTTTCATGACTGCTGCTGAATTTGCTTTTCTAAATTAAGACATGGTGAAAATAGTATTTGATCACAAGGCATATTAGTTTAATGATATTTAAGGCTCATGGGTGTGATGGACTTTGTAAATTTTCCCCTGTGAAGCCTACTGCCTAACTGACAATCAACTGCCCTCTCTTCAGAAAAAACTGTATCTGTACCTGCAACAGACCTTGATGGTGTTGCAAATGTGTCCGGAGCTGTCAGCTCTCCATGGTCAGAACTCCACACTATTCTTTCCATGTATAAGGAACAGGGATGATCATAATCAGCCTGTCGCTGATTTGCGCAACAGATCTCCTCTGCTGCTGATGAAAAAAGAACACCCAATGTTCTGGATGAAGATTGTTCTCCTTCGACCCAAAGTGGGTAGCCTTGGGTTTCCCCACATTATATCTCCCACATCTACAGTATCTTCCCAACATACACTCCCAATTCCCTACATACACTCACTTTGGGGCCTCAGCAGCAGTGGTATACTCCTTACAGATTTAACTGCTCTACCTGTGAGTTGCTGAGCTGCAATCATCATTGTAAACACCATGGTTGTTACCACTGTTCTGGTGCTAAACTGCTGGTGTTGACAATCAGTCCTCCAGTGTATTGTTTTAAGTAATGTTATACACATCTGGATTTGCTATCTTGAAATATACAAAACTACATAAAGATTGGCCAGACATCACATAGTTTGGAGGAGTATTTAGTTTAGTCTAGCCAACTAATTCTGTTGGAGAATTGCAAGAGTGATCCATCAGTAACCAGTCCAATGCTACCTCCACATTATAAGCATGCCCAAATCTGTCTCATTCTTGCAGTCATTTGACCATTTAAATTATCATTTTATTTCAATCTTAGTTTAATTTAGAAATACAGTGCCGAAATAGGCCCTTCAGCTTACTGAGTCCTTGCCAACCAGTAATCCCTGCACATTAACACTATCCTACACACACGAGGGACAATTTACAATTTTACCAAGTCAATTAACCAACAAACTTGCACATCTTTGGAGTGTGGGCGGAAACCAGGGAAAACCTGTGCAGGTCACGGGAGAACTTACAAACTCCATGCAGCCAAGCATTCGTGGTCAGGATCAAACCCGGCTCTCTGGTGCTGTAAGGCAGCAACTCTACCGCTGCGCCACCATGCCACCTTTATCTTAGAGTGGAAATGTCAAATGTCAAAGCAGAGCTTTAAGGTGAGAGGTGGATAGTTTAAAGGAAAAGTTATAGGTTATTTGTAAAAGTTCCACAAATGGCAATGAGGTGAACAACCAAGTTATCTGTTGTTGGATGACAGATAAATATTCACCTGAGCATCAGATCTTCTGAGCTCAATTCTGAAATGTTTGAGAATTTTCGCAAACGATAAAATCTCCTGCAATGTAGCGTTTTGTCGGATCTTAAGGCTCCTCAGAGCAGATGAATTACATAAAACTTATCATCAGAGTAAAGCAAATTAATTTTGTGACAAATACCAAGTCTGAATTGGACACACGCACAACCATTGATCACAAACTTTATTGGCACTGAATTTGAGAATCTCTGGATTTCTTTAACTTGGCTCTATTAACTTCTAAAACCAACGGCATAGGCATTGGCATGTCTAAAGAGATAAATCATTAAGAAGAAAGTTAGAAAAAAGAAAGGGAAAGACAGAGAGTTGGAATGGTCCAGCCTAGTGGGAAGGTGATCAGCAGATGGGCACCTGGACATGGGACCTAGGATATGACCTGGTCAGAAGCTCTTTGAACATAGATAAATGAAATGTGCCAATATGCAGAAAGTGTGTTCTCTGTGTTGTGCCTCAGTGCAGCAGATAGTACATTTTTGAGTATCTAAGCATGTTTTTACACAAAGTACTGGAGGAACTCAGTGGGTCAGGCAGCATCTGAGAAGGGAATGGTCAGACAGTGTTTCGGGTCAGGACCCTTCTTCAGACTGGGTCTGTCCATTCCCTCCACAGATCTTACCTGACCCACTGAGTTCCTCCAGTATGTTGTGTTCAACTCAAGATTCCAGAAACTGCTGTTCCTTTTGTAAGTATATTTTTAATTGTCCCGTTGCTTGCTTTTCCAAGCTCCACTACACAATTACTAGTTATGGAGTTGTAGTTGAATATCGCAACAATGCAACACATAGAATAACTTGATTACCTTCCACCAGTATCAAGTCTTTGCTGTCTCTGCAAATTTAGTTTTGGAGAAGGATCTACATTTGCCTTTTTGTATATTATTAACATTTCTCTTGACGTGTCTTCCTATAACGTGTCAGTGCTGGCTTTAAGAAGAGTGATAATATTGAGACAGGTTGAGCTAACTCATGGAAATTACTTCTTGCATTGATTATTTTTAGGTTAGATGTATTGCCGTTCACAATACATGCATAGAAATATAAGTGTGCTAAAATATAATTGCATTTGATATGAATGGCCAATGATAATAGGTTAGAGATGTGCCCAACCTGTTTGCAATGGCAATATGTTGGATAACATTGAAAACATTACCTTGTCCATATCTTGCTGTTTTGCCATTCTGTATTCAGAAAAAGGCATCCGCCTACCACACAGCACCAACACATGGAGAACCACAGGGGGGAAATGGAGGAGGACTGACTGTACTTTTGTGCATTCCACCACAGTGAAGAATGCTGTGGTGGATGTTTGTGTTAAATTTTTATTGTGTATTGTGTTTCTTTTTTGATTGTACCGCTGCTGGCAAATTCATTTCACTGCACTTTATTGTGTATGTGATGAATAAATCTGATTGATTCATTGTATATTGTAATGAAAAGTATCAAGCCCCATTTCAACAATTGAATCACAGACTCATTCATCCATGTGTTATAAACATTTCAGATGGACCTGCAAACCAGCAGGTGAGTCTGCTTCCCCATCCACACCTCAGCCCCTGATTATAGACATATTATGTTCATATTAATGATTGGAGGGTGGAGTTACGCGCTATAGGATAGAGAACTTTATTTTGCAGTCTGCTTGTGAAAAGTGTCTCTCTTTAATCCTAGGCAACCAACACCTGTCTCTCCTCTGCTCAGTTGGGAGATGAGGCAGCAGATGTTTGGAGCATATGCCATCTGGAGCAACTGCCCTCTTCCTCTCAATCCTGGTGCTCTCCAGGCTCTGCCTCATGCCCAACAGGCTCCAGATCTCCTTGCTCCTCTTCCTCTGGCACCGGCTCTAATCAGTGATTGGCAAGATCATACAGCCAGTGATGAAGTCTCCCCTCGGACTAATGTCATGTTCTGAGGACCTATGCTGTTTTCCACCAATATCCTGATTTGTGTATGGCTCTCCTTGTAGCTGTTTTGATGGAGAGGTATGGCTCAGATCTTCCTGCACGTTGCTGACAGCTTTGAAAACCCAGGTTTGGGGATATAATGTTCACAAGAGAAATCCAGGAAGACGTGGTGCCTAGGGTTCAGCATCAGACACCATTGTTAGAGCATTTCAGCAGCTCATTGCTAGGCATCTCACAGCTTGATTTAAACACACTCCCACAGACTTTGGGAGGTACCAGAGTAGCCTGCAGTGAGTTATGAGACTTCCAAGGCACCACTCTATTACTTGGTTGGCATTGCACAGGGTAGGGAAATCAAGATCTAGAAGGCGTAAGTTTAAGGTAAGAGAGGAAAGATTTAGTAGAAAAATAAGAGGCAACGTTTTCTCACAGAGGGGTAGTGGGTATATGTAATCAGCTGCCTGAAAGAAGCAGTGAGGGCAGGTGCAATAATAGCGTTTAAAAGTCATTTGGACAGGTGCATGAATAGGGAAAGTTTAGAGAGATATGGGCCAGGTGTGGGCAAATGGAACGTGCTTGGTTTGAGTATAATGGTTAGCATGGTGAGTTGGGCCGAAAGGCCTGTTTCAATGCTGTATGACTAAACGACCTTCGGGACCTCATGGGCATCCTTTTGACTCAGAGGAAAGACCGTGTCTGGAATGAACTGCCAGAGGAAGCTACAGAATACTTGGACAGATATGTGGATAGGAAGGGTTTAGATGGCAAGGGTACAAATACAGGCAACTGGGTTGAGCCCAGTATGCCAATTTTGTCAGCAAGACAAGATGGACTGAAGGGTCTGTTTCTATGCTGTATAACTCTATGATTTCATAAACCTTAAGAGAGCTACCCCAGTATTGAACTGAGGTATCAGCCTAGATATTTTTGCTAAGGCATCCAGCATGGGATTAGAACCTCAACCCTCTGAATAAGCACACCTCTCTGAGCACTCTAGTATAATTTATAGAAACACTTAATTATGCTTCTCTTATTCACCCTGGAGTGATTAATGTATTTACACACCCTGCTCTTTTTTCCATCATAGCATTAAATAAGTTCACACGACTTATACAAAATTGCTTCTCAATAGTTTAAAAAATGTTAAAGAATCATTATTATGAGTGCAATGTGATTGCCTATTTCTTTTATTTATTGTTGTGTACAACCTTCTTGCAGGTGCTTAACGTTTGTTTAACTTGCTAATTCGTGATCCTCAAAAAGGGCTTCTTAATTTATATGTGTGAATTCTGGAGCTATAACTTTAGAACTTAATGCAACACTGCAGCAGCTGCTAATCTCATTTGAGCATGAAAGAGGAGCTGGCCAAAGATGACTGGAAAGATACCCTAGCAGGGATGACAGTGGAACAACAATGGCAGGTATTTCTCGGAATAATGCAGACAGTGCAGGATCAGTTCATTCCAAGGGAAGTAAGGGGCGACCGTGGCTGACAAGAAAGTCAAGGAGAGTATAAAAATAAAAGAGAAGTATAACATAGCAAAGTTGAGCGGGAAGCCAGAAGATTGGTAAACTTTTAAAGAGAACAGAAGATAACTAAAAAGGCAAAACGGGGAGAAAAGATGAGGTACGAAGATAAGCTAGCCAAGAATATAAAGGAGGATAGAAAAAGCTTCTTTAGGTATGTGAAGAGGAAAAAATTAGTTCATTCCAAAGTTGGACCCTTGAAGACTGAAACAGGTGAATTTATTATGGGGAACAAGGAAATGGCAGACGAGTTGAACAGGTACTTTGTTTGCGTCTTCCGTAGTGAAGACAGTTCTAATCTCCCTGATATACTAGTGGCCAGAGGATCTAGGGTGACAGAGGAACTGAAGGAAATTCACATTAGGTAGGAAATGGTGTTGGGTGAGTGGGCAGTTGCATGGCAGTTGCAGTATAATGTGGATAAATGTGAGGTTATCCACTTTGGTGGCAAAAACAGGAAGGCAGAATATTACCTGAATGGTGTCAAGCTGGGAAAGGGGGAAGAACAAAGAGATGTGGGGTACAGCAGGCAGCGAAGAAAGCTAATGGCATGTTGGCCTTCTTAACAAGAGGAGTTGAGTATAGGAGCAAATAGGTTCTTCTGCAGCTGTACAGGCCCCTTTTGAGACTTCACCTGGAGTATTGTGTGCAGTTTTGGTCTCCAAATTTGAGGAAGGACATTCTTGCTGTTGAGGGAGTGCAGTGTAGGTTCACAAGATTAATTCCCAGGATGTCGTATGTTGATAGAATGGAACGGCTGGGCTTATATACTCTGGAATTTAGAAGGATGAGAGGGAATCTTATTGAAACATATAAGATTATTAAGGGATTGGACACGCTAGAGGCAGGAAACAAGTTCCAGGTGTTGGGGGAGTCCAGAACCAGGGGCCACAGTTTAAGAATAAGAGGTAGGCCATTTTGAACAGAGATGAAGAAAAACTTTTCAACCTAGAGAGTTGTGAATCTGTGGAATTCTCTGCCTCAGAAGGCAGTGGAGGCCAATCCTCTGGATGCTTTCAAGAGAGAGTTAGATAGAGCTCTTTAAGATAGCGGTCAGGGAATATGGTGAGAAGGCAGGAACGGAGTACTGAATGTGGATGATCAGCCATGATCACAGTGAATGGCGATGCTGGCTCGAAGGGCCGAATGGCCTACTCCTGCAGCTATTGTCTATTGTCTCACACAAGGATGGTTAGTGTGAGAATGGGAAACAACTTTTTGAAAGTGTGCTTATTGCTTGTGGCTTCTTGTTCTGCCTTCAATTTACCATCCAGTTTAGAATTACAGCGCATAAGCAGGCCCTTCAGCCCACCGAGTCCATGCTGACTAGCAATCAGGGCACAGTAGCACTATCCTTGACACACTAGGGGCAATTTACTATTTTACCAAGCCAATTAACCTACAAACCTGTACGTCTTTGGAGTGTGGGAAGAAACCGGAGCTCCCAGGGAAAACCCACGGAGGTCACGGGAGAACAAACGAACTCCATAGTCAGGATCGAACCTTGGTCTCTGCCGTTCTATGGCAGCAACTCTACTGCTGCACCACCGTGCCAACTATCTGCTTTTCACCAGAGAATTGTTGATAATAAATTAGGCTCTGTGCTCCACTACTGAAGTCTTCCTCCTTGACATAATAAAGCAAAATTTAAAAATATTACTGTCGACGGAATTATGCAAACCACCAGCACCTTGCCACACACACAATTATCTTTAGGCTGATAGACCACTGGACAAGGAACTTGTTGATATCACCTTAGCCTTGAGTCAGAAGATGATGGGTTAAAGGCTCAATTGAGGAATGTGCAGATAACATCTACAATGAGATGTGCTGTCTTTTCAAATGAAATGTTAAATTGAGTGTCTGTCCTTCAAGGTGTTAGTTTAAAACATCCCATGACACTCATTGAAGGAGCACATTGATGGGCAAAAAGCAAACTGCTGCAGGAACTCAGCATGCCAGGTTGCATGAGTGGAAGAAAATGGACAAACAATGTTTTGGGTCGGCACCCTTCTCCATACTAATAGCCAATTTTTCCAATCAACCTGCAGTATCAATTCTTCAGTATAAATATGATCACGTTAGCTAACTGCACAATAAAGATGTAAGGAATGGAATTTTGGAAGGGGGATACAATGTATCATCAGAATTGGGCAGTGCATGCTGCTGAAAACATATTTCAATAATTGTTTAATTCACTGCTGATTATCAGACCTTGCAGTGTAGATATTGTCAGCTGCATTACCACACAGTACAACAGCGACCATACTCAGAAGTACTTCCTTGGTACGATGCTCTTCACCCAAGAAAGCACTATATAAATATAAGCTCTTTCTCTCCCTCTGTAAACTTATGACGGTGTCAATTGATCAACTAATCTGTTCATCAGAAAATCATCCTCAATTATGTCAGACTTCCCAAATTAAATAAAATATTACCATTACCTAACACTTCTAAACCTTGGCTGAAAGGGTTAAGTAGAGTTGATTAATGTGGAATATCAGACCTTATAGTTTGTAATTGCATTAATCCCCAAAAGGGTGATTGTAAGAACACAGGAATGAAAGGGGTCAGGAAAGGTATGCTTTCTCCCAGCACTGCAGAAGTATAATATCGAAAATAATGCTCATAACCCTCTATCAATATTTTCAGCAGGTACTTAGCCAATTCTCTCTTGACTTAATAAATACAATCAGTCCTTGTGTACTTTCAAGACCATGCATAACATGGGATGATTTCAACTGCCTTTTCTCCTTCTTCTAAAAATATGGGTAATACAGTACTGCAGAATCTATGTATTCGACCATTTTTGTGGGTCTTTTTGGTGTAAAGATGATGCGGTTCTGGTTTAGGAGGGCACCATAAATTGATTTGTGAGCCCAAAGTAAGTAACCCCAGCAAGTGTTGCTTTGACTGTATTTATCTACATTATATATCTTCATCTCCAATATTTTCCTGTCCTTCAAAATTGGAATAGTTGGCACTGTCTCTTAACTGGCATATTTTTGCAAATCCAAATTTTTATTTTTGTGCACAAGCCACTAAATGCACATTGTCCTCGACAAAGAAGAATGTTTAAGGGAGCCTTAACTTTTCTATTGCTACATGTACACGTGCATTCCACAGACATGGATTTACAGTGACGAAAGCTGATCAATTGTTTAAATATATTTGGCATAATATGTTCCATAAATTCCTTCGGCAGTAGTTTAATAGCTTATGCAAAAACCTAGGCCCCCAAGTCATTCTATGGGAAACTGCAGTTTGATCATTTGCCACCTTCAGCTGAAAATCCCCTCTGTTTTATCAGCAGAGGCATTAACCCACTCAATATAAATTTTAGAGCAAAGAATTTGAAACACCCAAAGACTGATATTTTGCTAATTGACAGGAAGGTGAGTGCCGCACGTCGCTTTGAACCTGATGTAACTTCAAACCTATTTTGAGGCCTGTTGTCTGTTTTGCCATATAGAGGAGATACTGCCAGGATCCCCTCCAGTGCTTTCCTGCACGATTCCTGAGAGTGGTGCAATGAGATCACCTATACAGCAGCAAAGGCAGCTGATTTTTGTTTTAATCTTCAAGACGCTCTCTTGTAAGCTGTGCTTAAACCTAATGTACAGTAAAGTACTTGGTGAAGAGGGATGTCATTTTATTGAATTATAACATGGGAACTAGTATATCTCATCGCAAACCTTTTCCTCAAACATCTAGGTTACATTGCATTTTGACAGAGTTTTGTTTAAAGTGAAATATTTTCGATCAGCTGTTCGATCCGTAACCACTATAAGCTACAGGCGGTCCACAGGTAATGAACTGATTCATTTTTACAGACTTCCATAAATTAATTTTGTTCGTAAGTTGGAAAACGTACCAAAATCACTTGTTACGGTAACCATATCCACACAGTATCAAAACACTTGTCCAATAAACAAGAAAAAATAGTAAAAGTGGAGAGAGAGAGAGAGAGAGAGGAAATCAGCTCTCCCATTTGTAGGAACAGGTACTTATGTCATTTTTTTTAATGTAATAATAATATCATGCTCGATTTAATGTAGGAGTATCCATAAATTCAATGTTCGTGACCATCCGGGGATGGTCTGTAGTTGGCATAAACTGAGAGGAGATGGGAAGGAACACTTTACAGACATTAGGTTGATGTAGCCAACAATGCACTGTTGAAAGGCAAATGGAAATACATTTCATAGTCACTTGCAAAAGAGAATTGGATAAGTAATTGAAAAATAAAATGTTGTGCAGTGAGTATATGAGGGACTGAGATAAGGTAAAGGTTAGGACATTTTTTTCCACAGCTTGGGTGTCTAAAGCAAAGAGATTAGAAGTTTATGTTAAGGGATAAAAAGTTTAGAAGAGATCTGTAAAGGATTTTCTTTCACCCGATAAGTGGTTGGAATCTCGAATGCACTGCTAAGATCGGTTTAGTGAGTACATAATGGTCAACATGGACATGGTGGACTGTAGGCCCTGTTTCTCTGCTATATGATTCCATGAAGGGTGCGAGTAGGAATAATTGTATCGATGTTTCAGTGACATGGCACAGGCAAGATGGACCACATTGCCATCTTTGTGCTTGAGAATTTTATCAGACAAAAGTAACCGCTCATACGTTGGCACATTTCACCAATTTAGGTGTTATAACATTTGGCACAACATTTATCCGCCTGATCCTTGAATTCTGCACAACATTTATTTTGCAACATGGTTGCAACCAAATGTAATGCCACTGAAGGTATTACCAATGCATTTTAATAATTGTTGTTTTATCAACTGTGGTAAATTCTATATACCAAGGAGAGAATTGTAGTAATGCAATTTCAAGATTCCAAAAAGGGTTTCAAAACCATTTGACCTCATCTGAATCTCTCAGTTGGTTTACAGCATGGAAACTCTCGTCCGATTGCTTTTTATTTCGTATGTCACTGTTCAACAGAGAGACAGAGTTCTTTCCTGATGAATTAAATAAAGCAGCAAAGTGCTTTCTTTCAGCAGAAGATAAGGGTGAATTTGAAAATATTTAGTAAGAGATTTTATTAACTGAAACTTTATTAAAGAAGTATTGGTTGAAAATAATGTAATATTGTTTCCTGGTAAAGCAATATAATGCTTATTACCAAATGCTCTATCCCATAATTTCTCAAAATATTTTAATTGTTCTGAGTTAAGGTTATTTGAAAAGTAAAGGCTCGCACTTCCAGACTTCTTCCACAATCCGGGTATCTATAAACAGTTCCCATGTTTCCTTACCACTGAAGGAGGCCATTCTGCCCAGTCAGGATGGGAATGGGAATGTGCTGCAGGCTCCCTAAGCAATCGTATCCCCCCACTAATTTTTCCCATTAACTATTCTCCCTACAAGTCAACTGCCCATCTTCACCAGAGACAATATACAATGACCAATTAACCTATAATCCAGCAAATCTTTAGGATTTGGAAGGAAAGACATCCACATTAGCACAGGAAGGACATGCAAACTCCACACAGACAGCAACGAAAAGACTATATTGGCCGCAGGTCATTGGAGCTGCGAGGCTGCAGCCCAACCAGTTGCATGACCGTACCAACTCCAACCTACTTGCAAACCATGGTTATCATTGTAATGCAGCAAGGAGAAGCATCTGATTTTGAAACAGGCCACCCCCTTATCTAATGGTGAGATTAGGGTCAGGTAATCTGTCCAAAGGCATTAATGGATACAATAATTAGCATGCTTTCAATTTTTCTTTGAATAAGGCTGAACATACATGTCAGAGCAGAAGAAACCTTGGCTTAGTCTTTCCATTTATTATTTTCTCATTTTAGATTACTCAGTAACAAAACTAATCTTTGATTACTTTCTTGATTATTAGTCACTGAACTTTGTCTCTGCCATTTCTGGTGCACATAGGCATGGTACTATACTTTTAACTCTTCGTTAGAAATGCAGAGCTGCTTACCTTTCAGAAAACCATCTTGTCATCTTTTCAAGCCTGAAAACCAATATGTTAGCCTGAAGGTGACAAATGTAGAAATTCGTCCTCTCTTACATACACATTGCACATTTTAGCTTTGTGTTGAACGTACTCTGAAATACAGTTGCAGTGACTTCAGTGAAAGTAATATCCAGAAGCAGAGTTCATCGCCAGCAATGTGCATTTTATTCATACAACTGAAGACAAACAAATGCTCGTGTATTATTTTGCACAAAAAGTGTGCATTAAAACAACATTAATTTGCATATTATGTTATATTTGGGAAGTGGTGTTGCATTTTTAAAAAGTCAAGCTGGAGAAAGATCTTTACAGTGTGCGATCGGTACCTGGGGAAGAGGAAGCTAGGAGTACAAGTGCATGGTTCGTTAAAGTAGTGTCACAAGTAGACAGTGTTTTGAAGAAGCATTTGGCAGCAGGCCTTGAGTTAGGGCATTGAGTACAGGAGTTGGGATGGTATGTTGTAGATATACAAGATGTTGGTGAAGCCACACTTAAAGTATTGTGCACAGTTTTGGTTAACATGTTGCAGAAACAGGCATCGGAAAACTGTAAAGAGCGCAGAGAAAATTTACGAGATCGTTGCCGAGACTCAAAGGCTTGAGTTATAGTGAAAATTTGGTCAGGCTAGGACTTTAGTCCCTGAGGGACAGGGGACTGAGGAGGTGATTGTATAGCGGTGCACAAAATCATGAGTATCATAGATAAGGTGAATGCACACAGCTTTCTTCCCCAGAGAAGGGGAATAAAGAACTAGAGGGCATAGGTTTAAGGGGAAAGATTTAAACGGGACCCGATGGGTAAATTCTTCAGACAGTGGGTGGGATGTCTATGGACTAAGTGGCCAGACAAAGTGGTTAAGGCATGTACAGAAGCATGGATCAGAAAGGTTTAGAGGGATATGGGCCAGGTGCGGGAAATGGGATTAGTTCAGATGGACATGTTAGTCGGCATGGACGTGCAGTCCAAAGGGCCTGTTTCCGTGGTATAGCATCAATAATCAACACACATGATAATATGAGCAGTCTTTTGTCAATATATTTCATAAATGCATTTGTGACATCAACTTCAGTATTGTGGCCTCTCAGCCATCAAAATGTGTTTCCTTACAATTGCATGTGCCAGATATCAAAAACAATGACTCCTGATATACCTTCCCCAGGGGGAGATCATCAAGCTCTGATTCAGTGCAGCTAGGTTCAAAAATACTGAAGGAGAAAACTGTGAATAGCAGTTTTATATTAAGTCATTCTAAAAAGGAGACTTGAATTTACACCACAAAACATCACAGTGAACAGATTTTCAATTATGGCTATTGTGACATGTTTAAGTAAAAAGCAAATCTATTGCTCAATCTGAAACTCTCCTAGAAACATGCACAGGATCATCGAAATGCATACAGTTATCTGCACAGTGTTATCCGTGGATTGTGTGCTGACTATAGTCCAGTTAGTTATTAGCTTTGCAGAGATCTTTCAATTTTTGTACATATTGATCACCCATGAAGGACACGCTGCCTCGGTGCTCTCTCCTTTATAGTGATGGCCCCAGTGGATTTTATGAGCTTCTTACCAGGAGGACTAGCTCACAGACGGTTCCCAGACCTCGGCTAATGGTCTTTACTGCTGGCTGCTGTGAGGTGGAGTCATGACAACGTGACAGCAGTTTCATTAATCTGATATCGCATCCCTGCAGGGACACCGCAAGGCTTTGATTCAGCTTGGCATGTAGAGGGTCATCATTTGTTCAATGTGGAAAAGCACCGTACCCACACGCACACAATCGAACAAGACAGGCTGGGTGGCAAGGAACAGCAACCTTGATTGATTTCCTTTATTCACCACCACTCCCCAACTCAGCTAGAAGGACCAGGGCACTGTAAGCTTTGAAACACCATCGCCTGGAAGTTGCCCTCCCTAACAGCATCGTGAGTGTACTGACACCTCAAGCACTACAGTGATTCAAGATGTCAGCACACCACAACCTTCTCAAGGACAATTAGGGGATGGGGGATTAAATGCTGACTCAGCTGGCTCGGCCCACATCCCTTGGATGAATAAAGCAAAATTCCTTTATTTATTTTGCATCCCTCCACTGCTCACCCCTCGCCTCTCTCGCTTGCTTCCATCTGCCACCACACCTCATTCAGTTCCATTCTTCATCTCCCTTTTCAATCAGGTTCCAGAATCTATCGCCTTTTGTTCTCTGCTTATTTCACACCCACCCCCACCTCTGTCACTTTCTCCACCCTTCTTCCTCCACCTGACCAACCATCATCTGTATCCACCTATCCCATTCTAGCTCTTCTCCCACCGCTTCCTCTACCCCTTTATACTGGCTATTTTCCCTCTACTCTGTCAGTCTAGATGAAGCCAAAACGTGTGCTGTCCTTTCCTCCACACAGGCTGCCTGATCCACTGAGTTCCTCCAACTGTTCGCCTTTTTTTTGCTACAGATTCCACCACCACCCGTAGTCTAAAAAAGTTATTGTTTCTCATTTGTTTAACATTGAGGTACCAAGACAGGAGGCAGATGAATCAGTGTTTCCTGAAATTAAAGAAACATGAGCAGGAATAGGCCATAGATTCGCCCAGTCTGTTCGCTTTCAGTAAAATTCTAACTCACTTTCTACATATCTGCACTGTCTTGATAATTTAAGAGACCAAAACTTTCACTTTGAATACACTCAACAGCCACCCTCACAGATGAAGAATTTCCAAATTCCTATACCTCCGATTAACTAAATTTCCCATCATCTTGGTTCTCAATGCTGCCTGATGTTCCTGGGACCATGCTCTCCACGACTTGATACTCCAGCCACAACAATTTAGCACCTGCCCTGCCAATCACTCATAGAATCTTAAACATTTCAATGCCATCACTTCTCCTTCCCTAGCACTCTAGAGTGTTTGGGCCAATCTCACTCGCAAGAAAGTCCTTCAAGCAAGTAGGTTAATTGGCAACTATCATTGTGTCTCGTGGGCATGGTAGAATCTGGAGGAAGTTGGTGTAAATGTGGGGAAAATAAAATAGGATTAATGTAAATGGGTGCTTGAAGATCAGTCCAAACTTGATGGGTCAAAGGGGCTGTTTCATTGCCTCTATGCAATGTTTTACAATTGGAGGAAAACACATGATATAGTTGCAAGCAATTTCAATCAATTAATCTAATGAATCTTCACTGCACCACCTCCTAAGGCAAACATATTAATATTTAATTTTTTTAAAACCTCAACTTAAATAGCATCTTTCATGTTGTTTTCAGAAAGTGCGAGAGCCCAATGGAGCAATTTTGATATGTAGCCATTGTTATCATGGAGAAAATGACAGCAGATAGATTGGCCACATGAAAAGCCAAGTGTTTCCGACTAGGTACTCTACTGGGTGAGTGATAAAGACTTGCCATTATCACTGTGGATAACCCCACTGTTCTTCTTCAAAGCATTATTATGGGGTCTTTTATCTCCATATGAGAGCACAGGAAGCCTTGCTTTAATTTTTCAGCTCCAAGAGTGCTCCCAAAACCGTGGAGCTCTGACCTAGTGCCAAAATTATGTGCTCTCGTCACAGCCCTGAGACTCAAACCCAAAGGCTTCCAACAGAATGACAAGAATTATTTTAACTGAGCAAAAACTACACCAATGCAATATTTGGTGCAGAGAACAAACTTTGAGAGTGGCCCTGGCTGAGATCACCTTGTGCACCATTGGACCAGATCTGGCTGCAGAGACTAATTCCTGTGCACAAGATGGGAACGTTATATTGAGTCGCTCCATCATCAAGCAAGCCAAGTAGCATTACCCATTGCCAATCAAGCAGACTACTGTCAAAAGAGAAAAGCAAGTACACACCACACCACCGGTGAGCGAACCACATAATTACAATGGCACAACACTGCCTTCACCAACTGGACAGCTGAAGGAAAACCTTTCCTTGTACAAAATGCAGCAAAACACCAACAGGTTTACATTTGCTTATATTTTAGACAGGTTGAATGCCAACCAATATTGCAGAATAGTTGAATGTGCATAAAATAATAAATGACCTCAATTGGCACAATGGCACCTACTAATACTGTGATAGTAAACAAAAGTAAACTTTAACTTGGCTTATAAATCTGCTTAGTTGATCAGGTGCCCATTAGAATTCTATTTCTTAAATTTCATGCATTGTTTAGCATGTGGTAGCAGGATCAGTCCAGAGAAGTGACTACATACAGTGGCAATTAAGCACGTGTAACCAATTTGTAATTTTCCTTTTCCTGGCACAAACAATCACTAAGACATTACTTGAGCACAGATAAGTCGATGTTCGAGAATTCTCTTGTAAAAAATGCTATAGGTATCAAACAGCCTTGAATGTTGAGTAACTCAGTGTTTTAAGGCACTTTATTGGAATGCAAGGGTATAAAAGACTGAAGGCAGTGTATAAATATATATGAAGGTCTCATTGAGGATCATAAAAATATTTTGCAGCCAAAATAAGTCTAAATTCTGGCTCTTTTCACAACAGTGATGGTTTCAGTTTTGTTCAGTGAAGAAATTACCTCACATAATATGGCCTTCTGTTATTCAAAGTTTTAATGGATTGGGTCTCTATCAACAACTTTTAATAGATACAGCACAGTCTTTGTTTTTTTTTTACAAGTAGCACAGGAAATAATTAATTTAGCTAAATTCCACAGAGCTCTGAAAGGTACAGCGCCCTCGTTAATGCTTCAGGGTGCATTGCTCTCCAGGTTTCTGAAGCCACTAAAGATACGGTCATTGATTTAAGACAATATATAGACTAGCATTAAATCTATACTGCCTTGATGCTGTATAAAGATAATAAATCTGGTCAGACCAACGCCACATTTGAGTAACAGAGCACCAGTTTGTCCTGTCAGGTACTGATTTGAGCCAGAAAGGTTACAGATTAGTTTGGTCATGTCAAGTGAACTGACAAAGACTTCTCTAATTCTGTTGGAAATGAGGAAACCTGATGGCAAAGGGGAAGCCTAATGAGTCCATCAAAGGCTTGATTTGTACGCAACAGACAAGGCAGCTGTGAATTGTATGAAAATATTGGAAATCAATAACTTCTATGGAATTTCATTAAGCAGCGGTATCCACAATTGATAGGGTTTCATAATTTGATGGATTGTGCAAAGAAAATGATTAGCTAGGCAGAAGGAGTGATAGAATACGCACAGAGGGACCTGAGATGTATTGAAGTGAGGTAATTTGTACAAAATAAAAAAATATTGATTTTAGTTATGTGCAAAAACTTGAAATTGGAGGGAGGGGTCGTCCGGTAAGTCATTGCTTGATGTGTCCCTTTCATTTCCTTGTAGTCCCAAGGGAAGGACCGGATGATGCTGATAGTGGGAATGAAAGTAGAAGTGGAAGTGAAGAAACACACATCTGCGAGAAATGCTGTGCAGAATTCTTCAAGTGGTCTGACTTCATGGAGCATCAGAAGAACTGCACGAAGAACCCGCTCGTCTTAATCGTCAACGACGAGGAGGCAGCGCGCTCAGAGGATTTGCCCGAGGCTTCCCCTGCCAGCAGCCCGAGCGACCAAGTGGAGAGCGAAGCTGGTGAGGACAATGCTCCGTTAGAGGGGAATGACTGCTCTGAGGTAAAGAGTACCGAGCAAGAGGAGCCGATGGAGGTGGAAGCATCCACTGACAAAGGTTACCAGAATCAAGGAGCCACTGGCACTGCTACTTTGCTACCTCAGATCTCCGAATCATCTTCCATGACCAGTTATAACATGCCAAACACTAACGTGACTTTAGAGACTTTGCAGAGCACCAAGGTGGCAGTGGCACAGTTTTCACAGGACACTCGTTCTAACAGCCCCACTTCAATTCATACAATACCCACCATGGCTATTCCTATGATTCTAGAGCAGTTAGTGGCTCTGCAGCAGCAGCAGCTGCACCAGCTTCAACTCATTGAACAAATCCGGAACCAGGTAGCGATGATGAATCCGCAGACAATGCTCCCTCTAAACCCTTCTGCATCCTCCCAGGTTACACCAGTATCTGCTGCTAGCCAGCATGCCTCCTTCAGTGACCATTCTTCTAACCCCTTGACAGGTGTCATTTCAGCCTCGGGCACAGTGCAGGCGCCCAATGTCCACACTTCAGCTTTCGATGGCTCCCAGAAAATCGTTCAGCCCACCTCGGGAGCTAGTACTCCTGTTCTACCCAGTGGTGGATCACCGCGATTGGAGTCCACTTTGCCTCCATCCACAAGTGGAATTGCATCTTCCCTGACTCCAAGTTCCAGTGCAAACGCAGATAACTCTTCCTCCCAGTTGCAGTATTCAACGTCATCTCTTGCACACGGTAGTCTCCTCAGTCCATCTTCCAGCATGCCTAATCCACTGCTACCTCAGAATTCCTCAAGTGGTGTGATATTCCCAAACCCTTTGGTCAGCATTGCTGCCACAACCAATGCCCTGGACCCACTGGCTGCACTTATGAAGCATCGCAAAGGGAAACCACCCAATGTGTCTGTGTTCGACCCTAAAACAAGTTCAGAAGATCCATTTTTCAAGCATAAGTGTAGGTTTTGTGCTAAGGTCTTCGGGAGTGACAGTGCATTACAGATTCACCTTCGTTCTCACACTGGGGAGAGGCCATTCAAGTGTAATATTTGTGGAAACCGGTTTTCCACCAAAGGTAATCTAAAAGTACACTTCCAGAGGCATAAAGAAAAATACCCTCACATCCAGATGAATCCATATCCAGTACCCGAATACCTGGATAATGTACCCACTAGCAGTGGTATTCCATACGGGATGTCCTTGCCACCTGAAAAGCCAGTGACAACCTGGCTGGACACCAAACCTGTGCTGTCAACCATACCAACATCAGTTGGATTACAGTTGCCTCCAACTCTATCAAGTATTACAAGTGAGTCCCCAACAGTGACTCCTTTAAGCAGGTCACCCCAAAGACCATCACCTCCATCCAGCGAATGTGCTTCTTTGTCACCAAACATGAACAAGAATGATTCTAGCATTCCAATAACCGCAGAGTCTCCACAATCAGTTACTGGCAGTACTATTGTTTCCATGGTCCAAGGTTCAAATGCATCAGCTTCAGGTTTCAAGGTGATAGAAGGCTGTGCATCCGCGCAGTCCATTTCCTCAGCTGCGTGCTCCACCACCTTTTCTACATGTGGAGAGAGTGAAGTGAACAGCATTCCCACAACCCTTCCTAGTCCTCTGCTCCCCATTATATCTGATCAGTTCAAGGCAAAGTTTCCCTTTGGCGGTCTGCTGGATTCTATGCAAACATCTGAGACCTCAAAACTGCAACAGTTGGTGGAGAACATAGACAAAAAGATGACAGACCCCAACCAGTGTGTTATCTGTCACCGTGTACTCAGTTGTCAGAGTGCTCTGAAAATGCATTACCGCACACACACAGGCGAGAGGCCATTTAAGTGTAAGATCTGTGGACGCGCTTTTACCACCAAGGGGAACTTAAAGACACACTTCGGAGTTCACCGTGCAAAGCCACCCCTTCGAGTACAGCATTCTTGTCCCATTTGCCAGAAGAAATTTACAAATGCTGTAGTCTTACAGCAGCATATCCGCATGCACATGGGGGGACAGATTCCCAACACTCCATTGCCAGAGGATTTCTCAGATAGCCTGGACAGAGACTTATCTTGTGACGAAATGAATGCAGAACTAATGAGCGACTATCCTGACGATGAAATGATGGATGAAAATTCAATGGACGAGGAGGCAGAATTAAACATTGCCACGATGGAGTCTTCAAAACAGTTGTTCTGCTACTCTGGTTCATCACCAAACTCACCGCCTTCAGTAATTTCCAACATTGCCGCACTGGAAAATCAGATGAAGATAATAGATTGTGCTTTGGGCACACAGCAGCGATCCAACGTGAAATCTGTTGAGAACGGATCCATGGAAAGCGATCGCTTAACAAATGACTCTTCCTCTGCTGTGGGTGATCTGGAAAGTCATAGTGCTGGTAGCCCTGCACTGTCTGAGTGCTCTTCTTCAATGCAGGCATTGTCACCCGTACCCAGCAATGCTGGGAGTCAAACGTCAAAGTCACCAGGCTTTGGCAACCACGAAGAGCCACATGAAACACCGGTGAAACTAGAAAAAGTGGAATGTCCATCAACTCAACGGGAGAATGGAGGTGCACTTGATCTGACAGCCACCAACCTGAGCCGGCCGATCATCAAAGAAGAGGCTTTTAGTATGCTGTTCCCCAACCAAGAATGTGGTAAGTTGAAAAGTACTGTTTGTAGTATCTGTGGGAAACCTTTTGCTTGTAAAAGTGCGTTGGAAATTCACTACCGCAGCCATACTAAAGAGCGTCCATTCCTTTGCACAATCTGCAATCGTGGTTGCTCCACTATGGGTAATTTAAAACAGCACTTACTGACTCACAAGATGAAAGAACTTCCTTCTCAGTTATTTGAACCCAACTCCACTCTAGGTCCCACCCAAAGTACTCCTAGCCTGGTCACCAGCACTGCACCAACCGTGGTCAAAATGGAAGTCAATGGTCACAGCAAGCCGATCTCCCTAGGTGATGGCACGCAGGTTCCAGTTGGTATACAGGCTCCATCTGCACCACAGACAGCTCTGAGTCCAGGTATGACACCCATTCTGGCACCACCACCTCGTCGGACTCCCAAGCAGCATAACTGTCCGTCCTGTGGGAAGACCTTTTCTTCTGCAAGTGCTCTTCAGATCCATGAGCGCACTCACACTGGTGAAAAGCCTTTTGGCTGCACAATCTGTGGCAGAGCTTTTACAACAAAAGGGAATCTTAAGGTAAGATCATTTTGATGTATAAATTAGTGATAAGAATGTATTGACTGTTTTTCTTTTAACCATGAATCTGCAAATATAAATGTGATGAATGGTTGAAAATAGTGATCATGTTACAGCTATTGTTAGTCTTCATTTTGAGATTCTAGTCTTCATACAGTGTCAGTCACACACAGATACACTTAGACATAGACTTACCCACACAGACGCGCACACACACACACACACACAGACGACACAAACTTACACACAGGCAGACACAGACTCACACACAGACATACACACTCACACACAGACAGACAAACCCACTCACAGACAGACAGATACACTCACATACAGACACAGACAGACATACTCACACACAGACATGCACACACCACATGACAGCCTTACACCAACACAGTAACATACACATACTTAATTTTCAGAACTTAATAGGGCAAAGATTCTGTCATTATCAAATAATATTTAAAAATAACAAATTAAATATGATAGATTGTTTTTTACTGAACATTACATTTCACATTGCAGAGGAATATTTAAATTAATAAAAACAATATTTTTTAATATTAATTTTATTTCTGATTGAATTGCAAGTATTGTTGCTGAGTATTGTAATAAAGAGAACAGGTTTGACATTGAATACTGAAATGTCTTTCCTTTTTTACAGTTCATTTGTTTACTCCATATTTCTTATTATCTGCTTTTGTCAATCAATTTGTGACTAGAATTTATCTGAACTGCATTGTCTTATAGAAATATGGTACATTAAAATCAGCAAGTGGGGTGGTGGAGTTTCCCCTTAAAAAAATGTCTTTGTTTTCAATTTAATCATAAAAGTCTGCTATTTATATAGCATCACGACTGAAAGAATATTTTCCTAAACTAAACTTTCCAAATTTGTACATTCTCCTTATAGAGCAGAGATATCCAAGAGAGGTTTACTACATCATACAAAATTAGAAAACTTTAGTTCTGAAATTCCTGCCTTTCATTCTGGGCTCCATAATATACCAAATTCTATATGATAAATTGGGGATCTCAAGTTACATAAAATATTACATGCACCTCCATAGAGTCACATGAACTTTTAATTGACCAAGAACAAACATAAAAGACCGTTCTATTTCAAGTTTTTACTTCTGCTATAATTATTAAATAGATAAACTCAGGAAGGCATTTAATAAGAATGAATACAAGATGACCTTCCAACAATACTTCAAATTGACTGCTTGTATGGTGTACAGTTACTGTCAAAATATTTCTAACCATTGACAGTCTTAATAGTGCCACAAAACAGTAATACTATCAACAAAAATCAAGAAAATGGCAGATGCTTGAAATCTGAAATAAAAACAGAATGTGGAAATGAGTTTGAGACGAATAATGCAAGCAGGCAAATAAAATAGTTGCGCTGATTTTCTCTTTAACAATAAAACAATTATGCTTGAGAATTATTTGCCAATAGGTTGAGCTCGAGCAGCATCAGCAGATTGTACTCCATCTCTGCAAATCAGTGCATTGAACCTATGAGAACTGAATTTTGAAGGCAGATTTCAATTGGCTAATGCTGCTCTCCTAGCTCCTTGAACTCAGCCAGGCAGTAACAAATGTTGAGCCATTATCTTTTTAAACTGATGTCTCCTCTAGTAAATTAGTAATAAATTGTGCATTGTAACTGAATGTTGATGTGCTGTACTCAAGTAACATACCTTTCCTTCTCAGATATAATAACCCAAATAATTTTAACCTGTGATGTCTCAGCTTTCCTCTTCTTGACCATTCTTTAGACTAATTGCATTTGGAGAGATTGTAGGTATAAACTGATTGGAGTTAATTCTTGAAAATCCATCAATGCAATTAAAGCATTGCATTTATAGCTTGGAACAAATTAACATTTGTGGTTTATTCGCAAATGTTAAAGATTGCTTTTGAACCAGACAGCCAGGATATAATGTTAAAAGTGCATTATATTATTGCTCAACTTCCCACTCCAATTTAGGTCATTTGTAATAGGAGATTCAATGTTGGCCAATGACAGCTGAGGGCCTGTTTATTTTCTCTGCCCATCTCAGTTACAATTTCATAATGATAAGGTGCCAAGCAATAGAAATTCCTATTTAGCAGTTTGCGCTAATTGGGTAGACACTGCATTGGAATCATTGGAGCCAAATTTTGTAAATGGTGTACAACTGCAGATATTATTGTGTCACAAGTGACTAAGGACATCTTTCCACCTGCCCTCTGTTTTTATCCCAGTTGAAACCAAAGTGGCTGGAGAAAGAAGAAGGAGTGACAACTATGATTAATACTTTTCTTTGAATGTTCAGGGATAAAAAGATTGGAATGGCAAGAATTACAATGCATAGGTTGGTTGTTAATGCCGTGCTGCTGTCATGTTTATTAGAAGGGCAAATTAATCTTGAGAAGCCGAGGGAAACAGCATCAGATCCTGATTTCTTGTTAGCATACTGTTACACTGTTTAAACACAACCTTCGCATAAGTGTAAAATCTCTTTTTATTATCACTGTTAATATTTGCAAACAAATTAACATTGTGGAATTTCTCTTGCCAGAATGAAAGTTACAGTTAATCACAGCAATTTGTTTTGTGAATTAAATTTTCTCATTACTTATGTCCAAAATCATTAGATATCATTGTAACTTCCACAGAATCATGCAGACAGAATATGATCAAAATTAGAAAAAGATTTGAATTCCTTAATTAGTTCTTCCTTGAAGAGATTCGTAATTATAACTTCATCATACTAAAGATGGATGGAAAATAATTGTATTGAAGCATTTTTCTTTACAATTTCTGGATATCCTTGGTGGCTTTTATTTTTATTTGTATTGATGTGAATATAAAGGGGCAACGACTATGCAAGAACATGTTCACTCATACTTGGAGTTCACAGCTTATATCTCTTTGGACATGAAAGTATTGATAGCATAGGTATAGCTGACAAGGAGATCAACAGTATCATATAAATGGAGGATTAACAATAAGATTCCATAACTAACACATCTTTTTATACCCTGCACTGCAAGCACTCCCATTCTTGTCCTTCTTCAGGAACCCATATTGGATAGTGTAGATGTCCATGGATGTTCAAGTGACTGGCGACTCTCTTGACAGTACTGATCCCATAGTTAGAGAGAATGATGAAACCTTCAGATGCTTAACATCTGAAATACAAACAGAAACTCAGTAGATCGGGCAACAAGACTTACTCAATTTGATGAAGGACATTCGACTTAAACATTAATTGTATCTCTTTCCACAGACGATTTCTGACCTGCTGAGTTTTCCCGTATTTTATAATCCTATACAGGTCATCGCTGGGTTATGAACATCGGACTTGCAGACGCCCCTGCATAAAAACAAAGTCCCATAATATTATTAAATTTAAAAGTCCAATATCTTACAAATGGCAGAAACTAGATTCCTCTCCCTCTCCACTTTCAATAATTGTTCCTTCTTATTAATCCAATCTGCTTTTGATGCTATTCATTACAATCCTATGGAGATATGGTTACTGTATCAAATTTCTGTTGTTGTATTTTACGATTTATGAACAAAAATGACAGGGATATTGGTAAAAACCTATTCATTACCTGTGTTGGCCTGTAATTAATTAGATGGCTGGCACTGAGTCTTCAGGTATGACGATGTAAGATGGTAATGTAACTTATTTGTTATTTTGCTTTATTTACACTCATGATTGATATTATCAGTAGGAGGAGGGATGCACATGGTTCATCTCTGTCAGTTATTTCAGGTCAATGGGACAAAATGGGAGTTAAGGGAACAACCAACTGATGCTCCCATAAACATCACAGACAACCAAGTACATATTATACCCCAGATATTCTGCAGATAACCATGTGCACAATCTAAGCTCCCCCCACTGTTAATGTTAATCAGAGGTAAAAATAACAAATTGTAATAGGTTATGTCAACATTTTTTCATTTACAAATCGTGAGATGTAATATCACCAGTTCATGTAATTATAGCATTAATACAATGAAGAACCCATCACTTGACATCTACGTCTACCCCATCCGATAAGGGTTAATAAATAGGGATAAAAAATGGGATCTCTCATTTCACTTTAGTCTATCAACCTAGGTTATTCCCTCACACTCTCAGCGACAGTAACATCTTTTTGAAGGAAGCACCCTCTTCACCAATAGAATTTCCTCCTTCAACATGATTCCCTTCTTCATACCACATCACACTGCAGTCCAAAGTATTTGTTGTCGATGTGCAGTGTTCCTTTGAAATGACAGCGATTAGCTTCATAGTTTCTGTTGTTGCTATTTAATTTCCCAGACATTGGTGGCAGAAAATATTATCTGAGAGCTTAAATTATAATTGTTGCTTCTCACTTCACAGTTAATGCACACTGTGAATGCACACTTAAAACTTTGACCGGCCACACCTGCAAAGGTTAAAACAATTGCACAAACCAGTTCAATAGAATGATATTAAATTTGTTCATTTATATATATCTACATGTGTGATTACCTTGTTAAAACCCGATTGTTATATTTTTAGACATTCGGTTCTAGTTGGTAATGCTTAACGTGCTATAAAGTAGTGATATCCATGCTGAGAGTTTGAAATTCAGTTCCACTTATTTCAATGGGACTGAATTTTAAAAGTTGAGTCTAGCGCAACACAGTTACTATGTAATGCATTCAAGATTACCAATGAATTTCTGAACAACAGATACATTTCTGTCTTTCAGTATTCTGTCAAAGCTTGACATGTCAATTTTCCTCGATTCTAATTTTCTACATATTGATGGTTTTAAACCGAGGACTTGTTCTAGTTCAAATAAAAGTTACCAGGGCAGATTAATTACATCTCACTGGCGTTTGTGGGAACTTGTGTGGCACAAAACATCTCCTTCATCTTCCTCATTTACCCAACAACAGTCAAAATAATCAATGAACATTGAACACAGATCACAAGAGGAATAGGCACTTTGGCCCACAATGACCATCCCAAACATGATGCCAAGTTAAGCTAAACTAAACTGCAGGTGACTCATATCCCTCCATTCCCTGCATATCAATGTGCCCATTTAAAAGCCCCTTAAATGACACTATTGTATCTGCCTGCATCACCCGCAACGCCCGAGCAGGTGTTCCAGGCACCCACCACTCTCTGTGTAATAAAGCCCCGCACATCTCTTTTAAACTTTGCCCCTTTCATCTTAAAGCTATGCCGTGCTTTTGACTTGTGTATAGGCACGTGGAAATGCAGGGAGTAGAGGTATATGGATCATGTGCATGCAGAAGAAATCAGTTCGGTTAGGCATCACATTTGGCACAAATATTATAGGCAGAAGGGCCCATTTCTGTGCTGTACTGCTCTGTGTTCTATGTTCTGTTTCCATCCTGAGAAAAGGGTTCTGAGTATCCATCCAATATATGCCTCTCATAATTTATATTATCCTATTGGATCTCCCTTCAGTTTCCAACACTCCAGAGAAAACAGTCCATGTTTGTCCAATTTCTCCTTTTTGCTGATCTAGGCAGCATTCTGTTAAATCTCTTCTGCACCTTCTCCAAAGCCTCCATATCCTTCCTGTAATGGGGTAACCAGAACTGCACACAACAATCCAAATGAGCAGAAACATAATTGGCAGAGGTTTTCTCAGCATGCCTGTCATAATAGCTTTACCAGAAGTTTTTTTACATATTCAATTTGCATGGGAAACCTGGTTTCCTCCAAAGTTATGAGATTCTAAGCTTCAGCATTCCAAAACATCTGTGCTGATTAGAATAAGACATGGTAAGAATGCATTATTTTCTAAATGTAAATGATGACAAATATACTTTCAGAATGTTTTCTCTCCAAAGCTTCTGGATTCAGACCTGCTAATTTGCTGAGTGGGATATGTAATTTTCCTCATCTCCATTTTCAATGTCATTCCATGCTTAACCTTACAACTAAAAGACATTGCCACTCTGCCATCGCTCTTGGTAACCCAATCAAAACCAGCGAACCTCCTTTGAAAGAAAATCAGCGTCCAAAGACATCCATTGAAAGTCCCAAGTGTCCTGTATTCAGTAGAAATTAGTTTTCAATAAACTGAAAAGAACGTGATTGTCTAAGTCCACATTCGGACCAGCAAGAATTCTGTAGCTAACACTATGAATGATGAATTATGCTGAGCAAAATCAATACAGCGATTTGATAACATTAATGTATTTTAAAACATTTCAGTACAGAGGAGCAATAATTGATTTTATAAATGAGAAATCATGCCTTAAAAAATTATTCCAAATATAGAGACCCAACTCAGTGATTCAAACCTGTTAAAAATAAATTAGTTTTCTCAGACCATTTTTTTCTCTGTTAATCTATCTTTTGAATTTATTCAAATGATGTGGCAGTATCTACCGACAGCATACTTCAAATGACATACATCTCTAAACCTGCAAAAACATCTAGACTGCAAAGTAAAACTAAGCAGTGCATTCAAAATGCAGCTCTCTTTGGTCATATGGCAATTGTATTCTGAGTGCGCTTTAACCATGTGTTTACCAATAAGCAGACTTTGTGGCCCGAAGATCACAAACTGCTTAAGCACAACTCAAACTCAGAAGCAAGAATAATTTAACCATGTGTAAAGTGATCTCAACGTGTCATGAGAAAAGTACCGGTAAAGCCACAGAATCTAGTTTGAGAAGATGCTGGATGGAAAAACACAAAAATAGGTCACCACATGGTATGTGCTGAATTCCCGCATTAACATGCATTTATATGGTGGCTTTTAACATTAAGGTGTTTCACGGGAATATTTCACTTTGGAAATGTAAATCAAGGCTGTTCGATGTTCTATAACATGCATCAAAACAGCTCTATAATATTCATAGCACATGGAACAGTAGACCACGGGAACATCTGTGCTGAACATGCTGAACATGATGCCAAGTTAAACTAATCTTCTGTGCCTGCCTTGATCTACAACCCTCCATTCCCTGTATATCCATATGCCTATCTAAAAGCCTCTTGAACACCACTATCATTATTGGCTTCCACCACCATACCTGGAAATGCAATCCAGACACCCACCACTCTGTGTGTGTGTGTGTGTAAAAAAAAAGCCTCATGTGTCTCCTTTAAACTATTCCCCTCTGACCTAAGAAAAAGGTTCTGTCTACCGTATCTATGCCTCATAATTTTATATATTCCATCAGATCTCCCCTCAACTGCTGATGCTCCAGAGAATACAACCAAAGTTTATCTAATCTCTCCCTATAGCTAATTTGCTCTAATCCAGGCAGCATTCCAGTAAACCTCTTCTGCACCCTCTCCAAAGCCTCCTCATCCATCCCGCAGTAGGCTGACCAGAATCCACACTAAACTCTACATGCAGTGTAACCAAACTTTTATAAAGCTGCAACATGACTTTCTGACTCTTGTACTCAATGCCCCGACTGATCAAGGCAAGCATGCCATATGCTTTTTTTTACCACTTTACACATTTGTGTCGCATTTTCAAGGAACTATGAATTTGGACCCCAAGATCCCTCCATACATCAATGCTGTTAAATGTCTTGCTGTTAACTGTATATTTCTTCTATATTTGATCTCACAAAGTGTAACACTTCACATTTATTTGGATGAAACTCAACCTACCATTTCTCCCCCCATTTCCGTCACACATAGCTGATCACATAGCTGTCACGTAGTTGATCATAGTTGATCCCCGCTGAATCATTTGACATCCTTCCTCACTGTCCTCAACTCCATCAATTTTGGTATCATCTGCATACTAGTCAACCCATCCACATTTACTTCCAAGTCAATTATATTCACAATAATAATAAACCTGCTGTGATAATACTCCTTTCCTCGTATTGGATGGTCCTAATTATCTCCATTGGTGACACTTAGCTCTACATCCATCCCTGTGTTTGGCCACACCATTGAAATGTGCTCTAATAACATTGAATAAAATCTTAGAACTAAAATAATTGTTTTTAATCTCACCAGCCTCACTTCCCTAACTATTGACTGACGTATTTTCCTCTTTGGAAAACCAATGAGCCACAAAAGGAGATAGACAATGGTGACCAAAAATTACTTGATAAAACAGTTTTGCAGGAGGATAGTGAACTCGCGAGGTTTCAGGTGTGGCAGTTGGAATGCTGGGAATTAGAGCAATTATAGCCTTCATTGTCTTTATCTCTATCACATAATTCCCCAAACATATTTTACTCAGAGAGTGATCCTAATCTAGAATTCACTGCTTTTGAAGGTGGTGGAATCAATTTGTATATACAACTGGATAGGCAGCAGAGGAAATCATTTGCTAGTTTTGAGGAAAGAAGGGGAAATTGATTTGATTGCTCTATTCACAGATGCTATGAACTCAATGAGCTCAACTGTCTCCTCAGTGCCATAGTAAATCTGTGATTCAGTAAAAATTAGTCTTGCAGAGCTGGGCCGAATGGAGCTTCTCAGTTCAAGTCCACATTTTGTAGCCAATGATAAAACATGGCAGGCAAGCATGCAAAACTGATAGAGTGCAATGGTCTCAAAGGCTGGTAGAGCAGAGGATGTTTTGGAAGCAGAGAGCGGAAAAGCCATAGAAGGGATTGAAAACAGTAATGATTTATTGGTGTATAGAATTAAACATAGTCTACTGCTCATAGTTTAGTGTTTTTGTCCACTCGATACAAATTGTGGCACTGACATTATTTAACGTTACCTTCCTGATTGTTCCCATTGTGTCCAGCAGTGAGTTTTCATTCAACCCCCACACTCCGGTCTCCTGAATCCTACAAGCATCTATTGTTAATCGTCCTCTTCCTCCTCAACACATGCCAGAATAGATTTATAATTTACAGTACAGGAATAAAACTAGCTTGGCATTTGGCCATTGCTATGAGAGCTAACTTTCGCTTTTTTTTAAAAAGAAAATTTGTTTTTCCCCTCTATTGCGAAACATGAACTGAGCAGTTTATGAAAGAGGCAGCCAAGTGGCTGCACAAGATTTATATTCAAGTGGCAAGTTGTAAATCTGAAATAATACCCCCTTTCCTGGTGTGAGATTATGTTCTGTTCACCTATATTGATGACACTTGGCTTTACATCCATCAAGGCATTGAAGGAGCCATAATTAACAGTGTGGGGACTCAAATCATTATTTTAAATCTCATCAACCCCTCTGGCCAAACCTTTTGTTGATTTTCCTAGTTCTCATTTTTCCCTTTTCTCTGTGTTAATATTGTTTGATTAGCCTCCACAAATCACTTTGGAATTTTTGAATTCATGTGAATGCAATTTATTTTCGAACAAGTCAGCAATTGACATGAAGTAGCACAAATAAAAAGATGAAAACATTACTTGAAAAAAAATTGCCACATCTTAAATTATAAACTTTCAGCTCAGTGGAGTGAACTGTAATTGTGTTTCACATGTTCAACTTGATGCATTTGTAATGGCCATGACCAGCATAAATAATGTGAGGCATTGCAACCAAAGCCAAAGTTAATGAAAGCTTGAAACCTGAAATGAACAGACAAGCTGCTGAAAATGTTGAACAGGTTGATTTGTCGCTGGCAAAGAATGCTTAATTACTGTTTTGATAAAGGTCACATCCAAATTATAAGCCGCTCCCCTTTCGGATACTCATCAACCCTGCTCCACATTTCCTGCATCCTGTGGTTGTATTTCAGAGTTGTATTTGCTGTCCATCACTATTATCAGCTTCTCCAGTTCAGAAGGAATCTGTACAGACGGTCATAATGGGGTGATTGCATATCAAAAGTGTGTCCTGTTTGAAAACTGTATTCTATTTAATAGTACATTTTCTTTTTGTTACTATTTTATGTTTCTCGTTAGGTTCACATGGGAACCCATATGTGGAATAACTCTCCAGCAAGACGAGGACGTCGTTTGTCAGTAGAGAACCCAATGGCTTTACTAGGCGGTGATGCTGTGAAGTTCTCAGAGATGTTTCAAAAGGACTTGGCAGCTCGGGCAATGAATGTTGACGCAACATTCTGGAACCAATACGCTGCGGCCATCACGAATGGCCTAGCCATGAAAAATAACGAGATTTCTGTTATACAGAATGGAGGCATCCCTCAGCTCCCTGTTAGCCTAGGAGCCAGCAGTATCCCAGCTTTAACTAGTCTGGCCAGCGGAATGGACAGGGTTCGTACAGGGAGCAGTCCACCTGTTGCTAGTCTGGAGAAACAAAGCACAGAAGGAGGTGCAAGTCGCCCATTCGCTAGATTTATCGAAGATGGCAAAGAAATTGGCATTAACTAAAACATGGCACTCTCAAACACACGTAACAAATGAACCATTTTACCATTGGAATCTTGTACTATATTGTGTACAGTTTTTGGAGCATACCTTCAATAGTTGTTAAGATATGACTTCAACTCCAAATACTCAGTTGTTGTGTTTTTCTTGCTCCTTTACTCATAGCCAGAATCACGAAAGTTTCATATTCTGGTTATGGTTTGAGTTGTCTTGCAAGATTTGCATGGTACTACTTGTTTCAATAGTAAATTTTACCGAAAAGTACTTCAAAATTTTTTAGAAAAATTGTACATTCAGAAAATTAATAGGCCCTAGGTTACAGTAAAAGGACAAACTGTGGGTTGGAAACGGGGAGAGGCCAGGGTTCTAACTTAGTTCCTTGACAATGGTTCTGAGAGTGAACTGCTAAAGGGCCTAGAAAGCATAAACTGACTGGAGTATGGATGGACAAGTGTGCTAATTGTCTTCACATGAAGTAGAAACTTGAAATTATATATTTTTTCTTTGAAGATGTCCTGCTCTGTTTAAAAAAAAAGGTGATTTTTGTGTCCCCAGAGGTGTGTTCTATGATAAATGTGCTCATCTGTACTATTTATGATGTCAAGATTATGCGGGTCAGAAATAGTATCCAGTCCCACGGTTATTGTTTTGTCATTTGCATAAATATATGCAGAGTTATATACAAACGAATACATGTTTCTCAGACAAAAAAATGAAGGGTCTGTTACTGACAGCTTTGTAAGAACCATAGTAATTTAAATTGAACCCAGATACTTTGGTGAAGTCTGGAAGTCTCTTTTCTCATCTTTAGGAAGAATATGAGTTTGCAAACCTGTCATTTTTCCCTTTTTTTCCCAAATGCAAGCGATTGCTATTGTAACTGCTTTTTTGAGGGGTGGGCAGTGGGAATGAGAACAAATTAAATGTTTTTGAAGCTGCTATCTATCCCTTTTAAGTCAGAGATGTATTTCAGATTAAAGAGGATAAAGTTTTGTGTGAGGAAGTAAAATCTCCATTAAATAACATTTTTTAAACCTTAGCATGTGACTTGCTCTAGATGCATTCACTTCCAACTTCAGTTACCATAAGATCCAGTGTATAAGTTGCACCCGTGTCCAAGTCATCTTTACATGCACACCCTATCAAAATTACTCAAAAATAGACATCTACACCAGATTTCACAGTATTTTGAGATAACACTCTAATTCTTCCTGAAGTCATATGTATGGAATTTTATAAAATAAGGTATCTCCGCCCAGGAAATATTTTTCATTTCATTTAAGCATGTTGTGTTAAAACATTATTTTCACAGACCTCATGACAACCTAAGTTCCCAACAAACTACCCTTCCTCTCCCAAACTTTGTGACTGTTACTCTCTATTAATTATTAATATTAAACTGATCAACTGGTACATACTAATTGCTAGCCCAACTCAGCACACTAATAAAGGTTATTAAATGGCATGCAATTTTGTGTCTTGAGGATGTGCATGGTGCTATTGAACTTCAAATAGGTCAAAACATACATAACATACATGTAAAGACAATAATCCTCAGATTCATTCAAAACTTTTTTTCGTACAATTAACATATTCTGGAAACAAAATTCAGTCTGAGCACTTTTAGCAAAGCTCAATTATTTTGAATGGCTTAGAGTCCACATTAAAATGGCATGGACAGGAATTTATGCAAACGTGTTAATGGGTGTGTTAAAGCTGCAGAAAGGAAACTGAAACCACCAGAGTCCAATTTTGTTTAATTGGTTAGAAATTGACCATTTTATTTGTCCCCTAAAGTAGGTGTCAACATGAAATCTTTTATTGTTATTTTCTCTAATGAAAAATAACTTTTACATGCTGCAGCTCATGGGAAAGTTACTCTGGATCTGGCAGGCTCAACTTTTATTGTCCTGTTTCCATTGTTTTCAGTAAAACAGATGCCAAGATGTGAGGCGCAAAGAGATTTTCTTTTATTTCACATGCCAGTATGAATCTGGCTTTGCTCCATTTTTATAGTGACCTAGATGAGGGGCATTTGTACACTGGAGCACAAGTTTTCTGCCCCGTGCTTTCAGAGTCGCTTATATTTTGCACACTTCATGGAGCTTTTGCATAGGATGAATAAGAAAAGAGCCCATGAAGAGACTTTAAAACACCTTCCCCATCCACCCATACTCCCGCTATGTACATGCCATTATTTACTGCAAGTTAGAGAAGAAAGTCTTGTTTCAATTCCATTAAACTTGTTAAGTCAGGATTTCCTTCAACTGGAACACTCTTCACTTGATTATAATTGTAATTCCACATCTGAAAAGTTTGCTGCAAAGCGTGACTGAAGTGCTGTGAAAATGCACATCACATGTATTTGTCTGCTTCAATTGTTGGCGGTAGGTCCTGGCTCTGAAGTACTGCTTGGTTACCTGCAGCAATGCCTGGTATAGATGTGCCCATTGGTCCTGAAGTAACTGTTAGCCATGTGCACAGAGAGGTGAGAGTGAAGACAGTTATAAACATGTTCTCAACTCATGGAGCAGAGCACATCTTCACTTATGTACTAATCTATTATTCTGATTGACAAGATGTTCTTCCTAGAACAAGATGATAATACCACCCCATTCTTTGTGAGTCTTAATTTTGTTGCATAACACAACAGAAGGGAGAAAATGCAGACCTGAAAATGAAGCAAAATGAGTAACCGTTTTTTGTTTCTGACGGTTCTCTTGATATTGTTGTAGGTCTGACCTTCCTGCCACTTGCTCTTTAGGAGTGGGAACCTCCTCCTCTGAACAGTTTTACTGAATATTATCAATGTGGGGAATTGCTTTTTGCATTTCATCAAATTATCAACTGGAGGATTTTCACACTGAGTTAATTCTGAAATGAAGCTGGGATTAATTAAATACCTTGCACCTTATCATATGGTTGAGATGAGTAAAAGAGGACTTTGACCTTCTTAAACCCAGCAAATTTAAGGTTGAAAAAAAATTCCATAATATAAAGGCAAGTATTATATGTATGATAAGCAGGCCGATCTTCTGAATCTAATAAAAAGTGTTGTAAACTTTTTTTTAATCTTTAAAATGCTGGAAATGCCATTCAACCTGGCTACTCTTTGCTGTGACATACTTTGGAAACAAATGGTAAAAGAGTGACATGACAAGTGATCATTTATTAATGGTACACCATAGTAAGAGTTTGACAGTGCTTTGAATCTGCATTATTATTAAGTAAGCTAGCAAATTGGGATGGGTGGAGCTTAATCAAAACTTGAACTAACAGTAACCGTTTCGTGTACAGTACTACCTCATTTTTATTTGCATTGAAAGCACGGTGGATGGTAGTGTAAAAACTGCTAATTGTTTGAAACTGTTTTTGAAGAGATATTGCAATATGAATTGGGCAAAAGACGTGGTGGAGTTTGCACAGCAGGTATATTGAATGGACTAAAGTGGGACAATCTGCTCATGGAAAAGAAAAACATTAGGACTCCTATTATAAAGAATCACTTTACTGGTTGTTTCTGCCATCTTGTTATGATCAACCAACATGAAATGTCAAGATCGATCGTAGAAGAGCTGTCTTGCCCCCCTCTAAAATTGTATTTACTGCAAGGGGATTTGTTCCTACAGTGAGAACAATGTGTCAATCCTGTGGTACTTCCACCTTTTTAGCACTAAGTGTGGGTGATTATGGGAACCTTTCAAGAGCATAAATAAAATGAAACAAAACAAGTTGTAAGGTGGCTTAACGTTGCTGTATTTTCAGCAGTTGAATGTTTTATTTATCTGTGTCATTTTCAGTGTGAATTTTTTTGTTATCCAAATGATAGCATTTGGTACCATGTAGTGTTCTATCCATAAGGATCTGTAACTTAAGACTTCTAAAGCAATGTAAATAGGGCAGTAGGTAGACGGAACCCTTTTGCATTCAGATGCTGGTTGTTCCTCTCTACATGGTGAAGAGAGACACTATTTTTATACTGCGATACCATGTGGGGCTGGGAAACCAACCTGAACAACTTGGGAATTGTTACCTATATCCAATATTTTTATTAAACCTTGTTGGCTTGACACATCTACTGACTGAAATGGATGTCTTAGTCTAGGTTACTATTTTGTCATATGGAATAAATAAAAAAAATGCAGGATATGATTTTCAAGGTAAAAATGTGTTTTTTTCTTTCCTAACTTGTCAATTTTCAAAGAAAAAGCAGAATACTGGCAATAGGAGTTTGTGGTTTATGATGATGTCCTTCTATAGAACCTGTTAATGAGAGTATTTAACACTGCAGTATCCTTTTTGAACGGAACTTGATGTAAGTGTTATCTAATTTAAAATAAACTATTAAATGTGACTTATGAAATGACCTGCTGGGGGTTAAAATGGGAGCATCATTCATTGGCTAATTTCTTAATATGAAGTGGAATATTACTTCCAAAACTGAGATACAATATTTTATTTAATCGTTGTTTATTACATAATATTTATTTAAGGGAATATATAAGAAATGGTAGAAAACTATAAAACAAAAAGAAACAGTAGGATCTTGGAGTGTATACCAAAAATGCCTGAAATGGCAGAAAAGGAAGATAAAATATTAGGAGTGCATACCCTTAATTGCTCTTGGAATAGATGCAAGGTTGTGCTGTTAAAATACCACTTAGGCCACAATTAGACTCGGCACGTCACACATCCCATTCACCACATACACCACATCACAGAAACAAACCTGTTTGCATTCAACACAGGTCTTTCCTCACTACATGGTGAAGAGACACTACCATTGGGGAAGGTGCATAAGGGATTTGAGACAACATTGTTTTTAACTATTCAGGGAAACTCGCCAGGTTGGTTAAGGGGAGATTCAATTGAGCAGCATGAAGTTATGAGAGATCTGCTCAAGCTAAACATGAAGATCCATTTCCCTTAGCAGGGAGGTCAATACTGGAAGGCACACATATAAACTCATTTGTAAAGTTTTGGAGGAGGACATTCACCAAAAGAACGCAATAGTCGAGGACTCACTGTCAGAAATGGGTAATGGAGGTAGAAAGTCTTAGCATAATTGATAGGTCCCTGTTGAGCATCGTAACTACCATTATGCACTAATGACCAAGAATGGGAAGAAGGGAAAGGGAAACAAATAGATCCTTCTTTGACATGCATGGACGTGAACATGGTGGGCTTCATAGAATTCTTGTCTAACTGTTCCAAAGAGCTACTTAGAGCAGCGGAAGCAAAGCATCAATGAATAAAATCATAACATACCTTCCATCAATGTTTCACTGATTCGCTTATCGATATTAAACATATGCTCCATTGCACAACTACATATTTCTTTCTTCAACCTTCCCATTACCCTTAAGTGATGTACAAACTTTGTAAAATAGATTTTTTTTTAAATCAGCCTAAATCCCCCCAACACTGTTTGAAGCAAGATAACATTCCCTCTTGTAAAATACTGCTGTGTACAAAGAATGATTTTTTTCTTGTTGCCTCATTTCTTGTTGCACATTAGAAAAATGATCTGACTTTCTATAAATTGGACTTGCCTATTAAGTGATATCCCACTTAGCTTTGAGCAGAAAATAAAAACACAGATGTGACTAATCCTTGCAGTTTTTTTATGATGCAAATTGTACCCAACACTGACAACATAATTTCATTTTATTTAATCTTCTCAACCATTGAAATAAATGGCAGACCAAAGAAAGTGCAGGCAACATCAGCAAGGAAAGCATTATTTACATTTCAGTTCTGTGCTGGAATGCACTAATATATCTAAAATGCAAGACTGAATATGTCTTGCCACACAGCTTCAATCATAAAACAAAGAAAATAAATATGAACAGAAACAAGTTTGCATCATTTTGTTATTGTGAAAGTTTATAAATATATGTTTCAAAAGGTTCATGGGTTTGCAGTGCTGAGTTACAACGATAAAGACTCTGGACTGAAGAACAACTCCTCCATCCAGGATGCACCCACCAACATCCAAATACATCAGTTAAACTTTTAGTATACATAAAGAATAAACCAGACATTTGCTTATGCTGAAGATCAAAATGTTCCTCCACAAGGTGACCTTTGCAGCATTTGGCAGAATGTTCTGCTCTGATTAGTTGGTGACTTTATTCTAGTTATGCAGTTAATTTCTATCAAAATGATACCTGACCTATATCACACCAAAGTTCCACAGTGAATAATTTTCACCCTAATCAATCATACCACTAATTTGGCATATGACCTCAGATTGCCAATATAATGGTGTTATAATTTTGTATCGAGATATCACTGAGTAAATGTCAATTATTGATTCAATGCACTTGATATAATACACTGTATTTAAAGACACAAAACAGTTTAAACCAGATCAAACTAAAGCAAAATGTGCAGCTGTTCAAAATAGGATTTCACATTGAAAAGATTTATTACTAAAAATATTTCATCCAGTTTTATTTATGCCAGTGTAACTTAAAGTATCACCAATTTTAAGATTCCACACCAGAAACATTAGTGTGTAAATCGAATGAAGCAGTTGAAATGGTTCAGCATCGCTAAATCCAATGCAGAATGCTAAAATACCCTTGCAATGGTTTGTAAAACTCAGATATTTATAATTTGATGCAGACCAAGGGAAGGGTGGGAATTCCGAGAAACCCTACACTTGTTGTGGTTCAGTGTGGTTTGTCAGAGGAAACAGCCAGATTTTGTGAGATTGACGGAAATTTGATTTATGACCACGTCCAAGGCGCATAATCACAGGTGAAGTCATCCATTAAAATCAAAATGATAAAAGTAGACCACAAGAAGCATACGTTCCCAACCTCAACTCTCACCCGCTGTAAAATCAAAACCATTTTACTGAATATTCAACACATCGTTAAAGTGAGGAATATTAAACAAAGCCCGGGAGGGCACAAGTGAAAAATATCACAACAGTGTACATTATTCGAAGATTAAAGGATGAAACATTGATCCATAAAGCAAACGTAAGGGGAGGAGAGGACGGGGACGAGGAGAGGACCAAAAAAATTATTCAGGAAGGGGTGAATCAAGGATACGGTAAGTGCCAAGTCGAGCGAGTTTAATTACATTTGTCAGCCCCAGGACCGGCAGTCAAAATCTAACATTAAGGTTTAGAAACAATTTAGCAGTTTATTCAAAATTATTAACAATCGGTAACTGTTTCTATTGTCCATCCACACAGAACTCCAGCATAACACTCCTGAGCTCAGTTGCGATTATCTATCCTATAACCCCACTTAATCCCCATTTCCCTCATATAGCCCCACATTATTCACATGGATTCATCCAAAGAAGGATCCAAAGAACGGAAAATGGGTTTGAAAAATATATCTTGAGAGCGTTTGAAGTTAACATTCCTGTTAAATCGCAATTATATTTCAAACCACCTGAAACTAGATAATAATGGTATAGCAATTCCTCGCTAACACTTCTACACGTACTATTGATACGCAAATCTGATGTGATGGCTTCTCGTCCTTCGTCATTCGGTTTCTCATTTATAACTGCGTGTTCAGCCACAGTAGCATACAGTACAGTAACAGGCCCTTCGACCGAACTCATCCACGCCAACCAAGATGCCCCATCTAAACTAGTCCCATTTGATAGAGTCATAACAGAGTCCAGTTGGAGCAGTCTTTTCCTAATGCAAGACCGAAACATCGCGGAAATCTTGAAATAAAAGCAAAACATGTTGGGCAATCTCGGCAACTGTTGAGAAATAATATGTTAATGTTTCACCCTGGTGATCTTCAAAGCCACGTGATCTTGTCCTATAAGTGTTATATTTAATATATCGGCCATCAATGTTGACTCCGGACTCCGTATAAGGACTCCGCTAAATACATGGGGAGGGTTTTGAAATCACAGACATTGAATAGCAGCAGCGAAGATTGTTCAACAGTGTGCTTTAACACTTTTTAAATATAAAAAGTATTTTTTTTAAACAATCCAGTTTCCAATTTGTTTTTAACGCGATCTCGAATTTTTGCCAATCAGACTATTCAATAACAATATACAAACAGAAAATATTGAAACATTCAGCAGGTCGGGTGGTTTCTGCAAAGAGTTCACGTTTCAGGCTGGGGACCCTTCATCACATTATCCCATGTGTAGACTACCTCAGGAAATGTTCAACTTGCAACTAAACAGATCCCGTTGTGTAAAAAGGTTAACCCTGGTAGCAACGAGTAGAATAGTCAATGGGTAATTGTTGGAATCCATTCCACTCGGTGACAACAGTTGTCAACATTTCAGCCTTGTCCCGAGAGCTCACTTGCACTTGAGGCATACGGAGTAAAATTAACGCATTGGACGTTTTGCAGGTTTGGGACTGCGTGCAAACTTAACGCCGCTGAGAAGCCAGCCACATCGAAATACAGTGTGCACAAATATGCGGATGGATTATCATCATTTTTAATCTCCACCAAATAATATGCACGTTTTTCAAAAGACTCAACATTTCAGTTTCAGCTTTTGTCTGGAAACGACTCTGTATTCAATGAGTTTTTTTTTTAATCCTTATTTGTAAATGTTAAGGTTTTATTTTACCCCCTCCCCTCCCCCGGAACCGTTTACAACGAGTTGTAAATTACACTGGTGTGCAGGCACACGTGAGCCGGGGGTCATCGTTCTACACAACTCCAACAGGTCGCAAAATAATTGAGTCATTGAAATGTGTTCCAAATGTCTGTCACGTCCTTCAGTTCTGCATCTCTATCTCATCCACCCGCCTGCAAATAGGCCGGCAAGTCAAACAAAACACGCTCTCAGTACCTTGATCAAAATAAAAACAAGCTACTGGAGGAACTCAGCGGATCAAGCAGCATCTGTGGAGGGAAAAGGGCAGTCAACGTTTCGCCTCGAGAGAAAGGTCCCCGCGTTCAGCATTGCATTTGTGGAGTTAAACCATGAATTTTACGCCTGCACGCGGAGATATTATTTTTCTCGGTTAGTTCCTGATTCTCAGCTACCAAACAACCTAATGGTTAAAAAACACATTCTCACTTATTTGCTTCAGCACCGATTTTATTTTAAAGAACTCTTACTTGCAACTTCCCAAGCCATAAATGAGGAAGGTGTCATTGCACTTAAAATTTTATCTTCAAGTGGTTAGTGTTCCCTTGTAGTAAGTCTATTAAAAAATCAGGTTCACAGTCCAGTAAAATAACACATTATCAACACTATACAAAAGTTCGCAGGTTGCAGAAATGTAAAACAGAAACTGCGAGGCACTCATTTCCTCTCTGAATGTGTGGGTCCATTTAATTACGCGGAAGCTTATAGGTGGGTTATTTGCAACAGTGCGAGGAATTTTGCAATTGATTTATGACCCATCCCAGTTAGCCCAAATTAGACTATTTCAGTGAAGAATTACAACCATATTAAACCTTTCCTTTGCAACAGAATTGAATCCCATTTTCCAAACAAAAAAATGCCGCGTGCTCTGGGGGTAGGAATCCGTTGAAATCAGCGTCGGGTATGTTCCCATTTGTCCTCAAAGTCTCACTTTCAATTTAAAAAATGCGGCTTCTTTGTTAAATATGTTTTTTAATTCCTTACGCTGTCCTCGGTGTTTCTGTCGATAGTGATTTAAAGAGGGACCTCCACCTCCACGATGTTACGTTAAGTCTAAATAAACGTTAGGTTTATGTTACTCCCATTTGGTGATTTTAATTGCTCCCCGGGTTTACGACTTATAGAAGACATTTCCTGCTTTTCAAGTTGCATTTGGTTTCCTTGCCCCGGCAGCAGTGTCCGCGATCGCTGACTGCATGGGGTACATGAGACAGATTGTCAGGTAACGCGAACAATTCGAGTGTAACATCTTCCAAAACTAACCATCATCACCGAGATACTAGTTTATTCATAAGCTAAATAAGATAAATATCAACTATAATGCAACATGAAATGCAGTTTACTAGTCCTATTATTTATACCGCATAATCAATATTCAGTGCATTAATATTATTTCTTAATTTATTACAGGACCTTGGCGGACAGCATCCCAGGTATTTTTTTTTTTAAACTGATTTTGAACAGTCCAATCTTTAAAGTTGCTTGGTGCTCCCTGTAACTGCAGGGTCAAGAGGCAACATTTTAACGTATTTCTCGTTAGACTTTTCCATCCCTTCATATTGCCACGTTTACAAGGGACTTGTAAGTCTCCAGTTTTATTATTTTATTATTGCAGGGGAGATGACCGCTCACTAGATTGCAACGAGCACGGCATTAATTGTTAATAAATCAATTATATCTGAATGTCGGATCCACGTAAAGGGCAATTTAACAGGAGCCAATGAACTGTCAAAAAAGATTGCTTGCTAATGTGCAAACAGGTGAGTTTTTGAATGCAAGTGTCGGAGGAATAGAACAGAATAGGGTTATATGTACAAATTAAATATCATTGGGAGCATCTGTGAAGTTTAACAGCTGCCTCAGACTCCCACCGGTGTGAGTACTAAGTATAAGGTGCCTCAATGGGTCGGCTCTTTCTGGCTGTGATTTGCCCGTGAAATTACTGTAATCGTGAAGGTTAATCACGCCCAATAATTAACCTCACTGTTCATGGGCGCTCCTACGAAGATGCCACACATCATTCTACTTCTAGTGAACTGGGAATATTTTATACCGCGGGTTTCGCTGTGAGATCAGCACGATCCGTTTTCTAGAGGGTTATAGGGGTAAGATACCAAAACCGCAAACGTTTATGCGTGTGTGAGACAGACGGACAATGGGTTTGTAAAAATTTCGTTTGTTTGTATTGCAAATTATTACCACCGAAATCAGCCCATTATGAAATAATCACAATTCCCTGATATCGGTACACAATTCAGAAAATGACAAGGTTATCTTGAAGCAGACAGCAACGAAGTGGGGCTCAATTCATAACAGGCGCCAAGAGTTCTTTCTGACTGCATATTAATCTTTCTCACAGATGAAAAGGTGCCGTTTCTCTCATGAAAATCTGGAGATATCGGCCAGCTACGTCTAGTCAAGCACTGCTGCAATAGAAATCAATTAATTGCACAAGTGTACGGTTACTGGAATAGGGTGGGCAATATGAAACGCGTTTCCGAGATTTAGTTTAACTCTAACACGGGGACCCAATAAAGAGCTTCTAGGTTTGAATGTTTAAAATGTTTTGCATTTCTTTAGCTCGCTTCTGCAGCCCGACTTGCTTCACAGTAAAGGGAACTAAGACGGGTCGCCGTTGTACTAATGGCAACCAGATAGACAGCGGCGATGGCGACCTGACCTGTGCATTAGCGCTGGTAGATCATCTCCTAATCAGTACAAGAAAAGTATAGAATGTACACCAGGCGGCAATATCACGAATATAAAAGCTTTTTTTTTCTGAAACGCTCTGGAATTCGCCCCAATGAACGCGAATGCACATTAAACAAATATGTTTTTTTAAGGATCCATCAACAGTTCAGTTTACTATTTTTCATTTAAAATTGCAGGAAATTACTTTGGCTACCTGCTGGGAGATTTATAGCGGTTTCATTACCTTGGTAAATTAGTCACCGTTTTATTCTTGTGTTATGATTTAATGAACGCACTTAAAACGTGGCTTGTGGCTGTAATATATGTTCTTTATTTCCAACCGCAACAGCAATATCAAATTATTTAGACTGTATTTTGTTAAAGACATCAATTATAATTTAAATGCTAATGTATGCATTCCCCTGGGTATCATCACGGATTCCTTCCTATAAATTACACGTAAGACGAGCGATATTTAATAAAATAAAGTACATTCGAGCCTTGTTTCTTTTTTTAAAAATGTTAAGCTATTAATGTGAAGTCTTGTAGCCATTCCTCAATTGTCTCATGCGGCGTGAGGTGGTATTGGTCAGCGGGCAAATAACAACAGTGGTCGCATGAAACAATGTCAGCATTGATATGGCGCTGGTATCAGTTAGCTGCTTGAGTAATTCACGCACGGTGGACAGAAATAAAGCGGGTACTTTCATAGGGTGTGTGTGTGTGTGGGGGGGGGGGGTTAAAATATTATCACTTGCGAATGATGGTTGGAAGTTTCAGCGATGTGGCGGATTAATATCCGAACTTTAATCATCATAGTTATAGAGCAGAACGCGAGGTGTTGGCAGCTTTTACTGCTACATTAAATCTAAGTCTTTACGAATATGATAAAAAAAAACGAGTGGCACTCGTCTACGCCTGTAGTTCTATATAATGTAGGCCATTACGTGCTGGTATAAATAATTCTCACTAAATGAAACGGTTCTGGGTATTTTAGCACGAACATCCACGGCCAGTAATGATGTGGTTATGTACAACTCCATTACAAAATAACAAGGGACTCCTTACAGTGCAAGTACAGAGTTAACACATGTTTGAATTTCTATCAATTATTCCTTGGTATTTGAACACAATACTAATATACGTGCAGCATTTATCATTAGCATGGAACAGTTGGTTGAAGGAGACTAAATGACGTGGCTACAAGGTCATAGCCCGATGTGGCTGAAAACAAATGATCAAGCATTGTGGCTGAGAAAATAAAAACATGTTTTATAATAAAATTTGGTTTTGGTTTATTTCTTATTGCATACATACATTTCTTATCGTCACCCATGTAGCCCATTGTGGAACTGAATTACTGGAGTACAACTGAATTAATTGGATCTCATAGAGAATATATTTATGGAAAGATAAATATTTCCCCAGGTTATTGAAGTTGAAATGGCATTATCAAAGCTGAATAAACTCTCTATTTGGGTGTTCTTTGTAATCTATCATGGTGGTAGGGTGCATCTGGGACTTGGCTTTTATTTGCTCCATCAGAAGCCCAAGCTGTATTTATTCCATGGGCAATAAATCCAATTAGCAAAGGGCCCTGATTTGAGGGAAAAGCAGAGAACAAAGACAATTATTTTTGCACAACTAGTTGTGAGCTTGGCTCCATTTCCTTGAAAGATTGGTGCGAGCTGATTTAATTGTAACAAAAAAATGGGTAAACGTTTGGAGGGGAATATTGGCAAAGCTGCATGTAAATGAAGAGACTTTCAAATCTAGTGCCTAAAAAAAGGAAAACCTCTCTAATCAGAAGATTACACTCTTCACCGTGCTTTCCCATCAGATTCCACAATCTATAGCCTTTTGTTCTCCACTTGTCATATCCCAGCCTCTGTTTCTATCTCCACCCTTCCTTCCCCACCTGATTCATATCTGCCAACATACTCAATTGAGTACCCCACCCCCTTACCTGTTTCCACCTATTGTCTGCTAGCTCTTGCAAATCTCCTACGCTAGTAACTTCCCTCTAATCTTTCGGTCCAGTTGAAGTGTCTTGACCTGAAGCATCAAGCATTAATTTCCTTCCACAGATGCAGCCTGATCCAGAGTTTCTCCAGAAGATTTTCTTCCTTTTACTCATATGTAAATATTACTAATCTGACAGCTCTTTCCAAAACGGCAGCAAAAACACAAATGAACCGAATGGACTCTCCATCTGCTGTAATGACACTAGACAGGGGTATGCCCCAAAATGTTGTCATCAGTCATAACTTGGGGCAAAAGTGCTCAGAATGGATGTTCATGCATGCACCTCACCTACTGTTGAGACATTGAGACAGAGGTAAACAGTCAAACACAACCCGAATGTTACCTCAAAACACGAGGGAGTACTGAATTACAGAAACGTCTTTGATATTTCCACTGACAAAGTTCTGTGCAGAAAAGATGAATTTTCTTCCTGCCTTGGCATTTTTCTTGGCAGAGGGTGTCTAACTTGTGAAAAGAAGTGTTGCCAAAGATATCAAGCATAGTCCACAGAACTCAAAGGTTCGGTGATTTAAAATATTAGGATTAAATAACCCGATACCAATTTCTTAAACTTTACCATCTATAAATCCGGTCATTGAAGAGAGGTCTGCAAAAGGCAGACGGGGACTTAAATAGTTTGCCTGTGTGGTTAAAGCAGAGCAACTTAAATTTAAGAGTGGGAGGATGGTGGCAATCCAAGGCAGAAATTGTCAAGTCTAAAGGCTACTGTCCTTTTAGTCCTCCTTTATAGGCCAGGATCAGCAACAAGCACATGAACTTTCCCAGCCCAGAATACCATACCTGGTCTCCTACTCCTGGGCATTTTGTTTTCCAAGCAACCTGTAGCCCAGGCAGTCTTTCAAGTGTCACAGATCGCAATTCGCTCCCAATTGATGAGCAGGAGTTGGCCATTAGTGTTCCAACAGTGACCTGCTACTATTAGCATCCCTGAATTTGTTGAGTCCTTTGGCCTCTTCCATACCTTCTTCTGCTGCCTGTTAATATCAGGTCGGTAATGCATGAATCAGCTGCTGCGTTAGGTGTGATGTCCAGAGGTTGACGTATAGTTGCATGAAAATGATTGTAAAGCACAGCCTCCTCCAGATTAATGTGGCAGTGCAGCAGATAAATTATTTCACACAAATAAGCTACTGTACTCATTTCAGAAATAAAAGTGTTGTATGAAGAGAGATTGGAAATGACCCCTAACCATTGGAGTTTTAAGGAGGTAGAGGTGATCTCATTGAGACTGCAATCAATTGACAGGCTATTGCCTCAGGCAATTTAGGGGCAAAGTCTCAGAATAAGCAGTTGACCATTTAGGAGTGGAATATGAAGCAATTCATTCCTTTATGATAATTTTAAATGCATGTGGTCAATCCCTGGTCAGTTGCGAATGCTTAATTATTGAGTGTTTTAATGACTGCAATTAATTAAGGAATTGAGGGAGTTGGTGATTTGGTATCAAGTGCCATATGGAAATTTAAAAAACTAGAGAGCTTTCGGGTAGAGGGGAAAAGTTTAAAAGAAGTGTGCAGGGCACGTTTTTTGCACAGTTTGCAGTGAATGCCTGGAATGAGTTGCCAGGGGTGGTGGTGGCTGATAAAATGGTAGCATTTTAGAGATTTTTAGAATGTCCAATGGATATGCAGGGAATAAATTGGATATCAATCACATAAAGGCAGAGGACATTAGTTTAACTTGTCATATTTTGGCACAGGCATTGTGAGCTGATGGGCCTTCCCCTGGGCTGTGCTGTTGTAAATCCTATGTCCTGGGTAGGTTTCTATTTCTTACATGTGTATGTAAACACAGCCATCAACTTACTCACCCACAGACACCCCTCTGTCTCCTTCCAGAGCACCAAAGCAAATATCAAAGGCTCTTTTTTTTGGTCTTCAAGAGGAATAAACTCTGACATGAATCTGATAATCTAGAATGTATTCCAATATCCCTCATTTGAGCACTGGACACCAATCTGGAAGCCATTTAAACATGAACTTGCTACAAGTGTGCTGTTACTTTTTTAACAATAACACAATCCATTAAAATAAATGTTGTAGCAGTGGCCTGTCAGCTTAGGGGAGGATGTGGAGCAGGCATTTGGATAATGAAGCTCGTATAGTCACAGGGCGTTTAGCCATGTCTTGTTATTTTCTAGTATTGTGAGAAATTAATCACAGTTGATGAATACACTTAAAAGAAAACTGATGTTTAGAAGTTTATTCGAGAAATATATTCAGATGGGATCTCAATGCTTGATTTGTGTGTAAACTCACCAGAAAGCTGACATTAATTGAAACATTTCCAAGTTTTCAGCCAGAACAGGAAGAGCTGAAATAAAGGCCTCTTGCAATCGAGATTTGCACAGGGGCTTGGGGAGTGTCAGAGTATCCAAATGAAAGATCCTGTAGGAGCTGGCAAGTCAAATTAAGATGATGTTAGTTGATTTTGAAGTGCCCAACTACAGTTATTGTGTGGTGGTGGAGGAATGCCAGGCAGCTCAAATACTACGCTGCCAGCTATATTTACAGATCCTAGCACACCAACCTTCCAATAATTATAGGAATTGTGCGGCATACTTCATAGCAGCATGGGACAGTTGGAGAACTATGTCACTAACTACAAGAAATCCTGTAGCAACCCCAGCCCTTAAAGACTTCCAGAAGTGAGAGTCAGGAAAGTCTTAGGAAGGGTCTTTTTGGGAGAGAATTAAGGAATATAGTCTCAGGTTAAGAGACCAGCTATTTTGACTATGCTATGAAATTTATTGGGGATAGGGATGGTGGTTATATATCTATATGCTCAACAATTGGCCATCTACAACACTCTCTACTTCAAAACAAGCCATCCCTTTCGGTAATCTGGAAAAGGTTGTGGCTGAGTAAATTGAAAGCTGGGTTTACATTGAAACAAAGAAGAAGGCTGGAGCTCTTTGAATCCATTCCACCATTCAATATGAACATGACCGATGCTCCATCTCAATACCAATTTCCTGCTCATAAGTACACAATGGCAGTCAGCATCATTTCTTCTTCTTGCTTCTTCTACTTCCTTTTCAGCGTTCAAATCATATTAAGAAGGTAACCAATATAGAAATCACAATGTGTAGGAAGGAACAACAAATGCTGGTTTAAACCAAAGATAGGCACAAAAAACTGGAGGAACTCAGAGGGTCAGAGACAGCATCTCTGGAGAAAATGAATAGGTGACATTTTGGGTCGAGACCCTTCTTCAGACTGAGTCAGGGGGAAGGAGAACCAGAGATATAGACAGTGACATACAGTGCCTTCCATAATGTTTGGGACAAAGACCCATCATTTATTTATTTGCCTTTGTACTCCACAATTTGAGATTTGTAATAGAAAAAAATCACATGTGGTTAAAGTGCACATTGTCAGATTTTAATAAAGGGTATTTTTATACATTTTGGTTTCACCATGTAGAAATTACAGCTGTGTTTATATATAGTCCCCACCATTTCAGGGCACCATAATGTTTGGGAAACATGGCTTCACAGGCATTTGTAATTGATCAGGTGTGTTTAAATGCCCCCTTAATGCAGGTATAAGAGAGTTATCAGCACCCAGTCTTTCCTCCAGTCTTTCCATCCTTTGGAAACTTTTATTGCTGTTCATCAACATGAGGACCAAAGTTGTGCCAATGAAAGTCAAAGAAGTCATTATGAGACTGAGAAACAAGAAGAAAACTGTTAGAAACATCAGCCAAACTTTAGACTTACCAAAACAACTATTTGGAACATCATTAAGAAGAAAGAGAGCACTGGTGAGCTTACTAATCACAAAGGGACTGGCAGGCCAAGGAAGACCTCCACAGCCGATAACAGAAGAATTCTCTCTGTAATAAAGAAAAATCCCCAAACACCTATCCGACAGATCAGAACCACTCTTCAGGAGTCTGGTGTGGATTTGTCAATGACCACTGTCCACAGAAGACTTCATGAACAGAAATACAGAGGCTACACCGCAAGATGCAAACCAGTAGTTAGCCGCCAAAATACGATGGCCAGGTTACAGTTTGCCAAGAAGCACTTAAAAGAGCAACCACCTTTCTGGAATAAGGTCTTGTGGACAGAAGAGAAGAATATTAAATTATATCAGAGTGATGGCAAGAGCAAAGTATGGAAAAGAGGGGACATACTATCTCATCTGTGAAACACAGTGATAGGGGTGTTATGGCCTGGGCATGTATGGCTGCTGAAGGTACTGGCTCACTTATCTTCATTGATGACACAACTGCTGATTGGTAGTAGCATAATAAATTCTGAAGGGTATAGACACATCCTATCTGCTCAGGTTCAAACAAATGCCTCAAACTCATTGGCTGGCAGTTCATTCTGCAGCAAGGCAATGATCCAAAAACACTACTGCTAAAGCAACAAAGGAGTTTTACAAAGCTAAAAAATGGTAAATTCTTGAGTGGCCAAATCAATCACCCGAACTGAACCCAATTGCGCATGCCTTTTATATGGGGAAGAGAAAACTGAAAGGGACTAGCCCCCAAAACAAGGATAAGCTAAAGATGGCTGCATACAGGCCTGGCAGAGCATCACCAGAGAAGACACCCAGCAACTGGCGATGACCATGAATTGCAGACTTCAAGCAGTCACTGCATGCAAAGGATATGCAACAAAATACTAAACATGACTACTTTCATTTACTTGTCATTACTGTGTCCCAAACATTATGGTGCCCTGAAATGGGGGGACTATGTATAAACACAGCTGTAATTTCTACATGGAGAAACCAAAATGTATAAAAATACCCTTTATTAAAATCTGACAATGTGCACTTTAACCACATGAGATTTTTTCTATTACAAATCTCAAATTGTGGATAGAGAGGCAAATAAATAAATGATGGTTCTTTGTCCCAAACATTATGGAGGGCATTGTAGAGAGATATAGAACAAATGAATGAAAGATGTGCAAAAAAGTAATGACAATAAAGGCCGCTGTTAGATTGGAGCTAGGTGAAAACAAATTACAGAAAATGAGACTCAACAAGACGACTGAAACTAGTAGGACTTGACTGGGGGAGGGATGGAGAGAGAGGGGATGCAGGGGTTACTTGAATTGTAACTCAGCGGGAAAGGCAGCATCACTGGGGAGAAGGAATGGGTGACGTTTCAGGTCGGGACCATCAGCCACATCTTTAATGCGTTCACAGGAAATTGTGCAGAACCAATGCCTTAGTGGTTAGATGTTGCACCCAATTCATTAGGACGGGCAATCCATATGCATCTGCATCACTCTTGAGCCCCATTACAAAATGCTCAATGCTAGAAATTATGTTACATTGATACAGCATAAATTACACATCAAGGATCCACATCACCCTAGTCACGCTCTCATTTCACTTCTGCGAGCGGGAAGAAGGTATAGTAGTCCGAAAACTGTAATGTCCAGGTTCAGTGAAAGAGCCTCAGGTTCAATGCCGACTATGTGTGCTGTCTGTACAAAGCTTGTACATTCTCCCCGTGACCAGGTCGTTTTTCTCCGTGATTTTCAGTTTCCTCCCACACTCCAAGGACGTACAGGTTTGTTGGTTAATTGGCTTGGTAAAATTTAAAAATTGTCCCTAGTGTGTCTAGTGTGCCGCGCTGTATCTCTAAACTAAACAAAACAGAATTAATCCTTGGGGGGAAAAAAATCAGGTTCAAGGGCAATTAGAGATGAACTCTGCAACCTACAATCCACCCCCACCACTGGCGTTAATAATAGACACAATCACCGGGTAAGTGAGTCAGTTGTAAGTTGCAGCTTGTAAATGTGCCTGCTAAAATATTGACATTGCCTTCTAAGCAATGAAAGGATTGTAAGGTTTCATGAAGGTTTGCAAGGAATGAATGAGAAATCGGTTAACTGGCAACACTTTGAGTCATGTTTCTTGGACCACTTCCCAGGTAGATGATCTTGTTAAGTTGTCTAACATGGTATTTTTCTTAAGGAATGCAATTTTCAAAATCTATCCCAGTTTTATGGCTATTGAACAGCGTAGCTCTTGACGATCAGTTTGAGATATTCATAAAAAAGAACTTAAGCATTGTTGCAATTAAGTCATGGAACGTTCAGAATTATTACAGCATATTACTCTCATCTTGAAGTGGGATTTCTAATGTCAAATTTTTAACAATATGAATAATGATGTTATTAATGAACAGCAGTCAATCAATCACCAAGACAGCTTATCAATTTGAAACATTAAATCTGTTGCTCTCTGCACAGTTGCTGCCTGACTATTCGAGTGTTTCAAACATTTCCAGATTTAATTTCAAATGACCAGGAGGATGTTACTTTATTATAAGCAGTGTCATTCTGATAGATTTTAGACAACAAATGGTTGCACTTACACAAATATTAGAAATAAGTGGCCCAAAAATTTTCCAATAGTACTTTGTTTGCATTTTCTCCAGAATCTTTCATGTGTTTCATTTTGATACTGTTAGCCACAATGAAATCAATGATTCAGGTGCACAGGGTCAGAACATTTTAAATCCAGTTTTCAGCACAGAAGCCTAGATTGAATTGTTGTGCGGTACTGTGTGTTCATATTGTACTGTTGCAGATGGCACCGGGTGAGGTTTTAAACCAAGGCCCTGTTAATTCTCCCCAGTCAAAATTAAACAAAATTCCAAGTATCTCTGCCACCATTCACCCCTCAACCAACATCACCAAAATCTAATCAGATCTTTAGTGTAGGAAGGAACTGCATACGATGGTTTATACCAAAGATAGACACAAAATGCTGGCGTAACTCAGTGGATCAGGCAGCATCTCTGTAGAAAAGGAATAGGTGACTTTTCGGGTCAGAACTGGAACAGGTGGCATTCTGAAAAGGAATAGGTGACGTTCCGACCCGAAACATCACCTATTCCTTTTCTCCAGAGATGCTGCCTGACATTTTGTATCTATCTTCAGATCTTTAGTGTTGGAAATGAGCAGGTCAAGCACTGTGATAATGATAGGTTGTTAATGATAACAACTGTTTCTCTCTGACTGATGCTGCCTGGCATGTTGAATATATCCAACACTTTCTGCTCTCATTCTATTGGTTGTGACGTGTCTAGAATAGAAAATTAAACACAATATAGAAATGCAACTTTTTTGATATGTCAAGAGTGTTTTATTGTCATATGTATCAAAACGGAACAATAAAATTCTTACTTGCAGCTACACAGCGGACTTGTAAACACAATGCACAACTGATAATATAATAAACAAACATGATAAAGTTAAATAAATAAACAACCCAATGTATTGCAAAACTAAAAAAAAATTGTAATGCTTTAATCTGCTCCTTGATCATCACCACACCATGTAGGAATTAGACTCCATACAGTAATAATTTCAATAAATCTCATCCTTAAATTTCATTACATCTGACATTGAACCAGTATGTTCATAAAGAACAGGACTGTCAATTACACATCTAAAGTCATGGTCTTTAAAACAATGGACTGATCATACATGTGAAATACTCCCATGGATTAATGGCTTGATGTCAATGATGTTATGTGCACATAGGAAGTGTACAAGATAGGCCCTGGTGTTTGGCAATGTTGTTATTTCTGAAATGTATTCATTCACAGGATGTCCTTACATGCCTCTGTACAGAGAAAGCAGACAAGATTCAGATGGGTCTGGAGTCAAACATAGGCCAGATTTTGTGCAGGAAAAAACTACAGATGCTGGTTTAAACTGAAGATGGACACAAAAAGCTGGAGTAACTCAGCAGTTCAAGCAATATCTACTGCTGAGTTACTCCATCTTTTTGTGTCTATCATGGGCCAGATTTCCTTACCTGCAGGATATTAGTGAATTAGATGAATCCAGTAGTTCCATGTTTACAATAACTGAGACCAATCTTTGAAACATAACCTCAGGTTTATTTAATATCTTGACTTTAAATGCCCCAACAGCCATTGTAAATTTGAACAGCAGCTTTACTGTTGTACTACTGACAAGCTGAAACTCACCAGTTTCCCACACGGGAAAAGTTATCATACTATTGCATAACATGCAAATAAGTGATATAGATATATGTTAGGATATTAATAAGTAACATCCAATTGTTTGGAGAATCTGCTAGTCCAGCACTACCTTACTTAATGGGCCAGATTATCACAGGTTTACTGTACTTAAAGACTCAGCCCCACGTCTAAAATCAGTAATTTTGAAAATTCACCACCCTTTCAGTGAATAAAATCATCAATCTTAAATTGATGACTCTTTATCCTGAAAGGATGTGACCCATTTCTACATAGAGAGAAATATCCTTTCAGTAACTATTCTGTCAACTCCATCAGAATCTGATGTTTCAATAGGAACATTGCTCATTGGTATTGGTTTATTATTGTCGAATGTGCCAAGATAGGGGAAAAATTTTGTTTTGTATGCTATCTGGGCAAATCATACATGAATACTATCAACCTTTTTTGAACTCCAATCTACATAATCTTCCCTCAGAAAATAAGTCCTTCAAACTCAAATTACTCTATTGAACCTTCTCTACACTGCCTTCAAGTCAACTGTATCCTTCCTTCCACAAGAAAGGAAGATTCCATTCTCTGGTAAGTTCACCTGATTATTTCTGAAGTGAAACATGCAGAGACTTTACTGTCAGTTCTATTGTCCAAGGCCATGCAGATACACTATTACACAAATACATATAATACATTTTGACCAATGTTTAAATAGGTGCATGGAAAATCAACTTTAATTTAACCAATTTACAAATAGCTGTGCTAACATGGAGTCCTCCAGAAACTGGGACATCAATGAACAATATACAATAATTTAAATCACCATAAAACGGCACACTATAACAACTTAATTATATCCAAAAGCAAAGTACTGCAGATGCTGGAAATCTTTATATTGAGGATTTATATTCTGTGTTCATAATTAAATTCGATAGTTTTAAGGTTAATAAAATTTTGATACAGTAATTGGACAATGATTTAAAATATGCCATAATCGCAGATTTAATTAAAAATGTAATCAATTTATAAGCATTGGATAATATAGTTTGTGCCAGCAAACTGATTGTTTTATTAATGGTTCTGCTTATAAGGTGTGACTAATTATTTTGTATTGGTTTGTAAAATCACAGAATCAACAATTTACAAGGAAGAGATTATTTGATATATCAACATGTCCCAGAGTTCATCAGATATTTTTGCTGGAGAGGGGTGAAATTATTTAAATAAAAGGAGGATAATGGAATTGAAGTCTACTGTATCTTAATGGTGCATGTGACATTAAACTGACCTTGAAATCTTGAAATCTTGAAACCTTATTCATGATCTAACTGAAAGGCAGATCAAGCTTGAGGGTGGGAAGAAATTATTCCTAGTACCATTACAGTTTGCACATTGCAGAGCAAAGTGATCATCTTAGGTAATTCTTTGTGACGTCCTCTTTGACCTGAAACATTAACTCTGTTTCTCTTTCCTCAGATGCTGTCTGATCTGCTGAGTGTTTCCAGAATTTCTTGGCTTTTATTACAGTAGAGAGAGAGAAGTGTGAAAGTGTGAAGTGTCCAAGAGAGGATTCCTAAAATGTAAGAATGGAGATGATAATTGAAGGCGAAATGAAAAACTTCAAAGGCTTTTTTTGTTGCTTTCCTAATCCACATGGTCCACTTATCTGGAATTTTCTTGGGCAGAAGTTCTTTTTCATGACTAACACTGCCAAAGGCAGTCCATTTATAGGTGCAAAGGGGATCAGGGTGTTTAACACTATTCTACTTATTAGCACCTCCAGACTTGGCAGTGAAATACCAAAGTTAGAAATTGCTCTTGATGTTAGCACCTGAATAACTACAACGCAATTTACAACTTCTGTGCCACGGAACAATCACCCAGTGTTTGAACCTTTTCTTGTTAAAAAATAGATTTTTTTCCCAGTTACGCTTATGGATATTACTTAAAACATTATATAAATGGGTGCCCAGGATTTAATTCGACAAGTAGTTCAAATGTGTTTAATTTACTTTGTTCTGGTGTTTCATTAAGAAGATTATGCGAACTATGCATTTAAGCAAAGCAAAGGAGGCTGTGTATGAGAACTCTACCGCTGTGCCGCTGTGCCACCCATTACTTTTTCTGTCATCAAAGAGACCCATCCCATTCATGTAGAATTTAAATAATTAAAGAAAGTTTCTGCTTGAAAACAATCTATATCATGAAGGAAGAAGGGGCTCCTTGGGGTAATTTTAGTTCAGTGTGATGGCTGGGTTTATCCATATGAATAAGTAAAAAAAATCTTGCATCGAATCTGATGTTACCTATTGCATTTCTTGATAAAATAAGAATCTAATGTGCAGATGTGCCCTTCAAGACTTATTTTCCATTCATTAAAATCACGGCTGATTTTCCAAATTGGAACCACTACCCCACTAGAAGCTGGAGTAACTCAGCAGGACAGGCAGCATCTCAGGAGCGAAGGAATAGGTGACGTTTCGGGTCGAGACCATTCTTCAGATTGAAAGTCATTGGAAAGGGAAACGAGAGATATAGAAGATGATGTAGAGAGATAAGGAACAATGAATGAAAGATATGTAAAAACGTAACGATGATAAAGCTCTACTATCTTATTATTTGATTTCCTTGAGTAGTGAATTTCTGAGTAGTGAATTTCTGATTATTAATGTACATTATCTCCTGCACAGTTGAATTTCTCTGACATTTATCTCAAAAGCTATGATACAGCTTTTCCATCAAACAAAGTGGAAAGAACATACCACTTTTTATATGACCCCATTCATTTTTGAGTCAAGTGTCTTTGAACATTTGTCAAAAAATGTCAGGCAACGTGAGTTGTCAGAATATTTTGGGTAAACATTCAGGTAGGCTTCTGAGACTATTATCTTAGTTTAGTTTGGTTTCTTGTCACATGTACTGAGGTATAGTGAAACGCATTTTGTTGCATGCTATCCAGTCAGCAGAAAGACGATACATTTTCAGGGCAGCTTTATCATCCCCAATTGAACACTTGTGAGGGGCAGAAATTTGCTACATATTAGTGGAAAGCACAGGACTAGGACTTTATTCCTTGAAGCACAGGAGGCTGAGGGATGATCTTATAGAAGATAGTAAACCTTTGCCTCACCTGAAAGGACTGTCACAAGTAAAGGGAGGAGGTATAAGGACAGGTGTTGTATCTCGTATGGTTCCACAGGAAGGTATCTGGGGAGGGAATGATTTGGACAGGAAGGGCTGAGTGAACCAGGGAGCTGTGGATAGAACGGTCTCTGCGGAAAGCAGAAAGTGATGGAGATGAGAAGATGTGACGTGGTGGGATCCCATTGGAGGTAGAGAAAATGTCAGAGGATGATGTGTTGTATGCGACTGCCGATGGGGTGAAAGGTGAGGACAAGGGGGACTCTGTCCTTGTTGCGACTGGGGGGAGTGGGAGCAAGAGCTGAACAACGGGATACAGAGGAAACATGTGTGAGGGCCTGATCTGTGATAGAAGATGGGAATCCACATTCCTTAAAGAATGAGGACATCTCAGGTTTCCTGGTATGGAACTCATCTTTGGAGCGGATGCAGTGGAGATGGAGGAATTGGGAGTAGGGTAGAAGTGGGTAACAGGAGCAAAGAACTTCAGCAGTGTGTGGGAGAGGATCAGAGACAGCTGTGACAGTAGAGCGAGCAAGCTCGGAGAGAGTGGCCGCTAGCCGGCCTCACTGACTCAGTGAATGAGTGAGTCTACTCAGCACTCCAAGCACTGTTCGGCTGCACCCAGCCTCTGATTGTTGTTACTTGTTTGTATGTAGGAGTATCCATAAACCAAGCACTCAGTAGGGCCGTAGAGAGGATGGACTGTAAGAGCTGATGGATGCATTGATCCTCGCTGTAAAAGTACATTCTTGTTATGGGGAAATAAATTAGTTTGTTGATCTGCAATGGATCACATCTTATTTGCATGCTTATCTGTCACCCTTCCATAAAACGAAAATATACATGGCAGCATATGCAAGATCCAGAGCCTAGACTGTTTAATTGTCAGATGCATCGAAATGGAGCAATAAAATTGTTACTTTGTACCTAATACTGATAAAATGTCTCCTTGGGACAAATTACAGTTCTAAACGAAGCAATGAGGTAAAAAATGAGGTGATGCCCTTTTAAGAGTGGCCACAAATGTAAAGTAATAAGCATTGCAAAGGTGAGATCTGCAATAACAGTAAAAACTGTAAATGACCTGCAGTCTGAAGAAGGTTTCCAAGCTGATATGGGTGGAAATCCTGGGACACACACACACATGTCTTGAGAGGTGCGGGACAATCCCCCCCATGTTTTGTAATCCGGATTTTAAAATTCAGTGAAAAGCAAAAATCTCCGCTTCTCGCGAGACAGTGGGGGTAGGACTGATGATCGAGGGCGCCGATTGGAGAGAGAGAGACATCGGTCAACAGGCAGTGGGGTGGGGGCAGGACATGATGATTCAGTGCGATGATTGGAGGAGGGAGATGTTGGTCCGATGCGGAAGTAGGGGAGGTGGGACAGAGGATAGAGTGCGATGATTGGAGGAAGGAGATGTCCTAGTGGAGCAAAGACATAGAGCGGAGCTTGAATTAGCCCGTACCTGGGGCCTTTAATCGCCCGGCCCGGCACGGCTTAAAATCGGCCGCAGGATCTTTCATCGCCTCGCGGTCAAATTGCTGCGTTGAGGCGATTGAGGCTCCCGATATTGAAGCCCCCGCCGGGTGATGGAAGATCCCGCAGCCGGTTTTAAGCCGTGCCAGGCAATGAAAGGCCCCGCAAACAGGCCGATTCAAGCCCCACGATTCGGGGCGGACATTGCTGGAGTTCGGAGTTGGTCACCAACCAGGTCAGCTCCTGATGTTACCGTCCACAGGGCCCACGGCCGAAGTCTCCGAAGCCTCGTGTGTGTGCGGCCGGCCACCAATAAATTGTGTCCCCCCCCATGTTTTGACTGGGATATCCGCCCCTGGAAGCTGCTATATCACCTATCCATGTTCTCCAAAGATGTTGCCCGACCCACTGCGTTATTCCATCACTTTATGTCTTGTTTGGTAAACCAGTATCTGTAGTTCCTTGCATCACTTAATAATAAAAGCAGTTCATTTCCAAAAGTAATTAGGTATTATTTGATGTTGCATGTGCTTCATTTTGTTTTGAAACGTGGAACTAAATACTGCAGTTTAATTTAGACACTTTGAACGTGCTCCATCATTCCAGTGTGAATGGAGACAATGGGAGGTGATGTTTATATTTCAGCAGTTTGTTGCAACTGTGGTAATAGATGGGTCCATGAATCATCTGTCCCTGCAGGGGCAAGCAATGTGAAACAGTGGTTTCTAAATTCATAGGAAGAAGGTTCAATCAATGTAATGGAACCTCTGGAAGGGAAAACAAAAGGAACTTTACCTTTTTTTAAATGATTCAATGATTCAATGATACTTAATGTCACATGTACCTAAGTATAGTGAAATTCTTTGTTTTTGCATACAAGACATAAAGTACACAAAAGAGTCACCATGTTTCTGGCGCTGACAAAGTTACAAAAATACTCATTAGAGTCATTTTGTCCCTCTTTGCTCTCAGCTTCATCTCTCCCGCCGGGTCCCTCTTCATTCTCGGCCATCCCTGCAAGTGGCCACACACATCATATAGCACTAAAACAGGCCCTTTGATCCACCTTATCCCCTGAGCCAGTGCCATTATTCAGCATTTAGCCCATGTTCCTCTGAACCCTTGGTTTAGTTTAGAGATACAGTGTGGAAGCAGGCCACGTCGGCCCACCGAGTCCATGCCGACCAACGATCACCCTAACACTAGTTCCATCCTCCATACTAGGTGAAGTTTTACGGAAGCCAATTAACCTACACGTCTTTGGAACATGGGAGGAAACCAGAGCACCCAGAGAAAGCCCACTCAGTCACAGGGAGAACACACAACTCCATACAGGCAGCAACTGCAGTCAAGATCAAACCAGGGTCTCTGGCACTGTAAAGCAGCAAGTCTACCACTGCGCTACTGTGCCACCCCTTCCTATCCATATATGTGTCAAAATGGCTTTTGAAATTTGTAATTGTATCCACATTTGTAGGTTCTTCTGGCCGATACAGACTGAGTGAATAAGTTGTCCCTGAGGACCCTCTCAATTTAAGCCTATGCCCTCTAATTTTAGAATCCTCTAACCTGGGAAAAAGATGTGAATATTTGTTTTATTCATGCCCCTCATGATCTTGCCAAGGCACCAGTATCTATAATTCCCACCTAAAAGCTATCTATCATAGTCATAGTGCTTTACATCATAGAAGTGTCCACATACCCTCAGATCATGGATGTGAAAATAAGCTTTCACCTCAAAATGTGATTCCCACCCCCCAACACAATGACTAGAATCTCTCCCTAAAATAGAAGTGGGTCCAAATTATTTTGGAAGCAGGCTCTGCACCAGTGTCTGTTGGGGATAGGGGCTTGCCCACTGATGCCCAAATACTGAAATGTAACAAAAACTACATATTCTTCAGAATCCAGTAGTATACAATCCTTAACCAGGCATGACTAATGAAGACAACAGTAGAAACGACAACATTTGTGCCTTTAACATTGTAGATTCCATACTGCTTCCACAAAGGTTCAGCAAACAAACGTCACATATAGTGTACCCAGGGTTGATCCTGGCCACTGATGCTGCCTCTGTAGGGTTTGCAAGTTCTGCCTGTGACCACACGGTTTCTTCCATGTGATCAGTTCTCCCCAACACTCTAAATATATGCAATTGGTAAGTTACTTATTCACTGTAAACTCTGCCAAAAGTAGGTTGATGGTAGGAGAATTGGAATGGAGTTAAAGGCCATGTGAGAGAGAATAGGTTACAAGTGTCTGGGGGAATGGGGTTGACATGATTGCTCTGAGAGCCAGCACACACTCAATGAGCCAAAAGGTCTCCTATTATGTTGTAAAACAATAAGAAACTTAATGCAAGTTGGTAAATTCAATGGCTAGAATTAAACCAATTCTGTGTTCTTGTACAGAATGGCTTTCAAACACAGCATTTTATTCATCTCCAAAGTTCCACATTATTGCACTTAAATTTAATCATGCCAAAATGGAATAAATATTGCAATTCAGCATTCCGCATATGAAACCTTATTTGATGGGAAAGGAAACTAGACACACAAAATCAATCTTTTTGGTTTATTAATTAGGAGGGCTGAGAATCATGCCTTCTGCTCTTGGTAATTGATTGTCTAATCTATCATCCAATCCATTGAGACCTTTTGTAGGGTAGATTGCATCATACAATTTAATGTTATAGTTTACTAGTTGTTGAGAAAAATTGAGTCAGCCAATAAATCATTTGGCATGATGACCAAGGATTCTCAACAACAAATATTTTATGTTTGGGTTGCAGATCAGGCAATACCATGTGTCTTAAGATTGTTTATTTGTTTTATACCATTTCTCCTTGTCCAAATCCATTGTTTGCCATCATTGCAGGTTCTGCATATGTCCCACTGTGTAGTCTAGAAGTTGGCATTGCTTCAGCAAGCAGGATAAAATTTGTCCCTCATACTCAAATAATTTTTACATTATTCATTCCACGTAGTGAAGATGAACCCCCATTTATTTGAAAATGAGTTCTGAGAATTTTATTCCACAAAGCTGCACCATTTTATTCTTCATAAATGTTTAGTGTTTGGAATCTATCAGAATAATGAAAAATAGTAAGATTAAATGAGAACTTACCAGTTCGAAGGTTGATCTTTATTTCATGAGGAGTTGCGATGAGGGATTTCGTGAAGAGCTCGCCAGCACGCATGCGTGACATTCTTCAAAGTAGCGGTGTGGAATCACAGAAACCAACAACAGAAATGACTTGGCATAGTAAGATTGAAGAGACTCTAATTACCAGTTGAGTATGATCGAGGGTTGGGAGCGGAGGGCACGAAATCCCTCATCGCAACTCCTCATGAAATAAAGATCAACCTTCGAACTGGTAAGTTCTCGTTTAATCTTACTATTTCATTTCGGAGTCACGTGAGTGACTTCGTGAAGACTTCAAAGCTTCTGTGATTGCACGCCCTGGACCACGTCCATGCTGACACACCACTAGCAAGGATGGATGGGAGTAAACAATTTTCCGAACTGCTTATACTGAAAAACAAGAATAATATTTATTAATAAACAAAGTAAAAACCCCTCATTCGGGGACATCTCCACGTTCTTGGCCTGCATTCAGCACGGCCTCCGCGAACTGTAGAGGAGCAGCAACAAGCTTGTTGTAAAATCGCTGAAATACAGCTTCATTCGCCCATCCTGCTGTAGCGAGAATATGGTCCAAGGGCACCTCCATGATCCTCGCCGCCGACGTTGATGCAGCCCTGGTGGAATGGGATTTGAAGACATTAGTGTCGATACCTGACTTACCCAAGACGATCCTGAGCCACCTGGATATCGTCTGGACTGTCACTCGATGGTGAGATTTCTTGTGAGTGACAAGCAGGTATTTCTCCATTCCCCTTATGTTTCTCGTCACCTTGACATAGTGACGGATATGGGCGGCTAAACATAGCCTTGCATCTGCGGGGTATGCCGGGAACTTCAGCTGCAGCCCTGTGCACCCAGGTCTATGCTGCTTTAGTAGCTCATCGATAAAGAAGACTACTTCTGCAGGGGTAGAGATCATCCTGTCGATCCGGATTTTATGCAGTGTCTGTACCCTCTGCGCTGAAGTCAGTGCTAGTAACATCACCAGTTTCATGGTGAGTTTGTCCAGCTCTAGCCCTTCCATGGGCGACCACGTCCTGAGCAGGGTTAGTACTTTCCTGACATCCCAGGTGATATTATAGCGTGGTCTAGGCGGATTCGAATTGAATATACCCCGCATGAGCCTGGACACCAGCCTGTTGGCTCCTACCTCAATATTGAGGTAGAATGACAGCGCGCTTCTGGCGCTGTTGATGGCACTGTAGCTCAAGTGTTCATCATGGTGCAACCCCGCGAGGAATTCCAATACGTCGGCTATGGATGCATCGTCATATGTGATTTGAGAGCGGCTGCAGTAGGCTTCCCATTTTCGGATGTGGGAGAGGTATTGCCGCCTGGTGGACTCCCGGCACGACGCTCCAATGGTATCCATAGTTCTGGGTGACAGGCCATACTGCAGTAATGGCCGGTTTAGAATCTGCAAGCCAACAAATTCAGATAGCTATGGCAGGGATGTGGCTCCCCCGACACAGGGTTAGTGACCAATTGTGGGCAACCCTCTAAGAGGACCCAAGGCTGACTGATCATGTCAAAGACCACCGGATACCATGGCTGCGTAGGCCAGTCGGGTATAATAAGAATGCCCTTAGCAGCATCCATCTGGATTTTCTGCAATACCCGACTGATGAGGCAAAATGGGGGGAATGCATAGAAAAACCATTTCCCCCAGTCCAACGAGAATGCACCATCGCCATTGCCCCAGGATCTGGTTCCCATGAAACGTATGTTGGTACCTGATGGTTCAACCGTGACGCAAAGAGGTCGATATCCGGTTTACCAAATTTAGCTGTAATTTTAGCGAAGATTTGAGGATGCAACATCCACTCAATGTTGTCATTAAACTTGCGTGACCTGGTGTCTGCCACAGTATTGAGCTCACCTGGTAAATAGGTAGCTGAAATCCAAATATTCCGTTGAATACACCAGAGCCAAATTGTATTAGCCAATTCATCACATGAAATTGACCTGGTACCGCCCATATGGTTTAAATATGCCACCGCAGTGGTATTGTCTATTTGGATACGGACATGAGCGTCAGTAAGATTGGAACAATAAGCTCGAAGTCCGTGAAATGCTGCAAGCATCTCCAAATAGTTTATCCCTTGTGACAACAACATAGTAGATTCAAGGGTGTCCCATCTGCCCCCGCAACTAGAGTAGTTGTCCGTAGCTCCCCAGCCATAGGAGCTTGCATCGGTTTGCAAGTATACCATCGGATTGGGCACAATAATGGGTTTAAATGAGTCACTAATATGGTCCACCCACCATTGTAACTCAATCTTAGCTTTAAGAGGCAGCTGCATTGATCTGTCGAAATGACCGGCGTTCTGTTTTAACGCGGAGATCTTGGCTCTTTGCAAATTTTGATAATGCAAAGGCCCGTATTGGGCTGCTGGAAACAATGCTACGATCTTGCCAATCACCTTAGCAGTTTGCCTAATTGATGGTATACTGGCGCAGGCTAAATCCTGACATGCTTGGGTGACATCCCGAACCTTGTTAGCCAGTATGGTGGCCCTCATGCGATTGGAATCCACGGTGAACCCCAGATAATCCATAACCTGTGAAGGGCAGAACTTCGATTTATCTGGATGGACAATAAACTCCATTTCCTGAAAAAGTGCCACAGTGGCTGAGACTGCCTGTTCAGCCGACTCCAGGGTGTTGCCAATAATCAATATATCATCCAAATAGGCCATCACTATATGATGTTGCTTCCGTAGCCTGGCCATAATGGGTTTCAGTAATTTAGTAAACAATCTAGGGGCTGTAGTAAGCCCATTTGGCAAAGCCCTGTATTGCCAGAGTTGATCCATCCAGACAAATTTTAAGAACTTCCTGTGGTGTTTCCGAATGGATACAGAATAGTATGCATCTTTAAAATCAATGCATGCCATAAAGCAGCCATGAGAAAGCAATAACTTGGCTGTTTCGAAAGTGTCCATTTTGAAATGGGTGTATGTTACAAAAGTATTCAAATGGGTCAGATCAATAATAACCCGACATCCTCCATCCTTCTTGGGCCTGGTAAATATATTTGATACAAATTCAATTGGTTCGTGTATAGTTTTTTCTATCACGCCTTTTTCTTCTAACCTTAAGATCCCAGCACAGCCTGCTGCCTGGTCAACGGCAGACAGTGTAAATGTCCGATTGGGCATATGCTGGGATGGAGGAATGTTGCCGTTAATAAATTCAATCTCATGACCTTGAATACTTTGTAAAATAAATTTTTCGGAAGTGATAGTTTCCCACGCCTCCAAGAAAGACCGAAGGCGCCCACCAACATGTGAAGTTAAACAGACAGGTACATGAGAACCAGACCGCCTTACCTCCCTGGTTACCGGCGGTCCCTGACATGTTTGGCGGGTCGTGGAGGTGCTGGGTTGGGCTGGTGCTGCGGCGTCCGCATCTTCCACGGAGGCCGTTGCAGGCCTTGCCCTAAAAAAGGCCGCGGCTGCTGGGGCTGCTGGTATTGAGGTGTAGCTGGAGCGTAGGTCCGTGTCGGTCTGGAGACAGGGCCTCGTGGCCTAATAAATGGCACTTTCTTGGCCGGCGGCCTGGGGGCGATCTGAGACCGCATTAGTCCCACCGTTTTGGCATGTTCATCCAGCTCCTTAACCCTCTTCGGGAGGTCTTCCCCGAACAGCTGTCTGGGCGGTGGTGGAGGAGGCGCCTTGCACAACCCAGCAAATTTTGGGTTGAGCGTGGGGCGGATGCTGCTTTTCCTGAAGGCATTTATTTCGTGCTGAGTAGCACATAGCAGCGCGAGAGCATCTTCCTGCTCTAGGTTGAGGTCCTCTCCATCCACCGACCGTGCAAACGCGGTGATTCCAGCCGTGAGCAGCCTCAGGATGCGTTGGAGCTTTATCTCCTGAGTCCTGATGGCTGTGCCTGTTGATGGCCTGTGATAGAACTTCCTCCTGGAGCTGGTGGTTAGTGAGGAAGTCCACGGTGGCAGCCAGTTTGGGGTTGAGGGGAAGTCCCGCTGATTCCAGAGATGCAAATTTCGCCGCCACATCAAGGAGTTCCTCCTGCGGCACCTCGGATGGAACCGGTGTAGGGTCTGAAAATTCCTCCTCCTCTGGCTGCCTCAGGCTGGCTGTTGAGACTGGTGAAACCTCCCTGTGCCCTTCGATGCTGGATGCCTCCTGCCGTTGGTTCTGCAAAAGGAGCTCCAACATCCGTTCCATACGGTCAATACGCCCTTCGCCCTGAACACTCGGGCGGTCGGAGTCCTCATGCTCTGATATACTGCTGAGGCTCCTTTCATCGGCCCGCACCTCGTCGAGGTGAACCCGGTGCCGGAAGTTGTCGCTGCCAGCCGCCGCAGCAAAGCTGAGCGATTCCCGCGCGGGAGGTGTGTTCAAACGCCTTCGTTTGGCGGAGCCTAATGCCGCCAAACGAAGAGTCGGCGGTGGAGAGTCGGCACCCAATGCCTCAGCACGGTGACCCAACGCCCGCGCGGGCTTGCCGGCTGCCCACATCGTGGACCTTGCCGACGCATGGTCTCATCCTCCCATCCATGGGGGACTCGGCGACCGTGGCGGGACTCCTCCCAAATGACCCGTCCCGGCCTCGGTGGTTGGGGAGTCAACACTGGACCTCGCAGTGGACTTGAGTCCCGCCTTTGCACCAGTCCGCTGTTTGGCGGCAGGTGATGCCTTTGCCCCTGAAGGGTTAGGTTTCCGGGCTCCATCCCTCCATCTTCTCCGAGGGCTGAGGGAGAAGGGTCGTGCAGCCGCACGCGAGCCCTTGCCCAGGTCCACCAACGGGCCCGTTGGCGACCTCAATGCGGAGGCAGGTTCTACCTGCTCCGGCGGCACACCGCAGTCCAGCTCCTCGAACTCCTCCCCGGAGCTGCGGTGTATCAGCGGGTCGGGTCCTGCAACAACAGGGCTCCCCGGTTTCCCCGCCTTCTTCCCGGCCTGTCTCGCAGGTGCAGCCGATGATGAGGGCTCCGGGACAGGTGCCTGGCGACTCCGGACGGATGTCTTACGGCCTCTCGAACTCCCTTCCATGCCCTTGCTGAACGACAAAAAAGTACTCGCAGCAAGGACCAACCAACTTAAGGTTAGTACAACTTACCTTAGTGGTCCCTTATGAAGGACTGGCGGGGAGCGCACCCCACCGCCAGCCGTCGACAGCAACGCGTTGCGACGATATGTCGCGCATGCGTGCTGGCGGGTTCTTCAAGAAGTCACTCACGTGACTCCGAAATGAAATATAAATATTACACAATGGATACAAATTGCAAGCAATGAAAGGGCTGAGAGTACAAGAATAACAAAGTGAAGAAAGGGAAAATTGTGCTTGCACCTTACATCAAGAAATGCAACAGTCAAGGAACATTTCTTCATACAGCCATACCTTTGTAAAGAACAGAAAGGAATTGATTGCATTTTTTTCCTATTATAGACATTGTGTCTCCAGCACCCGTAGAAGACTATATTGATATAATTGGTATGACTAATTAAAGCAGAGATTGATAGATTATTGATTAGTAAGGGTGTCAAAGGGGAGAAGGCAGGAGAATGGGGTTGAGAGGGGAAATTTGATCAGCCATGATTGAATGGCAGAGTAGACTTGATGGGCTGAATGGCCTAATTCTGCTCCTACGTTTTCTGGTCTGATGATTAAAGGTCTTGATATATTTCTTAATAGGAGCCAGGAGACAATATCTCTTAAAAAGTTAATAATTGGTGGCAAACAACATCTCTTGGAAGTTCTAAAACAACAGATACAAAATAGATCATATAAGTGAGTTTATTAATTCATTTTTTGGGACTTGGCCATAAGTAGCAATGTCAACATTAATTCCTCCTGCTTCATTGCCATTGAATTGCTTGCTGGACCCTTTCAGAAGACATTTAAGAATCAACCACATTGGTGAATCTGGAGTTGCACTTGGGAAGAGCAGGTAAGGATAACAGATTTCCTCCCCTTCAGAACATTAGTGAAGTAAATGGGTTTAATTGACAGCCATGTATTTTGTGGTGATTATTTCAAATAAATCAATATATATTTAAAATAAAACTAAATTATAAAAGTAAGCCAATTACTGGAAGGTATAAGGATGATTCATTAATTTGACTTATTTTTCAGGAGGAAACAAAACAGTTATGGTATTTTTGTATATTTCACTGACATTTGACAAGGATACACATTGTAAGCTGATCCAGAAGCAAGCTGGCTGGCTATCTGGATTCAGATGTGACTTGGCGATAGGAGTCAGAGAGACATAGTACATAAATGTTTTTCTTACTGAAAGTCTGTGACTAGTGGTATAACACAGTGTTAAACAGCAGTGCTAAATGTGATAAATATTAACAAACAGGATGTTAATGTAGAAGGTTTGATTAGTAAGTTGGGTGCTAACACAAAAGATGGTGGAAGTTTGGATAGCAAGGAAGGTTGCCTGAAGCCATAGCAGGGTATGATGTTGATAGATGGAATTTAATCTCAGTAATTGTGAGGTCATGCATTTTGAGAAATCAAATAGTGGTATGACATATCTAGTAAATGACAGGGCACTAAGAAATGTTTACGAACAAGGAAATTTTGGGATCCAAGTCTTTAGAGACACAAGGATACTGAATATCCTTGAATATCAGGTGTTAAACTGAATAAGGGGGGTGGGGTGTCAAACGAGATAGTCGACGATGGAGTTAAAGGGAAAGAGAGTAAAGGGATGGTTAATGACCCCAGAATTAACGGGAAAGGAAGCTCACAAAAGGATAGGAGAGTATGGCCAAGTCTAATAGGGATCGATGTGAAAGGTGAGATGCGTAAGGAATTAAAAGTATTGTATATGAATGTGCAAAGTATAAGAAGTAAAGTAGATGAGCTTGAGGCTCAGTTAGAGGTTGGTAGATATGACATTGTGGGGATTACTGAGACGTGGCTGCAGGAGGATCGGGCCTGGGAACTTAATATTCAGGGTTATACATCCTATAGAAAGGACAGGCAGGTGGGCAGAGGAGGGGGGGTAGCTCTGCTGGTGAGGGATGGAATTCAGTCCCTTGCGAGGGAAGACATACGGACTGACGAGGTAAAGTGGATTGAGTTGAGGAATTGTAAAGGCAAGAAGACACTAATTGGTGTTATTTACAGACCCCCAAATAGTAGCCCGGACGTAGGGTGTAAGTTGCAGCAGGAGTTAAAACTGGCATGTAACAAAGGTAATGCCACTGTGTTGATGGGGGATTTCAATATGCAGGTAGACAGGGAAAATCAGGTTGGTTCAGGACCCCAAGAAAGAGAGTTTGTAGAATGCCTCCGAGATGGATTCTTAGAGCAGCTTATAATGGAGCCGGCCAGAGAAAAGGCAATTCTGGATTTAGTGTTGTCCAATGAACCAGATATGATAAGAGAACGCGAGGTAAAGGAACCACTTGGAGGTAGTGATCATAATATGATTAGTTTTAACCTGCAATTTGAGAAGGAGAACGTTAAATCGGAAGTGGCAGTGATGCAGTTGAACAAAGGGGACTATGAAGGCATTAGAGGGGAGCTGGCCAAAGTAGACTGGAAAGGAATCCTAGCAGGAATGACGGTGGAACAGCAATGGCAGGAATTTCTGGGCATAATCCGGAAGACGCAGGATAATTTCATTCCAAAAAGGAAGAAAGATTCTAAGGGGAGTAGGAGGTAACCGTGGCTGACAAGAGAAGTTAGGGATAGAATAAAACTAAAAGAAAAGATGTATAACACAGCAAAGAGTAGCCGGAAGCCAGAGGATTGGGAAACTTTCATTGGACAACAGAAGGAAACAAAACGGGTAATACGGGCTGAAAAGATGAAGTACGAGGGGAAGCTGGCCAGGAATATAAAGAAGGACAGTAAAAGCTTCTTTAGATATGTTAAGGGAAAAAGAGTAGCAAAGTCAAATGCGGGTCACTTGAAGGCAGACACGGGTGAAATAATTATGGGCAACAAGGAAATGGCAGAAGACTAGAATAGGTACTTCGGATCCATCTTCACCAAGGAGAACACAAACAATCTCCCAGATGTACTGGAGGACAGAAGATCTAAGGGGGTAGAGGAACTGAAAGAAATTTTCATTAGGTGGGAAATAGTATTGGGTAAGCTAATGGGACTGAAGGATGATAAATCCCCTGGGCCTGATGGTCTGCACCCCAGGGTCCTCAGGGAGGTGGCTCTAGAAATAGTGGACGCATTGGTGATCATTTTCCAAAGTTTAATAGATTCAGGATCAGTTCCTGTGGATTGGAGGATAGCTAATGTTATCCCACTTTTCAAGAAAGAAGCGAGAGAGAAAACGGGGCATTACAGACCAGTTAGCCTGATTTCGGTGGTGGGAAAGATGCTGGAGTCAATTATTAAAGAGGTAATAATGGAGCATTTGGATAGCAGTAAAAGGATTAGTCCAAGTCAACATGGATTTATGAAAGGGAAATCATGCTTGACTAAATCTTCTGGAATTTTTTAAGGATGTGACAAATAAAATGGATGAAGGGGTGCCAGTGGATGTAGTGTATCTAGACTTTCAGAATGCCCTTATCAAAGGTCCCGCACGGGAGACTGGAACTAAAATTAGAGCACATGGTTTTGGGGGTAGGGTATTGACATCGATAGAAAATTGGTTGGCAGACCGGAAGCAAAGAGTAGGAGTGAACGGGTCCTTTTCAGAATGGCAGGCAGTGGCGAGTGGAGTGCCGCAAGGCTCGGTGTTGGGGCCGCAACTGTTTACCATATATATATAAATGATTTGGAAGAGGGAATTAGTAGCAACACTAGCAGGTTTGCGGATGACACAAAGCTGGGTGGCAGTCTGAACTGTGAAGAGGATGTTAGGAGGTTGCAGGTTGAGTGAGTGGGCAGATGCATGGCAGATGTAGTATAATATAGATAAATGTGAGGTTATCCACTTTGGTGGCAAAAACAAGGGGGCAGATTATTATCTCAATGGGGTTAGGTTAGGTAAGGGGGAGGTACAGCGAGACCTGGGTGTCCTTGTACACCAGTCACTGAAAGTTGGCGTGCAGGTACAGCAGGCAGTGAAGAAAGCTAATGGAATGTTGGCCTTCATGGTCCACTAGGGGCGCTGCACTGACAGCAGCCTCTGCCTGCAGCCCGTTTGTTTTTCCCCTTTTTAAAAATTTTTAGTCAGATTAAAGTCTGTTTTTTGGGGAATCTTTAACTTTTATATGTGGGGGAGGGGGGCAGGGTAAGGGGGAAACTGTTTCCCAGTCGCTTCCTGGCGGGGACGCGACTATTTCTCCGAGTCGCGTCCTCGCCCCCCACCTCGCGACCGATCTCCTGGATCCGAGCGGCCTTTCCTGCCGGGGACCGGGAACCGGACCAGAGCTGCAACAGCGGCAGCGGCACTGGATTCACCGCGGAGCGGCCGATGCCTACCTGGATCGCCGTTGGAGCTCCGAGTGTTGGGCTGCTGCTCCAACACCGTGGAGCTCTAGTTTGGAGAGCTCCCAACGCGGGCGGCGCTGAACTCCATGGAGTCCTGGGGCCCTTTGCCAAGGGCCTCCAGCGCGCCCTGCGGACTATGGGAGCCGCAGACTCCGGTAGGAGGGGGCCTACTCAGGGTCCAGGCCGCTGAGGACGTCCCCCAACCCCGACATCAGACTTACATCACCCCGGGGAGCGGGCCTGAACATCGGGCCGCCCGGAGAGGCGACAGCGGAGGTATGGGGGAGGCCCCGACCATGGGTGAACGTTGGGGAACATCGGGGAGAGACTGACTTTGGTGCCTTCCCTCACGGTAGGAAATTTTGATCCTGCTGTGAGGGGATGTTTTATGTTGAATTTCTGTCTACTCTGTGTTGTGTTCTTTATTTTTGGCTGTATGGTGACTTCATTTCACTATGCCAATTGGCACATGTGACAAATAAAATCTATCTGTATCTGTATCTCATAACAAGAGGATTTCAGTGCAGGAGTAAAGAGGTTCTTCTGCAGTTGTATAGGGCTCTGGTGAGACCATATCTAGTGTATTGTGTACAGTTTTGGCCTCCGAATTTGAGGAAGGACATCCTTGTGATTGAGGCAGTGCAGCGTAGGTTCGCGGGATTGATGCCGGGGATGGCGGGACTGTCATATGAGGAAAGATTGAAAAGACTAGGCTTGTATTCACTGGAGTTTAGAAGGATGAGGGGGAATCTTATAGAAACATATAAAATTATAAAAGGACTGGACAAGCTAGATGCAGAAAAAGTGTTCCCAATGTTGGGTGAGTCCAGAACCAGGGGCCACAGTCTTAGAATAAAGGGGAGGTCATTTAAGAGCTGAGAAAAAACTTTTTTAGCCAGAGAGTTTTGAATTTATGGAATTCCCTGCCACAGAGGGCAGTGAAGGCCAAATCACTGGATGGATTTAAGAGAGAGTTGGATTGAGCTCTAGGGGCTAGTGGAGTCAAGGGATATGGGGAGAAGGCAGGCACGGGTTATTGATAGCGAACGATCAGCCATGATCACAATGAATGGCGGTGCTGGCTCGAAGGTGCCGAATGGCCTCCTCCTGCACCTATTTTCTATGTTTCTATGTTTCTATGTAATTGACAGATCACTTTGGGAATGCTTGAAACAGCAAAAAATCAAGTGCATGTCAAGGAGGTGAAGTAGAAGTTATATCCATACACCATTGCAGACCATTGGATGTTTCATGTCTATAGTAGAAGTCGGAGATAGAGAAACTGAAGCAGAATTTGTGGTGATAGAGAAGGCGGTGCTGGCTCGAAGGGCTGAATGGCCTCCTCCTGCACCTATTTTCTATGTTTCTATGTTTCTATGATACAAAGGTAGCCACAAAGTGCTGAAATCAGCAGGTCAGCCAGCATCTCTGGAGAACATGGATACGTGACATTTCAGGTCAGGACCCTTCTTCAGACTGATCCAAACCTATAGTTTCCTGAAAGTGGCCACACAGATTAACAGGGTGGTGAAGAAGGCATATGAATCCTTACCTTCATAAGTCATGGATGAGAATATTAGAGTTGCGACATTATATTCCACTTTTACAAAATGTTGGTTATGCATTTCAGATTGTCACACCATTCGAAGAATGTGATTAACCTGGAGTGTACAAAGGCCAATCATCAGTGTTGCACCTGGATTTGAGGACTTTTGCCAAGGGGAGCAATTGGATAAACATAGAAACTCGAGTAATTTAGCGAGTCAGACAGCATCCCTGGAGAACATGAATAGGTGAAGTTTTGGGTTGGGATCCTATGCTAGTTCTATGTTATTGTGCTTTCCCACCCACTCCCTTACACATGGGGCAATTTACAGAGGCCAATTAACCTACATCTTGGGATGTGGGGGGAAAGCAGAGCACCTGGATGATACCCACGTTGTCACAAGGAGAATGTACAAACTCCACACAGGCAGCACCCAAGGTCAGGATCGAACCCGGGTCTCTGGTGCTGTGAGGCAGTAGCTCTAGCAGCTGTGCCACTGTGCCACCCTGTACAGGTATCAGAGAATTCTGTACGGGGTAATGAAAAATAATACACACAGGAGATATGTTCTTTGTTCAGAGGTCACAGAGACTCTCTAAATCCATACTGAGATCAATTTAAGGATATGAGTACAATCTGTGAATGCCTCTAACATGCTGCAAGATCCAAATTCCATGTCCGAGATTTTGTGCAGTGATGGAAAACAAAATTATCAGGTGTTTATCAAGGTTTTAATCTGAAGTCTGCACAGATTTCTGCCTACTTGTAATTTAACTGATTGTAGTTTGTGGAAGATCCTGAGCTTGTTGTCAGTGAAGCAATATTTCTTCACAGACTTTGTTTTCTTTCAGCCAATGGAATTATGATAAATCAACAGGATTGATATGACCTTAAGCTGCTTACCAATTATTTCCATGATAAAAACATTTTTGCATGAGGTTTTACGGAGGTTTTCTGTCGCAGTCAACGAGACCAAGTACATAAATTCTGTGGCTGCAGAACCAATCAGAGGCTGAGTATCCTACGGTAAGCAGTTTACTTCTTGACACCTCAATACTTTTCCAACATCTGCAAGGCATGTCAAGAATATGATGGAATAATCTCACTTTTACCCCATTAAGGGACCTATCATTACTCAAAAAGCTAAATGCAATCCAGGACAAAGCAGACCACTTGATTAACAGCCTCTTTGTCACCAGGTTACTGTGACTGCACTGAATGTCCACAAAATGTACCGCAGTTATTCCATAATAGCACCTCACAAGCTGGCAGGTCTACCGCCAAGGATAAGGGCATCAGGGACAATGAATACTGCACCTCCAGGTTCTCCGTCTAGTAATTTTGAAATGTATTGCTATATCTTTATCATCATTGAGCTTAAATCCTGGAGATTCCTTCTTAACATCACTGTGGGAGTACCTTGGTCAGAAGTGCCACAGCTGTTCAAGGTGGGCCACCACCTATTCAAGTGCAGTTAGAATAGGAAGATATCTTCCATGCTTGGGATTCCATCTGTATGCCAAACATTGATCAATTTACATGACAAAATCTTTGAAACTGGAAAAAAATATTTAATTTTCCTCAAATGTATTCCAAAATATAATAGTTTACAATATTTTAGGTTTCATCTTAATTATGCTGATTTTACAATTTTTAGTCAAGCTTAAAATTAAAGAAAATTAATTAACAGTTATACATTTTTCTTCCTTGTTTTCTATCTGAGCATTATTTAATACGATTGCTTGTTTTACCAGGTTGATGACATCTCAGCTGCTGGATTCCAGAGACCACTTTGCCGAACAGGATCTAATGGAGAAAAAGGTTAAGTTTACATCTAAAAGATCATTTGATCATCGAAGGCAACTTCATTTGGGAACTGATGTTGCTTCGCTGCTGAGTATAAATCTGAAACACTTTGTTTTTAAGTTTTCTAAGACATTTCCTTGGCATGTGGGGCGTTTAATCTAGCATATTGTGGCGGCACTGGGTAATCGGCTACGCACTGTACATAACCTTTGGCTCTTGGGAGGGTCACGTGTCCTGGTGACGAGAGATAGGGGTCACGATTTGGTCACGGGTGCCCCTGGGGAGTATTATGGGGTTAATCATGCGCGCACACTGTGGTGAGTGAGGAGAATTAGTGTAGAATAATGAACCGGTATTTTGGACAAACTACCGAACTGCCATCACAGGGCTAGTGCTCGAGGACGTGCCTTTGGGTTCCGCTGACATCACCGTCCTGTGTGATGTCTCCACGGCATAGCATTGGTCCATTATTCCAGCGGCCTGGCGTCATCGGGTTTTCGACGCCATTCATTGTTTGGCCATCCATCCATTCGGGCGCCGGTGGCATTGGTTGCTGCAAGATTCGTATGGCACGGATTGCCGAAGCAGGTCAGTCATTGGGCCCGGACATGCATTCCCTGGCAAACATCGAAGGTTCAGCGGCACTTCCGGGCGCCAGTCCAAGACTTTGCGGTGCCTCGCCGACGTTTCGACCATGTCCACGTGAATATCGTGGGGCCGCTGCATCCATCCCGTGGAATTTCACACTTACAGTGGTGGACCATTTCACCCGGTGGCCGGAGGCCATCCCGCTTGTCGATACCTCGACTATGTCATGCACGCATGCACTGGTGGCCTATGGGGTTGCCCGTTTCGGGATACCGCTGGACATCTCGTCTGACCGGGGTGCCCAATTCACATCGGAGCTGTGGTCAGCAATGGCTCGCCTGTTGGGGGCTCAGCTCCACTACTCGACGGCCTATCACCCCCAGTTGAATGGGTTGATGGAACGTTTCCACCGCCGGCTTAAAGACGCTTTGAAGGCTCGCCTCACCGATCAAATAGACAATAGGTGCAGGAGTAGGTCATTCGGCCCTTCAAGCCAGCACCGCCATTCAATGTGATCATGACTGATCAAACCCAATCAGTATCCAGTTCCTGCCTTCTCCCCATATCCCCTGACTCTGCTATCTTTAAGAGCCCTATCTAGTTCCCTCTTGAAAGTATCCAGAGAACCTGCCTCCACCGCCCTCTGGGGCAGAATAGTCAATAGACAATAGGTGCAGGAGTAGGCCATTCGATCGATGGCGGTTGGATGGACGAGTTGGCGTGGGTCCTGCTGGGGATTTGCACCGGCCCAAAGGATGACTTGCAGGCTTCATAAGCCGAGTTGGTTTAGAGCGTTCCACTGACCGTGCCCAGGGAGTTTATCCCAACCGCTGGTGGCACCCAGGAGTCGCCGTCATCCATGTTGGTCCAACTGCGGGAGAGGGTCGGCGCCCTGTCTCCTGTCCCAACGTCTCGGCATGGTGTCACTCCATCTCATATGCTGCCAGCTCTTGCGGACTGTCAGTATGTCTTCCTCCGCCGCGACGCCCACAGGTCGCCCTTGTAGCACCCTGACGAAGGTCCTTTTCGGATGCTAGAGCACGGCCCCACGACTTTTGAATTGGTCATGGGGGGTCGGGGGGAGACCGTGTCGGTGGCTCATTTAAAGCCGGCCCATTTGGACCTGAGTGAGCCAGTCCAGGTGGCCCAGCCTCACCGTTGAGGGCGTCCGCCATCTCGGGTCCCACCTAGTTCGTCCTTACCAGGAAATAAACCTTTGCGTGGGGAGGTACGTACGAGGTCCAGCCGCCTCGTTCGGCTGCCCGATCGTTTTTGTGCCTTCGGTTCTGGGTAGGGTAATGTAGCAGCACAGGGTGATGGACCACGCACTGTATATAACCTTTGGCTCTTGGGTGTCCCGGTGCCAAGAGATAGGGGGTCACAGTTTGGTCACCGGTGCCCCTGGGGAGTATTTAAGGGTTAATCGCACACGCACACGCACACTGTTGGTGAGTTTGGAGAATTAGTGTAGAATAAAGAACCAGTATTTCGGACAAACTTCATGTCTGCCTTGTACTTTACCAGACAACTCAGCGTCCGCTACAATATTAACAAATTGCACATTTCGATCAATTTATCTATTCGCGAAAAAATGTTAAAGAAAAATAAATTCATTACTTGCTTGGTATACTGATAGATTATTTTTGTTGATAATTTCACCATGCAACTTGACTGCAGTTGAATGGAGAGTAAGATTCTAACTGGATCCTTTTTCTCATTTCACAATCTCAGCACTGAAGAATGGCAATTATGTGCAGATAATTGTAATTATTGTAGCTGTATATTTATAAAACCCTGTAACATACCATGTCTGGGAGAGTTACATGTTTGTGTTAATGAAGAATACCAATGATAAATATTTTTAATGATTCTGGCATGAATGTTGAAATTATTGTATCAAGCATGTAGACAAAAATAATGATTAAAAAGTGAAAAAGGACTTTGCAAAGTTTCCCTCTGCTTTTGTGAAATAAAGGAATGTTTCAAACATTGTAAATGAAATAGTGAGGCCAATTAGGAAAATCCTACAGATTCCTGTCCTTTTAAGAGATTTCACGCCACACAGCTTTCCTTTGTTATACACTGCATGCACATTTCCTAGGCAGTCGCCTTCACTTCTTTCACTGTAGGAGGCTTTTGATAGAAACTTCAGCAGTGAGACCACCCACGTTTATTTCCGTTTTGGATCAAAGGAGGAAAAAAACTTTTTTTTTAAAAAGGTTCATCCACAAAAAATGCCAAAGTAAACCTTTTTTTTAATAGTTAAAAGATTCAAAATCAAGTGGTTCAAATTTGTTCAGAGATTTTTGATTTCAATATATTAGCTTTTGACTTGAAAGTCTTTCTTCGTACAGTTGTAGAAATGCATGTAATGAGCTTCAGGACTATCTACTTAAAATATCCATTATGCTATTATTGTGCACTTCGGGAAAAAAACATTTCTACAAGGACAATAGTGCCTCCAAATGCACCAGGGCACTTCCCACCAGATTATTCTTATAAACTCTCTTGTGAGATGTTAGTCTTAACGCTCACAAAGGAGAGACTTGAATGCCGTTAATTTCATATTTCTTTCCCTTTGGCCCATTGAATCCATCCTGGTTTTCATGGTAATCCCACCAAATCTGATCCTCCGTTTATTTCTCTGTAATCTATTCTCTTTGACATGGCAATTAAAAGCTCTCTGATATTCCTGCCACCTAATTACATTGAGGATCATTTTGAGTAGTCATTTAACTTGCCAATCAGTGTGTCTTTGGGACATAGGTAGAAACAGAAGAAGCACTCTAAGGAAAGCCACACATTCACAGGATGAAGATGAAAGCTCCATAAAAACAGCTTTAAGGAACAATTTACAATATGAGGCAACAAGAATACTTGCTGCACCACCATACTGCCCTTAATGTATATAATTGCCTTATCTTGAAGTGAAGTGGAAATAGCATCATTCATTTTATGCACCTCAAAGAAGATGTCTTCAAAACCCTGTTTATGAACAAGGACACAAATCTATACCATCCTGGACTATATTTGACTATACACTGACTATATTACTACTAGAAGCAAACTGCTCCTAGACTGTTGATCTGGAAATATGAGTTTAAATCCTACTCTAGCACCTGGGAAATTCAGTCAATGTATTAGTTCAATTAATCAAAAATGAAAATTCTATCAGCAGCAATGGTGAAACGGACAGATTTTTGAACTTTTGCCCCCCTTTTCTATCTTCAATTATAATACTTTATTGTCACATGTACCTAGGTACAGTGAAATACTTTGTTTTGCATATCACCCGGTAAAATCATATAGCAGACCTCACCTAGGCAGTACACAAGTGTTGCTGCATTTTGGCACTGACACCTTACACCTGCTGAGTGTATGGAGCCCTCCAGTCTTGGAGAGTAGAACATATTCAATATCGGAAGTACTGGAGATGACTGGCGAATTTTGTTACCCAAACCTCCTGCATGCAAATGAAATGAGAAAGCCCTTCACATGTTCTCTTTCCAAGCCTGAGCCAGTTGGGAACAAATGGAAATCAACATCCTCTCATGTTAAAATAAGGTATTTCAGCACAGGTGAGATCATAACCCTACATTTTTATGTACTTATCGACTGAGATAATATTATTGCAAGTTTAACTTGAAAATAAGATCTATAAAACTGCTTATTTTGTTATCCTATGCCAATTCTGGAAAATTGCTTGGATGATGTCTGGAGAAGGAATAATCCCAGATTATGGGGAGAAGGCAGGCACGGGTTATTGATTGGGGATCAGCTATGATCACAATGAATGGCGGTGCTAGCTCGAAGGGACGAATGGCCTCCTCCTGCACCTATTTTCTATGTTTCTATGTTTCTATAGAGGGCACACATGGTGGCACAGCGGTAGTTGCTTGCAGTGCCAGAGACCCGGGTTCGATCCCAACTACGGGTGCTGTCTGTACAGAATGTGTACGTTCTCCCCGTGACCGTGTGGGTTTTCTACAAGATCTTAGGTTTCTTCCCACATTTCAAAGATGTACAGATTTGTAGGTTAATTGCCTTGGTATTTCTGCTTAGGTCAAAGGTACACAGAGGATTAATGCACCAATGGATATATAGAATTAAAGATTTGACATGAGTCTTGATGTGGCAGATAATATCCGTAAACTCAAATGCAGGATAATCACATTATGAAAATAAATCTGTAAAGAGGTGACAAAAGAAACTTAATTCAGCTGTGAAATTTGTTTTTAATATCTTACAAGTACAACCAATCCTCTAAATAATGTGTAACAAAAGTTATCTTTTAGAATAAAAGGTGGGGCTATTGGTGATTGGGAGGGGGTGGGAAAGAATTCAGACCTGATGGTTCATGAATGGTGGGGGGGGGGGGGAGGTTTTGGGTGAAACTGATATGGAGGTTGAAGTTGAACATTCTGTCATGCTATTAATTGGATGTATCATAGTGGGTCTCACACGGACAGACCTCAACTAAAGCCTAATTATTCCAATGAGAGTTACTCACTGGAAGCGGTGAATGGAGGAATATGGCAGAGGAGATTATTTGATTGTGTTTAGCAATGCATTGTGGGCTGAGGGTCCGTTACTGTCCTGCGCTGTTCTATCACCCATAATCCTCATGACCTAATTTTCCAGACAATGCTCAAAGAAATGTAATAGCATGACAGGATCATATGACTGGTGCAAAACTCATGTTAGACATGTAATGGGACTCTCACCAAGAAATGCCTAGTTTTTGAAGTATCTCAAAATGACCTGGAAATGGTTGTTATTGCATCTCACCCTGGGAAATATATATTTTCAATCATGCAGTCCTTAAATAAACAGTGTTACTTGATTGACTTTCCAGGCAAGAATGTTTTATTTTGTTGAAGTTGACAGAAATACATTCTGTGTAGGCTCTTTTAAAATGAAGTCACGTTTAATAAACAGTCCAAATTGTTCTGGGTAGGTGAAACATTCAGGATTCAGTTTGTTCAAGGGAGATGATAAATTTATGAGAACTGTCATCAGTTTACCCGTAATAGGGGGCACTGGGAGAAAACCTCAATTGTAATAGGAACTTCTTGTTGTTACTTGGATTTGCCATTGAGAAATAAACCATCTTTAGAGGAGGAAAATCCTTGTTTACATTGATTATTCACGGGTTATTTTAGGCCTTTGGTGTTCTTTGTAACTTGATGCATTCCTTGGATCTCAGCTTGAAAAAATCTACTGAGAAAGGAAGTGTCTTTTTGTGCCATTTGCAGAATTTGAAACCAATAGATAAAGAAAAACAAAATGTCGAAAAGCACATTTATCATGATATGGCACTGTTTAGAGAGCTTCACATAGTAAAGCAAACCATGATGGGTGATGCTGTGATGAATAGCGGGAGACATTTTTATAGGCTCTACAAAAGGCTCACTGCTCATATACACAAGAGACTCCAGATACTGAAATCTGGAGCAACAAACAATCTTCTGGAAGAGTTAAAGAAGGAACTGCAGATGCTGGAGAATCGAGGGTTACACAAAAAGCTGGAGAAACTCAGCGGGTGCAGCAGCATCTAGCTAGTCTGAAGAAGGGTCTCCACCCGAAACGTCGCCTATCTCCTTCGCTCCTTAGATGCTGCTGCACCCGCTGAGTTTCTCCAGCTTTTTGTGTAACCCCCAATCTTCTGGAAGAACTTAGTGGATAGAAAAAAAGTCGACATTTGGGTTGAAGTTTTGTACCATGACTTGCTTCCACTTAGGTTCTCTAGGTTCTGAAGGCATTGTTGAATGACACTGTTCCACAGATGGGAAAGGAGGTGACTGACAGCATGGGGAGGTGGACAGTTTGTAAGATGTTGTGCTTCTTCCGCTATTTACATTGAGCTTTTATGTATTCATGATTCAATTCAAAATTAGGTCACATTGTACCTTTTCACCACCAACTGTGAAGTTGAGATGAACATCTGGTTATTGAGTTGAAATGCTGAGATGCCAGTTGGATTTTGCTGCAGCCTTTAAGTGTAGAAATGATATCGATGTTTTATCCTGTTTGGTTTTTTTTTAGGTGGTTGGGCATGTACCAAATCTACAGAGCCTTGTAGATTTTTTCCAGCTTTCTTTTCTCTCCTGCCGCACCCCCTCCCCACCCCCCACCCCCCCACCCCCATCCCCACCACCTTACAACTGGTTTGAAGAAGGGGCTCGACCCGAAACGTCACCTCTCCATGTTCACCAGAGATGCTGTCTAACCAGCTACGTTACTCCATTATTTTGTGTCCCTTTGTGCATTAATCATCATCTGTAGTTCTTTGTTTATAAGCCTTGTCTATCTTCTTTGATTAACTTAAAGGGAATAACTGGAGTGATCTCCCTGATGTCCTGGTCACTAAAAGAGAAGCAAAATCCTGTGAACGTTGTAAATTTCATCTATCTAACTATATATATCTATTTCAAATCTCTATACTTATAAAACTGATCTTGGATGTGTATTTACTTGTGTGTGTGTGTGTGTGTGTGTGTGTGTGTGTGTGTGTGTGTGTGTGTGTGTGTGTGTGTGTGTGTGTGTGTGTGTGTGTGTGTGTGTGTGTGTGTGTGTGTGTGTGTGTGTGTGTGTGTGTGTGTGTGTGTGTGTGTGTGTGATCACATCTTCTCGAAAAAACGCGCGGTAACAGTAACATTTTTACATATTCTGATAGGCATTTTTCCCCTGGAGTCCTAAATCACCTTATCTGAAAATGTCATGCTTTATTTCTCGAGTTATTAATGAAAATATTCAAAAATCTAACAAAATTTTGAATTTCAAAAACGACTGCCTTTCACTGATGACATCACAATGGGTCTGCGTGCCTTCTTCCTCGCGCTGAGAGTGACGTCACTCCCCCCACCCCTCACCCCTCCCCTCCCCCCCATTATTCAAAAGTCGCAGAAAGAACAAGCAAGTCCGGCCCTTTGCTGGAGCTCTCGGCTCGGTCTCGGCTCCTCGGGTCGTTGTCGGCTCCTCGGGTCAGTCTCGGCTCCTCGGGACACAGAGAGGGGCAAAGAGAGGGACACAGAGAGGGACACAGAGGCTCTCTGTGCCCCTCTATGGGTGCTCCGGTTTCCTCCCACATCCCAAAGACGTACGGATTCTGTAGTGGCCTCTGAAAATTGTCCCTAGTGTGTAGGGAGTGGATGAGAAAGTGGGATAATGTAGAGCTAGTGTGAATGGTCACTGGTCAGCAAGGACTCGGTGGGCTAAAGGGCTTTTCTCCATGCTGTATCTTTCAATTAAATAATGTTATTGATGAATAATAACACAGAAAATGCTGGAAGAGTCATTAGTCTCCAGAATGAAGGGTCTCAGGCCTGAAACAGTCTGACCATCTGAGTGTTTGCTCTACGGTCTTCATATTAATTGTGGGTGAGGCTTTAATTAGAGTGATGTGAAGAATGAAGGAAAGGGTTTACCTCAGAAGCCATGGTCGAATCATTAAACATTATATTGCACTGCAGCTTTTCCCATGGGAGGACTGTTCTGAGTACTGATATTGTTTTACATGTATCCACCCCATCACCGCCATCTTGGCTCTCTCCACCCTCCTCTCTGGTTCTCCAGTTCTTGGGGATGAGCAGAGCCGGGTTCAGTGGCTTCCCTCTCGAGGATGGGCTTCCTATCTCCGTGTCCCTCTCTGTGCCTCTGTGTCCTCCTCTGTCCCTGTCTGTGCCTCAGCGCTCTCTGTGCCTCTGCTCTCTCTCTCTCTACCCGCTCCCTCTCTAGCCGCGCCTATGAGTTAGACAATAGACAATAGGTGCAGGAGTAGGCCATTCGGCTCCTTCGAGCCAGCACCGCCATTCAATGTGATCATGGCTGATCATCCTCAATCAGTACTCTGTTCTTGCCTTCTCCCCATAACCCCTGGCTCCGCTATCTTTAAAAGCCCTATCGAGCTTTCTCTTGAAAGTATCCAGAAAACCTGCCTCCACCACCCTCTGAGGCAGAAATTTCCACAGACGTGAGTCTGTGTGAAAAAATGTTTCCTCATCTCCGTTCTAAATGGCTTACCCCTTATTCTTAAATGGTGGCCCCTGGTTCTGGACTCCCCCAACATCGGGAACAAGTTTCCTGCCTCTAGAGTGTCCAAACCCTTAATAATCTCATAAGTCTCAATAAGATCCCATCTCATCCTTCTAAACTCCAGAGTATACAAGCCCAGCCGCTCCATTCTCTCAGCATATGACAGTCCCGCCATCCCGGGAATTAATCTTATAAACCTACGCTGCATTCCCTCAATAGCGAGAATGCCCTTCCTCAAATTAGGGGGCCAAAACTGCATACAATACTCCAGGTGTGGTCTCACTAGGGCCCTATACAACTGCAGGACCGCTTTGCTCCTATATTCAACTCCTCTTGTTATGAAGGGCAACATGCCATTCACTTTCTTCACTGCCTGCTGTACCCGCATGCTTACTTTCATTGATTGATGAACAAGGACCCCCAGATCCTGTTGTACTTCCCCTTTTCCCAACTTGACATCATTTAGATAATAATGTGCCTTCCTGTTTTTGCTACCAAAGTGGATAACCTCACATTTATCCACATTAAACTGCATCTCCCCCAACCTGTCCAAATCACCCTGCATTCTCATAGCATCCTCCTCACAGTTCACACTGCCACCCAGATTTGTGTCATCTGCAAATTTGCTAATTTTACTTTGAATCCCTTCATCCAAATCATTGATGTATATTGTAAATAGCTGCAGTCCCAGCACCGAGCCTTGCAGTACCCCACTAGTCACTGCCTGCCATTCTGAAAGGGGCCCGTTAATCCCTACTCTTATGGGCTATGCGTGAGTGGGATAAGTAGGTGGGGTAAAAAGAGTGTATTCATAATATTAATATGGGGGGGGTTAGTGTGTGTGTGATGCCGCAGGCCGCCCCCCTTGTGCGCGTTGAGGGGACGGACCCAACGGGTCCCACTTGGTCTAGTACCTATTAAAAGTCTGATCTTGGATGTATGTGTGTGTTTATTTGTTTGTGTATAATCACATCTTCATGAAAAAACGACGCGGTAAAGATAAAATATTTACATATTCCGGCAGAGAATTTTCCCGCGGAGTCCAAAATCGCCTTATCTGAATATTTCATGCTTTATATCTTGAGTTATTACTGAAAATGTTAAAAAAACGGACAAAACTTTGAATTTTAAAATGAGTGCCTTTAGCTGATGATGTCACAAAGGGTCTGCTGCACTTGCCATCTTTCTCACACTGCGATTGACGTCACCCCTCCCCCATCCCTCCCTCCTCGCCCCTGTATTCAAAAGGCGCAGAAAGAACGAGCAAGTCGGGCCTTGGACTGAAGCCGCCAAACTCACAGTCGTTTGGTTGATGCCCGCCTCGCCGGCCGCCCCCTGGCCAGCCGTTCGCCGGCCGCCCGCTCTTGGTGGAGTGGTGCCCTCTCCCTCTCTGCCCCCTCCTACTCTGTCCCCTCCCTCTCTGCCTCCTGTCTCTGCCCCCTGTCTCTACCCCCTATCTCTGCCCCTGTCTCTGCCCTCTCTCTGTCTCTCTGCCCTCTCTTTGGCTCCCTGCAATGCCTCTGTGTCTCTCTCTGTGTCCCTCTCTGTGCCTCCCTCTTTTTACATTAAAAATTGCGGGAACAAAACTACTTTTGAAGATAAATCACGATTTTCATTGTGGGGAAGGGGTGGGATTGGGGGAAAGGTCTCATTTGAAAAAAAATTGTGATTTTCTTTGGGGGGGGGTGGGATGGGGGGAGGTTTCATTTGAAACAAAAGTTGTGATTTTCTTGGGGGGGGTGGGATAGGGGGGGAGGTTTCATTTGAAACAAAAATTGCGATAAAAAAAGCACAATTCCCATTGACTGAGGGTAGGGGAAAGGAGAGGGAGGGAGGGGTGAGGGAGGCAGTGGGGGAGGGGAGGAGGAGAGAGGAAGAGGGAGGATGAAGAGCAGGGGGGAGTTCTGCAGGGTGAGGGGGAATGGAGGAGGATAGGGTTAGGAGGAGGGATGGGGAGGTAATTGTGTTGGTGGGGGGGGGGGGGGGGGGGGCAGGTCTCCAATGTGACAGGGTCCCACATGGTCTTGTATTAATAGAAAAAAACAAAAATGCAAACTTTCAGCAAGATAAGCATCTTACCTGGAAAGAGAAACAGAGTTAATGCTGCAGTTCAATCATTTATTGATATCTTTAAAACAGAATATCTGGTTATGACCACATTGGTGTCATTGTGGTCATGGTAATGCAACATGCAAAATAACTGCCAAATTTCCCTAAGTCACAATATATCTGTTCTTCACAAATCTTCTTCTTCGGCAGTCCCTTTGGGTTGAAATTACTCGCTTCCACCTGGGTTTTGGCGTGACTAAGAAAGTCAACATTGCAACCACAATCTCGCCCTCAGAAAGGGAAGGAGGTGCCTTATGGGATGAATGGGAGGATAGATTATGTAGTGATAAGCTCCCTCCGTCATTTACAACCACTTTCTGTGTACTACCCATGGTTGGACTAGGTTTCTCAGCAATATCCTAAATGCTCTTCCTCCACTTTGAGCAGTCATGATAGTAGGATTTCTAGGATCTGTAAAAATGTTGGATTTTTGCAAGGAGGATTTCTGCACAGCATTGAATCTTTTTCAGCTGCCCAGTAACCTCTTGAATGGAGTGTTGTGAAGTGAGTTTGAATCAGGCATGCCATAAATATGATTTACCTAATAGAGCTATATAATGTAAATAGGGTCTCAACACTGTGGCTATTGGTGTGAGGAAGAATGCTGATGTTGGTTCACGTATCTTGACAGTGGAGTTAGAGGATTTTGTGGAGATATAGTTTAGTTTAGAGAAACAGCACGGAAACAGGCCCTTCTGCCCACTGAGTCCGCTCCGACCAGCGATCCCTGCACACTAACACTATCCTACACACACTAAGGACAATTTTCACGTATACTAAGCCAATTAACCAACAAATCTGTACATCTTTGGAGTGAATATAGTTGGCAGTATTTTTTAAATGCCTTCTGGTGTCTGCTATAGGTAGTGCGGATCTCAAAGGTGGGCAGATATCATTGCTTCCAAGCAGACCATAAATTTAATGCCAGCTTTGAAATCTTGATCAAAGACCAAAGCTTTAAATCCTGAGAGCTATGCTTGTACATTGAAGGCAATGGTGATTTTCATCATCAGTTCCTGCCTTTGCTGTAAGGTAGTTTCTGAAGTGGTTCATGTTTCCTGGTGCCTTGCTGTGAACCTTTATTGTTGGAGAATATAGTGCGGCGAGGGGGGGGGGGGGGGGCCATGGGGGGCGGGGTGGGAAGGAGGGATAAATCTGACAGAGCAATTTTGTCCTGTGCATGTTTAGTTCATGGCAAATCTTCTGTAAGCTGCAGTGAGTTAGTTGACAGTGTCTTGGTGCTCAGCCTTCGAGTGTGCTCAAATTCAAGTGCTGCCTGCATACTGTAGCTTGACAAGTAAGATTGGGGTGACCTTGGTTCTGGAGTGTAATCGCCATGGGATGAAAAAAATCCCATTAGTTCTGAAGATTAGTTCCACTCCTGGAGGAATTTTATTGGAGGAGATCTGCAGCATTGCAGCAAGAAAGAGTGAAAAAATATTCAGGCAATGATACAGCCTTATTTAATAGAATACTTCACTGAGTTTGGCGTTGTTACAGATGTGCTGGCTAAGATCATGGCTTGCATGCATAAAGGTGCAAATACAAGATGAAGGTGAATTATTGTGGACAGCTAAATATGATCAGGCCATTACACAGCCGGTCTGACTGGTGGAATCAAAGAAGCTAGTGTGGTCAAAAAAGATTATATACAATGGATGGTGTTGCTCCTTGCATTACCCTTGGAGTTGTCATATATGTCCACTCCATCTTTAGATGGAAGGAAACGACACTGCAATTTTGGAAGCAGTTTTTGGCCACCATGAGGAGGTAATTGGGGAAGAATCTGGTGATGACTTTCCTTGTGGCAAACAGCAAGGAGATCTCTGATTTGTCTCCTTTCTTGATTTTGAATACGGTCCCGTCTTTAATTCTGTACTAGATCATATTGGCTACAAGGAGAGGTTGGACAGATTGGGATTGTTTTATCTGGAATACCAAGGGTTGATGGGAGACCTGATAGCAGTATTATATAATTATGAGAGACATAGAAAGGGGAGACTATCAGAATATTCTTTCCAGGGTGGAAAGGTCAAAGTCTTGAGGGTTTAGTCTTGAGAAAGTTTAAGGTAGATGTGTGGGACAGGCTTTTACACAGAAGGTGGTGGGTGCCTGGAACCGCTGTCAGTGGTGTGGTGAAGGCAGACACGATAGTAGCATTTAAGAGATTTTTGGGTAGGTACATAAATAGGCAGGGAATGGAGGGATATGGATCTTGTGCAGACAAGTTAGATTAGTTGTAGAATAAGATACTGCAGATGCTGGTTAACACACAAAAGGACACAAAGCGATTGATAAACTCAGCAGTTCAGGCAGCATCTCGGGAGAACATGGGCTTGTGACATTTCAGGTCAAGACTCCTAGACTGATTGTGGGGGGTTGCGGGGGGGGGGGGGTGGTGGAGAGGAAAGCTGGCTGATTGGAGAGGCAGGACATAGCTTAATAGGTGGATGAGGGTGACGGGATTTTAGGTAGGCAGATGGTTGGAACAAAAGCCAAGGATAAAATCATTGAGAGAAGAAGCATGATTGTTATTTACATAAAGTCATGCTTCTAGTCATATTTTATTCAGGGCGACTCATATTTGACACTTGCTTGGGTTGAATCGCAAATGTTTTTGAATTCTACAACAATTGTTGGGTCTTCTTCTTAGGCATTGAGATGTTGAGCTCCATCTGGCTTTTACGTCACACTGGCGCAGCGGGAGCTGCTGCCACACTGTGGCAGAGATCCGGGTTCATAGAAACATAGAAAATAGGTGCAGGAGTAGGCCATTCGGCCCTTCGAGCCTGCACCGCCATTCAATGTGATCATGGCTGATCATCCAACTCAGTATCCCGTACCTGCCTTCTCTCCATACCCCCTGATCCCTTTAGCCACAAGTGCCACATCTAACGCCCTCTTAAATATAGCCAATGAACTGGCCTCAACTACCTTCTGTGGCAGAGAATTCCAGAGACTCACCACTCTCTGTGTAAAGAATGTTTTCCTCATTTCGGTCCTAAAGGAATTCCCCCTTATCCTTAGACTGTGACCCCTTGTTCTGGACTCCCCCAACATCGGGAACAATCTTCCAGCATCTAGCTTGTCCAACCCCTTAAGAATTTTGTAGGTTTCTATAAGATCCCCCCTCAATCTTCTAAATTCCATCGAGTACAAACCGAGTCTATCCAATCTTTCCTCATATGAAAGTCCTGACATCCCAGGAATCAGTCTGGTGAATCTTCTCTGTACCCCCTCTATGGCAAGGATGTCCTTCATCAGATTTGGAGACCAAAACTGTACGCAGTACTCCAGGTGTGGCCTCACCAAAACCCTGTACAACTGCAGTAGAACCTCCCTGCTCCTATACTCAAATCCTTTCGCTATGAATGCTAACATACCATTTGCTTTCTTCACTGCCTGCTGCACCTGCATGCCTACTTTCAATGACTGGTGTACCATGACACCCAGGTCTCGTTGCATCTCCCCCTTACCTAATCTGCCACCATTCAGATAATAGTCTACCCTCATGTTTTTGCCACCAAAGTGGATAACCTCACATTTATCCACATTGTACTGCATCTGCCATGCATCTGCCCATTCACTCAGCCTATCCAAATCACCCTGCAGCCTCCAAACATCCTCCTCACACCTAACTATCCTGCCCTTAGGTGCTGTTTGAGAGGAGTTTTCACATTCTCTCCGTAACCGTGAGAGTTTCCTCCACATGCTCCTGTTTCCTCCCTCATCTCAAACGCATGCAGATTTGGTTTGGTTTATTTTATTTTGTTTATTGTCACGTGTACCGAGGTACAGTGAAAAGCTTTTTTGTTGTGTGTTATCCAGTTAGCGGTAAGACAATACTTATTACAAACAATCCACCCACAGTGAACAGGTGCACAGATGCAGGATAAAGGGAATAACGTTTCGTACAAGATAAAGTCTAGAAAAATCTGATTAAAGATAGTCCAATGAGGCAGATGGTAGCTCAGAACTGCTCTCTAGTTGGTGATAGGATGGTTCAGTTGACTGATAACAACTGGGAAGAAACTGTCTCTGAAGCTGGATCTATGCATTTTCACACTTTTGTACCTCTTGCCTGATGAGTGAGGGGAGAAGTAGAAGTGTCCAGGGTGAGGTGGGGGTGAATTGGCCTATGTAAAACAACCCTTAATGTGTAGGGAGTAAATGTGAAAATGGGATAACACAGCACTGGTGGGAACAGAGAATCAATGGTTGGCGTGGACTTGGTGGGCCGAAGGGTCTGATTCCATGCTGTATCTCTAAACTAAACTAAAACTAAATTTAACTGGATTTCTGTGTGCTTGAGATTCTTTACACTAATCCACATGATTCTTCTCCATTTGGTATGGTCACAGGCACAGAATTAGTTAGCTTTGTGGGAAGGTTGTGTTGTTTTCTCCGGAGCGTCTGAGGTTGAGACATGATAGAGGCATACGAGAGGCATAATCAGAGACTTTTTCCCAGAGTGGAAATGTAAAATAGAAGAGAGTATAAATTTAAGATGAAAGAGGGAAGATTTCTGGAGATTTATGAGACAATGTTTTATGCAGGGAACAGTGGGGGCCTGGAATGTTCTACCAATACAATGGCGGAAGCAAATACAATAGTGACGTTAAAGAGACATTTAGATAAGAAATAAGAAATAAGTATAAAAAATAAAGTGGACGAGCTTGAGGCTCAGAAATTGGCAAGTATGATGTTTTTGGAATTACAGAGACATGGCTGCAAGAGGGCCGGGGCTGGGAACTGAATATTTAAGGGTATACGTCCTATCGAAAAGACAGACAGATGGGCAGAGGGGTTGGGGTAGCTCTTTTGGTGAGGAATGAAAATCAGTCCCTTGCAAGGGGTGGCATTGAAACAGGAGATGTGGAGTCAGTATGGATAGAACTAAGGACTTGTAAGGGTAAAAAGACCCTAATGGGTATAATTTACAGACCCCAAAACAGTAGGCTGGATATAGGGTGCAAGTTGAATCAAGAGTTAAAATTGGCATGTCGTAAAGGTAATGCTACAGTTGTTATGGGAGATTTCAACATGCAGGTAGACTGGGAAAATCAGGTTGGTACTGTACCCCAAGAAAGGGAATTTATGGAGTGCCTCTGTGATGGATTCTTAGAGCAGCTTGTATTGGAGCCTACCAAGGGAAAGGCAATTCTGGATTTAGTGTTGTGCAATGAACCGGATTTGATAAGGGAACTTGACGTTAAAGAGCCATTAGGAAGTAGTGACCATAATATAGCACGTTTAAATGTACAATTTGAGAGGGAGAAGGGTAAATCGGTGGTGTCAGTGTTACAATTGAACAAAGGGGACTATAGAGCCATGAGGGAGGAGCTGGCCAAAGTTGACTGGAAAGATACCCAAGCAGGGTTGACAGGGAACAACAATGGCAGGTATTTCTGGGAATAATACAGAAGGTGCAGGATCAGTTTATTCCAAAGAGGAAGAAAGATTCCAAGGGGAGTAACGGCTGACCGTGGCTGACAAGGGAAGTCAGGGACAGTATAAAAATAAAAGCGAAGAAGTACAACGTAGCAAAGATAAGTGGGGAGCAAGAGGATTGGGTAATGTTTAAAGAGCAACAAAAGCAGTGCGGTGCGGTGAGGTCAATGGCTGGGGAGGCACTGGCTAGTATCAGAGCCAGATTTACACACATATGAACCCGATAGAGGTAGCTTAAATCCACCATTCAATTGGCAGGTTGCACAATGATTATTGGTTAGGCGACCATATGTTTCATATTTCATATCAGAATTCTTTACAACACATGCATACAGGTAAGTTACATATTCGATTCATGTTTTATAGGCAAATGCAGTTCCACTATTCATACTCATTTAACACAAATGAAAATAAATATTGCATGGTCTTACCTTTACTTGTAAATGAAGTCCATTTGCCTATCCTTCTGGACAAAGATGTCAGTGTCTTTGTTGCAGAAGTCCTTTTTATTTTATTTTAGTTTTAAATGTCTCTCCGTTTCAATGGAGATGATCGCCAGGGATGAAAGTCATCCTTGGTCAGTCCTATTCCGACTGTATGTTTTAAGTCGTTTCAAAGCAGAGAATAACCTTTCAACGGACGCTGTTGTAGCTGGTATAGTGAGCACCAGCTGGAGTAACTTTGTTGCCTCGGGAACCTTGATGCATCAGATCATTCTGGGCCCAAAAGCTGAGGAGCTGTCTGGGTGATTTGCATTAGTTCCTCACCATTTGTGAACTATACAATCCGATAGGATCAGCCTTTAGTCTAAAAAAGTCAAAGTACCTTGCATACTTTTATAGGCTCTGCAATTTGGTGTCATCGAAATGTTGTGACATTTCATAAAATTTTGTGCAATCGACCAAACCAAGGAAAGTTAGCTCACCGAAATGATCAAACCTAGCTTGCATTTGAACACTGATATTGTCCAGAATGTTATAAAACATTATTTTCCTCTCATCTCTGATCGGCTGTTTACTTCGGGCATTGTCTGTCAGGCCAAGTGTGATGCATTTCTGCTCGAATCGATCATAGAAACTGTCAAACTCTAGTCTCTGGCATTCCACAACTCCCATTGTGTCGCGGATTTGCGCACAGCAGAATCCAAAGTCCATTACTTTATTCTGCAGCACACGAAAGAATGCATTTGTTTCATTGAAAATGCCCTCATATGCCATTATGAAAAAGCAGGTTGATGCTTTTGACAGCCGGAGATCATATCCAGCGGCCATCATCAGGTTGTCAGTGTCCCAACCTTCGTGATTTTCGCTCATAATCCGGAACACAGCATGCAGATCAGATTGGTACATGCTGATCATCTGTACTAGTCTAGAATTTGAGCTCCATCTCGTGGGCCCTGCTCTTGGTAAACGTTGCTTCACAACATCGTCCAGTAGGTGGGTGCGCTTGGTCGACTTATTGAAAAACGTCGCATGTTTCAACACTCAGGCTTGCATTTTGCTGAATGTGAGAGCACCAGGTTCAATTTGTGTGCAAAACAATGGGTAAACGTGGCTTCAGGTACCTTTCCTTTAATCTTGGCCTGCACCCCATTAGGATCTGATGCCATCACAAAGGCACCGGCGTAAGCCTGAGCTACCAGCTTTATAACGCAATTGTATTTCCCCAACACTCCCAAAGCATAATCAGCAATAGCTGGTGCTTGTCTGTCATCACTCACGTCATCAAATCCCAAGAACGCCTCCCTCACCTCACAAGTCACTTCACTTGTAGCCACATAACGCAAAACTACAGAGACCTGGGCTTTGTTTGTAATATCCATTGTCTCGTCTACTTCGACTGCAACAAATGGGGCTGCATTCATCTCTTTGATATCATTTCTAATTACATCACCGACTGCTTCGATTAAATCATTCTGTATTCTGCCTGATGAGCCAAAAAACACAGTGGATGTCTCCAAATGTCTAGCTAACTTTTTATCTTTCTCAGCAAAAGCATGTAATAGCTCCACATAGTTGCCACGATTAGAAGAGCTTGCACTCTCATCGTTACCACGAAATCTAACGCATCTAATCTATTCTAATCTAATTCCTGTTTGGCTAGGAAGCAGGTCGTATTAATAAGGTATTTTAAAATCTCATGGTTTTCCTTTACCTTAGCATTGCAAATGCTGATATTTAATCTCTGCTGTTCATTCAAAGCCGGGTCTATCCTTGAAGTTCCAATTTGGCTTTGAATGTGACTCGTCGATTTTTCATGTTTTTTGAGGCACCTCGGTAATTTTTCAAGCTACAAAATCCCGCGTTAGTCCAAACGTTGTCGGTAGTGGAGAACAGAAGGCAGGGAAAGCAGTAAAGGCGATTCTTCGTAGCACAGCCACACAGCCAATCTTTTCGTTGGTACCACTCCATTCAACCGTGTTTTTTTCTGTCCCTTCGTTTGAAATAGGTACTTAAGCTCAGGCATTGGTCTTCCAGTGTTCATCACTCCCTGTTTTGATTGAAAGTCAATCAATAATTGATTGAAATTTTTAAGGTTAGATATAACGTTTTCCATTTTTGCAGCCACTGGAAATTTTTTGCTAGAGCTAAAGGACAAAGGAGATCTATTGTCACATACGCCAATTGGCGCAGTGAAATTTGAGTTCCAATGCAGCACACAAATAAGATAAACACAACACTATAGAATTTAACATAAAACATTAAAAAATCCCCCCACAGCGGAATCAACGTTTCCCACTGTTAGGGAAGGCACCAAAGTTCAGTCCTCTTTCTCTGTTCACCCGTGGTCAGGGCCTATTGAGGCCTCCGCAGTCGCCGTTACGGGCCCGATGTTTCAGGCCCTCAAACGGAAGAACACTCTCAGCGGCCCAGAACCTCCAAATCGTCTGCTTCCTACCGGAGACCGCGGCTTCCGAATTCCACAGGCCGAACTGGGCGGAGATTCAACGCTGGCAGCCTCGGCGAGAGATCCCAGGGCTCTGCGATGTAAAGGTCAGCGCCGCCCGTGGCTGGAAAGTTTGCGATACCCGCGGCTGGAAAGTCAGCGCCGCCAGCGGTGGAATCCAGTGCTGCGCTGCTGCTGCTGAAGCTAGCTAACATGGAGGGAGAGCAAGGCAGCATCAATTATGTGGGCTGAGCCTAGGTAATTGACGCTCACTCTCCCACCACTGGGCTCAAGACACGCCCCCCTCAGTGAGACAGTGATAGCTGCCTCCCCTGGTTCTTTTTCATTGCAGTTTTATGACGAGACCAGCGAGCCTAAAATTAATATCTTTACACGTAAAATAAGTTACCTGAACCATGTAAGGCGAGGACATGGCATGAAGGAGTCCACAAACATTACTTTGGTGACATACAGAGAGATAGTAACAGGTACATGCTTATTGCCTGCGCTCCATCCAGTTTCTGAGGGGTTGCGCAATCAGAGGGAAGGCTCAGCTCATCTCTCGTCTTTCCCTGTATTTGCAGCGGAGCTCCGCAAATTTGGCGATTTTGACTAAAAAAAAGAATGAATTCATACAGAAATTACATTTATAACAGATCCGTGGAAAAATCTTTAGATTTATTTTATTTTATTATTATTTTTCTTTACTTTTCATAGCAGCTATTTTCATTGGAGTATGACAGATGAGGCTCTGCCTCCCGTGCCTCCCCTGACGGCATGTCCCTGAAACAAGATATCTAAAAAGGCAATATGGGGAGAAAAGATGAGGTACGAAGGTAAGCTAGCCAAGAATATAAAAGAGGATAGTAAAAGCTTCTTTAGGTATGTGAAGCGGAAAAAAATAGTTAAGACTAAAGTTGGACCCTTGAAGACTGAAAAGGGTGGATTTATTATGGGGAACAAGGAAATGGCAGAAGAGTTGAACAGGTACTTTGGACCCATTGTAAGGAGAACACAAACAATCATCCTGAAGGCAGGAAGCAGAAAAGGGAAGCACTCGGACACAAGAGGAGAATGAAAAAAAAGGAAATAAACAGAGAATAAGAGATGGGGGGTTTCTTAAATGTGCATATTTTAATGCTAGGAGCATTGTAAGAAAGGTGGATGAGCTTAGTGTCTGGATAGACACCTGGAAGTATGATGTTGTGGCGATCAGTGAAACATGGTTGCAGGAGGGCTGTGATTGGAAACTAAATATTCCAGGATTTTGTTGCTTCAGGCGTGATAGAATTGGAGGGGCAAGAGGTGGAGGTGTTGCATTGCTAGTCAGGGAAGATATTACAGCAGTGCTTTGGCAGGATAGATTGGACGGCTCATCTAGGGAGGCTATTTGGGTGGAACTGAGAAGTGGGAAAGGTGTAGCAACACTTATAGGGGTATATTATAGACCGCGAAATGTGGAACGAGAATTGGAAGAGCAAATATGTAAAGAGATAGCAGATATTAGTAGTAAGCACAAGGTAGTGATTGTGGGAGATTTCAACTTTCCACACATAGACTGGGAAACACATTCTGTAAATGGGCTGGATGGTTTGGAGTTTGTAAAATGTGTGCAGGATAGTTTTTTGCAGCAATACATAGAGGTGCCTATTAGAGGAGGGGCAGTACTGGACCTCCTGTTAGGAAATGAGACGGGACAGGTGGCGGAGGTATGCGTTGGGGAGCACTTCTGGTCCAGTGATCACAATACCATTAGTTTCAATATAATTATGGAGAAGGACAGAACTGGGCCTAGGGTTGAGATTTTTGATTGGAGAAAGGCTAACTTTAACGAGATGCGAGATGATTTAAAAGGAGTGAACTGGGACATTTTGTTTTATGGGAAAGATGTAGAAGAGAAATGGAAGACATTTAAAGGGGAAATTTTAAGAGTACAGAATCTTTATGTTCCTGTTCGGTTGAAAGGAACCAGTAAAAATTGGAAAGAGCCCTGGTTTTCAAGGGAAATTGGACATCTTGTTCGGAAAAAGAGGGAGATCTACAATAATTATAGGCAGCATGAAGTAAATGAGGTGCTTGAGGAGTATAAGGAATGTAAAAAGAATCTTAAGAAAGAAATTAGAAAAGCTAAAAGAAGATATGAGGTTGCTTTGGCAAGTAAGGTGAAAGTAAATCCAAAGGGTTTCTACAGCTATATTAATAGCAAAAGGATAACAAGGGATAAAATTGGTCCATTGGAGAGACCGAGTGGACAGCTATCTGCAGAGCCAAAAGAGATGGGGGAGATATTGAACAATTTCTTTTCTTCGGTATTCACCAAGGAGAAGGATATTGAATTATGTGAGGTAAGGGAAACTAGTAGAGTAGCTATGGATACTATGAGTTTCAAAATAAAAGAAGTACTGACACTTTTGAAAAAAAAAAGTGGATAAGTCTCCAGGTCCTGACAGGATATTCCCTAGGACATTGAGGGAAGTTAGTGTAGAAATAGCCGGGGCTATGACAGAAATATTTCAAATGTCATTAGAAACGGGAATAGTCTCCGAGGATTGGCGTACTGCGCATGTTGTTCCATTGTTTAAAAAGGGTTCTAAGAGTAAACCTAGCAATTATAGACCTGTTAGTTTGACTTCAGTGGTGGGTAAATTAATGGAAAAGATACTTAGAGATAATATATATAAGCATCTGGATAAACAGGGTCTAATTAGGAACAGTCAACATGGATTTATGCCTGGAAGGTCATGTTTGACTAATCTTCTTGAATTTTTTGAAGAGGTTACTAGGGAAATTGACAAGGGTAAAGCAGTGGATGTTGTCTATATGGACTTCAGTAAGGCCTTTGACAAGGTTCCTCATGGAAGGTTGGTTAAGAAGGTTCAACTGTTGGGTATAAATGCAGGAATAGCAAGATGGATTCAACAGTGGCTGAATGGGAGAAGCCAGAGGGTAATGTTGGATGGCTGCTTGTCGGGTTGGAGGCAGGTGACTAGTGGGGTGCCTCAGGGATCTGTGTTGGGTCCTTTGTTGTTTGTCATGTACATCAATGATCTGGATGAAGGGGTGGTAAATTGGATTAGTAAGTATGCAGATGATACCAAGACAGGGGGCGTTGTGGATAATGAAGAGGATTTCCAAAGTCTGATTTAGGCCAGTTGGAAAAATGGGCTGAAAGATGGCAGATGGAGTTTAATGCTGATAAATGTAAGGTGTTACACCTTGGCAGGACAAATCAAAATAGGACGTACATGGTAAATGGTAGGGAATTGAAGAATACAGTTGAACAGAGGGATCTGGGAATAACCGTGCATAGTTCCTTGAAGGTGGAATCTCATATAGATAGGGTGGTAAAGAAAGCTTTTGGTATGCTGGCCTTTATAAATCAGAGAATTGAGTATAGAAGCTGGAATGTAATGTTAAAATTGTACAATGCATTGGTGAGACCAAATCTGGAGTGTGGTGTACAATTTTGGTCGCCCAATTATACGAAGGATGTCAACAAAATAGAGAGGGTACAGAGGAGATTTACTAGAATGTTGCCTGGGTTTCAACAGCTAAGTTACAGAGATAGGTTGAATAAGTTAGGTCTTTATTCTCTGGAGCGCAGAAGGTTAAGGGGGGACTTGATAGAGGTCTTTAAAATGATGAGAGGGATAGACAGAGTTGATGTGGACAAGCTTTTCCCTTTGAGAATAGGGAAGATTCAAACAAGAGGACATGACTTTAGAATTAAGGGACAGAAGTTTAGGGGTAACATGAGGGGGAACTTCTTTACTCAGAGAGTGGTAGCGGCGTGGAATGAGCTTCCAGTGGAAGTGGTGGCGGCAGGTTCGTTGGTATCATTTAAAAATAAATTGGATAGGCATATGGATGAGAAGGGTATGGAGGGTTATGGTATGAGTGCAGGCAGGTGGGACTAAGGGAAAAAAGTTGTTCGGCACGGACTTGAAGGGCCGAGATGGCCTGTTTCCGTGCTGTAATTGTTATATGGTTATATGATGTACTAGTGGTCAGAGGATCTGGGGTGACGGAGGAACTGATGGAAACCCACATTAGGCAGGAAATGGTGTTGGGTAGACTGATGGGACTAAAGGCTGATAAATCCCCAGGGCTTGAGTGTCTGCATCCCAGGCTACTTAAGGAAGTGGCTTTAGAAATTGTGGACGCATTGGTAATCATTTTCCAATGTTCTATAGATTCAGGATCAGTTCCTGTGGATTGGAGGGTAGCTAATGTTATACCGCTTTTTAAGAAAGGCGGGAGAGAGAAAATAGGGAATTATTGACCAGTTAGCCTGACATTGGTGGTGGAGAAGATGCTGGAGTCAATCATAAAAGATGAAATAGCGGCACATTTCGATAGCATTAACAGGATCAGTCCGAGTCAGCATGGATTTACGAAGGGGAAATCATGCTTGACTAATCTTCTGGAATTTTCTGAGGATCTAACCAAGAAAATGGACAAGAGAGAGCCAGTGGATGTAGTGTACCTGAACTTTCAGAAAACTCACAGATTAGTGAGTGCTGACATGGATAGTAAATTGGTTGGCAGACAGGAAACAAAGAGTAGGGATTAACGGGTCCCTTTCAGAATGGCAGGCAGTGACTAGTGGGTACCGCAAGACTCGGTGTTGGGACCACAGTGCAGGCACATAAATATGGTTTATTTTGGCATCATAGTTGGCACAGACATTATGGGGCAGAGGGCCTCTTCCTGAACTGTCCGAGAGCCGGAGATTCCCAGAGGTTGATGGGGATGTCACCCTTTGGCTCTGAAACTTTTGGAACATTCTTGAATTGTTTTCCCCTTTGCTCCTGATAATTTCTTACCAGGAGTTTGATGCTGGGCTTGTCAATGTCATCCAGGTTGGGTTCCTCATGGGTGGCCTTCAGGGCAAGTTGGGTTGGGAGATTGCAACCTTCACGTGGTCCGAATGCAATTGTTTCGACAAATGCAACTAACCTGGCGTGCACAATCAAATAAGACCAAATAGAACAAGTTGTCCAACAACATCAGGCTGTGCACGCCATACGGAAGCAGAAGGGCAAGTTGGGGAGAGCATGACGCGGAGGAGAGTGGGTCGTCATGGAAACCATGACGTCAGAATGGGCGGATCTGCCGGAGCGTCGCGCGCGGTGCATTGTGGGAGGGGGACCCACCCACTTTAAAATGGCGGATAACATCCCGCTCCACCCGGTACGGAGCCTGCAGAAGCGGCACGAGTACTACCAGGGCAGACAGAGCAGGTACTTCAGCGGCTGGCATATCGGCGGAGGGGCGACTCCGGCTCGGGGCCCTGACCTCTGCAGTCTCCGTGATCGCGGCTGGTGCCGCGGCCCAGCAGCAGCTTCCTGTGCAGCTCCTCCAAAGCAACCCGCCCTTCGGATCTGTTTATGACCCCCCACATTCCGCCTCACTCCGACATTTACACCTCCATCCCGCGATGATGCGTTGTCAACAAACTCTCTTCCCATTCTCTCGTCACTGACATTCATAGCCCTGTCTGTTTATTTCCCTCTTACAGGACCCCCACCATCTTCTCACTCTGTCTCTCCCTCGGCACCTTCCTTATCTCTACCTGCTCGCCGCCTTGCTCGTGAAACCTCTTGTTTTCCCAGTTCGCCTCAACTCTTCATTTCTCCCCCCCCCCCCCCCACCGCCCGCCCCCAATTCTCTGGCACACTCCTCTTTCCTCTACCCCACCATTTTGCCCTTTCTGCATCCATTCTTCCATCTTCTCCCTCTCTGCACCCATACTCCCACCTTTCACCTCTAGCTTCCTCTCTTTGCAGGTGTTGTTCCATCCTCCACCATTCCCTCTCTCTGTATTTGCTCCACCAAGCTTCCCCTCCCTATTTCCTTCCCATTGCAAATGCTCTACCATACATCCTCATATACTACCCTTTGCGTGCAATTGTCCATCCATCCCATTTCCCACTCTCTCTGTTCCTTCTTCCACCCTTCCCCCTCCAGTTCAACCTCTTAACCCATGCTCTTCATATTCTCCATTTGTACTGTGCATCCATTCTTCCAATCATCCTGCCCTATGCATGTACTCTTCCAGCCTTCCTCCAATATCTTACCCTTTGCATGTGCTGTTTCATTCCACTAGCACAATGAATACATGTCCAACACCCACAACATTGTGTAAGAAGAGTTTATTTTTAACAACTAACTGAAACTTCTGGAAGGTCACTTGACCTCAGTCACGAGGCACAGGCACATTTGCCAGCTTCTGCTCTTGGACTCAAGGGGCGCTGGAATTTACATTTCATTTACATTCCAATATCCAACTCTTCCACTGTTCTCCCCAATTTTCACATTGCAGCCTTCCTTTCTACCCCGGCCCCCATTTTGCTTTTCTGTTATGCTCTCCCATTCTGCCCCTATTTCCCCACTGCGACGCACTTTTCCCCCCCCTCCATTTCTTCCCTCTGCACACTTGGCCCCTTCCCCAGATTTCCCCAATCTGTGATTTTCCCCCACCTCCCTTCTGCTGGTATGATCCACCTCTTAATTTCCACCCCACTCCGCAAGCACTTGCATTTCACCCTCTATTTCCACTTCCTGCACACACGTGCAGGCCCCCTCGTCTAGATGTGCGCATCCCCCCACATACTAATTTATTCATTTTTCCTCCCCAAAGCACGCCCACCCCCTCCCTCTGCACAAGCTCTGCCCAACCCGATTTCTCGCTCCATTCCTCCCAAATGCACATCTCTCCCCTTCCCAGGGTAAGAGATGGGTGGTAGCAGGTATTACTTGAAACTGGTGATTTCAAAGTTCATACCATTGGGTTGTAAACTACACAAGTAGAATATGAGGTGCTGTTTCTCCAGTTAGTCCTCACTCTGGCAGTAGACGAGAACAACCTTTGTTGTACAACCTTGGTTTGGTCCGTGTGTGCACCATCCTTTCTCCTTTTCACTCCTCTGCGTGCTCTTCCACCCACCACTTAACTCTGATTTACCAATCTCTGAGCATGGTTTTCCGACCTCCTCCAATTCCATCTCTTTTGCAGACTCTCTGCTACATTAGGAGACAACAACATGAATCCTTCCTTGCGTATTATGCATTATGAAAAGCAAAAAGGAAATATAATACCCATGCTGCAGATAAAATATGAAGTTGTTCAAGCTATTTAAGTTTACATTTGTAGTTGCTGCATAGTTAAAGGATATATCTAGTGTTTATTTTTCAATAAGCCTGAAAATTGCAGAATTGTCATGAGTTTCAAGGTTAATTTTGAATGTACTGTTTGTCAACATTGAGGAGTTGTTCAGGATGAGAATCCAATCACAAATGATGTAACTGAATGGGATGTTGTTTATTTTTCAATGCAAGTTTTATTTTTAAAACACTTGACGTACCTCAAAACAGCTTCAACCACATTTATCGTAAGTATAAACATTGTTTTGCAGGCCAAGTTACTGAAAGTCAAAATCAAACACTTGATTTATGTAAGTCAAATAAACGTAAAACACCACAGGTAGTAATGTAACTTTGAGCTAGGAGGAAAGAATAGTTTTGTTACCCATAATGTTTCCTTTGGGTGAATATGATCTTATTGCATTTGGCTGGAACATTTGAGGTTTGAAAGGCACTGCATTCGACCTTCATGGAGAACGTTTATCGCAAGGGATATATATTGATATAAAGTTGTGGTGTTATAGTCTTTTCTGAAGATAGACACAAAATGCTGGACGTACTCTGCAGGTCAGGCACCATATCTGGCAAAAAGGAATGGGTGACGTTTCGGGTCAAGACCCTTTGGTGTATTGTTTGATCTACCAAATTCAAAGGTAATAAAAAAACTTTGATTTGACCCTTGTGCATTAATGTGCATCACTCGTGTCATGTTTAGGACCACCCTTCTTGTATGATAATTACTCTTTGATCATGAAGATAAACATTTCATATAGGTTGGCTTGGCTGAGCTGTTATACATTTCAATAGGTTGGAACATGTTTGAAGTCATTCTGATGTGGAATTTTAGTGAATAATGAGCAAGATAATGCTAAATAAACGATTGCAAACTTGGTTCTTGCCATTTAATAGGTTGATTTAATCGGATAATCTTTTCAGAGGCAAGCCATTTGGATTGTATTCAAGATGGCACAAATTTTACAAAATCGCTGGTCTCAAGGCAATGAATGATATAATTTCTATTATTGTTTGTGGATGTTTAATAAAGTGTGACACTGTATGGTTATTAATTCTTGTAAACTACTATAGTTATGGGCTTGTCCCACTTACGTGACTTTTTCGGCGACTGCCGGCACCTGTCATGGGTCGTTGCAGGTCGCCGAAAATATTCAACATGTTGAAAATCCAGCGGCGTCCGGAACAAGGTACGATTCTCTGGGCGACTACTCGTGACCATACAGGCTTCACCCCACGACATGTTGCCATGGTGCCTGTCGCCTGTATGGTTGTGAGTAGTCTCCTCAGTTGCCCAAAGAGTCGTAGCATCTTTCTGGTCGCCGCTGAATTTTCAACATGTTGAACATTTTCGGTTAATTCCTATCCTCTTCCAAACGCCAGACCACATTTCCACACATCCTATTCACATTTTCCCCGTGGTGAGGATGAACATCTTCCTGTCGCATTTCCACCTATATTACCAAAGTTATTGACGATACAAGTTTAAAAAAAAGGAAAAAAACGGTGTTCAGACACCCGCAGTACCGCAATGACATCACAGTTGGCGTTGCCAACGGTAACCGCAGCTTCTCACAAACAGCCTTTTTTTCCAGGAGGTTCCACTGATGATGTCACAATACATCCCAGTGCACCAATCACAATGGGCTCTCAAGCTGCCGAGTGCCACAATGACATCACAATGGACCATTGACAACGACAACCGCAGCATGAGTTTGCTTCCCCGTACCAATATCTGAAAGGGCTGCTCCTGAAGTTCTGGTTGCATTTTTGTCCCACGACCCTATCTCCATGTTGGAATCTCCATGTTGGTTTGCTCCTGGGCCTGGCTGATATGCTCATTCGTGGGTCCAGGCAGCGGTTATGGACACACCAGATTCGGTTGCCTGCCCCTCTTCCGGGCCTACGTCCGTGCTCGCGTGTACCTGTAGAGGGAACACACGGTGTCCCCGGGAACGCTGGAAGCCTTCAGTCAACGCTGGTCGCTGCAGGGGGAGGAGAATGCTGTGTGCTGCCATCGAGGGAGAGGGACCGACAGAGACAGACAGACGGAGGGGAAGAGAGAGTGGCCACAAACCCCCACACACGTCGAGTACACACTGCCTGCCCCTCATCCTCCCGAACCCCCTCTGCCGCACCCCGCCCCCTTTCCCTATACTTGGAGGATTTACTATACTTGTAATTGCAGAAGGCATTTCACAGATGCCACAACAAAGGTTATTGTATATCAGAGAGAGTGGGTGGGAAAATAGGGTATGGATAGGAGATCTACCAAAATACTTTATTTCTGCTCAGCAAATAATGAATGGCATACCAAACATATTGAAGCTGGGACCTTAGCTTATTTACAGAAATGATTTGTATGACGGCACTGAAGATGTGGTTGCTAAACGTGCTGATGACCTAACGAGAAAAAAGTAAATTCCGGCAAGAGCATAGAAATTTCAAGGGACTGTTGTGCGGCGAGGTCGGTCAAATGGAGTGCTATCTGGGGGAAATGTGAAATTTTCTTCTTTTTGCAGGAAAATGAGAGAAAATATCCATGCAGCAAGAAATTGCAGTGCTCTGAGATGCATACATTTCTGAGAATCCTAATACATCATTTGCAGATTTTTTGTATGCCTAGATCTTGGATAGGGAGAATGATTGATTTAAATGTTTGTACAGTCATAGCATGCATTTATTGGAATTTGTCAGAGGCGCCAAACTGGACACATGCAAGTTCCTGACGGATCTTGACAAGTTGGATCTGAAGAGGATTGTTTCTTGAGATAATCTAGAGGTAGGAGATCACTTGTTTAAAAGAGTAGCTAACATTTTTCTGATTATTATAAACTGGGGCTGTCTTCGTCCAAGAACAGCGGAATCAAAGTTGAATTAATAGTTTATTAATAAGCACAGGAGTGAAAGGCTAGATGAAAGTATGTTGAGGATAACCATGATCTTAATAAATGGTGGTTCAGGCATGATGACCTACACAGTGCCCTACATAATGTTTGTGACAAAGACCCATCATTTATTATTTGCCTCTGTACTCCACAATTTGAGATTTGTAATAGAAAAAAAAATCACATGTGGTTAAAGTGCACATTGTCAGATTTTATGGTCTGAAGAAGGGTCTCGACCCGATACGTCACCTATCTCCTTCGCTCCTTAGATGCTGCTGCACCCGCTGAGTTTCTCCAGCTTTTTGTGTAACCGTCAGATTTTAATAAAGGCCATTTTTATACATTTTGACGCACGTGACGTCATTTGCGTCATGCTTACCAATCAGCTGGGCAGGAGGCGGGACGTCTGAATTTGGGCATCGGGTGGTGACGTCATCACGCCACGCGGTGACGTCATTGCGCCACGCCATGAGCTAGGCGTACGCTGTAAAGACGCTGCAAACGGCGGCAATGCGCCTGCGTGTCGACAGGCCGTTGGCGTGCGAAGATTTCGGCCACTGCCAGAATTTCGGAGTCCCGCGCGCTATCGGGACCAGCCATGCACAACTCCGCACTTCTAAGTGGGACGGGCCCCGCGCGGCCATACGGTGCCCGTATGCCTCGAGCGACCACCAAGGTTGCGTAAGTGGGACAGGCCCTTAAGCAACAGAGACACTGGACTTCCCCCGTGCCATCACTTCAATGAACAAAGAGTTGCATCATGTTTTAGAATAGTTTCTTTATTGTCATTGTGACATGAACCATGTGGAACAAAATTTAAAAATGTCAACCAGTCAGTGCAACATTCAAACCATAAAAGCTAACGATACATACAAGGTAAAATATTAAAAAAGATAAACAACTAAAATAAATATGAAATATGAAAATAGCACGCATAAACACCCAACCCTACATCCTTCTGTCGATTTCACAGTGTACCAACCACAGTGTACACAGTGTTTTATACTGTGTATTTGTCACTTAGTCACATTCCAAAGATGTTGGAAGATTGAAGAAGGGTCTTGACCCAAAACGTCGCCTATCTCCTTCGCTCCTTAGATGCTGCTGCACCCGCTGAGTTTCTCCAGCTTTTTGTGTAACCATCCAAAGATGTTAGTCATGGTCAGAGATACAGTCAATACACATCACCACAGGATGCATCTGAGCTTGTCTCTTGTCAATTAGTAGACACATTTCAAAAGCATCTTATCATTTGGTACTTTCAAGACGAGACATCTCGAAGGCATTGGTCATTGTCTCAATTTGCATCATTGAGACAAGTGTGGGCTTGTCTCTCTCTTATCAGTCTACTGGAGAAGGCCTGCTTGAGGCGAAATACAAGCTACAACCTAGTTAACCTTTCCACTGTGTATCTTTTATATATATATTAAAAGCATTTAACCTTTACATTCCCTCCTTTTTAAAAATAATTTTGATGATAACAATTACAGTCCTCGCTGAGTACATAAGAAAGGTCATAAGCATCACTACAGACAAATTAAGAGTACAATTAGTAATACAATCAATCCATAGTGGACAATATTTCCCCAAGTCCTTCCAAACATAATAAATGGCCACCAACCTCCCCGGGAGCTATAATCATGGAATTCAGCTCCTACCTTCTTTATTTTAGCCACTTCCATTCTGATATGGGCGGCTAATACAGTAATGTTGGAGGAAGCATCGGGAATAAAAGTACAACATTCCTGGCCGATTATGATGCACGTCCCTACTTTTACTGCAAGGATAAAACCTAGGGGCATTCTGTTCTGTAATACTGCAGTTCTCATAGCTATTATCTCAGCTGTTACCCCTTCTATCTCCTTCTGGGTTGCATGGAAATCCCTGTGTGCTGGTGCAACTAGTTCATGCTTCTCATGTGTGGGACCACATATGCAACATAACAACACCCTGTCCAGTAATGGGGTCTTTTTAGTCATTCCCAGGTTGCCCCGTCTGCCGGCAGCATTCATGGTAACCATGGGTAGGCCCAGGATCCACATATAAAATATGTGCCATTAATCGGTCGGGGTGGGGCGGCAATGGTGGCTGACTGGGTTGTCATACATGTACTGTTTCCCAAAAATACACCAGTGCCTTGGTTGTGGCAAAAACAGGTAGTATTAACTGGCCTGTGCGGATCTCTTACTATCTGCAGTCGGGGTATATGTGCTGCACTTGTCATGTTTAATTTCCAATCTTGTTTAAATGGGAGGGGTGTACCATCCTTTAAATATGGGTTAGTCCTCAAGTTTGCCATTCTGAAGGCACCCATTAGTTGCTGCCCTATTGCTGAAACAGTTCCTCTTCCATCATTATATGAGATGAGCATACACACCCAGCATATACTTATATTATCACGAAGGGCAAATTCAAAACTCATAAAAACAAATTATTTTCCCAAGTCCAGTCCATCTGGGCCAACACCAGAATAAAAGGAGGGTCAATAGCCCCATTGTCCTTTCTTGGTTCTCCAAACTGTTTACAGTCAATCAGATGTATCCAACGGGGGTGATCTTCAATCTTCGTGGCGGTTGTTGTCGGTAGCACTTGGTACAGTTCCTTTCAACACGGTCTCAATTTCTTCCGGTCCCAGTACCATATCAGTGTGTAGGCTAACAGTATGGACTCGCCCATGTGTTCAACTGCTAGTGGCTTCTGTGCCTCTCGTACCTGAGCTCATTGGTTTAAGGTGAAGGGGGGGAAATTTAATAGGAACCTGAGGGCTAACTTTTTTACGTGAAGAGTGGCGGGTGAATGGAACAAGCTGCTGGAGGAGGTGGTTGAGACTGCTTTTAAGAAGCATTGGGAAGGAGGGGGTGGGCGGGGGTTGGGTGTGCGTGGGGGAGGGGTTGAGAAGGGTGTGTGGGCGGGGGGGGGGTTGTGGGGGGAGGGGGATGTGTGGGCGGGGGGGTTGTTGGGGGGGTGGGGAGAGATAAGACGGGGGTTGTGGTGGAGGGGGAGCAGTGTGTGTGGGGGGGGGTTGTGGGGGAGAGGGGGGTATCAGTGGCGGGGGCTGGAGCTGAGAAAAGACCAATCCACGTGGTGCTGACTGGCAGGAGAGGAGATCGATCTGCGAACGCGCGGTTTTTAAGATTTTTAAACCTCGCTTACTTTTACATTAGACCACTGATTGGAACAAAACTTGGTGCACTCGCAGCACAGAACGGTGAATAAGCTGGGTACAAATAGTAGCGCTATCGTGTACTGTTTTTGCACAAATAGAAAGACAGCGCAAACCGGAAGATAACAAGATCAGCGCTTTAGTTATGTTTAGATAGATACTGGACCAAGTGCAATTGGGTCTGCTCCCTACCTGTAGCCACCATGGGAGGCGTGGTCCTCCAACTCAAGCCGTTCCCAAATGTAAGATTCCAGCACTCCACTGCCTCCCTCAGCAGTGGGCTTAAAAAATAATTAAAATTGGACTTGCCCGGCGTGTTGCAATGGCAATTCGCCATCCCCCTCCTGTGAGGTGAAAGGTTCAGCGTTTCTGTGTCGCAACTATCTCGAAGTGTGTTGGAAGCTGGTATGAGTGATTTTAACAGTAAAAATCTTGTGAAAGTTGGTTAAAGCTTTAATCGCTGATAACGTGAAATATAGGATTAATTCTTCATTGAAGCTGATCCCTGTTAGCCGAACCATTGTGACATCATCAATGGAAGCTGGTCTTTTTAAATTCAAAGTCTTTTGATTTTTAAAAAACTTTTAATCAGTAATAGGTCGAGAATAAGTTGAGAAATAAACCATAAAATGCTCAGTGTGGGTGATCTGCCTAGAGGGGAAAATGTCAATCAGAATATATAAAAATGAAATAGTTACCACGTAGTGTTTTTGCGAAGATGTAGAGACAACCACATATACACACACACACATACACAACGGGCATGTGCTGTCAGTGGAGGCAAGGTAGGCAGTGCCTATCGTGATTAAAATTATAAAATGGTAATATTAAAAATAAATAGTAAAGTCACAGGAGAATTATGCCAACCTAGATTCTTTTCAAGATTGAAAAGACTAGTCTTGTATTCACTGGAGTATAGAAGGATGAGGGGCAAATCTTATAGAAACATATAAAATTATAAAAAGATAGGACAAGCTAGATGCAGGAAAAATGTTCCCAATGTGGTGCGAGTCCAGAACCAGAGGTCACAATCTTAGAATAAAGGGGAGGTCATTTAAGACTGAGGTGAGAAAAAACTTTTTCACCCAGAGAGTTTTGAATATATGGAATTCCCTGCCACAGAGGGCAGTGGAGGCCAAGTCACTGGATGGATTTAAGAGAGAGTTAGATAGGGCTCTAGGGGCTAGTAGAGTCAAGGGATATGGGGAGAAGGCAGGCACGGGTTATTGATAGGGGACGATCAGCCATGATCACAATGAATGGCGTTGCTGGCTTGAAGGGCCGAATGGCCTCCTCCTGCACCTATTTTCTATGTTTCTATGAGATCAATCTCTTAGGTATCAAATAGAACAAGGTGTCCAACAACTTTAGGCTGTGCACGCCACACGAAAGAAGAAGAATAAGATCTCTTTGGTAGGCATAATTCTTCCATGCCTTTCATCCGCAGTACATGTAACACGCGTGTGAGTGTGCTGCGCAGCGTACTGCGCATGCGCAGCCAAGTTTCTTGGCGGGTTTTTCAAACGTGGATTGTCATTATCTTTAGAAACATAGAGAGAAGAATGGATGTGGTGAGTAAATTTCTTTGAGCTACCCTATTTCCCGGCAATGAAGCCGCACCCCCAATTTAAGTTGTTACATTTTGGAAAAAAAGGATGGCGGGACAGGATCAAGGGTTTGGTTCAGTCCAGGGGTCGGCAACATCGCTTGCGTGCCCCGGGACTGGCTGTAATTCCCAGATCCCTCGCGTCCCCGGGACTGGCTTCAGTTCCCGGATCCCTCGTGTCCCCGGGACTAGCTGCAGTTCTCAGGTGGGCTCGCTTGCCCCAGGTCGGCTCACGAGAGAGAGAGGGAGGGAGAGGCTGAGGGTTCCATCCTGTGTGATTTCATCAGCCAAAGACAATGGTTTTCAAATTCAAAGTTTTGTCAGATTCTTGAATATTTTCATTAATAACTCGTAAAAAAAGCATGGATTTTTCAGATGAGGCAATTTCGGAGTCCACGGGATAAAGCTCTACTGGAATATTAAAAATGTTATTGTTACTGTGTAGCCTTTTCACGAAGATGTGACCACACGCACAAACGTGCACACTCAAGATAAGGTTTTATAGTTATAGAAGCATATGATTTATGATGTAGATATGATTATGATAGCATTCTGGTAAACCACTTCTGCACCCTCAGGGTGTTGTGCCATTATTTTATAATGGCACAACAGGACTTTCTGATACTTGTGCTCTATACCATGACTGATGAAAGCAAGCATACCATTGCGACTCTGGCACTTTCAGGGAATTGGGCCGCAAGATCGCTCGGTACATTAGTGTTGTTAAGGATATTGCCATTAACTGTATATTTTGCCCCTTACATTCAACCTTCCAAAGTGTAACATTTTGCACTTGCTCAGATGAAAATCTGCCTGCCATTTCTCTGCCTAGGATCTATATTCCACTGTCTTCTTTGCCAACCTTCCTCATGGTCTGCAACACTGCCAATTTTGATGTTGTCTGCAAACTGAACCATAAAAGTTTCTCCAGCTTTTTTGTGTCCGTATCCGACCTCTCGGTCCTGGGCCTCCTCCACGACCAGAGTGAGCAACACCGCAAGTTGGAGGAACAGCACCACATATTCCGCTTGGGGAGTCTGCATCCTCTGGGCTTAAACATTGAATTTTCTCAATTCTGTTAACCCAGGCTGCCTCCTCCCCTTCCCACCTCTCCCTCAGCCCTCGGGCCGTGGCATTCCTTCTCTCTCTATCTTTCCCCCCCCCCCACCCAAGTCGCACTAGCTTCTCATTTTCACACTACAAACAGCTTACAATGGCCTGTTTCCTTTATCATCGATACTTTTTTGCATATCTTTCATTCATTGTTCTTTATCTCTCCACATCACTGTCTATATCTCTCATTTCCCTGATCCCTGACCAGTCTGAAGAAGGGTCTCGACCTGAAACGTCGCCTATCTCCTTCGCTCCTTAGATGCTGCTGCATCTGCTGAGTTTCTCCAGCTTTTTGTGTAACCCCCCATAAAAGACTTGACGGAACCACGAGCTTACCATGAGAGACTTTGTCAAATCAAATGCAGTTTAAATAGCATGCACTGCCATACCTTTGTTCTCTCTTCAAAAAAAAAACTAATTCAGGTAAGCCATGATGTGTGCACATAAAGCCATGCTGTTATGGCCAATTATCTAATTCTCTTCTATTGGACATGTTCTCAAAGCTGCTGAGTCTCGATTGCTGTTTATTTGTTCACTGCCATTCACAACTAGATGAGACAGGACAGGATAGCACAGTGTTAAAGAAGGAACTGCAGATGCTGGAGAATCGAGGGTTACACAAAAAGCTGGAGAAACTCAGCGGGTGCAGCAGCATCTAAGGAGTGAAGGAGATAGGCGACGTTTCGGGTCGAGACCCTTCTTCAGACTGGTCAGGGATCAGGGAAACGAGAGATATAAACAGTGATATGGAGAGATAAAGCAAGAACAATGAGTGAAAGATATGCAAAAAAGTATTGGTGATAAGGAAAGCAGGCCATTGTAAGCTGTTTCTGGTGTGAAAATGAGAAGCTAGTGCGACTTGGGGGGGGGGGGGGGGGGGGGGGGGGGGGGAGATGGAGAAGGAATGTCAGGGCCCGAGGGCTGAGGGAGAGGTGGGAGGGTGGGGGGAAAGGAGCAGTCTGGGTTAACAGAATTGAGAAAATTCAATGTTTAAGCCCAGAGGATGCAGACTCCCCAAGCGGAATATGAGATGTTGTTCCTCAAACTTGCGGTGTTGTTCACTCTGGCCATGGAGGAGGCCCAGGACCGAGAGGTCGGATACGGAGTGGGAGGGGGAGTTGAAGTGCTGAGCCACCGGGAGGTCGGGTTGGTTATTGCGGACCGAGCGGAGGTGTTCGGCGAAACGATCGCCTAGCCTCCGCTTGGTCTCACCGATGTAGATTAGCTGGCATCTGGAGCAACGGATGCAGTAGACGAGGTTGGAGGAGGTGCAGGTGAACCTCTGTCGGACTTGGAATGGCTGCTTGGGTCCCTGAAAGGAGTGGATGGGGGAGGTGAAGGAACAAGTGTAGCATCTCTTGCGGTTGCAAGGGAAAGTGACCGGGGAAGGAGTGGAGCAGGAGGGAAGGGAAGAATTGACGAGGGAGTTGCGGAGGGAGCGGTCTTTGCGGAAGGCAGATAGGGGGGGAGATGGGAAGATGTGGCGAGTGGAGGGGTCACGTTGGAGGTGGCGAAACTGGCGGAGGACTATCTGTTGTATGCGCTGGCTGGTGGGGTGAAAGGTGAGGACCAGGGGGACTCGGCCCTTGTTGTGAGTGGGGGAATGGGGAGAGAGGGCAGTGTTGCGGGGTATGGAGGAGACCCTGGTGCGAGCCTCATCGATAGTGGGGGAGGGGAAACCCCGTTCTCTGAAGAACGAGGACATTTGCGATGACCTGGTGTGGAACACGTCATCCTGGGAGCAGATGCGGCGTAGTCGGAGGAATTGGGAATAGGGGATGGAGTCCTTACAGGAAGCAGGGTGGGAGGAAGAGTAGTCCAGGTAGCTGTGGGAGTCAGTTGGTTTGTAGTGGATGTCAGTCAGGAGTGTGTCGCCTGCAATAGAGATGGTGAGGTCAAGGAATGGTAGGGAAATGTCGGAAATGGTCCAAGTATATTTGAGTGCCGGATGGAAGTTGGTGGTGAAATGGATAAAGTCAGTACAGTGCTGTGCTGTGATTATGGGTTATGGAATATTTTTTTCAATTTGGCATACATGTTGTGTGTGGTTTTATCTTGATTGTCAACTCATTGTGAGGTTCACCTGACACTCTAATGCTTTGTTGAACCAGGATTGACCCCTGATTTGTTTGTAACAGATTAAATTGAGTTGCAGATTGTGTAGAATTTTGGTGGTAATTGCTGGCATTGCAATCTTTGAGTTGCTCGTTGTTTTTCCTATAGCACCATAATAGTTTCACATAACATGATGGTGGCCTTTGTTGTGAAAATGGGACTTGGTGTTAAGATGGTGTTAACTTCCTAATATACAACACCTTTAAGAACCAACAAAATTGTAGTTTATTGGTCACCATTTTTTATTACTAAGGTGAAAAGGAGACAAAAGATAGAGTGAAATGTAAAGCCGGAGGGAAGGATATGGATTGAAGGGGGTGGCAGAATTAAGAGGAATAAAATGGATATGGGGAAACAGAATCTGTAGCAGCAATTGCATACACAAAAATGGGTTGATGCACCCGAGTTGTCAGGTAACTAAGGAAGTGCACTTTTTCTAACTGGGTGATGACTGGAACATGCAAAGAATGTATTTTAAAAATGGGTCGGGGTTCTATTGCCCCCTATTTCACATGGTAACCTCTTCATCATACACATGAATATACTCTTTAAGCTTGGGGTAAAGAATTCTGGTATCGCCTGAATAAACTTGTGAAAATATTTAATTCTGCCAAGGCTGGCTTTCAAGAATGCAAAATGTCCCTGGGGCAAAATTAATATAATGCTTATAGCACAGGAACAAAATTTATTGGAAGGCATTTTAATGGTGGAATCAAAACTACCTAGTAGAAGGTTTCTTCAATAGTGTAATAGTGGCAGCACAGCAATATTTTATATAGCTGTTGTCTTAGATTTCTCTCAATCATGAGTGAATGAATAATTGTAGAAAGAAATATAAAATATTCTGATGTCAGGCAGATTTAAATGCATCAGTTTATAGTGTTAAGATAGTACTGTTTTTTTTTTTCATTTTGTTGGCTGTCATTGACAATGTATCCAAAAAAGTGGGCTAGTTTTCGGACATGATGGAAACAAATCCAGAAAGGAAAACATCCTGTATTTGCATGCAGCCTTTCAGAACAGCCAGTCATTGTATGGAGAAAATATAGAATGCCAGTTTTCATACAAAGAATATCCTACATTAAATTAACCCATTCATCTATTTCAGAATGGAGTGACAAATACGAGCTTGGACACTGGGACAACTCTGCTATTTTCTCGCATTGCACCTTAGAATCTTTTATATTGACGCGAGCAGATGGAATTTAATGGCTCACATGGAAAACTATCAAAAAACAATATAGCATTGAGACAGCAATCTGGATTTATGTGCACATGTATCTGGTTTGGAGTTGAACCTGGAAACTTTTCATACAGATGAATGTGTTGCCCACCAAGCTACATGTTGACCCTTCTTTGATTCCAGTACGTATAATTAGTACCTTGTACAGTAGCTGTGTTTGTATTAAAAATACAAATATGCTGGCATTTGAGCAGGGAACACTGTAAATTTAAGTTTAGGTTTATTTTGCATGTGTACAAAGGTACCCTGAAAAGCTTTGTTTTGCATGCTATCTAATCAAATCAGATGATAAATACATAAATACGATCAAGCCAACTTAAATATACAGTGAAGGGAGCCCAGCATTGTGGCGCAATGGTTCCAGAGAAAAAGTTCAATGTTCATAATGAAGTATAAAAGAATTGGATTGTAACCTATCTCATCAACAGATTGTTCAGAGTCCTGATAACAGGGATAGAAGTTGTTCTCTGGACAACTGTTGCACACTTTCAAGCTTCTGTATCTTCACCCAATAGCAGTGAGGAGAAGAAGGAATGGCCTGGGTGGGTAAGACCTTTGATTATGTTGGCTGCTTTCTCAAGGCAGCGTGAAGTGTAGATGGAGTCAATGGTGGGAGTCTGGTCTGTGATGGACTGGGTTCCATCTGCAACTATCTGCAATTTGTTGTGGTCCTGGAAAAAGCTGTTGCCAAATACCACAGTATACTTTCTGTGGTGCATCTGTGAAAGTGGGTAAGAGTCAGTGGAGACGTGCCAAATTTCCTTGGTCTCCTGAGGAAGTAGATGCATAGTTGTACTGTTTTGGCTGACCCCTCCACGTAGTTGGTCCACGACTGATGGATAATATTTAAACCAAGGAACTTGAAATCATCAACCAAGTCTAGTTTTGCACTTTTGATGCTGTTTGGGGCTTGTACTGTGCCATGCTTTCTGAATCAATAACTAGTTCCTTCATCTTGCTGACATTGAGGAAGAGGTTGTTGTCTTGACACCATGCTATTGTTCTCTATCTCCTTCCTGTACTCCCTCTCATCAGATGAGAAGCATATTTATGTCATTCCCTATCGCAAAACAGTGATTTAGGTATAGGTTGCAAATACAAGTGTGTCTATCTTTCAATTACGCTTGTGTTTTATTAAAAATCATTCCACCCCCACTGTGTTGTTTTTTTTCCCCATCTACCCAACCATTGATTTGTGAATTTTACCAAATTCTACCCACAATGTTTCTGTTTTCTAATTTGGATCAGGCTGACTATAATGTTGAACAATTTCCACAGATGGTGTGTGTAGTGATTTCTGATCTATAGTAGCAATGTTACAAAATTTTGAGATTTAAAAAATCAAGTCTGCAATTTATCCCATCAGATAAAGCATAAAAAGAAGTTTAATTTGACACCTAATTCACTTTCATATCTTCAGTATTAAGAAAGTTATGGCTATTTTCATACTCGGAAATTAGCATCTTGTTCCCCATTGCCTTTCAATTGACTTAACTCAAAAGCTGTGATCTGGAACAGTTAAAAGCCCATAACTTTCTTAGAAATTAAGAGACCTCAATGAAATTTTCAGTTATTATAGATTGAAGCATTCTGAAACAAATATGAAACAATCTTACTTGGATGACCTGAAATTAAAGCATATAATTAGTTAGTTATCTAATTGTAGCTAATTACAAAATTCAATGAGTAGATCTAAACATCTATCCATTTCTTAAGAAAAGATAAACTTTTTTTTAATTGCCTAACTGTCCATATAACATTCACACAATAATCCACACTATAACATAATTTTTAAATCTAATTTTCATGAATTTCTGGGCCAAATGGAAGGAATTTAGTGCTTGATTCCTGTAAATGAATGGCCATTTAAATCAACTAGCGAGTGGGTTTTAGTGGAATGCGGTGGATTGGAACATTGCGGTTAGCGGTGAGGTCAGTATGAAAAATATTGTTTGTTCATACATTTTTTTGGACCCCATTTCGCAACGTGAAAATGTTATTAAAGCCTCCCGAAAAACCAACTTTTAATATAAAAATAAACTATTTACCTTTTTTCTCCCCTACGCAAAATCCTTCCGGTTGTCGGCGCTCACGGCTTTTGAAGGTGATTTTTAAATTACTCTAGTTAATAAATAATTTAGTGTAATTTAAAAATACCTTCATGAATGAAATGTCGGAGCGATTTTTTTTCCGCAACAAAATCGCCCGACATTCATCGATTTTCCCTGCCTGTGGAAAAACGGCACTTTAAGCCCGCCCCCCTCTGAAAGGCGCCAAAGTCGCGCACACGGGGAGCGGCAGAACTGCAGCGCTGCTCGAGGTAAGTTTTGTAACTTACCTATCTATAGTATATAAGGGATCTGCGTATATAAGGGAATATAACAATATTATATTAAGACTCAAACTTGTTTGAGTTTGTGGAAAAGCTTATTTCCACATCAGCTGAAAATATTATAAAGCCCTTTTGTGCTCTATCTCCAAGATCATTTTGTATTTTTTCCAGTAATGTACATTTACCCTTTGAATTAAGTTAAAACCCAGATGTTGTATGACAAAATGAACATTTGTCAACTCTATTACTTTTATTTGTATATTTTCAAGGCTGACAAATAACCTTTACTCCTGATGACTTGGCCCCAAGCATAGTCATCGAATCTTCGTACAATTGTACCTTGAACGTTGTGTCAAATCTACAGATTAGCAGGCAAATATGAATTATTATACCAATTTCCAAAGGGCTTGAAGTAGAAAGCAGTTCTTCCATTCAATGCTGCTTTAATTTTAAGGGCAGTTCTACTTAGTTGATGCCTTGAGGTTTGAAAATTGCAGCCTGATTTATCATTTACAACCAGGATTGAGTAAGATAACTAGAGTTACTGTTTAAGCACCCTGACTAATCTACTACATCACTTGTTAAATATACTGTCATGCTTCACTAGTGATGAACAGCAGTTAATGAATACTGTATTATTTGACTGGAATGTTTACTTTTGCGAAACTTAAATTATACTTTATTTTTACAAAGTTCTGGCGAGTAACTGCAGAACAAATTGTATTAACTATTCCTGTTACTTTGTATTTAACATGGATTCGACCTTTTTTGTACCATACGTTTTTTAAATTGTACAAGTGCAGAGAAAAACATTAGCATACTGTCCTAGATGTTCTACTGTAGTGATTTTAAATAATGTATATAGGTGTTTTTGCTTAACTATATGTAAACATTGCTATTACAACATTGTGCTGTCTTTCCTCAAGACCACCCTTGTTTCTCCTGATAGTGGTTTATTCTCAGTTTGCTTTTAACAGTAAAATAGAACAATATATTTGGATATAGAGAAATTGTCTAGTAACTAATTTAAGAGAATACCTCATACAACAGCTATGGGAGTGTAATTTATTATTGGATGCACCTGGAACAATGCCAGAAAAGGTTTGATTCTGCCAAGGTAGTTTGAAAATAGCTGTCTTTTTAACAAAAAAAAGGTTTAGCAAAATGAATTGATCATGATGAGCAAGTTTTCTCCTGTGCCGTGTTCTGCATGATTGCATCAACAATCCATTGTCAGGGGAACAAATCTATGCCAGTGGTGAAATACTTTGTTGCCCAAATTTTACTCGCTCACTAAGCCATGATAACCAACTTCACGTGAAAATCAGCAAGCCTTTGAAAAAGTTAACGTGCCTTGAGCATCAGATTGTAACAGTAATTTTGTTTTTCAGACTTCTAACTGTAGTACTCTTATGGGTGCGAAAACTAGGCATCTACTCTGAGCAATACCTTCCAATTCAATTGCTTCCACCTTTGACATTCCAGTGAAACTATTGAAGTCACTTGAAACCACCAAATGGACGTGTAAGATCCATGTGAGATCAAACCTATTGTTTTCTGTCAATCCTGTAAACACTGTTGGCTAATTTTCTTCATGTTTTTCATTTTTCAAGATGTTGGGCATTTCTCTCAGCAGTGTATGTTAGGAAGGTAATTTACCTGTTTTAGACAATGTTTGACTGTTATGAAGTTAAATGAAAATGCTATCTAGAGCAGTACATATCAGAATTGTTTGACACCTGCATTGGAAATGAATGGAAAATCTCTCCATTTATAGCAAAGATGGAGATGGATTTTCCATTCCATCTGTTGCATGCTGGAATGGTTAGATTCTTAGCTGACATAACACCTCACAATCATTCTTGTTCCTTTTTTTTGGCCCATTAAAGCTCACCATTGTCAAAAACCGATTAACAAACCCAACATGAGTATCTTCTTCATGGATTGATGTGATTGTTGTATTAAATTGTCAAAAATAATTAGCTCCATTTTGGTTGCCTTATTGTTGTCTGTTATCACCACTTCTTCTTTCGTGTGGTGTGCACAGCCTAAAGTTGAAGGAAAACTTGTTCTATTTGGTCGAAACCGGGCGGACCATGTGAAGGTTGCAATCTTCCACCCCGTATCACCACCATAACTGGTTAATTCAAAAAAAAAACCTAGTTATTTTACTTTTCCATTTTGGACAAATGTCTGCCAAAATAGTACCTGAATTATGAAATATTTTTATGCATGATTGCAATGTACTTGCAAGGTAAACCAAAAGGCCAAACACTGAAACAATGAACGGCACAATGTTCTTTGAGGAGGGGGGGGGGGGGGGTGGAAAGTAGTATTTTTCTCTATGTGGGCAACAGTGGAAAAGATTGCAGTTTACTTTAGAGGTAGTGTGGAAACTGACCCTTCGGTCAACCGGGTGCGTGACAACCAACGACCCGTACACTAAAGCCCCTGTCCCAATCACGTGGCCTTGGCATGCTAATTACGTGACCTCGTGATCTCGTTGAGGCGTGACTGTCCCACGCGACTTCGTGCGTCCGCACAGCCGTCTGAGTGCATGGCGTCATTTGAAGACGGACACAAAATGCAGTAGTAACTCAGCGGGACCGGCAGCATCTCTGGAGAGAAGGAATGGGTGAGGTTTTGGGTCGAGACCCTTCAGTCTGAAAGAAGGGTCTTGACCATAAACGTCATCCATTCCTTCTCTCCAGAGATGCTGCCGGTTCTGCTGAGTTACTCCTGCATTTTGTATCTATCTTCAATTATCTTGGCCCCGCTCTGGGAGTAGAGGTGGGGCGGATCCAGAATGGAACGGCCGTGAGCCCCAGGCTGCGTTCGACAATAGTTTGCCTGCTTCTGCTGCTGTTGGAGGTGAGATGTTGTGTCGCGCCAGGGTCTTGGGCCTGTCCCACTTTGGCCGTCAGTTCCGCGGCAGGCTGGTGGCGCACAAAGATTTCGTTCGCTACAAAATTTTGGAGCACCGCGCGATATCGCGCACAACTACATACCCCTCCGCGCTTCTCAGTGGGACCGGCCCTGCGCGGCCACATGATGCCCGTGCGCCTCAACGCGATGACAAGGTCGCGTAATTTGCGTGCCAAGGATACGCAAGTGGGACAGGGCCTTAACTCTGTTATCCCACTTTTGCATCCAACACACAAGGGGCAATTTTCAGAAGCCAATTAATCTACAAACTTGCACATCTTTGGAATTTTGGAGGAAATAAGAGCACCTGGAGAAATCCAGATTTCCTTCCTAAAGTGAACCAGTGGAGTTTTCACAATTCATTTTCTTACAATTTATCTTGAGCTCAGTGGGAATAAAATCATCTACCTTTCCTGATCAATGTTGGTTGCACAACAGTTTGGTCCACTTCATCTAGAGCAATTAGTGATATCCTCTACATGTAGGACAATAGTTGGATATTTTCTTTGTCATCTTGAACCAGGAGAAGTGGTTGATTAAATATTATGCATGTATATAATGGACCTGCTTCCCAAGATGATGTTTGGGGAGAGAATCCCTAACTGGTTTCAACTGTTCTCTCCAAACCTCAGGAGTGTGATGCGAAAATGTTGCATTCAGATCTGAAGTTGTTCCTGGAAGCTGCGGTAGGGGTGCGATGATCAACTATCTTTTCGAGTGTGCCTGGAAGACCTGGAAAAATATACAATGTTACTTATCATTGTTCATCATGAGCATTGCTTAACCATAGATAGGGCTCTGTTCCATAGGTTGCTGCTTTGAAATCATCAATTAAATCAAACCCACACTTTGGTCTGTCCAAACCTCACTTGCTTTACATACAAAGCTGTTCTCAAATGTGCAGAAACTGCATGCTGAGGGATGTACTGGGTCTTGGTAGAGCACCATAGAGGCTCTGTTGAAAAGGCCATAGTTTAGCAAGCTGTTGCTGTACACTGAGTTGGGTCCTTTTGTGATGGGGGGGAAAAAAAGCTCTAAACTCATGGATAAAATATTCATTTTCTTTTCCAATGTAAATATTGTAGGCAAATAAAATATTCTGCGTATGATGATTTTTTATGAATGTCCTGCATTGTGCATTGGTAAGTCTTTTAAAGAATACTTTGAATATAAATTTGGGCAAGGTTTGATGTAATAAAAAGTGCCAAACATGGATTTTTAGATATTTGCAGATTTGAGGAAAGGATTTTGTAATAAAATCCAAAAAGTATAAATTTGATTATTGGACTTTTGAATTTTTTTTCAATGCAACTACAATGTATGGGCAGAAGAAGACTTGTAGACTGACATATTAAAAGTAAGGGAGGTGCTTTTAGACTAGTATTGACATATTTTGGTGAAACAACAAGCTGCTAAAGGGGATAGTCAAAGTTGAGAGGAAACCGAGACCCTCTGAGGGAAGGAGGGGAAAACAGCAGTTGATATTTAATCCAGTTGTGAGGTAATTTCAGCTATTAAAATCTTGTCCAGGGAATTAAGGCATTATAACCATAATATGGATTTTCAGATAATATTTAAAGGAAGTAGCTAAAACACTTTTTGATAAAGGTTTTCAATTTGTTGCAAGCCTTTGCTGAAAAGGAAGATGATAAGTCAGGAGTGTTTTATTGCCATGTCCCAGATGGAGCAATGACAATTTTACTTGCTGCAGCACAACAGAATATGTAATCATAATAAATAATATAGCAAAAACTCGGGAAAAAAACAAACAATAACAGTGCAATAATAATAGTCTATTGTAGTTCATAGCTTATGAGGTTGTGGTGTTTAATAGCCTGATGGCTGTAGGGAAGAAGCTGTTCCTGAACGTAACAGTTCTCAGGCTCCTGTACCTTCTTCCCAATGGCAGTGGTGAGATGAGTGTGTGGCCAGGATGGTGTGGGTCTTTGATGATGTTGGCTGCCTTCTTGAGGCAGCAACTATAATAGATCCCCTCGATGGTGGCGAGGTCAGAGCCGGTGATGGATTGGACAGTATTTACTGCTTTTTGCAGTCTTTTCCTCTCCTGGACGTTCAAGTCGCCGAAGCCGGCCACGATGCAACCAGTCAGTATGCTCTCTACTGTGCACCTGTAGAAGTTCAAGAGAATATGATGACTAATGAATAGTGAAAGTTAAAAAAGAATGTCCTGTTAATTTACCAAGTAGCCTGGTTAAAATAGAAATAACAGTTGAGTGGTCATGTTTGTTATTGCAAGTCTCTGGAGCACACGTATCTGGAAGGGATGGGTGCAGATTTAAGAATATATGGTAGGTAGAATAAAAACGGCCATCAAAACACGATAGTATTAATTGCCTTTCTCATTAAGTTTTAACCATGCAATTCATAGTGACCACACAATTTCTCCTTTAATTTGAACAGAATCTGAATAAAGAACAATTTTGATGCTACTATACTTAACAGTTGTGCAGACTTCTTGGAAAGATATTGCTTAGAATTCTTAATTAAAAGGGTTGGTGGTTTCTTAAAATGGATATTTTTTACTTGGATGTGGACAAATTCCCCCAAAGTAAAAAGCAAACTAATGTTACATTAATTGGAATCAAAATACTTTTTATAGATGATTATTTTCATAGCTAATCTCAAAATCTTCTTTAAAGACCATTTACAAAAATGTGTTGCACAATAGGTTGAACAGTTAATGTTAACCACATCATAATGCCGTGAATGCTTTGGTTATCTAAGGCAAAATTCTGCAATATGAAGCTGTTCCGTGAATATTTGAAGTGAAGAGTTGATTTAGTGCCTGAGTGGAATAGTAAGTGTTAGTGATGAGCGACTCCTCATATTTGCCCATTAATTTTTGTAACTCAGCCAACAGAATCAGAATGACTGGTTGTACTAGAGGTGGATATAATTCTTCTTGTCTGTATGTTTTATAAGAAATAATTGTTATTTTGGGGGAATTATAACGTTTAATTGTTTTCATTTCTAATTTTGTGCAGCATTGTCCACTTGATAGTAGAGTCCAGGACATTATATAGGTTGTCATATATTCTTGTTAAATGAAGAAATTATCGAGTGATTTATCATCATGATCGTTGAATTCTATTAAAGTTCATAATTCAAAGTGACTCTGAGCTCCATTTTGTTGGCAAAAAAATTGTGCCTCCAACTTACAATGCCCTTGCTTTGTCCATTCAGTGCCAATAAAATATACTTTTGAATTTGACAGTACACACTTTGATTTTCCTGTCTTTGACTCATTTCTGATCTCAAGCACAAGCATGTCATTAAATGAAAGGCAGCTGAATTATGTAAAGCATCATAGCACACATCCTAATGCTAATTACAATTTGATCCCGGTTTCAAATTTGGAACCCATGCCCGAAAATTGTTATTCTCTCTTCCTTTTTGACCTGCTACAACATTGTGCTGTAACCCCAAGCCCGGAAATGATCCCTGTACTACACCAGCAGGACATTCCATTTCCAAAACATCTGTGGCCTCTTGAGAGAAATTGCCCAATTATGAGTGTGTTGCACTGTGGGGGAAATGTGTTGAAGCTGTCCAATTATATTTCATTTAAGCTTGTGATAGCTGTCAAGAACAAAACTTGAATCCCATATGTGTTGGCTTGATGTTCAAATTTTGTTTTCAAAGTTCAAAGGGCAATTTTCTCTTCAATTGAGATGCTATGTGAGGAATTTATTTGAAAAGATGTTATTTTAAAACAGGATATCCCAGTTAATCCTGGACACTGGTATCCAACAACTTGCTGCTCACATGTGGCCAACAGAGCCTAATACAGACTATGTTCCAGTTCCTCAAGTATACTATAAACCCTACCCACCTGACCCACAGATTTTCGGGTATTTAGCCTTTCGGGAAACGATTAGGAAGTTGGAGTGGCTACAGAGAAGTTATTTTGTCTGCATTTCTTCAATTATGTATTTTAGTGGTAGGTAGTTACATCTGAACTGTTGATAACAGAATCAGGTATAGGCCTTTTGCACCTGATCCACCATTCACTTTGATCATGGCTGATCCTGTGAATCAATTCTACATTTGAGAGATTTTTGAACATGGAATTGATCTTTGCCTTGGATAGTCTTAGATTTGGAGATATAATGCCAATGATTTTGATGCCCTTGGTTTAAAATAGATGTATTCTGTTAAATAGCTGACACTATCCTGAGATAAGTCTCCGGAGATATGGAAAAATGTCCTGACATTGAATGCATCTTTAAATACACCTTGGGGATTCTAATTTGGTAGAATGAGGACCAGACTACAAACATCCTTCATCCTTCAATCATCCTTCAAAACAATTGCTATCCTTGACTCAAGTTTTGAGCCTGTTTGGCATTGAATTCAAGGTAACTGGGTCTTTTGGTATAGGTAAACTGTATGGGGTACTTCAAATGAGATCTTGCATGTCCTCTGCAATCTCGGTGAGACTTTTACATTAATATTCTTCCTATTTTGCAGCAGCCTACATATTTGTTTTTCTCATTGAAGCCGAATGTTTGTTTGTTGCATTTGTGAGACCAAATCCCTTTCATTAATATTTATGTTTTTTTAACTAAATCTAATTTTCTGTTATTTCTACTAAAGTGCACAACCTCAAAGTTTTCCCATTCTATTTATCGGTCATTTTTTGGCTGATTTACTAAAAAAGTTAATTATTTTGTTGGCTCTGTGGATCATTCTAGCAAATTTCGCAGACGCAGACACGCAGAAGCACCCCCCATCCACGCAACCACGCACCCACATCCACACCACACTTGTTTGTGTATGTGTGTCTCAATCTGTAGCAATGTTACAAAATGTTGAGATTTTTAAAATCAAGTCTGCAATTTATCCCATCAGATAAAGCATAAAAAGAAGTTTAATTTGACACCTAATTCACTTTCATATCTTCAGTATTAAAGAAAGTTATGGCCATTTTCATACTTTGATATTAGCATCCTGCTCCCTGTTGCTTTTCCATTGACTTAACCCAAAAGCTGTGATCGAGGACAGTCAAAAGACCATAACTTAAAAATTAAGAGAACTGAAATAAATTTGCAGTCATTATAGATTGAAGTATTCTGAAACCAATATGATACAATCTTACTTGAATGACCTGAAATTAAAGCATATCATTAGTTAGTTACCCAATTGTAGCTAATTACAAAATTCAATTACTAATTCTAAACATCTATCCATTTCTTAAGAACATTTTTAAATAGCCTAAGTGTCCAAATAATATTCACACAAGAATTCACAATATAACATGATTTTTAAATCTCATTGTCATTAATTCATGGGCCAAATGGAAGGAATTTAGTGTTTAATTCCTGTAAATGAATGGCCATTTAAATCATCTTGCGAGTGAGATTTTCTGGAACGCGATCGATTGGAACGTTGCGGTGATTTTAAACCCCATATCGGCAGGAAAAGTACTGCCGGTTCGTATGGGGAATAAATCACCTTCTCGCAACATGAAATTTGGATTAAAGGTATCCTAAGAAGCACTTTTAATGATTTTTCTTCATGAACTAAATAGCCTGTTCAACATCGATTTGAATGGGCTTCCGAAATACCGCATTTTGAACCCGCCCCCCTCTCAAAGGCGCCAAAGTCGCGCACGCGGGCAGTGACAGAACTGCAGCGCCGCTAAAGGTAAGTATTGTAACGTACCTACAATCTGGTTAATTCTTATTTTCGTCCAAACGTTCAGCCACAGCCTTTCCATTTTCACACATTCTACTCACATTCCCGTTGAGGCGATAAACATCTTCCCGTCGCATTCCCACCTTTATTTCCAAACTTTTTAATCATTCAAAGTTTTAAAAACAGCCCGAAAACTCATCCTTTTCAGGGGAAAAAAAACCCTAGTGACGTCACAATGGACTCACAAGGCAGGACGGGACACTCCAGGAGGGAGTGGCACTCCAGCGCACCCGAGTGACGTCACAATGGACTCGCAAGGCAGGACTGGACACTCCAGCGCTCGTGCAGCATCTGGTGCCCGACATCTGGTGGCGAGGGTGGTGCCGAGGGCCCTGGCCATGACCGGGTCCGAGAAAGAAGCCGACGCTGGAACCAAGGACGAGCCCGAGTCCAGGGTCAAGGACGGTCAAGTCGGAACCTGCACTGGAGCCAATCCGGTGGACGTGCTGACGGCTGGAAGCTGCCGCTGGAATAAAGGACGAGCCTAGTGGCTGGATTGGAGCCCAGGGTGCGGCTGAGCTGATGGCTGGAGGCTGCTGCTGGAACCAAGGACGGGCCTGGGTCTTCAGCCAGGGCCGGGTCGAGTATGAGAAACAGGCCGAGTTCCAGGCCCTGGCGCTGCTCTCTGACCTGGGCAGGTCCTGGTGCAAGGATTGGGAGTGAGGGGAGGAGGATGAGGGAAATGAGGAGGAGGGAGATGGGGTAGGGTCTACCTCCTCCCTTTCTGCCCCCCTCCCTCTCTACCACCCTCCCCCTCCCTCTACCCTCCCTTTCTACTCCCTTCCCCTCCTTCTCTACCTATTTTCCTTTCTCCTCTACCCTCCCCACCGTCACTACCACCTCCCCTCCGTCTCTACCCCTCCCCTCGTTGTATTTTTTTGCACCACAATGTTTTTTATATATTAAGTATGAATATAAGAAAAATAACGAATTCGCCCCAAAATCACTGCAACCTTTACCCCCTCCCCCTCCCTCTTTACCCCCTCCCCTCCCTCTTTACCCCCTCCCCTCCCTCTTTACCCCCTCCCCTCCCTCTTTACCCCCTCCCCCTCCCTCTTTACCCCCTCCCCCTCCCTCTTTACCCCCTCCCCTCCCTCTTTACCCCCTCCCCCTCCCTCTTTACCCCCTCCCCCTCCCTCTTTACCCCCTCCCCCTCCCTCTTTACCCCCTCCCCCTCCCTCTTTACCCCCTCCCCCTCCCTCTTTACCCCCTCCCCCTCCCTCTTTACCCCCTCCCCCTCCCTCTTTACCCCTCCCCCTCCCTCTTTACCCCTCCCCCTCCCTCTTTACCCCTCCCCCTCCCTCTTTACCCCTCCCCCTCCCTCTTTACCCCTCCCCCTCCCTCTTTACCCCTCCCCCTCCCTCTTTACCCCTCCCCCTCCCTCTTTACCCCTCCCCTCCCTCTTTACCCCTCCCCCTCCCTCTTTACCCCTCCCCCTCCCTCTTTACCCCTCCCCCTCCCTCTTTACCCCTCCCCCTCTTTACCCCCCTCCCTCTTTACCCCCCTCCCTCTTTACCCCCCTCCCTCTTTACCCCCCTCCCTCTTTACCCCCCTCCCTCTTTACCCCCCTCCCTCTTTACCCCCCTCCCCCTCCCTCTTTACCCCCCTCCCTCTTTACCCAATGTGCTGATCAGCTGGCACATGTCCTTACGGACTTATTTAACACCTCGCTGAACCAGGCTGTCGTCCCATTATGTTTCAAGACTGCCACCATCATACCAGTGCCAAAAAAATCCAACATACAATGTCTCAATGATTACCGCCCTGTAGCACTCACCCCCATAATGATGAAGTGCTTCGAGAGGCTGGTCATGGACCACATTACCTCCAGACTCCCCTCCACACTCGACCCATACCAGTTTGCTTACAGGCCAAACCGCTCCACAGAGGACGCTATATCCTCCGTACTCCATCTGAGCCTGGAACATTTAGAGGAGAAAAGCACCTATGTGCGAATGCTGTTCGTGGATTTCAGTTCAGCATTCAATACCATTATCCCCCAGCACCTGATAAGCAAATTGATTCCATTGGGCCTCGGCACCCCCATTTGTAACTGGCTACTGGACTTCCTCACTGACAGACCCCAGTCTGTGAGGGTTGGAAATAACACTTCCAACACCATCTCTCTGAGCACCGGCTCCCCTCAGGGCTGTGTCCTGAGTCCACTGCTGTTCACCCTGATGACTCACGACTGTTGTGCCAGGTTTAGTACAAACCACATCATGAAGTACGCAGGTGACACAACAGTGGTGGGCCTCATCAGGGACGACAATGAGCTGGCTTACAGGGAGGAGGTGAAACAAGTGGTGGACTGGTGCAATACGAACAACCTGATCCTGAATGTCGAAAAAACAAAGGAGGTTATCGTCGACTTCAGGAAAACCCGGCACAGTCCCACACCACTTCACATTAATGACAGTGATGTGGAGGTGGTCAGTAGCACAAAGTTCCTGGGGGTGCAGATCACTAACAGTCTGACCTGGTCGAATAACATCTCATCAACAGTTAAGAGAGCGCAGCAGCGGTTGCACTTTCTGCGCCACATGAGAAGAGCTCATCTCCCCCATCCCATCCTCACTACTTTCTACAGGGGCACCATAGAGAGTATTCTGACCAGCTGTATCTCTGTCTGGTTTGGGGACTGTAGAGCCTCCGACTGGAAGTCTGTGCAGAGAGTGGTGAGGGCAGCGGAAAAAATCATCGGGACCTCTCTCCCCTCAATCGGGGATATTGCGACCAAACGTTGCGTGTCTAAGGCCAGCAGTATTATAAAAGACCCCACACATCTCCATCACGGTCTGTTCACTCTGCTACCCTCGGGAAAAAGATATTGCAGCATAAGGAGCAGAACATCAATGTTCTGCAACAGCTTCTTCCCACGAGCCATCAGACTCCTGAATGCCATGTAATGGGCTGCCACCGTTGTCTATCCTTTTATCCTTTTCATCCATGCCTATCCTTCTGTTAATTTATTGTGTTGCACAGGGAGCCAAATGCAACGTAATTTCGTTTGGAACTGCATATATCAATGTATTTCTAAATGACAATAAAGTTTGTTTGACTTGACTTTACCCCCCTCCCCCTCCCCCTCCCTCTTTACCCCCCTCCCCCTCCCTCTTTACCCCCCTCCCCCTCCCTCTTTACCCCCCTCCCCCTCCCTCTTTACCCCCCTCCCCCTCCCTCTTTACCCCCCTCCCCCTCCCTCTTTACCCCCCTCCCCCTCCCTCTTTACCCCCCTCCCTCTTTACCCCCCTCCCTCTTTACCCCCCTCCCTCTTTACCCCCTCCCTCTTTACCCCCTCCTTTACCCCCTCCCTCTTTACCCCCCTCCCTCTTTACCCCCCTCCCGCTTTACCCCCCTCCCGCTTTACCCCCCTCCCCCTCCCGCTTTATCCCCTCCCCCTCCCCCCTCCACCCCTCCCCCCCTCCACCCCCTCCCCCTCTACCCCCCCTCCCCCCCCATGCAGTAAAATTACAATACAGTATCTCAACTCTTTTTACACATTGCAATGAATGCAATTTCTATTATCTCTTTCCACTTCCAAACAAAAATATGGTTATTCAGCGTATGATCAACCTCGGTGAGACCAAGCGCAGGCTTGGCGATTGCTTCACCCAACACTTCCGCTCGATTCGCAGTAACCAACCTGATGTCCCGATGGCTCAGCACTTCAACTCCTCCCTCCCATTCCGAATCCGACCTTTCTGTCCTGGGCCTCCTCCATGGCCAGACCACCGTAAATTGGTGGAACAGCACCTCATATTTCGCTTGGGTAATTTACACCCCAGCGGTATGAACATTGGCTTCTCCAATTTCAGGTAGTCCTTGCTTTTTCCCTCCTTCCCCTTCCATTCCCAGCTCTCCCACAGCTTACTGTCTCCGCCTCTTCCTTTTTTTTCCCCGCCCCCCCCACCCCTCCCAACATCAGTCTGAAGAAGGGTCTCGACCTGAAATGTCGCCTATTTCCTTCGCTCCATAGATGTTGCCTCACCTGCTGAGTTTCTCCAGCATTTTTGTCTACCCATTCACACAAGTTCTGTTATTCCACTTTCCTCACCCACTCCCTGCACATTAGGGGCAATTTTACAGAGACAAGTTAAACTACAAAGCCAATATGTCTTTGGGATGTGGGAGGAAACCCACATGCTTGCAGGGAGAATGTGCAAAATCAGCACAGACTGTGCCCGACAACAGGATCGAACACAGATCTCTGGCGTGTGAGGCAGCAAGTCCATCAACTGTGCCACTATATTTTATTTTCCAACAAACAAAAAATTAAACGTTGAGTTATACGTTGGTTACTAAAAAAAAAGAATATCTATTTTCAGTCTTAAATCTCTTAAGTGACGCTATGTCCCCCTTTACAGCTACTGTATGTTTTAATTCAGTTCAAGGCTATTGGGGCAGTACATTGGCCATAAATTTGCTGCCTAAAATTGCCAGACCCGGAATTGATCCTGACTATGGGTGCTGTCTGCATGGAGTTTTGTTTTCTTGTTTATAACATTGTGTACAGAGTACTATGTTTACATATTCTGTTGTGCTGCTGCAAGAAAGGATTTCTTTGTTTTAACTGGGACGTGAGAGAATAAAACACTCTTGGCTTACGTCGCTGATGTGTGGGATAGTTCGGGTGATCGGTGGTCGGCGTGGACTCGGTGGGCCGAAGGGCCTGTTTCCCACACAACCTCTCCAACCTGAAATTGGAGAAGTCAATGTTCATACCGCTGGGGCGTAAACTGCCCTAGCAAAATATGAGGTGCTGCTCCTTCAATTTGCGGTGGGACTCACTCTGGCCATGGAGGAGGCCCAGGACAGAAAGGTCGGATTCGGAATGGGAGGGGGAGTTGAAGAGCTGGGCCACCGGGAGATCAGGTTGGTTAGTGCGAACCAAGCGGAGGTGTTGGGCGATGCGATCATCCTGGGTGCAGATGCGGTGTAGATGGAGGAATTAGAGACCTTAAAGGAAGCAGTGTGGGTAGAAGTGTAGTCCAGATAGCCATGGGAGTCAGTGGGTTTGTAGTAGATGTCGGTCAGTAGTCTGTTGCCTGCAATGGAGATAGTGAGGTCCAGAAACGGTAGGGAGATGTCGGAAATGGTCCAGGTGAATTTGAGTGCCGGATGGAAGTTAGTGGTGAAATGGATGATGTCAGTGAGTTCTGCATGGGTGCAGGTGGTAGCACCAATGCAGTCATCAATGTAGCGGAGGTAGAATTCAGGGATAGGACCACGGTATTGTTCGACCAGGGATTGTTTGACGTACCCTACAAAGAGGCAGGCATAGCTAGGGCCCATGCACGTGCCCATAGCTATGCTTTGGATTTGGAGGAAATGGGAGGAGTCAAAGGAAAAGTTGTTGAGAGTAAGGCCCACCTACGCTAGGCAGAGGAGAGTATTTGTAGACAGGGATTGGTTGGTTCTACGGTCGAGGAAAAAACGGAGGGCTTTAAGTCCTTCCTGATTGGGGGGGGGGGGGGGGAGATGGAAGTGCAGAGAGACTGGACATCCATGGTGAAGATGAGGGAGTGGGGGCCTGGAAAACGGAAGTCATGTAGGAGACGAAGAGTGTGTGAGGTTCCTTGGACATAGGTTGGGAGGGATTTGTCCGGTCGGGGGGGAGGGGGGGGGATAGGATGGAGTTGAGGTATGTGGAAATAAGTTCGGTGGGACAAGAACAAGCAGAAACAATGGGTCTGCCAGGACAAGTCAGGTTTGTGGATTTTGGGGAGAAGGTAAAATCGGGCCGTGCGGGGCTGGGGAATGATGAGGTTGGAGGCTAGGGAGGGCTGGAAGTGATGAAGCCCGTGATGGTGTTGGAGATAATAGCCTGGTGCTCGTCTGTGGGGTCATGGTTCAAGGATAAGTACTAGGAGGTGTCTGAGGATTGGCGCCTGGCCTCAGACGGATAGAGATCATCGAGCCAGACTACCATGGCACCTCCATTGTTGGCAGGTTTGAACACCCAGTCAGGGTTGTTGCAGAGTGAGTGGAGGGCTGTACGTTCAGTGGGGGAGAGGTTAGAGTGAGAAGATGCAAAACTCACATGGAACCAAATATTCAAGAAGGATTTGGAAGTTCGGACGCAAACCTATCGAGGGTGGAAGACGTCATAACCAAACAGAATGCCGAAAGCTTGCTGTCCAATGCGCTCAACAGTGTGGGAGGATCCAAGTCTAAGTTTCGATCTTAAATCCATATGGAGTACCTTTGAAGCACTATCACTGATGTAGCATTTGGAATTGTATTAGTCGGTTTGCACACAGCAACAACCTGCAAAGTCTTTGGCAATAGTTGCAAAATAAGTAATGACTTACCACGAAATAGGACAAAGACAACAAGCATATGGAAGTCTCACAACTTCTTCAGATTGCTGGGAATATTGCATTGGAAAAATATTGTCATACTTTAATCACTGAACCAGAACGTGGAAAGGCCTATGGAACACTGCCATGGACCTTGTTTATGAGATGGCCTGCAGCTATTCACAAAGGCCAGTTGAGAATGATCAGTAAATTCTGAGCAAGCTAGTGACATCAAGATCCTATTGGTTTATGTATTGTTAAATAAGTAGAGCCAAGATAAGGGCCTCATTACCAAATACGTGAGAGGAAAATGCCAGAAGACCAATATTCACCATATTGCACCTTTTGCAACACCAAGAATGTTTTATCAAACAGGAAAATACTTTGGGAGCATCTGAATTCCATGGAATCATCATTGTTTACTGGAAATTGTGACAAACAGTTTTGCATAGGAGGGAGAGCAAGCAGTTAACGCAGGTTTGAGGGAAGGGGGAAAGAATAAACAAATGGCGGAGATTATGGAAGTATACACTTGGCTGGAAACCAGCCAAGATTTCTCCCCCTTGTAGTCCAGTCGGAACTTGTGCATCTTTTTAAACAGGCAGATGGGCTCTAATTTAATATATTCTTTCGAAAACTGGCACCTCTGAGCAGTGCAGCACTTCCTGTTTCATTAGTGTCTGTTTGAAGTAGGGCTTTAACTCGCCACTTTTTGACTCCAAGGCAAGAATGGAACCACTTAGCTAAACTGCCAAATTCAATAAATAATGCAGTTACCAAGATATATTATCCATCAAGTCACCATAAATATCAGTGAATTCATGTGTTTAAAGGATTGGTATGCAGTAAAAGAAGCATGTTTTTAATCTGATAGTTTGAAGAAGGATCTATTTAGAGGACATTTGATCTGTGCAGCATCCTGTCATTCTGTGAAATTTGTATTAGTCCAAAGATGAACAGTATCAGTAACTATTCTCTAATTTTTGCTCTTTGTGAATTGATTCAACACAAAATAGAATAGTAAATGCATTGTAATATAGCAAAATGCATTGTAATATAGAAAACAGTGAGTAGAATATTATTATTTTTTTAAGTTGTAGGTAACACTGCCATAGGTTGATTTATTGCTCTTCCTGATTGAGGTTTTAAAATGCATTGAGAATATTAATTTCTTTGCAGAAGGGTGGTATTAGAATTTCCTTTAAAATTGTAAGCTTTGATATTAAAAACATTTGTTTTATTTTCAGCATTTCCTGACCCCTCTGTTTAATTTTGGAATTGTGTAACATTCACGGTACAGTAAGCAGCCTCGGTAAGCGATCTGCCTTACTGTTTGTTTGATAGACTAAAGAGTATTGCATTTATGCTGAGAGTTTTGATGTTTGCCGTTTTGTATCCTTTGTTCAGCCTATTTTTCTTACTTTCATTGTTAAAAGTACCAGTCTCAGAAACAATTACCTGGAACTGTAATGTTCCATGACTGACATATAGTAACTTAAGTGCAAAGGAATGTCACATCATAGACTAGAAGAGACGTGGTTAATATAGTCCACAATGTGTTTGCCATGTCTATAAAAAAATGCATAATTCATCACTTTATTGTTGACTTTAAATACTGCGCACAATTTTGCAGCACAATAGGAAAATTGCTTATGTAAAGTATTAAATTGCTTGCCAGTTCAGAGGGTACATTAGAAAGTCAGATATGTTAGACCTGATGCACATTATCTATCACCAGCCAATGACTGTATCCTTCATTGTATTAGAAACATAGAAACATAGAAAATAGGTGCAGGAGTAGGCCATTCGGCCCTTCGAGCCTGCACCGCCATTCAATGTGATCATGGCTGATCATCCAACTCAGTATCCCGTACCTGCCTTCTCTCCATACCCCCTGATCCCTTTAGCCACAAGTGCCACATCTAACGCCCTCTTAAATATAGCCAATGAACTGGCCTCAACTACCTTCTGTGGCAGAGAATTCCAGAGACTCACCACTCTCTGTGTAAAGAATGTTTTCCTCATTTCGGTCCTAAAGGAATTCCCCCTTATCCTTAGACTGTGACCCCTTGTTCTGGACTCCCCCAACATCGGGAACAATCTTCCAGCATCTAGCTTGTCCAACCCCTTAAGAATTTTGTAGGTTTCTATAAGATCCCCCCTCAATCTTCTAAATTCCATCGAGTACAAACCGAGTCTATCCAATCTTTCCTCATATGAAAGTCCTGACATCCCAGGAATCAGTCTGGTATTACTTCTGTATGCTAGCATTCAGCAGAGTATCATTGAGGCAAAGAAATAATTCACAAATATTACAATAGCAGAAGCTGGAAATTCTGTTTTTGTGTCAGACATTGGTTTTGATTAAAATCTGCCAAAAATGCTATTTGATGTCAAAATTACTAAAGGAAATATATATTTTCTGGGCGCACTGTCATGCCATGGTGACATAAATTGTGCTACATTGGTCCAGATGAATCCTATAAATTAATTTATTTTGGCTTATCATTTTGCTCGGTGGTTTGACCAAGCGAAATCAAAAACATTTAAAATGTATTTTGTTCATTTCCTTGTGAGAAAACACCACCCTGAGATTCAACATCTCTCAGAGGTGTGGCTTGGAATTGTCACATTTTGGGGGGGTGTTACAAATTATCTGAAGAGTAGGTAGGAGCGTAAGCTGGCCAACAGGCAAGAGGAAATGTGGAAACAAAGAACTGCAGATGGTGGTTTATACCAAAGATAAAGTACTGGATTAACTCAGTGCGTCAAACAGCAATGAAAAAGCATAAGCATGGAGATTGGCACGTATTCTTAATGCATGAGCTATGGTTTGTCCTGTGATGCTCACTGTGATCTCTTATATTCAGACTATGATTAAATGTCCCATTATTAAGTGCACCAGTTTGGTGAAGTCATAATTTGGATATGCAAACGGCTTGTTGATGTATACGAGAGTAGTGGGTGCTTTGCATGTTTATTCCTTCACTTAGCAATGAAATCATGGTGCTTACACTTCTTACCATTGGCACTTACCCTTCCTCAAAAAAGACATGACCCAGAAAAAGAAAAGATGGGCTGAGCATTTATGCCAATATAAAACACACACTGCATCCCATGTGGACACAGTGGCGTAGCGGTAGAGCTACTGCTCTGTAGCTCCAGAGACCCAGGTTCGATCCTGACCACGGGTGCTTGTCTGTATGGAGTTTGTACGTTCTCCCCGTGACCCACGTGGGGTTTCTCTGAGAGCTTCGGTTTCACATGAGGAATGATTGAAAAGACTAGGCTTGTATTCACTGGAGTTTAGAAGGATGAGGGGGGATCTTATAGAAACATATAAAATTATAAAAGTACTGGACAAGCTAGATGCAGGAAAAATGTTCCCAATATTGGGTGAGTCCAGGACTAGGGGCCACAGTCTTAGAATAAAGGGGAGGTCAAACCTTGAATCCAAAAGGAAGACCAAGACTTGTATTGCATAGGTATTATTGCCATTATCACATTTCATTAAATATATTACTGAAATATACATAACCCCTTTCAGGTTAGATGTACTGATATTCATATGACAAGGTAAAGATCTGTAAACAATTCTGAACAAAATTTACTGGGAGAAATTTCTCAGATTGAGTAAGATGTTTTGTTATAATGAAAGCTTTCATTTGGCAAACTGGGCACCAGACGCAAGTCACAGTTCATTCTACATTTTTAATGACACTGATTTTTTTTTAAATCTCCAGCCGACCCCACTTTATACAATGCTCTGCAACAACAGCCAGAGTTTTGATGCAGGTCTCGTGTCAAAGTACTAAATGTTCTGTGACTCCATTGTGCAAATATATGAAAGTCGTGAGCTTTGTTGGCTATGTCTAAAATTTGCAGTTATGGCATTTTGGAAGGGGAAAGTCGGCGGCTGTAAGCTCTATTCCCATGTCCTCAAAGTGCATTAAAGCTCTATGATTGCTTTGGGGAGCTTGATATGTTGAGCTTGGCGCATGGAAGCGGAGGGGCCTCTGCTGGCAGTGACGGATAGCACGATTGCAATAGTCATGGGTTGTGGTATAGGCGGAGGTGGCCTTGCAAGGCCAGCAGCCAGGTAGGCGACTGGATCAGTGCAGCTTATGGCAGTTAGCGGTGGTGTTGGAATGAGTCGTGTGTATCGTGCTAGGCCAGGCTGACCCCTATTTCAGGCCTGAGAATTAAGAATTGCATATCTCCTTGGGCCACGATATTACTATTCAGAGTCTTGGAATTTGCAAGATGGAGCTGGAATGTAGCAACTCTCTGTATGCTTTTCCAGAAGAGGATGAATTGTAGTCATGAACAATATGATTTGACTGGAACAAGCTTTTCATTGTACCTCTACGCACATTACAATAATCAACTAAACAGTTGTTTAACCATTTAAGGATTTTGTTTCAGTTTGAGAATATTTTGATTTAGGAATTGTCTCATAAAAATTGTGGAATTTTTGGATTGTATTTATTGAATATTATTCTCTGTAATATACACTTGCACAGAAATAACATTTTCTTTCCTGAGCAGGTTTCTGGCAACTAATCAAAATTCTAACCATATGGCTACTTCCATATGAGTTTATGGAGCCAAATAACATTGAATCAGGCTGCCTCCAACAGGATTACTTTGGTTATCCTCATTTGGCTACATATGAATAAAGCAACAATTACCAGAATGTTGCATTCTGCAGTAGATCAGGAAATTATAATTTAGTAGGAAGGCATGATAAAACAAAATGCTCAGCATGGCAGGCGATGACTGTGAGATGAGAAACAGCATTTTGGGTTGAAGACCTTTTAGTTATAACCTAAAGATTTAACAGCTGAAGTATTTTTAACTTGCAATGCAACATTTGAACTTTGAAGGATGGATGAAATATGTTTGACTAGATTCAATGATTGCATCCAAAAAACTGCAGGATGAACTCAGCAGGTCAAGCACTGAGTTCCACCAGCAGTTTTTATTTGCTCCTGATTCCAGTTTCTTGTGTCTTTATGTTAACATATTTTGCTTTGTATTTGAACTTGATGGGCCTCTAACTTATTCTTAACTTTTCTAATGCCACTTCTGTTTCACTTTACTTTTCCCTTCTGAGGTGACTTTAACTTGGTTAGGTTTGATTATGCTTTAGCCTTTGCGGATATAATTGTAGCATACGGTGGATTAAATCTGAATAACAATTGAATCAGTCAACTTCTGACTTTGACTGTACTTTGTTTTTTACTGATTGTACCATTTGAGTGAAGCTAAGATTAGGAAAAATAAAACTCGTTCCTTGAGACTGGGAGTCGTAGAAAGGTTGAATACTCTATTTTAAGGCTAATGGAACTAAATTTAATTGTTTACCAATCATTTGTGTTTGGAGTTGGCTTTTGAAATGAGAAATAAATTTTGGTGATCCTCGTGTATATGGGTTTAATTTTGCGCCATAAATGGTAACTTTGATCCCCCATGTCTACGATCTTTTTTAACATCTACATTGATTCCATTTGCGTGTGGTAGGGCTGTATCTTTCTATGCCTTGCCTAACTGTCTACTTGTCTCTTAATGTAGTAACTGAAACTGATACCTGCTTCTGGCAGCAAGTTGCAGATCACAACCAGCAAAAAAAAAAACTGCTGGAGGAATTCAGTGAGTCTGGCATCTGTTAGGGGAAATGGACAGATTATAATTCGGATCTTCTGATGAAGTAGAGGGGAGATAGCTGTAAGATAAAGGTGAGAGGAAGGGATGGAGCTGGAACTAGCAAGTCATTGGTGGATTGTGGGGGTTATTGATAGTCTTGATGGCAAAGGCCAGTGCTGAGAAAGGACACATAACTGTGATAATAGGGCTGGGTCAGATCACGGATATGCTAGGAATCTCAGAACTGCTATTGAAGAGGAGGAGAACTTCTTTGAAGTTGGCACACTTTGAGGAGACTGCAGCGGAGCAGTAAAAACCAATCAACCCCTCATCTGAATCCCTCCTGTCACTTGGAATTAAATTAGTCCGCAAATGCTCCACCCAACTTTCCTTTTGATTTATATCTCCTATAGCCTTAGATGATCTTTCTTGTTGTCTGCTTTGCAAACTTGCTAATACCTCCTACATTCATATCCTAGTTAATATAGGTCAAACAGAAGGGTCCCAGCAGAAATCTCTGCGGTACACCACTGGTCACAGATTTCCAATCAGATAAACATCCCTCCACCACTACCCTCTGCCTCTGATCACCAAGATTGTTCCATTTACATTCCATCCTCTCCTGTCCACAGAGCAGCATTTCCTGTGTACGTCTATTTTTATCTGACCTCGTACTTGTTTGATTTCTTAAATTAAATTTGAGATGTTCACATGAGAATTTTTATAACATTTTTAATGTTTCCATGTGTTACACATTTACTATAAGAGAAGCAGGCAAAAGTTATTTCTGAAATATTCCATGGATTTATTTGGTCATTTGCCATGCAGTACCAACAATTGCCGTTTCACAGGTTGAAAGAACTTCTCAAATAGGAGGACAACATGTTCCATAAATAGGGGAACATACTGTGACTTTTGGTGCTAAACTGTCTTGTACAGCCAGCTAGTTTGTGAGCAGATTTTAATTGAAGTTTGAAGTCATTTCTTTTAAATCACAAAGTTTTTAAAGAATTTTACGAGAAATCAGGTAATCCTTAAATTTGATGAAAACTTTTGGAAACCAACTAAATCATCTATCAAGTGCTTTTGCTGGAATATTTTAACAACTGACCTGCACTTTATTCCATAATGTAACACTCAATATTTGGACATGCCACCTTAGAGTCTGGTTCTAAATGATCACTAATATAGGAATGCTGTTGCCAAGGAATAGTTTTAGTATCATGTAATGCAAAATACTAGATAGTGTGATTTTTACATATCTGATTGCTCTCCTGTTCCTTTGTTATCTTTTCTAAGTGTGCTATTTTCAAATTATTACATTTTCATTTTTAAATGAAACCTGTTTGCTGTACCTAGTTGATTTAATGTCTATTTTGAACGTTGGAAATGCTTATGAAAAATGGTTTCCAAGACATTGGCAGGACTGGCTGCAATAACACTTTGTTCAGCCAAACTTAAACATAAGTCAACCGTTTGATACTTAATTACTTGTGATCAAGGAGGTCTGAATAGTATGTCATCTTTAGTTTGGTTCTCATTGTGCTAGACAAGTTAATACCCCTCGAAGTATGTTAACATTTCACGTGAATGTTTTGAACAGAAGCACCTATATTCTGACAATTCTATACCTTTTATGTTGTGAAATCCTATATTGTTCATTGCCTACTTGATTCTTCTAGTGAAAATGTATAATCCTAAATAACACCTCTTTCATTCTTTTGGTTTTTTTTTTGCGAGACATTAGTCAAGTTTGAACCTCCTATTTGATATTGATTTGGAAGAAGCAATGATAAATTAGTCTGAATTGGATTCTACCTCCATTTTGGCCAGGGAACATGGAAGGCAACTGAGTATTTTCGGTTTGAACAGACCATGTATGAAATTTTGCATCTTCCTGCTATGGGTGATGCACTACATTGCACTATTAGATCTAAGTGAATGTGAAGAGGCTTGCTCCCAGAAATAATCTGAGTGGATATGGAATGGATAAATTGAAAATGCAAGTTATTTTTGCTCAAAATAAAAAAGGATTGCAATGGCAGATTTCCTTCAGCAAAAGACGTGCTGAGCCAGATGTGTTTTTATGGCAACCTGTCAACTTCATGGTCATCATTATAAATACAGTGTTTTTATTTCAGATTTGCGATTAATTTCACTGAAATTCCCCACCTGTTGAGATAGGATTCAAACTTATGTCTGCATTACCAGTCCAGCATTAGGATTGCCTTTCTAGTAATTTAATCACTAAAGCCCTTGTCAGGCAGCATCTGTGGTGAAAACAAAAGTGACTTTTTGGATTTATGACCTTTAATTAGAAAATTCTCTTTCTGAAATTTTACTTGAATGATTTAGTGTCAAAATTGCTAATGACTTTATTGACAGCTGTTGTCCTCGTGTAACCTGTTCAATGATTTGTTTCTGGCTTTTCAATATATTCCTCACAATAATTGCCTTGTATGCATACATGATAAATTGATGGTTAGGGCTTTATAAAAAGGCAGGCGTGACCTGTTTACAAAGAAAAATACACATGATTTCTTCCGGCCTTGATAGGCATTTTGTGCAAAGCACTCTCTATCTTCAGAGGGAGAGAAAAAAAAGGTCTTCAATGTATACAATGAACTTGGAAGAAAAAGTATTTTAAATTAGTTTTCTCAAAAGGCAGCTATTGCATCCATTAAACTTTCCTTAAAGGGTACACAAAAGTTGCGGAGTCGCTCCCTCCGCAACTTCCTTGTCAATTCTACCCTTCCCTCCCGCTCCACCCCTTCCTCGGGCACTTTCCCTTGCAACCGCAAGAGATGCTTCACTTGTCCATTTACCTCCCCCCTCCACTCCTTCCAGGGACCCAAGCAGTCCTTCCAGGTCCGACAGAGCCTCCTCCAACTTCATCTACTGTATCCGCTGCTCTAGATGCCAGCTGATCTATATCGTTGAGACCAAGCGGAGGCTTGGCGATCGTTTCGCCGGACACTTCCGCTCGGTCCGCAATAACCAACCTGACCTCCCGGTGGCTCAGCACTTCAACCCTCCCTCTCATTCCGTATCCGACCTCTCTGTCCTGGGCCTCCTCCACGGACAGAGTGAGGAACACCGCAAATTGGAGGAACAGCACCTCATATTCCGCTTGGGGAGTCTGCATCCTCTGGGCTTGAACATTGAATTTTCTCAACTATGTTAGCCCTTGCTGTCTCCTCCCTTCCCACCTCTCCCCCAGCCCTCGGGCTCCTCCTCCTTTTTCCTTTTTTCACAACAGTGGTGGGCCTCATCAGGGACGACAATGAGCTGGCTTACAGGGAGGAGGTGAAACAACTGGTGGACTGGTGCAATACGAACAACCTGATCCTGAATGTCGAGAAAACAAAGGAGATTATCGTCGACTTCAGGAAAACCCGGCACAGTCCCACACCACTTCACATCAATGACAGCGATGTGGAGGTGGTCAGTAGCACAAAGTTCCTGGGGGTGCAGGTCACTAACAGTCTGACCTGGTCGACTAACATCTCATCAACTGTTAAGAGAGCGCAGCAACGGTTGCACTTTCTGCGCCGGATGAGAAGAGCTCATCTCCCCCATCCCATCCTCACTACTTTCTACAGGGGCACCATAGAGAGTATTCTGACCAGCTGTATCTCTGTCTGGTTTGGGGACTGTAGAGCCTCCGACTGGAAGTCTGTGCAGAGAGTGGTGAGGACAGCGGAAAAAATCATCGGGACCTCTCTCCCCTCAATCGGGGATATTGCGACCAAACGCTGTGTGTCTAAGGCCAGCAGTATCATAAAGGACCCCACACATCTCCATCACGGACTGTTCACTCTGCTGCCCTCGGGAAAAAGATACCGCAGCATGAGGAGCAGAACATCAAGGTTCCGCAACAGCTTCTTCCCACGAGCCATCAGACTCCTGAATGCCATGTAAATGGGCTGCCACTATTGTCTATTTATCCTTTTCATACATACCTATCCTTCGGTTAATTTATTGTGTTGCACAGGGAGCCAAATGCAACGTAATTTCGTTTGGAACTGCATATATCAATGTATTTCTAAATGACAATAAAGTTTGTTTGACTTTGACTTTTGACTTTGACTTTCTTCTCCCCGCCCCCCCCCCCCCCCCCCCCCCCACCTCCCATCAGTCTGAAGAAGGGTTTTGGCCCGAAACGTTGCCTACCTCCTTCGCTCCTTAGATGCTGCTGCACCCGCTGAGTTTCTCTAGCCTTTTGTGTACCCTCGAATTTCCAGCATCTGCAGTTACTTCTTTAAAACTTTCCTTAAATCTTTTTTAACCTTGTTATCATAGCTTTGAAGTATTTAATCGTTGAATTTGCTATATTATATTGAAGTAATTCATGAACATTTTGCTGCCAGGCCATGCCACAAATCCCCACCACCCAAGGCATCTGTCACTGCGAGAAAAAAAACATTTAAACATAAAATCCAAAATATATTGAGAGTGGCAATGGTGGAAAGAGCTACATAATATCTACATCTTAACAGATTTTCAGAGCAAAGGATAGAAAATTACAGTCAATTTTCTACATATGATGAATTTCTCGATGCATTAGATATGGGAATAAATCACCCAATAGGGCATATGTTCAGATTTTCTTCAGAAGATTGTAGTTCCTTATATCCTTCGCAGTGGATTTGTAACTCTGGACCTAATGGATTTCAGATTTGTTCAAACCAGTGTTTTTGCGCTGTTACTCAGTGAAAATTGGTAGTGTGTGATGGTCATCATGGTGATGGCAGTTGCAAAACAAGATTCAATAATTTCAAGGGATGATCTCCTTTAGTTAATTATCTGCATTTGTTCTGAACTGCACTCAGCTGATGTAGATGTTAGTGGTCTGTAAAGGATCTAATTGTATGTATAGAATTTGTAATGTTGTTAATACTTGTGAATATTATGTAAATATCTTTGAAAACTCTACAGGTGTCCTTGGCAAAAAAACATTTAAATCATCTCAATTTTGTTTAATTCATTTCGCAAGCAGCATGTGATAGTGCTCGATTAACTTTGTTTAATTTTTGGACGCAGGTATCAAGTGGAAGATGAGTCATTAAGTTTAGATGAGATGCCATTGATGATGTCGGAAGAAGGTTTTGAAAATGATGAAAGTGACTACCATACATTACCACGAGCTAGAGTTACTCAGAAAAAGCGAGGGCTAGGATGGTTTGTACTTGGCGGATGGAAATTACTTTGTACGAGGTAAGGTTATTTATTTTATTGATATTTTTCCTTGTAATTTGCAATGTAATACATCCAGTGAACTCTTAATGATGTAACGTGAAGGGCAGCATCTAACTGTCACTATTGTAAATTGATGCGTTAAGATGCAGTAAAGTAATCTCAATGTGTTTGAATGTTTGTCCATGTTGTTAGGAGGGCCTATTGAATGGCATCCAGCCTGTTAATTATGGGACCAGAACCATACAGTTAAAAGTTAGACTTCTGTAGTTTATGGAGGTTTCTTCTGCTCTTATACAAGTCAAGATTTGAAATCATTTAAATGAGTTGGTGAGTGATATGGAGAACATTTTTTTTTAAAGCTTAATTGAGGCAGTATACTGGCTAGTCAACACAATAATATACACCTAAACTGGTTCAAAGGTATGATTTCATGTTGTAGCTTCTGTGAGACAAGGGTTTTGTCTGACATGCTGAGAGAAATGAAGCTGGAGAAGAAACTAACCTCTCTGCTTCCATATATTCGAATATTATCTTTTAAATCAAATGATTAAACACAGTTTTTTAGCAGGCATGGATAGCTTTCTGCATTTCATGGAATCTGTGAATCATTATTGAACAAACAGCTTTATATACAGGTCATTAGTACATAGGCTAAAGAACTGAAGCCAGAGTAGAGAGCCCTGAGGAAGACCATTTATCGCACCATAACCAATTGAGGAATATGGCCGTTTAACCTTTAAATTTGACTTGCCTACAAAATAACTGGACCATGCCACAAAGGCAGAGATAGACAAATTCCTGAATAGAAACGGTTATGTCACGGGTTATGGGGAGAAGGCAGGAAAATGGGATTAGGAGGCAGAGATCAGCCAAGATGTCTTGGCTGACCAAGTGTCCATTCCCGCCCGATGACGGCCGGAGATGCCTGGGGCGACCCCGGATCAACGGGACACCGGCCCGGAGCAGCGGCGGCCCACAGCCAGCATGGAGAAGAAGCGGCAATCCTAGTTCAAGGGACACCGGCCCGGAGCAGTGGCGGCCCACAAGTCCACAGCCAGCTCGGAGAAGATGCACCAACTCCCGAGGAATCCACTCCCCAATGGGCCGGTACCGCCAGCCGCACACCCAGCAGCCGCTGGCCATCAACGGGGACACACACAAAACTCTGTAGCAACTCAGCGGGACGGGCAGCATCCCCGGAGAAAAGGAATGGGTGACGTTTCAGGTCGCAAACCTTCTCCAGAGATGTTGCCTGCCGAGCCACCGTAGCACCCTGTGTGCATCCCCACTTATGACTGGCGCTCGGCCCCCGCCGGCAACTGACAGTCATTGAACAAGAAGGTGAGAGGCGCAGCCGACGCAAGGTTTAACAGAGCTGAGCCGGTGCCAGCACCACCCCCACCCCCCCCCACCCCCCTCCCCCACGTTGGCTGCAAGTCGCCGCCCTGCCACCCCGGACACTTCTGGCCAACCCCGGACAGGGATGGGACACCCGGGAGTGGACGGCCCAGCAGCAACTCAACAGCGCCCTCAGGCCGACCCCGACCACGGATGAAACGCAGGCCTGCACACAACGCAGCAGCGCAGCGGCAGAGAATGTTTATAACGAGTGACCTATGACCTGGGCATGTGCAGTCGGAATACCGAAGTCGCTTATTGTTTTTTAATTTAGTGAACCTTCTTTTTCTTTATTGTTACCCGAGTGCTGTGTTTACAGACTTGTTATGCTGCGGCAAGTAAGAATTTTGTTGTTCTGTTTTTGGTATATGACAATGAAATACTCTTGACTGTTTAAATATAGCAGGATTTCCAGAATTTTGTTTTTTACAATTAGAAGCTTTATTCCCAAACCTCCAACTTTTATTGTCATCATTAGTGGCTTCCATTGCTAGTATATTAATGCACTTATTTTGATTGATTTGGAAACCTGATGCGTTGCAGTGTTCCTGGTTGGTTTTGATGTAGAGGTGGAAGGATCCCTGGAGCAAATAATAGTGTTGTCCATTTACTTCAAAGACCTATGCCTAGCTTAGTTTGAGGTTTAAATTTAACCTACATTCACTTAGCTATGGTTTAAAATGACGAATAAACTTTATGATTAAATTGAGCAGCTGTGTAATGTATTTATTGACAGAGTAGCGTTACTGCAAAAATAGGATAGCTCTGGAGCAGCAGCCAGCAATTTGCTCTTGGACCATGACCTTAAAGTAGAACTTGAAAGTATACCAAACATTGTACCTATTTTCTAGGTTAGAGTTGTGGTCATGCAGTACGGAAACATGCCTTCGGCCCATATTGCCCATGCCGAGTGAAATGCCCATATAAGCCAATTCAGTTTCCCCGCATTTGACCCATATCCCTCTAAACTTTTATCAATGTACCTGTCCAAATGTCTTTGAAATGTTGTTTTCTCTGCTTCAAGCACTTCCTTTGCAGCTCATTCCACATGTGTCCCATACTCTGTGATATTGTTGCCCCTCTGATCTTTTGCCAGTCCTTTGGCAATTCTCCAGGGCCTGATCAGATATATCCAGGGACATTGTGAGAAACAAGAGAGGATATTGTGGTTGAAATATATGAATCCTCTTTAAATCAAGGTGAGGTGCCGGAAGACTGCAGGGTGGCAAATGTTGTGCCTCTATTCACGAAGGTCTGCCGCTGTAGGCCAGTGAGCTTAACATCAGTAGTCGCAAAGTTACCAGAAGGATAGGGTATACAGGCATTTAGACGGACTGGGGCTGATTATGGGTAGTCGGCATGGGTTTGTACATGGGAGGTCGTGTCTCGTGTCTGAGTTTTTTGAAGACGTGACCAAAAAGGTTGATGAGGGCAGTGCCGTAGATGTATATATGGACTTCAGCAAAACATTTGACAAGTTCCACATGGTAGGCTGCACTGGAGGGTTTGATTGCATGGGATCCAACTGCAAGATCGCTTAATGGATAGATAATTGGCTTCATGCAAGGAAGCAGAGGGTGACGGTGGAAGGTTGCTTCTCTGACTGGGGGCCAGTGACACGTGTGCCTCAGGGTTCAGTGCTAGACCCGTTACTGTTTGTCATCTATATCAATGAATTGGATGAGAACATACATGGCAAGATTAGCACGTTTGCAGATAATACAAAAGTGTGTGGTTTTGCAGATAGTGAAGATGGTTTTGAAAAATTGTTACCATATCTTGATGGGCCAGGTGGGCTGAGGAATGGTTGATGGAATTTAACGCAGACAAATGTGAGGTGTTGCATTTTGGGAAATCTAACATGGGCAGGACAGAGAATGGTAGGGCTCTGAGGAGTTTGGTAAAGCAGAGGGATCCAGGAGTGCAGGTGGAGTCATAGGTAGATAGGATGGTCAAAAACACTTTTGGTGCATTGGCTTCGTCAGTCAGAGTATTGAGTATAGAAGTTGGGAGGTCATGTGCAGTTTTATAAGATGTTGGTGAGGCCACGTTTAGAGTATTGTGTTCAGTTCTGGGCAACATGTTATAGGAAAGATGTTGTCAAGCTGGATAGAGTACAGAAAAGATTTACGAAGATGTTGTCAGGACTAGAGGGTCTGAACTATAGGGAGAGATTGAGTAGGCTGGGACTATTTCTTGAAGCGCAGGAGGATGAGTGGTAATCTTATAGAGGTGTACAAAATCACGAGAGGAATAGATCCAGTAGATGCACAGATTCTCTTGCCCAGAGCTGGTGAACCACGTCCAGAGGACATACAGTGCCCTCCATAATGTTTTGGACAAAGACCCATCATTTATTTATTTGCCTCTGTGCTCCACAATTTAAGAATTGTAATAGAAAAAAAATCACATGTGGTTAAAGTGCACATTGTCAGATTTTAATAAAGGCCATTTTTATACATTTTGGTTTCACCATGTAGAAATTACAGCTGTGTTTATACATAGTCCCCCCATTTCAGGGCACCATAATGTTTGGAACACATCAATGTCATGTAAATGAAATAAGTCATGTTTAGTAAGTCATGTTTATTGCATATCCTTTGCATGCAATTACTGCTTGAAGTCGACGATTCATGGACATCACCAGTTGCTGGGTGTCTTCTCTGGCGATGCTCTGCCAGGCCTGTATTGCAGCCATCTTTAGCTTATGCTTGTTTTGGGGGCTAGTCCCCTTCAGTTTTCTCTTCAGCATATAAAAGACATGCTCAGTTGGGTTCAGATTGGGTGATTGACTTGGCCAATCAAGAATTGATCATTTTTTAGCTTTGAAAAAATCCTTTGTTGCTTTAGCAGTATGTCTGCGCTCATTGTCTTGCTGCAGAATGAACCGCCGACCAATGAGTTTTGAGGCATTTGTTTGAACTGGAGCAGATAGGATCTGTCTATATACTTCAGAATTCATTATGCTACCACCATCAGCAGTTGTACCATCAATGAAGATAAGTGAGCCAGTACTTTCAGCAGCCTGTCTGCATCATAACATACAACAGGCCAGTATTCCAAAAGCCTTCATCACCCTGTCCACATGTGATGCCACTTTCAGAGAAGTATGGACGCACTCCTGGGTCAATCTGTTCTATAGTACTACCCAAGTCTTAACATTTACTGTGAAAGTTATATCCTGGTTTGGGTTCCCAAAAAGTAATACCTTGTGCTTACCTAAATTAATTTTTATTTGTTATTCTTCCACCCAATTACCCAGCTGATTCATATCCCATTGCAGTTCTTGATAACCACCTTCACTGTCTACAATACCATCTATTTTACTTCGGAGTCACGTGGGTGACTTCGTGAAGACCCCGCCAGCACGCATGCACGACATATCTTCAAAAAGGCCCTCGGGTGAGTTTTCACTAACCTTGAGCTGGTTAGTTTTTCTGTATTTGTTTCCATTTCAGAGAAACTATGGAAAGGAGGACAAAAAAGAAGGCTGTGCCGAAGCATGCCTCTACGGACCACGGGACTTCAGAGCGAAGTCGGCGGCCAACATCCCCGGAGCTGACCACAGAACCGGCAGCACCCGTAACGCGGGCCGGGAAAAAAGTGCGGAAGTCGGGGAGCCCCGCTCAGTCGGCAGGACCCGACTCTCCACCACAGCAGTCCAGGGAGCTGCATACTGGTATGAGGACCGCGCGGGAGCAGGGTAGACAAGACCCCGACTCCTTACCGCTTCAGCCCGAACAGAACCGGGCCGGCGGTAAAAAGGTGCGTAAAACAGGGCCTGTCTCAACGGCACACCCCAACACTGCACCGTTACAGTTCGCTAGAGGGCGGACCGGTGGGAAAACCGCACCAAAGTCGCGTAGCCCCGCAGGAGCGGCTGACACCGGTACTCACCACCGCTTCAGTCTGCTAGATTGCAGACCGGTGGACTAACAACACCGCACCAAAGTCGCGTAGCCCCGCAGGAGCGGCTGGCACCAGCTCACCACCGCTTCAGTCTGCTAGATTGCGGACTGGTGGTAGAAAACACAAGTCGAGTAGCCCTGCAGGAGCGGCTGGCACCGACTTTGCGTCGCATCAGTCCCGAAGACCCGGGACTGGCGGCAAGCCCGCGCAGATGTCGTGTAGCCCCGCTGGACTAGCTGGAACCGACTCCTCACCATCACAGTCACACCAGACAGGCGGAAAAACCAACAGGAGGTGGTGTAGCCCCGCAGGAGCGGCTGGCACCTGCTCTCCACTGCATCAGTCCGGAAGACCGCGGACAAGCGGCAAATCCGCGCGGGTGTTGTGTAGCCCCGTAGGAGCGTCTGGCACCGACTACCTACCTCAGTCCCATAGACATCACCTCGACGACGTGAGGACTGATGGTAGAGGCCCCATTTGGTCATCAGAACTTGAGGAAGACGACTTGCCGGTCGCATAGCTCGAATGGAGCGCATGGTCGAGCAGCTGCTCGAGAGGGACCTTCTCCATCAGGTGCGTGCGTCCCTAGGATCAAGGAGATCCATGGCAGGGCCCATGACAGGGCTGCCCAATTTCTTGGATCCAGCTACTACTCTTTTCTTTGTCATACTGAAGAGAAGCTACATTGCACTGGCAGATACTTTAGCATGCAACAGTCTCCAGTTAACAAATTAAATGCATTTCATGCTCTTTATGCAGACTTAACAAGTGTCTAATATTTAATAAAAGAACAGCAGCTTCTGCAGGAAAAGCACCACAAGCCAACACTAACATTAAAATGAATCAGAATTTTTAAGACCACTAAGCATTTTTGCAAACTTATCCTGCAGACAGTTTATTACCTTTTTAGTTCCTTTGAACACACACGTTTTGTCAATTTTGCATTCAGGGACGCGTAGCCTCAGCAAATGTTCAACCAAATGGCCTGTACCAAACACTATTTCGCTCTTTTAGGTACAATTTTATACCTTCAATAATAAAGTCATTTAAAAACGGAAATGTTTCTCAAATCACTGCAACCCAACTACATTAAGCAGATTTTGGGTTGAGTGAAGTAAAACTTTAAATATTTTACTTGAAGATGGTGTAAATGCGATGCTTTTGTGAAAACAATAATAATTTTTATTACAATCTGAGAATATTGCAAGGATATTGACAGGATAACAGAGCATGATTATAACTGGCAAGTTTGCAGACAACACTAAAATAGTAAGATTAAATGAGAACTTACCAGTTTGAAGTTTGATCCTTATTTTATGAGGAGTTACGATGAGGGATTTCATGAAGACCCCGCCAGCACGTATGCGCAACATTCTTTAAAGCAGCGGTGCGGAATCACAGATAGCAGCACTGACTGGAGATAGTAAGATTAAGAGACACTAATATACCAGGTGACCTTATGATAGAGGGTTGGGAGCAGAGGGCACGAAATCCCTCATCGTAACTCCTCATAAAATAAGGATCAAACTTCAAACTGGTAAGTTCTCGTTTAATCTTACTATTTTACTTGAGTCACGTGAGTGACTTTGTGAAGATTTCAAAGCTCTGTGATTCCATGCCATGGACCACGTCCATGCTCACACACTGCCGTAATTGCTAATGGAGGAAGTATGTTATCGTATTTCATACTTGAACAAGGCTGAAAAATAATAACGTATTTATTAATACAAACAAAACCCCCTGAATTCGGGGAAAAACATTTAGGGGACAGCACTTAAAACTGAATCCGCAAACATTGCGGGAGTGGCCACAGGTTTGTTATAGAAACGTTGGAATGTTCCTTTATTGGCCCAGCCCGCAGTTGCGAGGACATAATCCATGGGTACCTCCATGGTCCTCGCCGCTGATGTGGATGCAACCCTAGTGGAATGAGATTTTAAAATGTCAGTGTCTACACCTGCTGCACCCAATACCACCCTGAGCCACCTGGAGATAATTTGCACCGTCACCCTGTGATGTGGGTTTTTGAAGTTGATGAACAGACCTGTCTCCATTCTCCTGATGTTTTGGGTGACATTGATGTAATGTCGGAGATAGGTGGTTATGCAGAGTCGTACATCAACGGGATATGCTCGGAATTCCAATTTCAGACCTGTTGTCCCAGGCTTGTGATGTTTGAGTAACTCATCTATAAAGAAGGTTACTTTGGTGGGGGTCGAGACCATCCTGTCCAGTTTTAGTTTGTGGAGGGTCTGGACCCATTGTGCTGTGATCAGTGCCATTAACATCTCCACTTTGAAGGTGAGTTTATCCAGTGGTAGATCTGAAACTGGTGACCAGCTCCTGCGCAGGGACCACACAACCCCAATGTCCCAGGTTATATTATAGCGTGGTCGTGGAGGGTTTGAATTGAATATACCCCTCATAAGTTTTGATACCAGCTGGTGGGATCCTACTCCGATATTGAGATAGGATGACAATGCACTGTTGATGGCACTGTAGCTAAGGCCCTCGTCATAGTGAAGGCCTGCGAGGAATTCCAGCACATCAGTGATTGTTGCAGAATTGTAGGTGGTCTTGGTCCGAGTACAGAAGGCCCCCCATTTTCTTATGTGGGTGAGGTACTGCTTCCTTGTGGACTCTCTGCACGATGCTGTGATGATATCCATGGCCCTCGTTGACAGCCCGAATCCCAGTAATGGCCTCGGTGTTGTCATTAAATACTTGTGACCCGGTGTCTGCCACTGTATTGAGCGATCCCGGAAGGTATGTAGCTGATATCCAAATATTTATTTCAATACACCAGAGCCAAATTATGTTTGCCAATTCATCGCAAGATATCGACTTGATACCACCCATATGGTTTAAATATGCCACCACTATGGTATTATCCATCTGAAGACGGACATGCGTATGATGCATAGTTGTGCAGTAAGCCTGCAGTCCGTGAAATGCTCCCAGCATTTCCAAATAGTTTATACCTTGCGATTGGAATAAAGTAGATTCGTGCAAATCCCATCTGCCGCCACTACTGGAAGTGATGTCGGCAGCTCCCCAGCCCTGGGCGCTTGTGTCGGTTTGTAACACGACTGACGGGTTTGGAATTATGATGGGATTGAAATAATTACGAATGGTGCTAATCTACCATCGTAGCTCAATTTTTGCCTTGTTTGGCAGCTGCATAGGTCTGTCAAAATGTCCAGCATTTGTTTTTAATGCTGAGATCTTTGCTCTTTGCAAATTTTGATAATGTAACGGCCCAAATTGTGCAGCTGGAAATACAGCTACAAGTTTTCCAATCACCTTGACAGCATGTCTAATAGTCGGTTTCCTGGCACAAGCAAGGCTATTGCATGCCTCTATTTTGTCTGCTACTTTGTTCTCTGGGATTGGTGTTAACCGTGAATCCCAGGTAGTCCATAATCACAGAGGTGTTGAACTTAGATTTGTCTGGATGGATGACGAACCTCAGTTTTTCGAACAGTGACTTGGTAGCTGTCACAGCTGATTTAGCTAATTCCAAAGTTTTTCCCACAATTAAAATGTCATCAAGATATGCCAGGACTATGTGGTTTTGTCTTCTTAGAGACGCCAATACTGGTTTTAGTATTTTGGTAAACAACCTGGGGCCTGTTGTGAGTCCATTAGGTAAGGCTTTGTACTGCCATAGCTGCCCCATCCAGACAAATTTTAAGTATTTACGGTGATGGTTCCGTATAGGCACTGAATAGTATGCATCTTTTAGGTCGATGCAAGCCATGAAGCACCCTCTGGAAATCAACTGTTTAGCCGTTTCAAATGTTTCCATCTTGAAATGGGTATATTGAACAAAAGTATTCAAGTGGGTTAAATCAATTATGATACGACATCCACCATCTTTTTTGGTTTTAGTAAAGATGTTAGATACAAACTCAAGAGGTTCATGTATCGTTTTCTGTATAACCCCCTTGGTGTATAACCTTAAAAGTTCTGCGTGTCCTTCCACTTTCTCTTTGTGAGCGAGTATAAATTTCCGTCTAGGTACATGCTGAGCTGGGGGAAGTTGTCCGTTTCTGAATTCGATTTCGTAACCATGAATACTTTGTAATATAAAAGTGACAGAAGTTAAAGAACTCCATGCATTCCAGAACAGACGCAATCTCCCTCCTACTAGTGAGGTTCCGCAAGCAGCACTCCCAAGAGAACCAGACCCCCTTACCGTTGGGGCCTGATCTTCTGGTCTTTCTTGGGTTGCTGGGATATGGGGTTGGCACATCTTCCAGGCTGGTTGCTATGTGCCCTGGCCTAAAAAAGGCCTCTGTTGATAGGGCGCGACCTTAGGGAAAGTTCCCGTTGCTCTGTTGGGTTGAACCCGAGGCCTGTTTGCTGTTGTATATGGATGCTGCCTATGGTACGCCGGTGGTCTGCTCGAGGAAGGCGGTTTTATCAATCCGACCATTTTGGCTTCCCCGTCCAGGTCTTTTACCTGTTTAGGCAGGTCATCACCAAACAATTGTCTTGGTGGCGGAGTAACATTGGCCTTACACAAACCCGCAAACTTGGGGTTTAATGTAGGATGGATCGAGCTCTTCCGAAAGCAGTTTATTTCGTACTGTGTGTTGCATAGCAGAGCTAATGCATCTTGCTGCTCTTCCGTCATGTCCGTACCGTCTATAGACCTGGCAAATGCAGCGATGCCTGAGGTCAGCAATTTCAGGATCATTTTGATTTTTAACTCCTGAGTCATGATCCTGGGGCTGATGTTACCCCATATGGGTGTATTAACAGTAGGGACATGCAGCGACATGCAATTCTCCGGAGCCCTGTATTTGCTGGTTGCCTCCGAAATTACCTGTTCTCGTAGCTGGTGGGTCGTCAGGTAATTAATGCTTGCCACTAGCCTCGGTTGAAGAGGCTGCCCTTTCTGGGATGGTTCGGCGAACTTCGATACCACTTCCAGAAGTTCCTCTTCTGGTATCTCTTGCAACAATGGATCTTCCACCAACCCCTCTTCGAAGTCAGCTAGTGCCCGACTTCTAGCACTCCCTATTGAGGGCATGCCATGCTACAACAGTCAAACTTTATATTTTGGTGTTGTGGTCCCATTTTTCCATTCCTGGTTATCTATGTGAAAGTTTCCTGAATTGAGGAACATTGTCCAAATAATAACTCTACCTGGACAGTTTTTATATTAGCTTATTTTATGATTGACTACCAGAATGTTTGTTAGTTGGCAAGGAAAATAAATTGTTATTCCTGCCTATCTAGTTCAAATAAAGTAGTTTGTTTTTAGGTTTTTCCCTGTAAATCACTCTGTGCACTTCAATTTGGAATATACTTGAGATAAATTTGTTAATGTCAAATAACATATAAGGTAATATATATTTTTATGAAGATATAAAGTATGAGAGAAAAGGAACAACTCATCTTGTGTTATAGTGTTGGTTGCAGAAAAAAAGTGTAATCTTCAATAATGTGTGATATCAAAAAACTTGATGGGCATTCTTTGAAGATATATTTGGTAGAATAAATAAGGATCCAGTTACACAGCATGAAATTAGGGGTAATATGTCAGCATAGATTAAGTTGGATAACAGAGAAAACAATTGGTAGGATTAACGGGGTCCTTTCCAGGTTGACAAGATGTGACTGCGTGTAACATGTGACACAACTTGTGACCCAAACTAATTGATAACAATAACAATGATTTGGCTTGTCGGGGGGGGGTGGGGGTGGGGTCAAACTTGGCTGATCTAAGTAGCTGAATTAAGTATTGTTAAAGAAGGAACTGCAGATGCTGGAGAATCGAGGGTTACCCAGTCTGAAGAAGGGTCTCGACCCGAAACGTCGCCTATCTCCTTCGCTCCTTAGATGCTGCTGCACCCGCTGAGTTTCTCCAGCTTTTTGTGTAACCCTAGCTGAATTAAGTAGCTGTGATTAGTGATAAGAAAGTAAAGGTGCTTCAAGTGTATGTAGGCTTTCTGAATGAGTGGGTTGCAATATGGCAGGAAGAGTACAGTATAGATAAATTCGAGGTTGTCCACTTTGTTTAAAGAAAAAAAGCATGCTATTGAGTAGGGTGTTGGTTGTTGCCTACATGGACTTCAGTAAGGTGTTTGACAAGGTCACTTATTTTCGGCTGAGTAGAAGATTAAGATTCACTAGACCAAGTGGGTCCCGTCCCCTCTATGTGCGGTTGTTGGGGGGGGGGGGGGGGGCCTGCGGCATCATACACACACACACATATACACACACACACACACACACACACACACACACACACACACACACACACACACACACACACACACACACACACACACACACACACACACACACACACCCACCCCACCCCCCCCCCCCCCCCCACCCCGGTCAGCCTTAACAAAATGAATTGGCATCAAATGCCACAGTAGGAGACAACCATGGTACAAAGGTCTAGGTTTCTCAGGGGCAGTGGCCAATCTCAGTTGATCTGCAAAACCTGAGCTGGGATGCTCCCACATGTTGTGTTATACGCCATTTACATTATTATCAGTTCTTTACTCGTTGGCAGACTTCACACTTATACAATCTCTCAAGATGGCCACAATGCTGGAGTACATCAGGGAGCTACGGGATATAGAGTAGATGGTGAGAACCTCATCTCTCGTCGAAGAGTGGAACCTCCGTTCTCTAAAGAGTGAGGACATCTCCAATGACCTGGTTTGGAACACCTCATCCTGGGTGCAGATGCGGCGTAGACGGAGGAATTTGGGAGTTTGGGATAGAGTCCTTACAAGAAGCAGGGTGGGAAGCAGTGTAGTCCAGATAGCCATGGGAGTCAGTGGATTTGTATTAGATGTCGGTCAGTAGTCTGTTACCTGCGATGGAGACCGTGAGGTCTAGAAACGGTAGGGAGATGTCGGAAATTTGGTCCAGGTGAATTTGAGTGCCGGATGGAAGTTAGTGGAGAAATGGATGAAGTCCGTGAGTTCTGTATGGGTGCAGGAGGTAGCACCAATGCAGTCTTCATTGTAGAAGAGGATAGGTTCACGGTACGCCTCAAACAGGGATTGTTTGACACGCCCTACAAAGAGGCAGGCATAGCTGGCCAAGCACATGCCCACAGCTACGCCTTGGATTTGGAGGAAATGGGAGAAGTCAAAGGAAAAGTTGTTGAGGGTAAGGACCAGCTCCGCTAGGCAGAGGAGAGTATTTGTAAATTCTGTCTCATTTCTGAACTAAGTGTCAAGGGAGTACAGAAGGGGACTGAGAACGCATTCTTGCACAGCCTGTCCTGCGGGAATGAACATGCCTCTGTTTCCACACTGGACACTTGCTTGCCCATAAATCAATCAGGATTGCCATGTATCGGAGTAACATCCACACCCGTCTCTCAACATCTTTGTCCTCTGTGTATTTCTTCTGGTCTACCATCAGGTTATTGGAACATTTAGCTTTAGATCTACTCCAGGGACGAGGGTTCCTTGACTTTGAGCCCTGGAAAACCCGGCCACATCACTAGTTTAAGGGGCAGCTGACAATGCCACAGTTGATCTAGCCCTTTCAGGCATGGAGAAGTTGTACCATGGGAGAATTTGAGGGCTTCACATCCTCCTTCTCCTCCCCCCTCCTCCTCCTCCTCCTTTGCTTTTCCTGACTGTCTGCCACAATGCTGTTTCCAATGGACATACAAGATATCAATCAGAAGACCATTTATTTTATCTGTTTCCGCCCCAACTCTTTAAGTAAGTTTATTATCCAAGTAATCACATACAAGGAATTTGCCTTGGGGCTCCGCCCGCAAGTAACAACATGACATACAGTGACAGTTATGAATGACTCAGAAAACATTAATAATAATAAAACATTAATGATAAAACACCATTGATCAAGCATGTGAACCAACAAAATACCAGATCAAAGGGAGGCTACAGATTTTTGAGTAGAGAAACTACTCGTGGATAAAAACTTTTTATGCCTGGCTGTGGCAGCTTTGACAGTCCGGAGTCGCCTTCCAGAGGGAAGTGATTCAAAGAGTTTGTGGCCAGGGTGAGAGGGGTCAGAGATGATCTTGCCCGCTCGCTTCCTGGCCCTTGCAGTGTACAGTTCATCAATGGAGGGAAGGTTGAAACCAATAATCTTCTCTGCTGATTGGACGATTCGCTACAGCCTCCAGGTGGCGTGCTTGGTGCCTGAGCCAAACCATACCATGATGGAGAAGGTGAGAACAGACTCTACGATGTCCGTGCAGAATTGGACCATCATTGCATGTGACAGATTGTGCTTCCTCAGTTGCCGCAGGAAGTACATCCTCTGTTGTGTCTTTTTGACTGTGGAGTCGATGGTAGCCCCCCACTTAAGGTCCTTGGAGATGATGGTTCCGTGGAACTTAAAAGACTCCACAGATGTGACTGTGGTGTTGTTGATGGTGAGTGGGGTGAGGGGAGGGGGAGCTCTCCTAAAGTCTACAATCAATTCCACTGTCTTAAGCATGCATTTAGCTCTAGGTTGTTGCTACGGCACCAGGACGCCAGCTGTGACACTTCCTGTCCCTAGGCAGATTCCCCCGCATCCTGGATCAGTCCAGTCAGGGTTGTGTCGTCCGCAAACTTGAGAAGCTTGACAGAGGTGTCTGTGGAGCGTAGAGAGAATAGAGGAGAGAGTACGCAGCCTTGCGGTGCTCCTATGCTGAGCGTTTGCGGGTCCGAGATGTGCTTTCCCGCCTCACATGCTGTTCCTGTCTGTCAGGAAGTTGGTGATCCACTGACAGAGAGGTTCAGGCACAGAGATACAAGTTTAAGAGATACAAATATATTTATTAATGGACTTTTTCTTCTTATTTGTCTCCATCTATCCTTCATTTTTAGTCTTTGTCCTGGATTTACTTTGCTGCTTCGGTTTTAACTGGCCTTCTTTCAACTTCATCCAGCTGTGCAAGCAGACTTGCTACCTCTGCTATGATTCTCCCAACTCTGCCTCGACAAAACCAGCAAGATGCCAAGCAGATGAGTAGGTCCTGTTCACATCAGACGGTGCATACTACTGCTGAACCTTTCAGCTTTGGGTTGTGCAAAAAGCTGCCCATACATTCCCGCTTGAGACACCATATCATCTTGTGATAGATACATAGCTCATGCTTTTACTATGTGCAAGAAATAACTGCAGATGCTGGATTAACTCAAAGGTAGACACAAAACACTGGAGTAACTCAGCAGGACATGCAGCATCTCTGGAGAGAAGAATGGGTGACGATCGGGTCGAGACCCTTCTTCAGACTGATTTTACACCCACTCCTTATTTAATTTGTTTCACTGTGAAATAGTAGCAAATTCACTGGCGGTATTAATTTGTTTCAATTTCACCGTGTCTGCCCATTTCTGCACAGGCTTTTCTGACTCTGTCAAGGTCACGCGGTGTTTTTCCAGTGCGGTTAACTCTTTTTAATCTTTCAATTTCGGCTTCAAGATTTTTTTTAATGACACTGCTGTTTTAATGTAGTGACAAATATCTATACCACCTGTGGGAGGTCCTTTTACTTTTAGGGGAGGACTACTCCCTCCAAACATTTAATAATCAAGATTGGCAGCTTTTCTGACGTTCTTCAACTCTATATCCGAATATACTTATGTGATCCCCATTTACTCATTTACCCAAGCTTCCTAATCCCTCAGTTGTCTGAGTATTCTGGGACCTAAAATCTTTACATCTTTCACATCTTTGGTCTTTCTCCACATTTTCACTGAATCTTCAAGAGTCAAGGATGTTTTATTGTCATATGTCCCAGATAGAACAATGAAATTTGTACTTCAACTCAATTCAACTTTAATGTCATTGCACAAATACAAGTATAGGTACAACAAAATGCAGTTTAGCGTCGGTTCGTAGTGATAGCAATAGAAAAATAAATACAGAATCCAGACAATGTGGACGAAGAGACCTGAGAAATCTATCGGCGGGACTCCGAGTTCAGCAGTGTGATGGTGTTATTGTAGAAGCTGTTCCTCATCCTACTAGTGCGGGACCTGAGGCTCCTGTACCGCCTCCCTGATGGTAGGAGGGCAAACAGTCCATTGTTAGGGTGTGAGGGGTCCTTGATGATCTTCCCGGCCCGTTTCAGACACCGTTTTCGGTGGAGGGCATCCATGGCAGGGAGCGGGGCACCGATGATGTACTGGGCGGTTTTCACCACCCGTTGTAGTGCCTTCCTATCTGCCACGGTGCAACTGCTGTACCATACCGTAAAGCAGGTGGTCAGGATGCTTTCGATGGTACAGCGGTAAAAGTTGGTCAGGATCTGGGGGGACAGGTGGGCTTTTTTGAGCCTCAGAAAGTAAAGGCGCTGCTGTGCCTTTTTGATCAGCTTTGAGGTGTTAAGGGACCAGGACAGATCCTCCGAGATGTGTACCCCGAGGAATTTGTAGTTGGAGACCCGCTCCACCTCAGTCCCGTTTATATGGATGGGGGTGTGTCTGCCCCCTCTGTTCTTCCTAAAGTCAACAATGATTTCCTTCGTCTTCTGGGAGTTGAGGACGAGGTTTTTGTGGCACACCAGGTAGTCAGGTGCTGGACCTCCTCCCTGTAGGCTGACTCGTCGTTGTCGCTGATCAGTCCTACCACCGTGATGTCGTCGGCAAATTTTATGATGGTGTTGGAGCCATACTTAAGGATGCAGTCATGGGTGAAGAGGGAGTAGAGGAGAGGGCTGAGCACACAGCCCTGTGGCACGTCGGTGTTCAGTGTTATAGTGGAGGAGGTGAGGTTGTTGACCCTAACAGACTGCGGTCTCTTAGTGAGGAAATTCAGTGTCCAATTGCAGAGGGAGGTGGAGATGCCAAGACCGCTGAGTTTGGTGATCAAGCAAGCGGGTATGACAGTGTTAAAGGCAGAGCTGAAGTCAATAAACAGCAGCCTGATGTAGGTGTTGTTGCTGTCCAGGTGGGTCAGGGCAGAGTGTAGGGCCGCCGATATGGCGTCCTCTGTAGACCTGTTTGTCCGGCAGGCAAATTGGTAGGGGTCCAGTGTGGGGGGGAGGCTGACTTTGAGGTGAGCCAAGATCAGCTGCTCAAAGCACTTGGCGATGACAGGGGTGAGTGCCACTGGCCGGTAGTCGTTGAGACTCCCTATCGCTGATTGTTTGGGTACTGGCACAATGGTAGATGTCTTGAGGCAAGTGGGGACGACACCCTGGGCCAGTGACAGATTGAAAATGTCAGTGAGGACCAGGGATAGTTGTCCAGCACATGCCCTGAGCACCCGCCCGGGGATGCCATCGGGGCCGGCAGCTTTGTGCTCATTCACCTTGCTCGGTGCGTCTTGTACAGCAGAGGTGGGGAGACTGAGGGGTTGTTCATTCGGGGGTGGAGCAACTTTGATGTCTGGAGTTTTATTGTCCCGGTCAAAGCGAGCATAGAAATGGTTTACCTCATCAGGAAGGGAGGCGTTGTCTGGGGGGGGGGGGGGGGTGTTGACTTAATGGTAGTCGGCAATGGATTTGATTCCTTGCCACATGCGCCTGGGGTCAGAGTTGTTTCGGAAATGCTCCTCAATCCGCTGTTTGTGATTGAGTTTAGCATTCCTAATTCCCTTTTTCAGATTGGCCCTGGATGAGCTGTATCCCTCAGCGTTGCCAGATTTATAAGCGGCGTCTCGAGCCTTCAGCAGGAGTCTGACCTCCCTGCTCATCCACGGCTTCTGGTTAGGGAAGGTCTTTATCTCTTATGGGTAGTGACGTTATCAGTGCATAATTTTATATAGTCCAGAACGGTTGAGGTGTATGAGTTTATGTCCACATGGGAGTTAAAGGTGGCCTGGGTGGTCACCAGTCTGTTTGCTGAAACTGTTCCTGTAAAACAGAGACAGCCCCCTCAGGCCAGACCTTCACTGTCCTCATGGTAGGTTTCACACGTCTGATCAGAGGTGTATATTTGGGGAACAGGAACAGAGAGAGGTGGTCAGACTGTCCCAGGTGGGGGAGGGGGAGGGCTTTGTATGCTTCAGTAATATTGGTATATACTAGGTCCAGAATATTGTTTCCTCTGGTTGGGCAGGAGACATGTTGGTGGAATCTGGGGAGCACAGTTTTAAGGTTGGAGTGGTTAAAATCGCCAGCAACAATAAAAGCCCCGTCTGGGTGGGCAGCTTGCAGCTCTTCCATTGCAAGCCTGGCATTAGCGTCCGGGGGTACATAGACTGCAGTGATGACAGTCGATGTGAACTCCCTGGGCAGATAGAAGGGCCTGCACTTTAACATCAGGTATTCCAGGTCAGCAGAGCAGTGGCTACCAATCCTGACAGCGTCTGTGCACCATGAGTTGTTCACATAGATGCACAGTCCGCCGCCCTTGGTCTGAAATGAATTCCTGAAATCCTGCTGATAATGTCAAAATGTAACAATACAAATAGGTTTCCAAGATTTGGACAATGATGACGAATAAACCCTTAATCATATAAGATTACAAATAAAACAATTTAAAGGGCAAAAACCAATAAAATAATGAGTTTCACACATCCTTAAAATATATGTCAGGAATTTCTGACCACTGCTTTTTCTGGAGAGCTTGAGAGTCACAGCAATGTTCCGCATCTCGGCCCAAGGAGAAATTCAGTGAGCTCATGTGTAGCATATTTTTATACAGTCATTAAGCCTGTGCTTCTTCCCTAATCTATAAAGGAAAGCAAACGATGTTTCAAAACTAGCTATCCTCCCCAGTACTAATAATGGGAGTTATTTTGCTAGATCAGAAATCAAGCTAATCTATCTCTATCAAGAAATGTTTGTCTTGTCTTACTGCCATATGTCTTGGTAGTTGCATTTTATGAGGTCTAGTTTTTCCAAATAAGCAAAATTATTTTTCCAAAATTGTTTTTCTAAGCAATCCTGCTTGCTTGATGTCGGTGCTGTTAGAAGACAACTCAATAGTGGCTAAAAAAAAGCCTGTTTTAACCATTACATTACACAATGCTAGCAAATCATAGAGTTCAGGAAATTGGGTGGAGTACATACCACAGTCCACATCAACGTGCTCAACTGTAGATGGTCAAGAGGTTAATATTCCTACGTGTGAATACTAATTTCTACTGATGCACTGCAGAGAGCATCCTATCCGGAGTTTGGTACAGCATCTACTCTGCCCAAAGCTGAAAAAGAATTCAGGGAGTTGTGACAGAGCCCGCCCAACACTTAAACCATAATTGCTCCTCCTCTATCTCCTTCAGATGGAGATTGTTTGAATTGGCATCATAATCAACACAGATATTGTTGATCAAAGGGCTTGCTCCTATAATGTACTGTTCAATATATTTTATGCATATTGGCTATTCAGGCTGATAATTTACTACTCAATATTTGTTGTATATGAAGACTTGGCAGCCTTAAGTTCTTTCGCTTTAGTAATCAGGAATATAAAAAGCAATGTACAGTCACCTACTGGAGCTAGGTTTGGGCACTTTTCAGCTAACTAGGCTTTAATATGCTATTTTCTGCAAATGGCTTCTGAGTGCCTTTCTTGACAAGTACATGTGTCAGAGGTTATGGGGAGAAGGCAGGAGAATGGTTAGGGAGAGAGAAATCAACCACGATTGAATGGATGAGTATACTTGATGTGCTGAATGGTCTAATTCTACTCCTATCCCTTATGACCGTATGAATATGCAACCTTAGTAGATTTGAGTTTATACAACTTGTAGATTGACAAACGCATTCCTCGAAACTCTTTAAATCTTTTACAATGTGTCCGCTCGCCAAAGGATCATTGTGCTTTGCCAATCTTCCATTTTCTAATCCTGTTGGAAGGGAACCTAATCTATGCTGCCTTCAAAAATTGGTAATTTGGAGAAGTATCAGTACTTACTGGTTCATCTTGTTGCCCAGTATTACTCTGACAAAGACTCTTGTTGCTTGTCTTTTGTTTTGCATCTCAATTTAATTAAGACGCCTGTTCAAATTTATATCTCAACCCGTTTCCCACTGTTTATAAGTGCATTAAGAACCTGTCCCACTTAGGCAATTTTTTTTTTCCTGCGACTGCCGACGATTGTAACAGTCATAGCAGGTCGCCGAAAAAGCGGCGACTAGACCCCCACCACGACAATGTCTGCGACAACCTACCACCTACTAGATGTCAAATTACGGCAAGCTACCGACACCCGGCGACCCATTTGGACGTCCACCTACGACCACACCTACGACCACATAGGTGGTAACCAAAGTCAACCTACATCCACCCGCGACAAGCTATGACAAGCAAAGACCCTGTCGGCGATAATTGAAGACAACTGATGACAATCCAGTCGCCGGTACCTATCGCCGGTTGACGTAGAAAGTCGCCAATGGAATTCACCAAAGTCAGCACCTGGCAACAACTGGCAAGAATTCAGGTTACGGCAAGCTACCGACACCCGGCGACCCATTTGGACGTCCACCTACGACCACAACTACGACCACATAGGTGGTAACCAAAGTCAACCTACATCCACCCGCGACAAGCTATGACAAGCAAAGACCCTGTCGGCGGTAATTGAAGACAACTGATGACAATCCAGTCGCCGGTACCTATCGCCGGTTGACGTAGATAGTCGCCAGTGGAATTCACCAAAGTCAGCACCTGGCAACAACTGGCAAGAATTCAGCAGGCCAGGCAGTATCTATTGTATTTGACTATTGTGGCAAGAGGAACAGTTAACTTTCTAACCTGAAGCATTAACTGTTCCTCTTCCCACAGCTAGATGACATTTGGATTTAAATGCTACTTCTAGACTTTATTTGCTATTGTTTCAAATTTCCAGCATCAACAGTTCTTGATTATTTAGAAGCTTTCTGAATTAGTGTCTCAACATGAAATTGAATGATTTGATTTGTCTTGTCAAATATTTTAAAGTTGTTGATAAAATAATTGTTAGTGTTGAGACCTTATTTTTCATTATTGGTGGTCAAGATTAAGCTCAAATTAGATTCTTTCTTAGTCAGCCTGCAACCAGGACTGAGGGAAACACTTACATTTGAATCCTTCTGTATAAGGAAATTTTTAATTCAAATCAGACATTTTAGAATTCAAAACTACCACATCACCAGATATTTGTAAAACCTATTTTGGTTTGCCAATGATCCAGAGAGAAGGAATACTGGCATCCTTATCCATCCCAACCTATGTGTTACTGCAAATCCTCCAATTTGATTGCAACTTTCCCTGAAATGGACCAGCAAGCCAATAAGTTGAGGGCAGAAATAGTCACTGACAATAAATAAGTCTTGCCAATGATATTCACATAATTTGAAAGGCTGATTTCTTGGAAAACTAAGAAGTGGATATTTAGGTTTGACCAATGCCGTGTGTTATGTAACTTGGGGGCAGATTTGAGGATATTCACCCACTCGGCTAAATCATAAGAAACTTTAAGTTGGCCCTGACTTGGGAGCCCTGAACTGTCACATATCCATGTTCTTCATAGATACTGCCTGAGTCACTGAGTTACTCCAGCACTTTATCTTTTTTTTGGCCCTGTTAGATTGAATTGAGGATTCTGAGTGGCATTCAATGGTATAAATCAATGCTTTAGTTGTTTTCAGCAAACAATTAATTTGTATAGGATAGGACCATACTTTCAGGTGCTGTGACAAAAAGTCTCAACTGCACTCTATAAATATATAAAATGTCAGTTTATATTGTTCTAGTTTAAAAAACAGAAGTTTGCTAAACTTTTAGGTTTATTTTCTTATGTCAAACGATTTATTCAATCTTCTGAATTACCTGAAGGTATATGAAAGCAAATTGCCTTTCATTAGTAAAAGTAATATTTTATTTTTAATTATATATCAATCATTAGGTATGTTACAAAACTTACCTTGAGCAGCGCTGCAGTTCTGCCGCTCCCCGTGTGCGCGACTTTGGCGCCTTTCAGAGGGGGGGCGGGCTTAAAGTGCTGTTTTTCTGCAGACTGGGAAAATCGATCCATGTCGGGCGATTTCGTTGCGGAAGAAAAATCGCTCCGACATTTTATTCATGAAGGTATTTTTAAATTACGCTAGATTATTTATTAACTAGAGTAATTTAAAAATCACCTTCAAAAGCCGTGAGCGCCGACAACTGGAAGGATTTTGCGTAGGGGAGAAAAAAAGGTACACAGTTTATTTTTATATTAAAAGTTGGTTTTTAGGGAGGCTTTAATCACATTTTCATGTTGCGAAATGGGGTCCAAAGAAATGTATGAACCAACAGTATTTTTCCTCCCGACTTCACCGCAAACCGCAACGTTCCAATCCACCGCATTCCACTAAAACCCACTCGCTAGTTGATTTAAATGGCCATTAATTTACAGGCATTAAACACTAAATTCCTTCCATTTGGCCTAGAAATTCATGAAAATTAGATTTAAAAATTATGTTATATTGTGGATTATTGTGTGAATGTTATTTGGACACTTAGGCAATTAAAAAAAAGTTTATCTTTTCTTAAGAAATGGATAGATGTTTAGATCTACTCATTGAATTTTGTAATTAGCTACAATAAGATAACTAACTAATTATATGCTTTAATTTCAGGTCATCCAAGTAAGATTGTTTCATATTTGTTTCAGAATGCTTCAATCTATAATAATTGAAAATTTCATTGAGTTCTCTTAATTTTTAAGAAAGTTATGGGCTTTTAACTGATCCAGATCACAGCTTTTGAGTTAAGTCAATTGAAAGGCAATGGGGAACAAGATGCTAATTTCCGAGTATGAAAATGGCCATAACTTTCTTAATACTGAAGATATGAAAGTGAATTAGGTGTCAAATTAAACCTCTTTTTATGCTTTATCTGATGGGATAAATTGCGGACTTGATTTTTAAAATCTCAAAATTTTGTAACATTGCTACAATCATATGTTGACATGCACTACAAAATATGCCAATGAAATCATTAGTTTTAAAATCTTGGTGGTAATCTGTTAAAGGGAGTAATTATTTAGCAAAATTGTTTTTTACATTTCCAAGCATATTGAAATGGCAGGTGTTAAGTGTTCATATTATTAATCCAATTTTTATGTGACCAAAGTGAAGAAGTGTTTATAGTGTAGCCATTTTAGAATTTTGTTCTGGTGCCTTTATTTTAAAAGTCACCTTTGACATTCTTGCATTACATTGAAAGAAATTGCAAATCGCAATCCCCAAAATTGGTCCTTTTTCTTCCACACACAACCATCCAAAGACAATTTTCTCTGCTACGTTTTATGTAATCTTTAAATTATAAAATTAATTGCCATTTTTAATATATGCAACAATGTTTGAAATATCTGAATATGCTCATCCCAGCGATATACCACATAGCTGTTTTCTTTCTGCTCTGAACATGAGGAATATTAAACAATATACACTGGGAAATTAATAAAACCTGATAAATTAAGATTGGCAGGGCGGTGGGATCTTGTACAGGACCGAGACAGGTGAAAGTTTTGAAGCTGGTCTGGAGCGTGATGAGAGAAAGTATAGAGGACAGAATAGGCAGGAGAAAGGTAGGGAGTGAGAAATGAATGTTGGTTTAAATTTCACGTATTTTAATACAAGAGGCTTGACTTGAGGGGGGGGGGGTGTGGGTGGGGTGTATAGGGAGATATTGAGCAGGCTGTAGGACTATTCCTTGGAGCACAGGACATTGAGGGATGATCTTATAGAGGTGTATAAAATCATCAGAGGAATAGATCGGGTAGACACACAGTGTCTTTTAACCAGAGTGGGGGAATCAAGAACCAGAGGACCTATGCTTAAGGTGAGGGGGAAAGATTTAATAGGAATCTTGAGAGGTAGATTTTGCATGCCGAGTGTGGTCAGTGTATGGAACAAACTGCCAGAGGAGGTAGTTGAGGCAGGTACCATCGTAACGTTTAAGAAACATTAAGACATGAATAAGACAGGTTTAGAGGGATATGGGCTAAATGCTGGTAGGTGGGCTTAGTATAGATGGGGCTTGTTAGCCGGCGTGGGCAAGTTTGGCCGAAGGGCCTGTTTCCACGCAAGATTCGATGAATCTGACTCTATGACTAATTTTCATTCCATTCAGACACTGCAGGTCTGACTGTTTTTAAAGGTTCTTATTTGAAGATATTAAATTTGTGATTATTTCTAGAGTAAATGTCACTTGAACCTCTATTGTAGTTTAATATGTTAAGCACATCACCAACCAACATTCCCAACCATTATTATGATATGAATTATATCCAGCAGGCGTTTGAGTGAATCTAATGAAATATATCTGTAATCATCTGCAGTAGGAAGTAAAAATCATTTGTAGATTGCAGGTGACCTGCGTTCTCCAGTATTGCCTGAAGAATATCTTTTTGCAGCCTCTTCCAGTCTTTTTGAGAATTGTATGAATTTATATATATCTGCAGGAGTGTTATTTCCATACTTGAAAATTTTCAAGCTCTATTTGCAATTAGTGACCTTTTTTGACTGTTAATCATACAACCTTAAAATAACTCTCTTTATCCCTCCTTTTTGTTCTTGTATGTTCTAAAATGGTCCTTCAATGCACTCAGCAGCATCAACAACAATTCACTGTTTTTCGATTATACGGTATTATGCATAGTCTGTGTTTTTTCACGAACTCAGATGGAATTCCTTTAAATCTTGTGAAAGTTTTCATCGGGGGTTTCAAGATGGCTTGATTTCTCTGTCATGAGATTTTCATCCACCTAGTTATCAAAAACATTTTGTCCATACGGAAATTATGCTGTTGAATGTCATTTCCATAGAAAGGATTAATCTGGTCATTGAGGTGGCCTTTGTGCCCTCAAAGGTATTAATAGTTTGTTATCTGGGAGCTGCATTGCATAAAAGTATTATGTTGAAAAATGCAGTTGTGCGTCTAACCTGAGATGACCGTCCCTTGATTGATCTGTTGTTCTTTTGGAGAAAGTGTTGCTTTAGAGTCCAGTTTTTTTTTAATTGCCAAATGGAAACAATTGGAAATTACATTTATTTCAGTGCCATTTTGCTGTAATTAATGTTGGATAGGCTTTAAGTGTATAAAACACATTTGTCAGTAAAGTCTACTGCCTGGGGATTGCAACAAACCTCTGAGGTTGTCATGAGCACCAGGGCAGTAAGATAAAGGCACTAGATTTTAAATGTTTAACTATCCTTGAATAATACACTATCTTTTTTAATAGGTGATTGAGTGTCATAGGCATGGGAATGAAAAGGAGTCTTTCAGTCTCATCCACATGGACCAATATGCCCCATCTAAACTAATCACACTTGCCCATATACTCTGATCCTGTCCTATCCATGTTTAGGTTTATGTTTATTATTGGCATGTGCACGGAGGTACAGTGAAAAGCTTTTTGTATGCTATACAAATTGATCAAATATTGATATTTAGACCAACTCAAACATTCACTTCAAAGGTCCTGCCCTGGTTTGACTTTCCAAAATACAATACCTCGCATTTGCATTAAACTTCATTTGCCATTCCTCAGCTCATTTGCCCAGCTGATCAAGATCCTGCTGTAATTTTTGATACCTCACGGCCAATGATGCAAACCTGCATAGAAGACACCGAAAGAAGACATTGGAGACAGGCTGAAGATGGCCATTCAACCAATCTATCAGCTGCCATTCATACTCACCAACCATATTAGACAGCACTGATTTAATCAATCATTAAATTACTGGCCCATTAATTTACTGGCCTCTTCTTCGCCATCATTCACCCAGCTTCACCCAAACATTGAAAACATTCTCAACTATCTAAGCTCTTAAATGTATCTGTCTGCACTTGTTTAAAGCAATCCTGACAAATGTCTGTAACCATTTTTGTTACCCAACCCATTATCTTTGAGAGATTCTGAATTTTTGCAAGATTTCAATGCTCTGATTGCCTTAATGTTCTTCAGAAATCTATATACTTATAAAACTCTCATCTCACATTTGTGCAAAAACGGTACCCGATAGCGCCACCTTACTCGCCATTCTCCTGTGCTGTAAGTGTAACAAGTTTTGTTCCGATCAGTGGAATAGTACAAAAGTTATGAAGGTTTTAAAAAAATGTAACCGCCCCTTCCGGCGCCAAAGAGCGCCTGTGCGTGACTTTGTTGAACGTGGGGAAACTGGTGTACAGACAGCCACCCCACGGTCCTTGACAGATCTGGGTCAGGATCCAGTGGTATGGAGTCCAAGACGACCGGAGACCCTTTTCTGCTGCAGCCTTCATCCTCTTTTCCAGCCGTTTTGACGCTCGACTAATGTGTGCCATCATTCTCTGCCTGTTCCACCGTTGAGGTCTTGGTTGGATTGCTCTTTGTCAGAAACCGCCCCCTCGACCTTACCGCCATGGGTGGCCCTACCAGGAGCATAGCTCCAGACGGATTCGCTCTCAGGACCACACAAGCTTCTCCACCACGACAAGGTGACTATCCACGGAGAAGACACCTCTATAATATTCTAATATTTGGAAAGGGTCTGATTACTCTTTGATGAATACTAGTTAAGGTGGATGACAGTAAAAAGGTAACTAGGGCGAGAAATGTTATTGTTTTGGCATAGTATTGAGTGGGGCCTTCTAACTCTACAGATGAACATCTCTTAAAGTTCTCTGAAGGATTGGCTACAGAAATGGGTCAGTACCTGAGACTTGGAGTCTGGTAAGAATGTAAAATCAAACACTTTGAATGATGGTTCGCAGGATGCAAGTCATGGCCTAGTTACATTTTATTTGTGAATCGAGCATTTTGTTCAGTGAACATATAATTCCAGTAAACTTCAATCTACATATAGATTGGGTGAATCAAATTGGCAGGGGTGCTGAGGAAGAGGATTTCTTGGAATGTATGCGGGATAGTTTTCTAAACCAACATGTAGAGGAACCAACGAGAGAGCAGGCTATTCTAGACTGGGTATTGAGTATTGAGGAAGGGTTAGTTAGCAGCCTTGTTGTACGTGGCCCCTTGGGCAAAAGTGACCATAATATGGTTGAGTTCTTCATTAGGATGGAGAGTGACATTGTTAATTCGGAAACACGGGTCCTGAACTTAAAAAAAGGTAACTTTGAGGGTATGAGACGTGAATTGGCCAAGATAGACTGGCAATTGATTCTTGAAGGGTTTACGGTAGATATGCAATGGAAGGCATTTAAAGACTGCATGGATGAACTACAACAATTGTTCATCCCAGTATGGCAAAAGAATAAATCAGGGAAGGTAGTGCATCCGTGGATAACAAGGGAAATCAGGGATAGTATCAAAGCAAAATATGAAGTGTACAAATTAGCCAGAGAAAACAGCCTACCAGAGGACTGGGAGAAATTCAGAGTCCAACAGAGGAGGACAAAGGGCTTAATTAGGAAATGGAAAATCTTCTGTCTTCACTAAGGAATACATAAATAATTTGCCGGAAATAGCAGGTGATCGCGGGTCAAATGAGATGGAGGAACTGAGTGAAATTCAGGTTAGCCGGAAAGTGGTGTTAGGTAAATTGAATGGATTAAAGGCCGATAAATCCCCAGGGCCAGATAGGCTGCATCCCAGGGTACTTAAGGAAGTAGTCACAGAAATAGTGGATGCCTTAGTGATAATTTTACAAAATTCTTTAGATTCTGGAGTAGTTCCTGAGGAGTGGAGGGTAGCTAATGTAACCCCACTTTTTAAATAAGGAGGGAGAGAGAAAACGGGGAATTACGGACCAGTTAGTCTAACATCGGTAGTGGGGAAACTGCTAGAGTCAGTTATTAAAGATGGGATAGCAGCGCATTTGGAAAGTGGTGAAATCATTGGAAGAAGTCAGCATGGATTACGAAAGGTAAATCATGTCTGACGAATCTTATTGAATTTTTTGAGGATGTAACTAGTAGAGTGGATAAGGGAGAAGCAGTGGATGTGTTATATCTAGACTTTCAGAAGGCTTTCGACAAGATCCCACACAAGAGATTAGTATACAAACTTAAAGCACACGGTATTGGCGGTTCAGTATTGATGTGGATAGAGAACTAGCTGGCAGACAGGAAACAAAGAGTAGGAATGAACGGGTCCTTTTCAGGATGGCAGGCAGTGACTAGTGGGGTGCCGCAAGGCTCAGTGCTGGGATCCCAGCTATTTGCAATATATATTAATGATTTGGACGAGGGAATTAAATGCAACATCTCGAAGTTTTCGGATGACATGAAGCTGGGGGGTGGTGTTAGCTGTGACGAGGATGCTAGGAGGCTGCAAGGTGACTTGGATATGCTGGGTGAGTGGGCAAACGCATGGCAGATGTAGTATAATGTGGATAAATGTGAGGTTATCCACTTTGGTGGCAAAATCTGGAAAGTAGACTATTATTTGAATGGTGACCGATTAGGAAAAGGGGAGATGCAACGAGACCTGGGTGTCATGGTACACCAGTCATTGAAAGTAGGCATGCAGGTGCAGCAGGCTGTGAAGAAAGCGAATGGTATGTTGGCATTCATAGCAAAAGGATTTGAGTACAAGAGCAGGGAGGTTCTACTGCAGTTGTACATGGTCTTGGTGAGGCCACACCTGGAGTATTATTGCGTACAGTTGTGGTCTTCTAATCTGAGGAAAGACATTCTTGCCATAGAGGGAGTACAGAGAAGGTTCACCAGACTGATTCCTGGGATGGCAGGACTTCCATATGAAGAAAGACTGGATAGACTCGCCTTGTACTCGCTGGAATTTAGAAGATTGAGGGGGGATCTCATAGAGACTTACAAAATTCTTAAGGGGTTGGACAGGCTAGATGCAGGAAGATTGTTCCCGATGTTTGGGAAGTCCAGGACAAGGGGTCACTGTTTAAGGATAAGGGGGAAGTCTTTTAGGATCGAGATGAGAAAATCATTTTTCACAGATTGTGGTGAATCACCACCCAACTACACCACCCAACTGAAGATTAACAACTTTGCTCAAATGAGCAGGTAGCTTTGTGTGACAGACAGGCTGTGGAACCCGACTTGCAACTTTCTGGCTAGGAGGCTGGCACCCTACCAACGTGGTCAGCCTTTTAAATTTATTAACTTTACAGTTGTATGAAGGAATTTTGTGATAAATGCACTATCTTCTCAGTAAATTATTTCCATGATATTGTTTTTCATGTACTGTCCTTGCTACAGATCCTATCATGTTGCCTATTGTAATTAAAATGAGGATTCTGTGAGGGGTAATTTGCTATCTTAGTACATTGGCATTCTACTTTTCTCCACTGATATGTATGTATAAAATAACATTGTCACTATTATAAGTGGTGTACAATTTCCCTGTCTAAATTGTGCTATATCCAAGGTTATGGTATATCAAAAGAACATTAAAGTAATAGGTTGCCGTACCACAAAAACTGTTCTCAATCATGCTTCATTGAGCAATTATAACCTAATACATTGAGGCAGTGGCGGATGTGAAGAATTAATGACTTTATTCTTTGCCTACAATGAAAAAAAATTAAAGATGCGGAGACAACAGAGCATTTTGTGACCTCATATACTGCTTTTTTGTAGTGTGTGACTGCTGCATTTTCTCTGCACTTAAAAGGTTATAGACAGTTGCAATGCTGCCCAAAAAATGCTTTGAACTCCTTATCATTTTAAAAGAATCACAATATATTTAGAAGCTTGTACTGTTTTATTACAATTTCATTCAATGGAACCTAGAAGATAGAACAGTAGCTCACGTGAAAAGGCCCTTTGGCCTATAATATCCATGCAGAACATGATGCCAGGTTAAACTAATCTGTTCTGCCTGCATGTGATCCATATCCCTCCATTTCCTGCATATCCATGTGCCTTTCTAAAAACCTATTAAATGCCACAATTGTATCTGCCTCCACCTCCATCATCCCTGACAACACATTGCAGGCACCCACTGCACTAAAAAAAAAATTGTCCTGCACATCTCCTTTATATGCTCCCGGAAACAAGATGGCGCCTGCCTGCGGCGACTTTTGCGGAGCACCAGAACAGAAAAGATTTACCTACAACTTCAATCAACTCACCTGCAGTAATCGGTGCCGTTTCAGATAAGCTGCTTGGGCAGCTGAAGGCGCTGGCAATTTCGCGATCTCCCGCATCTGCGGGAGCCCCGGACTTTAAATCTTCCCACGCTGGCTGTGAAACTCCCGACCCGACTGAGGATCCCAGGTATGGTACCTGGAAACCCCGGGATGACCTCCAGAGCCTACGGGCTGGATCTCCCTGGAAAAATGAGCTGGAGCTGCCGACTTTAGGGGAACCCCAGTTCGTTACAGAGCTGGAGCTGCCGTCTGTGAGGGAATTCCCGTTCCAGCGCAGATCTGCAGAAACAGCAGGTACAGTAAGCACAGTGCCTGGAAACAAATGGGAAGCCTCCATTGTGTCCGGAAACGTAGCCGATGGGCAGGACTTCAGGTCAGACTGAAGCGCAGGGGACTTTGGCCCCCTCTCCCTACTATCCCACTGGCCAATGTACAGTCCCTTGAAAACAAAGTGGAGGACTTAAGGGCAAGGCTTCTTTATCAAAGGGAACTGAGGGAATGCTCTGTGTTCTGTTTCACAGAGACATGGCTCACCCCCAGCTCCCCAAACTCGGCAGTCCAGCCTGAAGGGTTCTCCATCCACCGCATGGACCGTACACTGGCATCTGGGAAAGGGAGCGGAGGGGGCGTCTGCCTCGTGGTCAACTCTGCGTGGTGCTCAGACGTGGCAGTCCTGTCCAACTCCTGCTCTCCATACCTCGAACATCTGGCGGTGAAGTGCCGTCCCTTCTACCTCCCAAGGGAATTCACCGCCATCATCCTGACCGCGGTCTACATCCCACCCCAGGCAGACGTCCGTCTGGCACTGGAGGAACTGCACGCAGTGGTCAACAAACACCAGACGTCTTACCACCAGGCATTTACCACCATTGCTGGGGACCTCAATAAGGCAAACCTCAAGAAATCACTCCCCAACTTCCACCAACATGTCTCCTGCTGCACCAGAAGACCAAACACCCTCGACCACTGCTACACCACCATCAAGAATGCCTATTGTTCTATCCTTCGCCCTCACTTCGGTAAATCCGACCATACCGCGGTGCTGCTTCTCCAGCAATTAAAGGGCGCACCCCCAGAGGTGAGGACAGTACAGAGCGGGTGGGGGGGCAGGGGGGGCAGAGGGGGCAGAGGAGCAACTCCAGGTCTGTATGGAGTCTGCAGACTGTGCAATGTTCAAGGACTCGGCAACGGACTTGGAACAAATACGCCACAGTCATTACAGACTTTATAGAGAAATGTGTGGAGGACTGCATCCCTACAAAAACCTTCCGAGTGTTTCCCAATCAGAAACCTTGGATGAACTTTGAGATCCGCACTCTTCTGAAGCTCAGAATTCACATCTGATGATGCAGTGGACTACAGGATGTTCATATACGACCTTGGCCATCAAAAAGTCCAAAAGGCACTTCTGCTCCAAACTCGAGTATGAGATAGATGTTCGGCTGCTGTGGCAGGGGCTTGAATGCATTAATTTCCTACAAGGCAAAACCAGGAGGCAGCTCGAATGTCGACGAAACATCACTCCCTCATGAGCTCAATGCGTTTTACACACGCTTTGATAGGGAGAATGCTGATGTGCCTTCCCGAGCCCCTATTCGCTGTGATAGTATTTCAGTCACAATCTGAGGTGACGTCAGGAAATCCTTCAGAGGGGTGAACCCTCGAAAAGCGCCTGGACCAGATGGTATACCCGGTCGTGTTCTAAAAACCTGTGCGGACCAACTGGCTGGAGTTTTTACGGACATTTTCAACCTCTCACTTCTGAGGTCTGAGGTTCCCACCTGCTTTGAAAGGGCATCAATTATACCATTGCCCAAGAAGAGTAAGGTGACGTGCCTCAATGACTATCGACCAGTGGCACTAACGCCTGTGGTGATGAAGTGCTTAGAGAGGTTGATGATGGAGCAAATCAACTCCTACCTCGACAAAAACCTGGACCCACTGTAGTTCGCTTACCGCCACAACAGATCAACGGTGGATGTGGTCTAGCTGGCCCTCCATTCCGCTCTGGACCACTTGGACAACAAAGACTCATATATCAGGCTGTTATTCATTGATTACAGCTCGGCATTTAACACAATCATCCCCTCCAAGCTGGTTACCAAACTCGCAGAACTGGGTCTCTGTGCATCCCTCTGCAATTGAATCCCCGACTTCCTCTTTCACCGACCACAGTCTGTTTGTATTGATGGAAATGTGTCAGCCTCGATAACAATCAGCACGGGAGCACCTCAAGGCTGCGTGCTCAGCCTCCTGCTGTACTCTATACTCATGACTGCGTAGCCGGTCACAGTGCGAACTCCATCATCAAGTTCACTGACGACACCACTGTTGTGGGACGTATCACTGATGGGGATGAGTCATTGTATAGAAGAGAGATCGAGCAACTATCCATATGGTGCCAGCACAAATACCTGTAAAACCAAGGAACTGATTGTGGACTTTGGAAGGAGTAGGATGGGGACCCACAGTCCCGTTTATATCAATGGGTCGATGGTTGAAAGGGCCAAGAGCTTCAAATTCCTGGGCTTGCACATCTCTGAAGATCTTTCCTGGTCAATTATCAAGAAAGCACATCAGCGCCTCTTGAGAAAATTACGGAGAGTCGGTTTGTCAAGGAGGACTCTCTCTAATTTCTACAGGTGCACAGCAGAGAGCATGCTGACCGTTGCATCATGGCTTGGTTCGGCAACTTGAACGCCCTGGAGAGGAAAAGACTTCAAAAAGTAAACACTGTCCAGTCCATCATCGGCTCTGACCTTCCTTCCATCGTCGCTGTCTCAAAAAGGCTGGCAGCATCATCAAGGACCCACACCATCCTGGCCACACACTCACCTCCCTGCTATCTTCAGGTAGAAGGTACAGGAGCCTGAAGACTGCAACAACCAGGTTCAGCTACTTCCCCACAGCCATCAGGCTATTAAACCTGGCTCTGACAATACTCTGATCATTAATAACCCATTATCTGTTATTTGCACTTTATCGGTTTATTTATTCATGTGCGTATGTATTTATATAGTGATATATGGACACACTGATCTGTTTTGAAGTAAATGCCTACTATGTTTTGTGTGCTGAAGCAAAGCAAGAATTTCATTGTCCTATCAGGGACACATGACAATAAACTCACTTGAACTTGAACTATATGTCCTTCTTATCCTTGACATCTTCACCCTGGAAAATGGCTCTGACTGCCCTATTGTGCCCCTCATAATTTGATATTCTTACTTGACCAGGTGCAGACCCATAGGGCCCGTCCCCCAAGGCAATATTCCACCACTGACCTATAGCCCGCCACTGCGCAGGTGCGGCTGAAGGGTTCCCGTTGTGACACCAGAGATCCCCGTTGTGACGCGTGTCACGGCAACCCTCCCCTTACTGTGCCTCGCCATCCCTCTTCCTGCCCATATCCTCCTCCATCCCCCCTCATCCCCCACCACTCATCCCCAGCACTCCCTCCCCCTCCTCCACCCTCCTTTCCCCTCTCCTCCCACTCCCTCCCTCATCTCTCCCTCCCTCTCCTTTCCCCTACCCTCAGTCACTCCCTCCATAACCCCTTATCCTCCCTACCCCCATACTTTCCCTCCATCTCCCATCTCTCTCCTCCTCATGCTCCCTCCTCCCCTCCCCCACTCCTCACCTCCCCCTATCGCACCCACAATAAAAATTGCGACATTTAAAAAAAGTTTTTAAATGTAAGCTCTCCCCTAACCGACCCCCTCACAATGACATTTAAAAAAAAAATGATATTCTCAATGAAAATCACGTTTTTTCTTTTAAAATGTTAGCTGTTATTGAAAACGGAAGAATTAGATTAAAACATGTTTTTTTAAAAAATCACGATTTTCTATGTAAATGAGATTCGTGATCCCATTGTGACGTAATTGTGAGGTTGAACGGGATCCCATTATTATGTCGAACGTGGCTGATGGGCAGGGCAAGTGGAAAAGTAGTTTGAAAAGTGATTTTTGCAAAGTTTAAAATGTCAATAACTTGTGAAATATAACATCAATCAGAACAAAACTTGTTTTATTTACATCCCAGGACAATGGTTAGGAAGGTGGGCCAAAAGGTAGTGATATCGTGTACCGTTTTGGCGGTGTTTCGGGATCGCACGCATACAAACAAGATGAGAGTTTTTGTTTTATATACACACAAACCCCATCACCAACCCACCCCCCCCCGTCACCGCCGCTGCAGCCACCACCACCACCACTGTCTGCGCAACGCAACCCAATTTCCCCCAATGCAATATTCCACCACTCACCTGTTCCCCCAATGCAATATTCCACCACTCACCCGTTCCCCCAATGCAATATTCCACCACTCGCCCATAGCCCCTCATCCTCTGTCTTTTTAAATTAAAAAAAATACTAGCCAGGACAAAGAACAATTCCACTTCCCCTGCCTCCCCCAGCACCCCCTCCCCCTCCTGTTTAGCCTCACTATGCCAGGACTAAGTGTTTTATGATTGCAACATTGTTGCAAATGAGATCCCATTGTGACGCCATAGCTGTAACTGCCAGCAACTGGCACAGCATGGTTATTGGTCCCAAAGTGGGATTTTGTTAAGCTAAAAATGTTAATAACTTGTAAAATATAACATCAATCTGAACTAAACTGGATGAAAACACACCGCACGACAATTGTGAGTAAGGTGGTGCAAACATTTTAGCACTATCGTGTACCAGTTTGCCGTAATTTGAGGATCTCGCATGCACGCAGACAGGCAGATATCTGCACTATCCTCATATCCAACTGTAGGCAATAATTAATGATGAAAGAATGGGTCGACTGGGCTTGTATCCACTGGAATTTAGGATGATGAGAGGGGATCTTATAGAAACATAAAAAATTCTTAATGGATGGGACAGGCATCAAATGTTTCTGATGTTGGAATCCAGAACCAGGGGTCACAGTTTAAGAATAAGGGGTAGGCCATTTAGGACTGAGATGAGGAAAATACTTTTTTACCCAGAGTTGTGAATCTGTGGAATTCTCTGCCACAGAAGGCAGTGGAGGCCAATTGACTGGATATTTTCAAGGGAGAGTTAGATATAGCTCTTGGGGCTAACAGAATCAAGGGATATAGGGAAAAAGCAGGAATGGGGTACTGATTTTCCATGATCAGCCATGATCATAATTGAATGGCGGTGCTGGCTCGAAGGGCCGAATGGCATACTCCTGCACCTATTTTCTATGTGTCTATGTTTCTAATTCTGTAATTTCACATTAAATTCTTATTAGAATTTACTTCTAACCTCTGTGATCCATGAAGAGTAGATGAACATCTAGGTTCTTGTATCTTTCAGTTGCTGCGATTGGCTGACCAACATCTGTCGGAGAAGGCAACAGCTTAAAGCTCGCACAGTATGGCTGGGACATCCAGAGAAGTGTGAGGAAAAATATCCAAGGAATGCTATTAAAAACCAGAAGTACAACCTCTTCACATTTGTGCCTGGGGTGAGTACGTGCACTGTTTGGAATAAATTTCCTTTGAATGGAAATAGGGAAGTTCTAATTCAGAATCACATCTTTCAGTTTGTTGGAAAGAACTGCAGATGCCGGTTTAAATCAAAGGTAGACACACAATGCTGGAGTAACTCAGCAGGTCAGGCAGCATCTCTCGATAGAAGGAATGGGTGAGATTCGAGTCGAGACCCTTCTTCAGAGATGCTGCCTAGTCCCGAGTTACTGCAGCATTTTGTGTCTACCAGCTCTTTTAGTTCATTTGTTCTCAGTGTCAATATTTTCGTTCCATTTTAGTAATCTCAGTTACTTGGCTAAAGTAACACTTGGACATAATAACATAGTAAGTTCTGTATCAGCGGTGGATCTTTGCAAGTTTCACTCTTTGATACAGTTGGTTGAAGCTGCAGCTCCTGCAGCCAGGTGTAGCTTGAAATCTCTCAATTTTTTCAATCTTCTCCTGAGGAAATAGACTGGCAAATGTGGTCAATTTCGTTAAAAGTATCTTAATTGCTATGAAAGATAAACCAATAGATGCTTTCTGGGATCTTTAGAAAACTAATATCCCATCAGCCTTGACATCTTCAGGCACATGCTGATTCTGATTGAACCTTAACTACTACCGTGCTATTGTGAATATACTAAGCTGATTTGACAATATGATACGTTAGGACATTATTTATCCCAGGAAGGAAATTGGTCTGCCAACAGTCATAAAACACAACAAGATGCATGAAACATGCAATTAAAGTGACGAGTGGAAAGTCCAGTATTGGGATGTGCAAAGATTGGCGGGGTGGGATAGGGGGATGAGTAGCCAGTCTAACCCACGACAGAGGCGGATAGGGGGAAGAGTAGCCAGTCTAACCCATGACAGAAGGCGGAGGAGTTGTACAGTTTGAAAGCCACAGGGGGAAAAGGATCTCCTGTGGTGTTCTGTGCTTCATCTTGGTGGTGAAGTCTGTTGCTGAAGGTGCTCCTCAGGTTGACCGGTGTCATGGAGGGGTTGAGCTGTTTACCCAAGATGCTCTGCAGTTTGAGGAGCATCCTCCCTCCAAGACCATCTCCAGTGAATTCAACTCCACCCCCAGACGGAGCCAGCCTTCCTGATGAGCTTGTTAATTCTGTTGCCGTCTGCGGCCTTCGTCCTGCTACTCCACCTGCTACGACAGCGAAGAAGATGGCACTGGCCACCACCGATTGATAGAACATCTGCAGTGTGTTAGCTAGAGCATGACCTAATTTAAACATATTTCAAGCTTTAAGTATGTGTTGGTCCTTCATCATGTCAATGTATGGCAAATGCATTTTTTTTTTGTTTAGTTAAGAGTTTCCAGCGATTTCAATTGACAATAACAAATAGAGATCTCCTGATTTGCTTACAAGTAACAGCCAATTTGGATTTGTCATAGCAAAACAGCTGTTGCAAACAACCTGAGGGTGTGAAATGACTCTGAAGTTGACTGCAACAAATTTGTGGAGCAATATGTTTTAACTTTAGTGATTTAGGATTTGACATCATTTTGCTGAAAACAAAACTTCTGTGAATTTTGCAATAAAACTGGCATGGTGGTAGTTCCATTGTGTGGATGCTTTTGTGTTATTACATTGAATTGTATAGGTTGTATTACACGAAAACAGGCCATTTGGTGCAAGTAATCCATCTGTGTTCATTCCACGAGTTTCTCCTCTGCTGCTTCTCAGCAAGTTCAGTGCAGGACAAATTGCATCATTTAGGTGTGCCTATACAGCTTGCATTAGCCACTCTATTTGAAAGCATGTTCCAATTACTCCCTGGATAAAGAGGTCTATTATGAATTCTCCACTTTTATTGGTGTTAGTTATATTTTTACAGCCACCTTGATGTCCCATTCAATTGCAAACACAGCTGTGCTCAACTTATCAATCATTTTCATAATCTTAACATTTTGGGTCAACCAAGTGATAATATCAGATTGCAGCACAGGAGCCACTTGCCTTACTGAGTCCAGGTCACATCTATGTAAGAACGATGCAACAAATGTTACTCCCCAGCCTTCCTTTTTCTTGTATGTCTGCAATTTCTTTCCTCTTTAGGATCTTATTTAGTTCCCAGATTCAGTCTTTCTTGCTAGGTATAACCTTTCATCTCCACAACCATCACTGAGCTTCCTGCTTCCTCTTGGAAATGCTGTCAGTATCTGGGCAGGCATAAAGCAGGAAGTTTAGAAATGAGTTTGCAGGAAAAATCAGGCTGTGCACAGTATTCTGATGAGCGTTGGTATTGGATGTAGCACAAGCACACATTTAAGTTGTCTGCAAAGTTGAAAAAATAATTGTATGCTTTTGTAGGGGGAGCGTCTCTGAAACATCAGGGAAATAAATGCTGCTTTTTGAGATTATCTGCGAAAATGATTGTGCTGCCCAATTTATTCCCTTTCACACAATAGCATATGGCACTATCTTGTTATTTTTGATGAATTTCCTGGTAGTTGCCTACAAATGTGGTCACGAGTCTGTAAATTAAAAATGCCAGTACCTTTTTGATGATGTGATAATTGCCAAGGCATACCAATTAGTCTCTTTGTCCTGTAAATTGAAAGGTTTCAAAATCAGGCAGTTTCAATTGATTCAAGATTTTAATATTTTCAGATTGCTTTTTTCCTTCAATCCAGTTGCTCATTATTAACTCAATCTTTCTCTCCACTAGTTCTTTGACCCATTGTTGATTCCACTGTTCAATAATATCCTGCTTGCCATGCTGCCCCTCTATTATTAACCCACACTCAGCAAATGTTAGCAAAGTTTTTTAGCTGAAAGTATAGTTAAAAAGTTCACTTAATAGTATGTACTGTGAGATGCACATCCACATTCTGCTGTATTAACACTCTGCAGATGCTGTCTGACCTTACTGAAAATGCAATGTTCCTTCGCACTATTTTGTTTGATATTTCTCTGGCCTCTTCCAAGCATCTTTTCTAACAAAGCATTTAAAACCGCCAGCATTAAGAAATTGTCTTGATAAGATGTGAAAAGGAAGTGAGGTCTAATTATTGTAATGTTATTTTTCAGGTCTTGTATCAACAATTCAAGTTTTTCTTGAATCTTTATTTTCTGATCGTATCATGTTCACAGTTTGTCCCATCATTGAAGATAGGCTATCTATATACATACTGGGCTCCTCTAGTAAGTAGCATTTGTCTTCTCCTGTACTATGCTTTTAAACTGTTACCTTTGTAAATAATAAAACTTTTCTGAAATTGTGGGAAATCCAACCTTTAATTGCTTTCAATCGTACACTGCAAATCTTTTTAGCATTTCCTTTAAGCAATTTGAAACGAGTTAATCCAGAAATTTGAGGGAATTATTCCGTCTTAAATAGTAATATTTTTGGGGTATATTTATTTGGTGACGATAAATAATGAAAACAGATTTGAATTGTCATGGAATATATTCTGCAAATGCATCAAAACATTATAGCATTGAACAACCACAATAAGTTGTGTCAAGCTACAGAGGTCACACATCATCAAATATCCTGTTTACACTGCAAATAAATTCCATTTTGTTTGTAATAAAAGGAAAATGCAGATGCTGGATTATACTAAAGATAGATACAAAGTGCTGGAGTAACTGGATCAAGCAGCATCTCTGGAGAAAGTGGGTAGGTGAAGTTGCAGGTCGGTACTCTTCTTTAGACTGTTTCAGACCATTCAGGGTCCCGGCCTGAAATGTTACCTATCCATTTTCTGCAGAGATGCTGCCTGGCCTGCTGAGTTACTCCAGCATTCTGTGTGTATCTTCAGTTTTGGTTCCATTGATTCCATCTAAATTATAATCCCAGGGAGCCACGCACGCGGTTCTTAAATGGTTCTTAAAGTTTATGACCATTCCAAACATCTTCAGTCCTTGAAAATAATTCATTTAAAATAAATTTGTTTCTTTGCCTCACTGGTTTTTCTGAAAACTTATGGTTGCTTATCCTGGAACAAATTAATTTTAATCAATAGCTTCAGGCCGAAGATTGTGCCTATGTAAAAAGCATTACTCACTGAGCTGGCATTTCTCACCAGAGTTGCAAACCAACAGTGCACAGATAAGATTTTAAACCCTCCCATAGCAGTAGGAGAAGTTGTGGAAAAACCTCATTATATTTATTATGTTTAAGAAGTAACTGCAAATGCTGGAAAATTGAAGGTAGACAAAAATGCTGGAGAAACTCAGCGGGTGAGGCAGCATCTATGGAGCGAAGGAAATAGGCAACGTTTTGGGTCCAGACCCTTCTTCAGACTTTATTATTTATCACTAGCTCTTAATCCAAGCCGACTGCAATACGGTTGATTCTTCACCACCATCTGAAGGCATTTAGGCAATGAGAGTAAATGCTAACACAACAGCTACAATTGCATCCAGCATATGGGTTGCAACTACCGGCAAAGCAACCTTTTATAGACTGGCATGAGTCTGTAATATACAGGTTGAAATTTGCAATGCCAGACGAGCATATGCCCAAATGGTTGACTATGACTCCAGCTGCAGCTGTGTGACTTTGGTTTGTGATGTACATTTACAAATACTACACTATCAAAAAAAATTCCAGGAACTAGAACTATGAAATAAACTGAAAATCTACAAATATTCTGCCATGCAACCATCTGTTGAGAGGGGTAAAGAGTTAATGTTAACTCCTCTCTTTACATAAGCTATTGGATCTGAGTATTTCCACCTTTTCTACTTTTATTTTCCATGACTCTACCACATTCATGCATAATGTTTAACTCCAGAAGACTTGTACTGTGAGGCTTTGTCACTGGATTTGTTTTTTTTCTGCTGTGCCAACATTTATTCTTGCTGTCTAATTGCCCATGAAATGAGTCGCGTTTCAGATGGTGGTTAAGAATCAACCATATTGCAGTGGACCTGGAAATACATAGGCAAGAGGAGGTAAGATTTCCTGCTCTCAAAGACAAAATGCACATAATGGATTTTTACTTACAAATTCCCATGTTGCTGTTACAGTATTTAAACTCTTTGGGCTGTCCGACTGCACCTCTGGATTGCTATTCTCTGAACAAAATTGCAATGCCTTTTTTTTTCTGTTATTGTTCCCCTTGCATGGCAGTCCACCTGCAACCTTTTCATAGAAGGTATGCAGCTTGTATAGTAAAACACTTGCAGCTGCAACCATAAGCGTATTCATGTTGAAAGTATAATATTTTAAAAACTTAATTAAAGGACCCAGACAGCGGCTCTAATAATTCACAGCAGCCTAAAATTATTATCTGGATGCTTGCCTACTGAGGGTGAGGGCACATTTAAGTACTGCTGCTCCAGACTACTGTTTCCTAAGTGATCTCTATTTCATTGTTTGAACTTGAGAATGGTTCAATAAAAAACTGCTTGGTACCAATTTTCCATGAGGGGTCTGATTTGAGCTCCGCTCCTGTTTATATTTTAGTGTGGCTATTATGATTATTATTTCAAATTGTCAGAGAGCTCTTGGAGCACCTAAACATTATAATTCCGTCAAGATTCCATTATAAAGTTTGTTGAATGCTCATCAAGCACCTGACAGTGGGGCAAAATAAAAAGTATTATTTTTGTTCCTATCTGGATCCCAAACAGTTGGAAAAATTATGTTAAAAGACTATAAACATTTAGCTTAATTATGCTAATCCTATAAAAAAATATTTTTGTTTGCTCAATATATTTTTGTCATGCTATTTTTTTCTTTTGGCGAAAGTAAAAACAAAAATAATGTTGTCAAGCTGGAAAGGGTACAGAGAAGATTTGTGGATGTTGCCAGGACTGGAGGGACTGATCTATAGGGAGAGATGTTGAGTAGGCTGGGACTGTATTCCTTGGAGCGCAGGAGGATGGTGATCTTATAGAGCTGTATAAAATCTTGAGAGGAATAGATCGAGTAGATGCACAGAATCTCTTGCCCAGAGTAGGTGAATCGAGGACCAGAGGGCATAGGTTTAACCTGAAGGGGAAAAGATTTAATAGGAATCTGAGTGGGAACTTTGTCACACAAACGGTGGTGGCTGTATGGAACGAGCTGCCAAAGGAGGTAGTTGAGGTGGGGACTATCCCAACATATCCGAAACAGTTCGACAGATACATGGATAGGACAAGTTTGGAGTGATATGGGACAAATGCGTGCAGGTGGGACTAGTGTAGCAAGGACATGTTGGTCGATGTAGGCAATTTGTGCCAGTGGGCCTGTTTCCATGCTGTATGACTCTATATCAAGTAATTTGTATTTTTGAATCTAAATTATTTTTGTCACTGGGTTGCTGGTACATCGTGGGCATTAATATTTTGATTTCCACTAATGTCTAATCTTTTTTTTAACAGGGCTTTGTTATGGCAGTGACAATGATTCGAGAAGCATTAGATGAATTTCATCGCTATCAGCGAGATGAGGAAATGAATTCACAGTTCTACAGCAAGCTTACCATACGAGGTTAGAATGTTCCTCCAAGAATACTACAATAAAGAATACCACTGGTTTAGCAAGTAGCTTCTAGTTTTGGGAATTTTCATTGCAGTTGGCAATGATCCTGGTTCTGAATATTGCTTTTTTTTGTTAATACCATGCAACTTTAAGATGTTCCCTCTTCGGTCAAATAATGCCTGCACAGGAAAATACAGTAAGTAGATAACAAAGGGACATAGTTAAATGATATTGATCCAGTGCACAGAAGCAGAATTACATTTAAGGTTCCAATTTGCAATATATTTCAAAAAAAACATTAGTTACTGTGGTTTCTTCAACTTTCACTTGCTGAATGGTATTATTACGCTTTTCCTGTTGGATGTTCTGCAGAATGAAAATTAATTGTTTTGGATTGTTTTGTGCTCCAATTAATTTTGACTTCAAAAATTTGGGAAAATAATATATCTAGCATAATATGCTTGTATGCAAATATCATTCATATTTGAATTAATCTACATTTTACTGCAATGACGACATAAGCGAATTCGGTATTCCGAAAAACGCAAAGGATCATAGGATTTTTCAAAGGTCGTAAGCTATAATGGTAAATGGATCTCAGCGCAATAGATACAGTGAGCATACTTTTGGTCCGACTTTTTTTGTCTTTTTTTAAGCTTCTATTTTTCAGGGCTGATTCAAAGTACCAAGATATGAAGCTGGAAGATTTTATGTCATGGAAAGTTGATGCTTTGACGTTTTTTTTAGCGGAGAGGGGGTTTTAAAAAAAAAAGGGAAGAAAAGCTGAACTTGCAGCTCTTGCTATAGCTGCAGCAATTTAAATCAGTACAAAGAACTCCTTAAAGTCTATTGAAATTTATAGAAATCATACATTTAATTTCATTCCCCAACCTCATGAAAAATATATTAAAAATGCATGTCATTTATCTTCGCGATCCCGTCACTCAAGGAGGCATGAACCAATAAAAATGAGAGAAAACATCGCAGCTTTGTACAAAGGCAAAATAAATGCAACTAATTAATAGTTTTAAAACAGTATTTCCTTACCTAGAATAATGAAAGGTCGAAAATACGGAGGAAATAAAGCCCTGTTTACACAAAGCAGCTCAGAGTCGCTCAAGAGATTGGTGGAGGGGGAGGAGACCAGGTGTTGGGGGGGAGACCGGGCGGGGGTCTCTCATCCCGACTCTCATCTGCAGAACCGCACCTCATTTGCACCCAGGATCGAACCCGTGTCCCCGCCACTGGACTGTTCTTCCCTCCCCCCCCCTCGAGTGTCTTATCCCTGTCCGCTGGAGACGTCCGGGACACCAGGCCCACCACCAGCACAAACCCACAGCCAGTGCCAACTCCAGCCCAACCAAACTCCAACTCCAGAGGAACCCGCTCCGCGATGGGCCACTACAGCGACAAGTGCCAGTTCGCAGCTGCGCTCTGCCCCTATGGTACCCACTGCCACTTCATCCAGCCGGTGGCTGTCCATCTTCTGCAGGATCTCTGTGTCAGACTGAGGGGAGGGGGGTGGAGGTGGAGGGCTGCCAGCCAACCTGAGCTGGGATTAGCGGCTGCAAGTCCGCGGCTGCCCCGCCAGCCCAGGGCCACCCTGGACACCTCCGGACAGGGACGGGACACCGGGGAGGGGACGGGGATGGCCCAGCAGCAACTAGAGCACCCCGACCCCGACCACAGACGAAACACAAGCCTGCACACAATGCAGCACCACTGTTGACGAGACTTTATAGCTAGTGACCTGGGCATGCACAGTCGGAATACCAAACTCGCTTATTAAGAATGGATGCTGCCATGGAATTTTCCACTGTTTAATTGGTAAATAAAGCATGAAATGTTTATCTTATGGAATTAATAAAAAGCAATTAAAGAAAACAAAACAGGAGTGAAATGATGTAGATTCTTCATCTCATTGTGTGTTGGGGCTGATATGATAATACAACCCTGAAAGTCTAATTAGTTTTTTTGGTGTATCAAGATGTGACAAATTTAAAATAAGTATAGCTCAAAGAGTCAGGACCTTGACATGACTTCTTTGCAGACATGAAGGTTTCAGGCACTTGGGTATTTAAAAACAGAAAATTGAATTTGTTTTGGCCTAGTAATTTGCAGTTTAAAAATTCTGAGATGAAATCTACATTACAGAGGACTAGTGTGAAATCTGTAACAAGGAATGGAACGTGGTAGTTTCTGTGGGAATTGCTTCCTGACTTCCATAAATAGGTATTAAATGGCTGTATCTGATATGACCTAAGGAACAAGAGTTTTATCCATGCAGTTTCCCATTAGTTTCCTGTGGCCTTGTGCCCAGTATTATAATTGGAGTTAGGCCTACAGGATTAGATACAAGGTTCAGCAAATTGAAAAATAAACCTTGGGAAACTATTTTATTAAAATGACCACAGAACAGTAAACAGGATGAATTTCTACTCATAAACTTATACACATTCCAAGGAGGTTTCATGAAATTTACGCAATCTGTACTATTGCACAGAATGACAAGGTATCTTAATGATCAAATATTACATTAACAGGAATTTGATGTAGTTAAGTTCTTACCATTTGTGGAGGGTGTTTATAATGTAGGTGCATCATTGTGATCTGATTGCTACAGTAAGTTAATAAAACAGTGATAAAGATGTTCCATTTACTTTAAAATGTTAAAAATAGCTAAGAGGTTTGGCACAGATTTATTATTTACAAATGCATTCTTGATTACATTTATTAACCGTGGAAATAACACTATTTTGAAAGCAACTCTAGTAAGTTTTAAAAATGTTTTGCATCATATTGACCATCTGTATTTTTCAACTTGCCAGGGTATTCATAAGGAACAAAATAAAACTAGTTTGTTTTGCTAAGAGTACATCACCTCTTTAATACAAAGCACTGACCTTAATATTGATCACAGATAACATAAGAACATAATAGGAGCAAGAATAGGCCACTTGATCTGCAAGCCTACCCAACCACCCAATATGATTGTGATTTACCCTCTTCCTCTCCCTCTCCCTCTCCCTCTCCCTCCCCCTCTCCCTCTCCCTCTCCCTCTCCCTCTCCCTCTCCCTCTCCCTCTCCCTCTCCCTCTCCCTCTCCCTCTCCCCCTCCCCCTCCCCCTCCCCCTCCCCCTCCCTCTCCCTCTCCCCCTCCCCCTCCCCCTCCCCCTCCCCCTCCCCCTCCCCCTCCCCCTCCCCCTCCCCCTCCCCCTCCCCCTCCCCCTCCCCCCTCCCCCTCCCCCCCTCTCCCCCCCTCTCCCCCCCCTCTCCCCCCCCTCTCCCCCCCCTCTCCCCCCCCTCTCCCTTCTGTGAGTAGCAACCTCGCCTCCAAATGTTATACACCTGTCCAGTCATTTGTAAGTGTTCCACTAGTAGAAAGATCTTAACTTCTGTCGTCATTACCCCTCAGGATCTTGTATGTTACAATAAGATCACCCCTGATGTTTCCTGCTCTGTTTAAAAGAGCATGCAGTTTTCTTTAATGTTCCTTTCAGCAAAGCAGTAAAAAAACAAAACGCCTGGAAGTAGAAATCATGCTCTTTTTACTGATATTCAATCCGATATATTGCTACATTGTGCTATTATAGGTATCTGATTATTCAACAAATATGAGTGCTCAATATATGTTGTTTTTTTATGTACAGGTAAAGTGCAGGTGAAGAGCTCTGATATCCAGGTTGGAGATCTTATTATAGTTGAGAAGGTGTGTATTTGCTGCATTTATTGCAATGGTTTTTCATATTATAAGAGCCAACTACTTTTTTTCTAAATCTTCACTGCTTCCTATGGCAATAACTATCAAATAACATTTACTAAAATTCAACAGAATATAATTATGATTATGATAATTAACAGAAAATAATTATGATTTTACTTTTAATAAAACAGTATTTCTGTAATTGCGTTGTGCTGCAGAGAATTTGGATAGTATCTGAAGCATGAATCGGGGAGTCTATGTTAAATAATATTCAGGTCCTTTTATATTTGTCATTATTAAACAGTCATGACACCCTGATGACAACTGTTATCCATAGATGCAAGGAGATATTACTGCTGTAATAATGCATAAAGTTATTGTATTCCAAGTCGTGTAGCTGGTAGAGCTGCTGCCTCACTGAATCAGCAACCCAGGTTTGACCTTAAGTGTTATCTACGCGAACTTGGCATTTTCTCCCTGTGCCTGCGTGGTTTTCCTCTGTGCTTTGGTTTCCTCCCAAAGAGGTGCGGGTTTGTGGGTGAATTGGCATCTGTAAAATTGCCCCTAGTGCCATCTGGGGAGTCGATGTGAATGTGGGATGGTAGAATTAATATGAATGGATGATCAGTGGTCGGCATGGAATTGGTGGGCCAAAGGGCCTGTTTCCATGCTGTGCTTCTAAACTCTAAACTATTATGTCTTGATATGAGAATGAGATTTTGATTTATTGAGCAAAACACAGTGCTCGAGGAAATCAGTGGGCCAGACAGCATCTCTGGAAAGAATGGACAGACTATTTTTAAAGTGCGGAAGTGTCCATATGGTATTAATAAAAACTTAGCAATGTGGTAACACGAGGAGGCAAGCATGACCATTTTGTTAAAAATGAAAGATGAGGGAAGTGCACAATATGAAGATGTTAAAGTTGTGGGGCATGCAGCCAATAGATATGTCTCAAGGTGTGCACATTGCTGCACTAGTTCCATAAAACAGCCAGTGATGATTTCTATTTCCCCACAAAGTTGAGCTTAAGTTCTTTTTTACTTTTTATGCCTGTCAAAACTTTGTCATTGTGTTAGGTGCATTGAAATATTAATCCTTTCAAAGTTCCATATATTCTTCTCCTTCTCCTCTCTCTCTCTCTCTCCCCCCCACCACCTAGTACCACAGATGCCCAGTGCAAGAAACTGGCAACAAAGCACTAATTTGAAGCACAAAGTGTTGTATAATGTGGGCCCATAATTAAAAAAAATTAGCAGAATATTAACTAGGTAAAAGTGAGTAACAATAAATGCTTTGGAATGGATGTCAACCCCATCAGAGGTATGTTTTAAGGAAGGTCTTAAAACTGGAAAGATGCACAATGAGATAACAGATCTTGGATACCATGTGGCTACAGGTTGCTCTCATTCTGTAAAGCTGGCCAGCACCTTAAATACCTGGTAGACACAAAATACTGGAGTAACTCAGTGGGTCAGGCAGCATCTCTGGAGAGAAGGAATGGGTGACATTTCGGGTCGAGACCCTTCTTCAGACCCGAAACGTCAAGACCCAAAACGTCACCCATTTCTTCCCTCCAGTGATGCTGCCTGTCCCGCTGAGTTACTCCAACATTTTGTGTCTACCTTCGATTTAAACCTGCATCTGCAATTCTTTCCTACACCTTAAATACCTGATTGTTTGGCTAGTTAAGATCATCTGGGCACAATGATAATTTTATAATTTAATTTATCTTCGGATGTTTTCGAATTTTGCATAATGTGGAAAAGCAGAAGCCCATTGATTCTCCACCTTTGGCAGGTATTTTGTTTAAGGTAGGCTGATTTGGTCCAGCTGAGTTACTCCAATCCTTTGTGCTGCCTATTCCACCCAGTTATCCTATTGCCGATCAGTAGTTTATGAAAATGAGCAAATTGTTCTCAACAAATTTGTTTACATATGCGTAATTAGTAAGAGTAATTTTGTTTAATCATTGAGTAATGAGATTTAAGAAAAGTATGGAATATGCTGTGCATAAATATTGCATGCACATATAGACACGGGTAATGAATAATAATTTTCCATGGTGCAAAGCAGCTCAGTAGCTGCCATTCAATCTTCTTTTCTTTGACAAGCTGGGCGCATGATTTTTACTCGGGTTTCTTCCACTTGTTGACAATGTTCCATTGCAAGTTTATTCAGATGATACCAGTAACCTGATAGTTGTTGGTTGGATCTTTGCCAGCATGATAGGAAGAGATGTCTGATCTATCTAGTTAAGAATGGGTCATGTGGATAAATTCTTAGTTTCCACGCAATATAACCTGGATCTTTTTAATTGCTGAATTATGTAGCAAGGACTGATATGGTTAGGGAACGGTAGAATTCCAACATTATCAATTTGCTTTTTATATCCTCGTGTATAAAGTGTGTTGAGTTTGGATAGTGAAATGTTTTTTAAAGATCTTCCATCTTTCAATTTCCCCAAAAGATTTCCTCAAAACTTTAGTTTTTAATATAATAATAATCAGGGATAAAAACAGAAACTACAGCAGATATGAGAAGGGAAAATAATTAATATTTTGTCAGAGGGTAACAGATATGACCTGAGTAATTCCCAGATTTTGTTATTTAGGATTTCTGCAATTTGCAGTTCTTTGATTTGTCGTTTTTGAGATTTTTTTCATTCAAATTTAATTTGGGTTAAAATTCACAGACAGCACTTGCAAATATTAGAACTGAAAATCAGCCTGCAATCTCTTAAAAGTGTTGTTAATTTTGAGAAGTGTCGACTGATGCCGATTAAACTGGAGGATGCCATTGGATAGAGTGTAACATTTTGTTTGCATTTGCCATCAATGTTGAAAATCTAAGGTTAAATTTAGCAGAGCTAATAAGGAAGTAAAATTCGGAGACTTCTGAAATTACACCTAATCATTCACCTGTGAGAACCCCGTTTCAAATATGGCTTCATAAAAAAGGAATTATTTCTAAACAATTCAGGAAATCGTCCTTAAATTGAAATAGTCTTTTGGAGGAACTTTATTTTCTTGCCATCAAGGCAAAATGTGATCTAGTGTGGCATTGTGCCACACTTGTGGTATTCAAGTGCGGCACAGTGGCGCAGCGGTAGAGTTGCTGCCTAACAGCACCAGAGACCTGGGTTTGATCGTGACTTTGGGTGCTGTCTGTACGGAATTTGCACGTTTCCTCAGGATGCTCCTGTTTCCTTCCATGCTCCAAAGATGTGCCAGTTCATAAGTAGATTGGCTTCTGGGGATTTACCATAGTGAGTAGGATAGAACTAGTGTACGAGTGATTGTTGGTCAACTCGTTAGGATGAAGAGCCTGTTTCCACGCTGTATTTCTAAACTAAACTGACCAGCAAATTCTAAAGATTGAACTAATGTACGGTGATTTTTCGGCGGCAAGGACTTCGTGGTCCAAAGGGCCTGTTTCTACACTGTATCTATAAACTCAACTAAAACGGGTGATTATTACATGCAAATATTTCAGTAGTTGGAAGATTTGAGTCAATCATCCCATCCAAGATTTTTCAGATAATGACCAATGAGAAACATTTCGAACTACTTGTGCATGATGTTCAGTGGCTGAACCATTTAGCATCAGGTTCTGGGATCCCATCAGCTGAAGCTCACCTGGACCAATGAAACATGCATTTTGTGATTAGAGCACAGGTTAGAGTTTGGGCATTATGCATCACATTCTATCATTTACAAGCATGTCTTAGGAAGGTGACAGGATCCTTTACACTTGCTTAGATGAATGCAGCTCCAACAATACTAAAGCAATTTGATATCAGCCAGGACAAAGCATCCAGCTTGATTGATATCCTATCTATTGTAAAAATTTACTCCACTTACCACTGGTGATGCAGTGTGTCACCTACAAGTATCTCCTAACCGTGCAACTTCTGCCACGATAGAGTCATAGGCAGAATGCAACACTACTGTTTTGCCGGCCTTCCCCCAATTCCCCTGCCCTACGGTTTGTAAATATGTAACCATTCCTGCATCACTGAATTTCTTTAATTCCTTTATCAGCATCGTGATTCTTTACAAAAAGGACTGCAGTTTAACAGGGTGGCATTTAGTGCTGTCTAGATTCTACAAACTTAAAAAAAAAATATTACAATAATTTTAAAAATATTTAATTGGCAGTGAAACAATGTTGCATGCCTCAAGAAATTGTACAGATACACTTTCCTTTCCTTCTCCTTTCTCTTCAATTACTCCCTCGCCTGTTCCATTTCCTAATTTTCAGATATATCGTGATGGCACCTGGTGGCAAGCCACGGGCATAACAGACTCTCGGCTCTGGAGGGTGGCGTCTAGGTGTTGGAGGCGCTAGACACGGGGTTTGTACCTGGGTTGGTATTTAAGGCCGGGCATCACCCGTCACCTTTGAGGAATAGGGAGCTGTATCGGAGAGAATAAATACATCTTGTACACACAACTTGTGCCCGCTTAGTTTTTGGCTGGACTTCTGCTAATCCCCGCTACACTGGTGACCTCGACGCCCAGGAGTGTAATCCTGGAAGGGAAATTTGAAGAAAAAAAAAGCATTCAGCCGCTGCCGCCTATGAGGCTGAACTCAACGCGGTCTCCCTGATGCTACCTACATTTTGGACCTCGCAACCGGGGGTTTGGTTCCGACAGGCCGACTCCCAATTCGACATCCGTGGCGTAACGAGACCCATTACCACTATGTGGTAAGTGCTCTTGATCATGAGACGGCCGGTTGGGTCGCACCTTACGTTGATAATCCGCCAGCGTCGGGTAAGTACACAGCCCTCAAGGAGCTGCTGCTCCGGATCTATGGGCCGGAAGCCCTCGGCCCTCATGAGCGAGATGCTCACGCTCATGGGCGACCAACAGCCCTGCTCACTTTTTGAATTAACTTACCTGCAGCGGGACATCCGCCGGCAGTTCTCGGGGGAGAGCTTCGAGGATCTGATCAGATTAGCGGCGTGCGCCGACGAATTGTGGTTGTCCGACCGGCAGCAAGTGAGTGCACTGGAATTCCTGGAATCGCTGGACCGGATCGATTCAGCACCCTGGAAGGCCCAGGGACCCATGACCACGGCCACAAGAGCCACAGACCAGACAAGTGGCACAGGAGAGGAGAATGGCTGAGCAGGTCTGAGGAGATCCAGGGAGAAGGATGTGGTGTTTTTACCACCAACACTGGCCAATGCCGCCAGCAATGTTCGTTTCTGGGAAACGATAGTGCCGGCCGCCGGTAGTCACCGCGGTGGCCGGCAGGATCCATCGACTGTATGTCTGGGACCGGCGCTCGGGGCTTAGGTGCTTGGTGGACACCAGGGTGGTGGTCAGTGTTTTGCCCCCATCTGGACTGGACACTCGTGCTGGTAAGAGGGCCCCCCATTAACTGCTGCGAATGGCAGTTCAATCCGCACATATGGCGTCCGCACGGATCCCGTCGTATTCGGCACGTGCCATTTCACCTGGCCATTCATCATTGCGGACGTTACCCAGCCGCTGCTGGGTGCAGATTTCTTGCAGGTGCAGTCGCTCCTCATGGACGTGAGGGGCCAACGTCTCGTCCGGGCGTCAACGTTAGAGAAGATCTGCTTGCGCCGGTCAGCAACCCCGTAGCGATGGTGAACAATGTCTTACCTACTCCGTTCAAGTTTATCGGGTTTTGCTTTTTTAAATATTTGTTTTATGTGCCTGTTATCTCCATCATGGTAAACTCGTCTCGCCATCGTAGTCCTCTGATCTTTGACATTGACATTGCTGATCGCTGGCACCTTTTCGAGCGTGACTACATTCATTACATTCGTATTGTTCATTGCAACAAACCTCCAGATGTATGTGCTTCCGTGCTACTAAACCTGGCTGGCCCTGTGGCAATTAAACGTGTGGACCGTTTTACTTTTGTGCCTGCTGTTCTAGTCCCCAACGGCCTGATCTAAGTGCCTGCAGTAACGATGATGACCCTGCTGTCCTGCTTGCAAAGTTTAGACAGTTGTGCGACCTTCCAACGAACTTAATAATCAAACGCACCAATTTTTTTGCTCGTACACAGCAAGTTGGCGAACCAATAGAGTGCTTTATCAGCGACTTAAAACACACTGTAATTTTGAAAATTTCTGCGATTAACTGATCCGCGACAAGCTCGCTGGAGGTATGCTCGGTGACAAGGCGAGAGACGAATTACTTCGTAACACTGAAATGACTCTAAATCAAGCCGAACACGCCTGTCGGATTGCTGAGATAACGGATTCTCACTAAGTCTGTGACCTCTGGGCAGTGCTCGCAGTATGGTGTTAATCTTACAGACACCTCCTGTCGTAACAAGCATCCGCAGCCTTACCCTGCTTGGCAGCAGCGAAGGTTTGCTGCTTGATGTCCTAATTGTAACTATTCTCATGCTCCGGGTCGGGAGTTCTGTATTGCTTATGGTTAAACTTGCAATTTCTTTAAGAAATGCAACCACTTTGCAAGATATTGCCGTTCCCGTGCGACTCAATCCGTCCCAAGGACGAGTTTGCACCTGTTACAACATGTGCTTGCTGATAACGAAAGCCAAGAGCTCGAGGAGCCATTCCCCGCTCAGCTCTCTGAAAGTGAAGATAACATTTCAGCCATCCACTCCCTCCTCCCTTTCTCTAACGAGCAGCTTGACCCTGAAGTAACCATGATTGTGAATAACAAACTTGTGATCGCTAAGATTGATACGGGAGCAAAGTGTAATGTCATCTCGTTATCTGAGTTTTTAAAAAAATGTAATGCTGAACATGTTGAAAAGGCCTCGGCTACGCAACGGGCCTACGGGGGTGATATTCTACACCCGCATGAAGAAACTGATTTAAACTGCATCATAGACTCGTAGTCTCATACCCTTAAATTTTATATCGTCAAAGGGGATTCTGAAAGTCTGCTTGGTATCAATGCATGCCACGATCTAGGCCCAGTCTACTGTGGCAGTGTTGTCCATCAACTCTTTCTCGCTGGGGGTCCCACTCAGCAAATAATCTCTCAATATAGAGAACTGTATAACGATGAGCTTGGTAAGCTTCCCCTCAAGTACAACATCGCCGTTGATCCCAACGTCACTCCTGTGGTTCGAGCACCACATTGTGTTCCGCATACCATGCACGACAGAGTACACAATGAGCTCAAGCGGATGGTCTCCCTGGGTGTCATTGCTGAAGTTACCGACCCATCTGACTGGGTTTCCACCATGGTGGTTGCAACAAAGAAAAACAAGGAAGAATTCAACCCCAGGGACCTCAACACAGCAATCAAATGCCCACGCTACCCTATGCGAAGTTGCGGCTCAAATAGGCGACGCATCAGTGTTTTCCATTCTGGATGCCAAAAGCTCATTTTGGCAGATTTCGCTGGTCCCATACTCGTCTAACCGTAATACGTTTGGCACCTCCTTCGGTCGTATAAAATTCCTGAGAATGCCCTTTGGCATCAACTCTGCCAGTGATGTTTTCCAGTGCACCATGGAACGACTGTTTGCGGGGTATCCATGCGCCATCATTGTTGATGACATTCTTGTTTACGGGCGCGACTTGGCTGAGCATGACGCTAATCTGAAGAGAGTGCTGGACCGTGCCAAAGACATTCAGCTCAAACTCAATCCCCTGAAGTGCAAGTTTCGGGTCCCTGAAGTTACATAGGTCGGACATGTTTGCACAAGTGATGGTCTCAGACTAGACCCATCAAAAACTGTTGCTGTCAACAAAATGCCGGTTCCTACTGACGTTACGAGTCTACAAATGTTCCTTGGAATGGTCAACTGCCTGGGGAAATTTATTCCCAACCTCAGCGATATATCAGCCCCCCCTGCAGGAACTGACACACAAAGACACTGCATGGTCCTGGTATCCACAGCACCAAAGAGCTTTTGATATCCTCAAGTTTCAGCTGGCTAGCGCACTCACCCTCGCCTACTTCGCTTTGTAGTTACTAGTAGCACTCACATGTGATGCGTCCCAGTACGGACTTGGCGCTGCTGATGGCGACTGCAAGCCTGTTTCATATGCCTCTCGCACACTGACCGATACTGAACAACGTTACGCCCAGATTCAAAAAGAATTGCTCGCAGTGGTTTTCGCCTGCACTAAATTCGCCTGCCCTTACTGCCATACCCAGTTCCACGGTAGCCACCGACTTATTCGAATGGCATGGGAAACACTATCTGGTTCTCGTTGACTCGTATTCGGGCTGGTTTGACATTGATCTACTCCAAACCATCACATCTGAAGCAGTTATCCAGAAGTTGCAACGCCATTTCTCCGTGCACGGTTCCCCTGCACGCTTTTTATCCAACAACGACCGTCAGTTCACCAGCCAGCTTTTCAAAAACTTCGCTCAACGATGGGACTTTCGACATATCACCAGCAGCCCTAGGTTTCCACAGACCAACGGACTTGCCGAACGGGCCGTCCGAAGCGCAAAACAACTGATGGGGAGCATTCTTATCTTGCTAAATCTGATGACTACCTGGACTTGCTCAATTTAAGGAACATTGCCAGGGATCCCATACTGGATTCTCCAGTCCAACGACAGATGTCTCGTCAAACCCGTGCTGCCCTGCCTGTACCACAGCAGCTTTTGCAGCCACGGGTCCGATCTCCGTCCGCAGTCCAAAAACAACTGCAATTCAAGCGTGATGCACAATAGTGTTTTTTGACAAGTCCAGTAAGCCGCTTAAACGTCTTTCCAGTGGACAGGTTGATCGTTTCCAGACCAACAAGGGCTATGGCTGTCTGGGTCACATCCACAGCCCTTCCAAAGAACCGTGCTCCTTCCTGGTAAGCGCGGAAGGGGTCGCAACCGTCAACATCTCCTTGCTGTGAAGGACCCGCGTCCTGCGAAACCGTATCCAGAGGTCTCGCGTTTTGTATACCCTCCCACTACAGGGCCTACTGTTCCACTTCCAGAGACTGTCCCCCGCGGCCTCTCCACGGAGTTCAGCTCCCAGTTCACCTATTTCACCACCTCCACTCGACGGGTCTCTGGTGCCGCCCCAGGCCACATCCCCGGTCCCCTGCCCAAACGCTTCACCGGTGAAAGGAGGAGATGCGGATTCGTACCAATCAGCAGGCCACGCATTAGATATGGCGATTTTGTGTAACCATCTATACTTCCCCAAATGCGTTATTAGCGTTTTGGCTACTGTATTGTTTGGTCACCATGTATCCGCGTATCTATACTTTATTTTGTTTCTACAAGGAAAGATGCAGATTGGTTATTTCCTACTAACCAATTGTGCTTGTTAGTAGTAGCTCTGCCTACTATGCGATTTATATTACCAGGAGTTTGATTCAGTCTGAGTAGCTGCTAGTTAATGTAATGTCCTGCAGACCAATGCTGTAAGTGTACATTAATAAATATGTGTTGTACCTTGATGTGTGTACGACTCGACTCATTACAGGGACTACCGCCGCCTTAACGAGGCCACGACCACTGAGCGTTACCCCATTCCCCACATACAGGACTTCTCAGCCCATTTGGCCGGGGCAACGTTCTTCTCAAAGATCGACCTAATCTGTGGATATCACCAGATCCCCGTGAAAACGAAGAATGTCCACAAGACGGCAATTATCACCCCGTTCGGCATGTTCAAGTTCCTGTGGATGCCCTTTGGTCTCAAGAATGTCGCGCAGGCCTTTCAGCGCCTGATGGACACCATGGGGCGCGGGCTCGACTTCCTGTTTGTCTACTTGGACAGCATCCTCGTGGCAAGTCGCTCGTGAGAGGAACACTGCACCCACCTGCGTCTACTTTTCCAGCGCCTCAGTGACCATGGCCTCATAATTAACCCTGGCAAGTGCCAGTTTGGCCCCCGGGCCATCAACTTCCTGGGGCATCGGGTGACACGGCACAGAGCAGTGCCTCTGTCGGACAAGGTTGAGGCAAACCGGCAGTTCCCGCGGCCTGCTGCAGTACATGGCCTCGGCGAATTCGTAGGGATGGAAACATTCTACCACCGGTTCATTCCAGCGGCTGCCAAACTTTTGCAGCCGCTTTTCCAGTTGCTGACAGGCAAGCAGCGAATGATACAGTGGGACATTGTCGTCACGGCAGCGTTTGAAGGGACGAAGGAGGCCTTGGCTCGGGCGACTATGCTCGTGCATCCGTCGGGCGACACCCCCACTGCTCTTACCGTGGATGCCTCGGACTCTGCGGTCCGTGGCATATTGGAACAGTCAGTTAACGGCCGTTGGCAGCCTCTCGCCTACTTTAGCCGTCACCTGAGCGCTGCAGAACACCGCTACAATGCTTTCGACCGGGAGCTGCTCGCCTTACACTTTGCAGTGCGGCACTTCCGGTACTTCCTCGAGGGCCGTTTCTTCGTTGCCTTTACGGACCACAAGCCCCTCGCGTTTGTTTTCGCCAACGTTTTGGATCCTTGGTCCGCATACCAGCAGCGCCTGCTGGCGGCTATTTCGAAGTATACAACGGACGTCCGACACATAGTTGGGAAATGCAACCTAGTGGCGGCTACCTTGTCCCGTCCGGCAATTGCAGCCGTGCTTAACCCGGCCTTGGGAATAGATTTATCCACCTTGGTGGCAGCCCAGCTGGCGGACGATGAGATGCAGGCATACCGCATCGCGATCACTGGCTTTGTGCTTGAGGACGTGCCGTTGGGTCCCTCGGGTTCCATCTTCTGCTACATATCCACGGGTCAGCCGAGGCCTATCGTTCCGGCGGGCGGCGCGGTTGCGTCTTTAAGGTGATCCCTGGGCAGGCCCACCCATCCACCCGGGCCACGATCTCTATGGTGGCCGTAAGGTTTATCTGGTATGGATTTCAGAAGCAGGTCGGTTGCTGTGCCCGTGCGTGCATCCCGTGCCAGACATCGAAGGTGCATTGACACGTCCGGGCGCCCGTTCAACACTTCACAGTGCCCCGCCAGCGGTTCGATCACGTACACGTGGACATTGTGGGGTCACTGCTTCCGTCCCTGGGTGTTTCGCACCTGCTTATGGTGGTTGACCGTTTTACACGGTGACGTTCCGCTCTAGGACACTTTCAAACCAGTCGTGCGCTCGTGCCCTCATGGCAACTTGGATTGCCCGCTTTAGGGTTCCACTTCACATCACGTCCGACCGGGGTGCCCAGTTCACGCCTGAACTGTGGTCCGCCAGTTGGGGACGCAGCTCCCCCATTCGACAGCGTACCATCCCCAGTCGAATGGGTTGGTGGAGCGATTCCACCGCTGTGTGATGGCTGCCTCAAAGGCTTGTCTCACGGGCCCTGGGTGGATGGACGAATTGCCATGGGTCCTGTTGGGGATTCGGACGGCCCCCAAGGAGGATCTGTCATCCTCCGCGGAGTTGGTGTATAGTGCGCCGCTCACTGTCGCTGATGGGTCCCAGGATCCGCCGTCATTGGTGCTGGTCCGCTTGCGGGAAAGGGTTGGCACCCTGTCTCCCGTCCCAACGTCGCGTCATGGAGCGGCCCCTTCACATGTGCAACTGCCGCTGATGGGCTGCCCATACGTCTTTCTTCACCGTGACTCCACAGGTCGCCCTTGCAGCGCCCGTATGAAGGTGCCTTTCACGTGCTGCGGCACGGGCCTACTATATTTGATTTGGACATGGGAGGCCAGTGCGAAACTGTGTCCGTGACTCGTTTGAAGCCGGCCCACTTAGACCTGAGCGAGCCAGTCCATGTGGCTCAACCGCCCCGTTGTCCCGGGCTTCGGGAGATTCTTCAGAACCCAGCAAGCCCCCGGGGTGTGGGGTGGTATCTACGCGTTTTGGCCGCCTCGTTCTGCGTCCTGTCCGGTTCGGTGCCTCTGGTTCCGGGACAGTCGTGTGGCAGCACCTGGTGGCACGCCATGGGCACAACGAACCTTCTGCTCTGGAGGGTGGCGTCTCGGTGTGGGAGGTGCTAGTCATGTGGCTTGAACCAGGGTTGGTATGTAAGGCTGGGCAACGCCCGTGACCTTCGAGTAGGGAGCTGAAACTGAGAGAATAAATGCGTCTCGTACACACAACTTGTGTCCGCTTAGCTTTTTGCTGAACTCCTGTGAGTCCACGCAACAATATAAAGATATTGCGAGAAGCTTTTGCATTCTCAAGAATACCATATATGCAAGTGCTTTATATCCTACGAAAACACTTCATAGTTATCACTTCAATTGAGAAATGTAGTTAAAGATTAATATAATATATCACCTTGGACATTAAATTAAATTGGGTTAGAGGTGCTAAGGAATCCAGTGGCACATGTTCTCTTGTCAATGTACTGCTATCAAAAAACATAATACATAAAGAACTAAATATAAACAAAACATTGGTTTGACTTCTAGATATCAAAGGCCAAGACATTGTAGTAAACATATTTAATGACTTTGGGAACATCTGGAGGCACATCAGCACCTCTACTTCCTGAGAAGATTACGGAGAGTCGGTATGTCAAGGAGGACTCTCTCGAACTTCTACAGGTGCACAGTAGAGCATGCTGACATAGAAACATAAAAAAATAGGTGCAGGAGTAGGCCATTCGGCCTTTCGAGCCTGCACCGCCATTCAATGTGATCATGGCTGATCATCCAACTAAGTATCCCGTACCTGCCTTCTCTCCATACCCCCTGATCCCTTTAGCCACAAGTGCCACATCTAACGCCCTCTTAAATATAGCTGACCGGTTGCATCGTGGCTTGGTTCGGCAACTTGAGCGTCCAGAGGCGGAAAAGCCTGCAAAAAGTTGTAAACACTGCCCAGTCCATCATTGGCTCTGACCTCCCAACCATCAGGGAGATCTATCGAAGTCGCTGCCTCAAAAAGGCTGCCGACATCAAGGACCCACACCATCCTGGCCACACACTCATCTCTCCGCTGCCTTCAGGTAGAAGGTACAGGAGCCTGAAATCTGCAACATCCAGGTTCAGGACCTGCTTCTTACCCACAGCCATCAGACTATTGAACACAACTTCAAACAAACTGAACTATAACAGCCTATTGCACTTCATCTGTTTATTTGTGCGCGTGTACATACACACACACACACACTGATCTGTTCTATATTTATGCCTACAATATCCTGTTGTGCTGCACGAAGCAAGAATTTAATTGTCCTATCTGGGACACATGACAATAAACTCTCTTGAACTCTCTTGAAATGACGAGGCAAAAGAGGTTTAATATGATAACAGAACAAAATTATACCAGGCAGGAAAGATGAACATGCTACAGAAGGAAAAAAAACAGAGATTATGTGTTATGTGTGATTTTGCCTTTGATGCCTTTGAAATGTATCTCCTCGAAAACCAGACGCAAAACTCGCAGATTTTTACAGTTTCAGTAAGGATTTATCTTGCGCTTTCATAAATGCGCTCCTCTGTAAATTTGGCCATTTATCTCCCCACATTTTCAATAAGATTGTTCACAAAACGGACTGTTTTTTAAAATCAAACTGCTGCGGACGTCACAATGCCCTTGCTCGTGGCACCGCCGCCCCCCCCCCCCCCCACTAGATTAAAGCAGATCCTTTCAACGCGCAGGCGCACTTTCCCCCTCCCCCTCCCCCTCCCCCTCTCCCCCCTCCCCCTTTCACCCCCTCCCCCCCCCCTCCCCCCCCCCTCCCCCTTTCACCCCCTCCCCCCCTCTGTGTGTGGTGGGGTGGTTAGTGTGTGTGTGACGCCGCAGACTCCACCACCCCCCGCAACCGATCATTGAGGGGACGGGACCCAACGTCCGCATATTCAGTTGGCGTAACATAAGTTAAAATTGAAAAACATATTCACATTATATTACCCAGGAAGGTTGAGAATATGAAAGGGCTCGTCATGTGTCAAAAAGTCAGTTCGTTTGTGAATATCTATATAGATACACTTGGAAAGGAATCGTGTTAAAATGTGGAGAATGGTCAGAATGTAGAGAAAGGTCAGATAATTCTTCTGTCATCCTGTAGCACTGAAAATCATTTAGCTGTCCTGTAAATTCTGTGTAATATTGAAGTGCAATTCCATCTTCAGTAGATATTTTGAAATACATCGGGTTGGATCCATGTATTTAATTTTGTCATCTTTTATTTCAGAATCAGCGGATTCCTGCTGACATGATCTTTTTGAGAACATCAGAAAAAAATGGTAGGCAATTGTCAGTGCTTTCTCGTAATTAGAAGAAACAGAAATGTGTCTACAGTTCATAACATTTTACACAATGCACAAATAAATGTTCAAAGCAATGAACAGCATACATATTGAATGTTGATGCTTATTGAAAATGTTTTTAAGAACATTTATCCTCCAGCTAAAATATTCTGATTTGATTTGAATCCACTTGCGTTTGATGTATAAATGATTGTTGCCAGCAGTGAAGAATAAGTTTCAGTACAACTAAAGTCTTGTAGTGAATCAATATTAATTTTTGTCTGTAATATTGGTAGATATTTAAAAAAAGGTCAATGTAGAAATGCATTAGCAGAGTTGATTACTAATGATGTTCAAGTTTATCCCCGCTACATTGACGACTGCATTGGTGCCACCTCCTGCACCCATGCAGAACTCACTGACTTCATCCATTTCCCCACTAACATCCATCCGGTACTCAAATTCACCTGGACCATTTCCGACATCTCCCTACCGTTTCTGGACCTCACTATCTCCATCGCTGGTAACAGACTACTGACTGACATCTACTATAAACCCACTGACTCCCATCGCTATCTGGACTACACTTCTTCCCACCCTGCTTCCTGTAAGGACTATATCCGCCTACTCCCAATTCCTCCGTCTACGCCGCATCTGCACATGGGATGAGGTATTCCAAATCAATGCATCGGAGATGTCCTCATTCTTTAGGGAACGGGGGTTCCCCTCTTCGACTATAGATGAGGCTCTCACCAGGGACTCTGCTATATCCTCTAGCTCCCCTCTCACTCCCCATCCCCCCCAATCGTTACAAGGACAGAGTCCCCCTTGTCGACGCCTTCCCTATCAGCGGTCACATACAACATAATTCTCCGACATTTTCGCCACCTTCAACAGGATCCCACCACTGGCCACATCTTCCCATCTCCCCTTTCGGCTTTCCGCAGAGACCTCTCTCTCCATAACTCCTTGGTCAATTTGTCCCTTCCCACCCAAACCACCCCTGGTACTTTCCCTTGCAACTGCAGGAAATGCTACACTTGCCGCTTTACCTCTCCCCTCGACTCCATCCAAGGACCCAAGCAGTCTTTCCAGGTGAGGCATAGGTTCACCTGCACCTCCTCCAACCTCATCTATTGCATCCGTTGCTCTAGCTGTCAACTGCTCTACATCGGTGAGACCAAGCGCAGGCTTGGCGGTCGCTTTGTCCAACACCTCCGCACAGTTCGCATTAACCAATGTGGTTATCCCGGTGGCTCAGCACTTCAAATCCCCCTCCCATTGTGAATTTAACCTTTCTTACCTGGGCCCCCTCCATGGCCAGAACCCCACCACAAATTGGAGGAGCAGCATCTCATATTTCGCTTGGGTAGTGTGTACCACAGCGGTATGAATATTGACTTCTCCAATTCCAGGTAGCCCTTGCTTTCTCCCTCTTCCCCTTCCCCTTCCCCTTCCCAGCTCTCCCACAGCCCACTTTCGCCGCCTCTTCCTTTCTTCTTATTCCCGCCCCCACCCTCACGTCAGTCTGAAGAAGGGTCTCGACCCGAAATGTTACCTAATCCTTCGCTCCGGAGATGCTGCCTCACCCGCTGAGTTTCTCCAGCATTTTTGTCTACCTTCAATTTTTCCAGCATCTGCAGTTCTTTCTTAAACAAGATTTATTTTTTATGGTCAGTGCAAAATATTGCACCATTTATAGTTCCTGTCATATTCTTGCAAGCAATATGCTAAAAAATGTTTGGTTCATTGTGACATCAATGTTTGGTTCATTGTGAATCCAATTTAAGTTGGATTGAATTAATAAAGGATATTTGTCTGGAAAATTTGCGATATCTGACCTACTTATGTACACACCCTTTCCAGAATGTTTCATTTATTTAAAGACTTTTCTGGTGGGAAGACTTTTTTGTTTAAACATGCTGAAATTTGCTACTTACTGTAGGGGTATTGATTTGGAATCACTGGCATTTAGTTGAAATTGTCATGGATTTCATCAGCACGTGCATGATGGGAAAATCAGACTGAATTTGCTTTGCAACTGAACTTGTGAATTTGAAGAAGTTAAGAACTTGCATGGGGAAGGTGAATGGACTTCAATGTCATCCCAAGCTCCACATTGCATGCTCCCCTTCCCATTCCCACAACTCCCCTTCCCATTCCCAACCCGACCTGTCCATCCTCTGCCTTCTCCACTGCCAGCATGAAGCTCAATACAAACGAGAGGAACAACACATCATATTTTACCTGGATAGTCCGCAATCTAGTGTATACACAATGAATTTTCAATTTCAGGTAACCCTTACCATCTGTGTTCCGCTCTCCTGTTCCTTCCAATGCACCTCTGGTCCTGCCATTTTTGTTCCCTTTTCTTACTCTATCTCACCACCAGTCCCTCATCACCCAGTTTCATCCACTTTGCCCTTCTGGTTCCATCCACCTGCTACCTACATATTTCATCCGATTCCCTTCCCCCACTGGTTTCATCTGTCCTTCGCCTCCCCTGTCCTTCGTCTCCCCTTCAATGGTTCCAATTATCACCTTTCCTACTTATCAGATTTCAACACCTATAAAATTTGTATCACAACTTAGCACTCTTTGGCAGCTGTCACCACCTTCCCCTTCATTTGCTACCTTGCTCCAAGTGCCTTTGTTTCTCTATCTATTTGGACCTATCACCAACTTGTGTCTGTTTTCCTAATTCTCTCCCCCCCCCACCTTCCCTTCCTTCCCTCATTTGGTTCCATTTTCCATTTGTTCATCATCTTTCACCCATCTTCTCTGCATCTGCGCAGTGGTGTCTGTCTTGTGCTTCTTGAGCTTCTTGTGTGTGGTGGTGGAAAGATTGGTGGAAACAGGGCCGCGACGTGAACACTCTTTCCTTGATCCCAACGTCCTTCCTAATCAAAAACCTATCAATCTCTGCTTTTAAAATACCCAATGACTTGGCCTTCCCAGCTGTCTGTGGCCATGAATTCCACAGATTCACCACCCTCTGTCCATTCTAAAGGTATATCCATTTATTCTGAGGATGTGCCATCGAGTGTGGCAGCCTCGCCAGCAGCAGTCCGTCCTTTCACCCTTTTTATTATTCTTAGTGTGTCTAAATGTATGTTTTTAAAGGTTTCTAAATCTTTTTTTATGTGGGGGAGGTGGGGGGGTGGGGGAAGGGGAAACCGTTTCCCATTCACTTCCTTGTCGGAGATGCATCTTTTTTCTGAGTCGCATCTTCACCCCCCCCTCCCCCCCCGCGGCCTACCATCTGGATTGGCGCGGCCTTTCCTGCCGGAGACCGGCCAGAGCTTCAGCAGTCGCGCAGCACTGAATCCCATCGCGGAGCGGGTGATGCCTTACCGGGGATTGCCATGTTGGAGCTCCGGAGTGTTGGGCCTGCACCGTGGAGCTGTGGCTTGCGGAGCTTCCATCCGCGGGCGGCGCTGACTTTAACACCGTGGAGTCCTGGAATCCATTGCCGAGGGTCGCCAGTGTTGAATCTGCGCGCAGCTTGGCCTGTGGACTTCGGAAGCCGTGGTTTCCGGTAAGAAGCGGCCGATTCGGAAACTCCATGCCGCTGAGCGTGTTCTTCCGTTCCGATGCCGTAAGCTCCGATCATCCTGGAGAGAGGGCCTGAACATCGGGCCACCAAAGCGGCGACTGTGGAGAGTTCAAAGGGTGCACGAAGAGGAAGATGACTAAACTTTATTGCCTACCCTCACAGTGGGAAACGTTGATTCCGCTGTGTGGGAATGTTCATGTTAAATTTTATCGTGCATTGTTCTTTTTATTCGTATGGCTGTATGGTAACTCAAATCTCAATGTACCAAAGGGTGCATGTGACCATAAATGTAACTTGAACTTGAGGTCCTAGACTCTCCCACTACTGGAAACATCCTTTCTACATCCACCCACTGTACCTCTGTGCAGGTGAAAATAATACCTCTGAACCAAAATCATTTTACTCTTGGCCCCTGTCTCACCAACTGCCGTTCTCTTCTTTATGCTGGCATTCTTTCTTTGACCTTTCAGTTTTGAGCTTTCATGTTGACACTCCATATACCCCCACCTCTCTCCTGTTCAGGCTGCTGAGTTTCTTCATCAATTTGTTCCTTGTCCTAGATTCCAGCATCTGTAGTCTATTATGTTTTCGATATTGGAATATCTAGCCTATTGTTGAGTTCTTAACTTTGTTTCTTTGAGTTTCCTAACTTTGCATTCCACCAAGTTCTGTAATATTTCAATTGTAAAACACATTTTGGACAGTGTTTGAATGCAATAGAAATAGATTTGGAGTCCCTGGCTGTTGTTGATCATAATATGTCATTGTGTATCATGCTCAAAATTTGGAGAAGATGAGAAAAGCTTCAGGTATTATGGTAAACATCAACATTTAGGGATGTTTTCAAAGGATTTAAGGTTTTAACATTTTTGACAATTGTATGAGAAATTTTTTATGAATATCACAGAAAAATTAAAACAAATTAATTTTGTTATTGAGGCTAATACCATTCCTAATTTTTCTTTTAAGTTGCTGAGGCATTAAATTGTCTCTTGTCACATTGTTTATAAGCTCTGTGAAGAACAATTTACTTGTATAACTTGGGGAAGCAAAGGATTTTATTTACCCGAGTTGTTGAAAAGGCTGTGGAATCTAGTGTGGAAAAGGTTAAAGATGACAATGAGATATCCATTGGTCAAATATAGTGCAGTTGGTATTCTTACTTATGGCTCAGTTCTGTCAACATAATTTTATATCGTCAAGCAAAATGCTCTTACCTACAGATAGTTATACTTATATTAGTGAGGCTTGACACACTACATCATGGTTGTATCATTTCTTAGTACAGCTGATACCCATGCCTCATTGGGGTGTATGAGAATTCTGTATGGGGCAGCAATGACTGATCATATACCTGTTGCTATGTCAATAAATGTTGAACATCTACCTGTGGTATCCTGAGATGGAAATAGCTTTAACACAAAACTGGACTGGTCAACCAATACAAAGGAAGACATCTTAGCCTGTTATGCTCATACAGATAAATCCTTTAGCAATATTCATCTACCTAAAGATGCAATTATGTTGTAGATCAGTGTCACTCGTGCTATGTCATACTGTGGCTCCGCCCACTGGTTTAATAGAAAGCCCTTTTCCCTTTCTTCCCCAGTCTGGAGTAGCATGTTGAATAGCAAAAGTAGAGTAGCAAAAGTTTTTGTATCTTAATCACTGTGCGTGTTAAGTCATTCCAACATGGTGTCAGAAAACTCGGACTCACTCCTTGCCTAATTCTATTGGTTTTAGTTTAGTTTGTTTCATTTGTCCAGTATATGTTTTACTATGGCTGCTGCTCTCAGAACACCAGAGACTTTGGTGTTTAATGAAGACCTCGCAGAACGGTGGTGCATAAATGGTGAAGAAGTTTTCACGATTTACATATATGCGGCTCACCCGACTGCTGCTCCAGGTGTTCGTGCCTCAATTCTCCTTAACCTAGCGAGCACAGAAGCTGCTCGGCGTGCCAGAAGATTTCATTATGAACCAGCTGGGATCACAACTGCTTACTATGCAAATTCAGACAGTTATGTAGGTTATGTACTAATTTAGTCATGGAGAGACATTTTTTTCACGAAGCCAGAGACATGGATAACCTGTTGAAACATATGTTAGTGCTTTGAAAAAGATTGCCAGTCGATGCGCCTTTGGTGATTTATGCGACAGCTTTTCATGACCGTCTGGTCTATGATGTCTGCAATGATAAATTACGTGACAAATTTTGCGCGATACTGAACTTACTCTAGAGACTGCTGAAAACCGCTGCCGCGTTGCTGAAATGACAGATGCCCATGCAAAAATTTTGGGACATGGTCCACTCTGCTCATGATATTAATGTTGCCTGCACACTTTATCAAACTTCTTGCCAATCTATGCAAGTGCCCGACAGTTCTGTCGCTCAACTCATAGACAATTGTTTTAACTGAGGGGGTTCGCATGTTGCAGCTCGTGACCGTTGCCCAGCTTATGGGAAAATTTGTCATTTCTGTAAAGAAAGGAACCACTTTTTCAAATACTGCTGCTCGTGTAGCAACAGAGTTCAAATACTTGACCATAAGAACATGCTCTCGGAGCGCTCCCACACAGCTCCCACAGACTTACCGTCTGCTAACGAGCATCTTGATTTGGATGTACACTCCCTGTCTGACTTGCCTCATAAGCATCATGATCCCAAGGTCGCTTTGCTCATTAATGGCAAGAATTTGTTTCTGAAAGTTGACACAGGTGCTCAGTGTAATGTGATGTGTTTATCTGAATTCAAAAAGATACGTAAAACAGAGACTATTACTCCTACGGCTGCCTCCCTTCTTCCATTTGCAGGAGGTCCAATGCATCCTATTGGTCAAGTCGAGTTACGCTGCTGTCTTGACTCGCGTGTCCACAATCTGAGTTTCTATGTTGTTCGTGAGAATGTGCCATCCCTGCTGGGTTTTAAATCTTGTCACGACGTGGGACTGGTCTCTTTCAGTGCTTCTGTTTGTCATCTGACTACATCTTGTGACTTTACTCAACAAATCCTGACTAATACAAAACTTTGTTTGACGACAAGCTGGGTAGGTTACCTGTCAAGTACACAGTTACGATTAACCCCGAGTTACTCCCAGTTGTCCATCCAGCACACAGGATTTCCCATGCTATGCGGGACCATGTTCAAAGTGAACTCAACAGAATGGTGTCTCTAGGTGTAGTTGCCCCTGTCGCTGATCCCTCAGATTGGGTCTCGACCATGGTTGTAGCAACAATGAAAATAAGGATGAAATATGGATTTTTATCAATCCCAAGGACTTAAACACAGTCATTGTACGACCACACTATACCATGCGCACCGTGGATGAGATTGCAGCGCAGCTGGCTGAAGCGACTATATTTACAGTACTAGATGTCAAGAGTTCATTCTGGCAGATTCTGTTCGAACGCAACTACTCTAACTACCTTCAGCACACCATTCGGGCGATACAGATTCCTTCGCATCCCTTTTGGCATAAGCTAGGCTAGTGAAGTACTCCATTGCAGTAGATGATATCCTCATTGCTGGACGAACTATCCAAGAACACGATGCTAATTTAACAAAGGTCCTTGACTGTGCCAATGCCATCAACCTCAATTTAAAACTGATCCGGCAAAACCAGTGCCATCAACGAGCTACCAGCACCCACAGACGTGCTTAGTCTGCAGAGATTCCTTGGCATGGTTAATTACCTGAGTAAATTTATTTTGATCTTAAGTGAAAAATCAGCCCCACTGCGCCAGCTTACCCACAAAGACACTGTTTGGGCCTGGCATGAGCAGCAGCAGAGGGCGTTCGACATTCTTAAGCAGCAAATGTCATGCTGATACTCGTGCTATTTTGATTCTAAACGACCAGTCACACTAACGTATGATGCTTCGCAACACGGACTAGGTGCAGCATGTCTTCAAGATAACGGTAGCGACAACAAACCTGTCGCCTATGCCTCGCGCACCATGACTGACATGGAACAAATTGAAAAGGAGCTGCGAGCTTTTCGTCTGCAAGAAATTTAACGACTTTATTTTCGGGCATACGGTCAGGATTGAAACTGACCACCAACCCCTGGTCAGCATATTTTACAATATTTGTTCAAGCCTCTCCAGGACACCTTCAACGGTGGTTGCTGCAACTTCAATAGTATGACATCGTTCTGACCTACAGTCAGAGGTCACAGTCTAAGGATAAGGGGGAATTCCTTTTGGACCGAAATGAGGAAAACATTCTTTACACAGAGAGTGGTGAGTCTCTGGAATTCTCTGCCACAGAAGGTAGTTGAGGCCAGTTCATTGGCTATATTTAAGAGGGCGTTAGATGTGGCACTTGTGGCTAAAGGGATCAGGGGGTATGGAGAGAAGGCAGGTACGGGATACTGAGTTGGATGATCAGCCATGATCACATTGAATGGCGGTGCAGGCTCGAAGGGCCGAATGGCCTACTCCTGCACCTATTTTCTATGTTTCTATGTTTCTATGACCTACAAACGGGGTAAGGATATGCACCTGGCTGACACTCTCGTGTGCACCCCGAAAGACCTGCGAGGGTCCGCCCTCACCAGATGACGACTTTATAATAATGTCTGTGTCTTTTATTCCCTCGTCCTGGTTGCCCACTCTGCTGCTGATGACATTACCTTACAGTCGCGTGCCTCCGTCTCCGCTGGCCAGACAAGCACTACAATGTACCGCTGTCAGTTCGACCCTTCTTTGCCGTCCGCGATGAGCTAGTACTACAGGATGGTATTATCGTAAAAGGCCACAAGGTTGTAGCCCCTGCTTTGCTACACAGCAAGTATTTTAACGCTGTCCATGCAGGGCAGCCAGGCACAGAAGCAACTGTCCTGCGTGCAAAAAAAATGTTTTACTGGCCTGGTATGGCTGAATACATTCTCAAGAATGTGGCATCCTGTGCAGTGTGGCACCTCATCAACAAAAGCAACCACTTCTCTCACACCCGGCTCCTGCCCTCCCGTGGTCTACAGTGGCAACTGACATATTTGAGTGGCATGGCAAGCAGTACCTGGTACTTGTCGACTCGTATTCTGGCTGGTTTGACATTGATCTTCTTAGTAGTCCCAGTTCTCACGGGGTAGTTCTAAAATTTGCTTGACATTTTGCAGACCAGGGAGCTCCTTGTATACTGCTATCTGATAACGGCAGTCAAATGACCAGCCAGCACTTCAAAGAGTTTGCTGCATGCTGGGGTTTTCGCCACATCACCAGCAGCCCTGAATATCCTCAGTCTAATGGACTGGCTGAACGGGCTGCCAAGAGTGTCAAACAGCTGATGGAAAGATCCCACAGATCCCGATGTGTACCTGGACCTGCTCAACCTACACAATATCTCCCGCGACCCCATCTTGGGTTCACCTGCTCAGCATTTATTGTCAAGGCAGACCCGAGCCACGGTGCCCGAGGGGGATCAGGCATTAATCCCGCAGGTGGTCCCACCGTCGGAAGTCCAGTCCAGGCTGCAACAAAAGCGTGACATTCAAAAACAGTGGTATGACAAAACAAGCAGGCCGCTGCCACCATTAACCAAGGGGTAGGTGGCTTGTTTGCAAACTGACAAAGGCTATGACCGTATCGGTATAATTTCTGGAACTGTCTCTGAGCCACTCTCATATTTGGTCAGTGTGGATGGCGGCACCTACAGACGTAACAGACAATATATCATGCCTGTGAATGAGCCGGCTCCACCTCCGTATTATCCGGACCGTACAAGTATACTTCCGTCCACGCCCAGCGATATCGGTCCGCTGTACCAGCACAACAACCTACTTGAAAAGGTAACTCTGCAAATGGCGACGCCTCCTCCGACTGTGCCAAAGTCCCCTGTTTCATCACCGGGAATGCCGTTTTAGAATCTTTTAGAATTTTTTGAGGATGTGACTAATAGAGGGGATAAGGGAGAACCAGTGGATGTGTTATATCTAGACTTTCAGAAGGCTTTTGACAAGGTCCCACATAAGAGATTAGTATGCAAACTTAAAGCACACGGTATTGGGGGTTCAGTATTGATGTGGATAGAGAACTGGCTGGCAGACAGGAAGCAAAGAGTAGGAGTAAACGGGTCATTTTCAGAATGGCAGGCAGTGTCTAGTGGGGTACAGCAAGGCTCAGTGCCTGGGCGAAGGAATTGAATGCAACATCTCCAAGTTTGCGGATGACATGACATGGGGGGCAGTGTTAGCTGTGAGGAGGATGCTAGGAGGCTGCAAGGTGACTTGGATAGGTTGGGTGAATGGGCAAATGCATGGCAGATGCAGTATAATGTGGATAAATGTGAGGTTATCCACTTTGGTGACAAGAACAGGAAAGTAGACTGTTATCTTAATGGTGGCCGATTAGGAAAAGGGGAGATGCAACGAGACCTGGGTGTCATGGTACACCAGTCATTGAAAGTAGACATGCAGGTGCAGCAGGCAGTGAAGAAAGCGAATGGTATGTTGGCATTCATAGCAAAAGGATTTGAGTATAGGAGCAGGGGCTACTGCAGTTGCACAGGGTCTTGGTGAGACCACACCTGGAGTATTGCGTACAGTTTTTGTCTCCTAATCTGAGGAAAGACATTCTTGCCATAGAGGGAGTATTGAGAAGGTTCACCAGACTGATTCCAGGGATGGCAGGACTTTCATATGAAGAAAGACTGGATAGACTCGGCTTGTACTCGCTAGAATTTAGAATATTGAGGGGGGATCTTATAGAAACGTACAAAATTCTTAGGGGTTGGACAGGCTAGATGCAGGAAGATTGTTCCCGATGTCGGGGAAGTCCAGAACAAGAGGTCACTGTTTAAGGATAAGGGGGAAGTATTTTAGGACCGAGATGAGAAAAAAAATGTTCACACAGAGAGTGGTGAATCTGTGGAATTCTCTGCCACAGAAAGTAGTTGAGGCCAGTTCATTGGCTATATTTAAGAGGGAGTTAGATGTGGCCCTTGTGGCTAAAGGGATCAGGGGGTTTGGAGAGAAGGCAGGTACAGGATACTGAGCTGGATGATCAGCCATGATCGTATTGAATGGCGGTGCAGGCTCGAAGGACCGAATGGCCTACTCCTGCACCTATTTTCTATGTTTCTATGTTTCTAAGCTCACTGATGCAAGATATAAGTATGCTGTTCGCTTCGTCTGTAAAAATGAGAATGCATTGAGGGCTAGCTAGGTAACTAGGTAGCTAAGAAGCTGCTAGGTAACAATGCTATTGAGTTTTGGAAAGAAGTAAGAGGTCTTAACAGCTGCAAAACATCTGTATCATGCATTGTAGATGGCATCTCCGGAACAGCTAATATCGCAGAGTTATGGCGATAGCATTATAGTACTTTATTTAACTCTGTCCAAGGTTATTTGTATTGGGTGGACAATATTGAGAGTAATGATTCAATAGTGATTATGTCACACGAGGTGTATCATGCCATGAACAAGCTGCCCAACAACAAAGCAAGTGGCTTAGATCATATTTCTGCTGTACAGTTCCTCTCCTTGCTATTTAATTTACATGCTTTATGATTCATGGCTTGTTACCGGACTGAATGTTGTCTGCTCTGCTAGTGCCGGTCACTAAGGGCAAAGCTGGTAAAGTAGGCAGCCTAAATAGTTAAAGGCACATAGGTTTAGACAGCATATTGTCAAAAGTCCTAGAAAGAATTCTGCTGGATAGATTAAATGTGTGTGTTAACTCCACAGGTAACCAGTTTGGTTTTAAAGCTAAACATGGCTCTGACTTGTGTATATATGCTCTAAAGGAGATTGTAAACAAATATAGAGGTAAAAACTCGTCAGTTCGTATGTGCTTTATTGATGCTTCCAAAGCCTTTTGATAGTGTTAATCATAGAAAGCTGTTTGTTAAATTGAGTCAAAGAGGGTGCCTAAATACATTGTGAGAATTCTGGCTTACTGGTATGCACACCAGACTATACAAGTAAAATGGGGTAAAATAGGGTCTCAGCCCCATTTGAGGTTAGCAATGGTGTTAGACAAGGGGGTATTTTGTCCCCAGTCCTTTTTAATCTTTATACTGATGATCTGTCCAAGCAATTGAAAGCCTGTAATACTGGGTGCATGATTGGTAATACTTTAGTGAACCATATTATGTATGCAGATGATCTCCTGGTCTTTAGTCTGTCTAGCGCTGGTTTCCAGCAGCTCCTTACTATATGCTCTGTGTATGGTGTGGAACATGATATCATATATGCTGGTAAGAGTGCTGTTATGATCTGTAGAACCAAAGAGGATAAATATCTAAAATTTCCTGATTTAAAATTGTCTGACAATAATCTTAGTGTCTGCAATAAGGTAAAATATCTTGGACATTTTATTACAGAACAAATGACAGATGATGATGGTATTTATAGGCAACGTGGTATACTTATGTACAAGCGAATATTATCTTACGTAGGTTTGGTGTGTGTACAGATGTGGTGAAGATGTCTCTGTTCAGAGCATATTGTACACCACTCTATACTGCACGCCTCTGGTCAAACTACAGAAAAACAAGTTTACAGAGACTTCAAGTAGTGTATAAAGATGCCATGAGAATACCAATAAAGAAACCTAGATGGTGTAGTACAAGTGAAATGTTTGTGGCTGCAGGAATCAGTACCTTAAAAGCTATCCTGAGAAATCATATGTATACATTTATTTGCAGGATTAATGACTGAAAATGAAATTATCTTGGTCTTATCAAACATAAGGAGGGGGTGAGGCGGGTGGCGTGGCAGCGTGGAGGGCAACTCGCAGCCCGGGAGCAGCTCGCGGGGGGGGTGGCAACTGGGGGGGGGGGGGGGGAACTTTCTCGCAGCACGCAGAGCCATTGTGATGTCATCAGCCAAAGCCGCTCGGTTTATTTTCAAAGACATTTCAGATTTGTGAACATTTTCATAAATAACTCGAGAAATAAAGCATAACTGTTTCAGATAAGACTATTTTGGACTCCACGGTATAAAACTCTACAAGAATATGTAAAAAATTTCCCATTCGCGCATTGTTTTTTTGTGTGGATGTGATCACACACAAACAAATAAATACACACACACACGCACATCCACATCCAAGATCAGTGTTTTATAGTTAGAAGGATAAGGATGTATTCTATGTAATGTGGTCTTTTATCTGGACCTTGAGTCTGAAATAAAAGTTTAATAATAATAATATCTTCATGAACATTCACAAACTAAATTCAACTTCAGACCATTGTTGATACCAGCATTGCCGGTAGCTAATCATGTTTGACATCATCTAGAGAAATTGACACCATGTTTACATTGGCTGTTGTTGGGCAACCCTGCTCTTAAATTTATGCTGTGGACTCAGATTTCAATACAGTTCCCATTTTACATGATCCCAACAAGGCTGTTGACTGGACATTATTTTTTTTGCACACAAAAGAAATCCATGCATGCACAATATAATGCTGTGGCCAGGTTGCAGGAAAGAATGCATCCAATTTACTTGAAAGTCTTTCATTTTAGTTGGATAAAACTTTGGGTAGATATTATTTAAAAGAAAGATAGTTTTGTATCTTCAACCAACCAATTCAGGGTATTCAAAATTTGCATCTTCTAATAGGTTTTGCAGCATCTGCCCAAGTTGAAATAACTTTTATCTGATAAAATCCTGTGAACTGGATTGGAATGTTTTACACTGTAAGGTCCTTTGTAAAAGTTGGTTGTTTGCGCCACTGAAATACTTGATGTAGAAAGCCATTTGCCTATTTACATTTTACGTACCCGCATGGTCACCTTTTGCTGCCTGAGGAATTAACATTAGCCAAGAAAATGGCGGTATTCATTCGACCGATAAACTCTTACAGTTCAGCTTCAATATATAACTGGAGGAACTCGGCAGGTTGAGCAGCATCTGTGGACAACCTATTCTTTTTGACCTACAGATGCTGCTCGACCCCCAAAGTTTGTTTTAGCAGATTACTTGTTGCTTTAGATTCCAGTATCTTTAATTTTCTGTGTCTGTGAATATATGAACTTGTAAGTTGGACATTTAAACAGGCTACGTGTATTCTGAATTTGACAATCTACATTCTAAATTAAGTTACAATTTCAAACTGTGGTACTGCTCATAGCATTTGTCCTTTTTGTAGCTCCTAGTATATATTTGTCTTGGTGTATTCATAATGTAGTATGTATCATTTTTGATTGGTTTCATTTTCTGTTACATTTTCATCTCAGTCTGAATGTACTAATTTTAAAAACAAGTCATTGTGCGAAGCAAGATCAATTAATTTTTGTCGCTGATTATTATACTTTATGTTGATATATTTTGCTGCCTTGTGACAACCTGGTTATTTTAGTCTTGAGATGATTTTTGCTGTTTTACTTTATTCCAACAACTTTGTACAGTTAAAATGGCATAGTTCATTGCTCATAAATAATAATTATTCTTTGCAGCAAAATTTGTTTGCAGCCCATGGCTAGCTTTTCAGTATGCTTGAGTTGGCTGTTCTATACAAGAAATATAGAATGTCCAAATGTTGTGCATTCTGAACTATCTGCAAGTCCATAGCAAATGAGAATGCAGTGAAGCATGAGCAAACCCATTGTCAGAAACAGAAAATTAGGTATTAGGAAACAGATCGAGGCTGAATGGAAAGAATGACTTTAGTTCTCTATTAGAGGCCATCTACCATTTACTGCAGGGCATTTAAAACTTTGGCTCTCTAAATCTCATTTTGGCTCTCATTTTAAATAAATAATGAAAATATTGAATTTGCCATGTGGAGGAAGGAACTGCTGGATATTGGAGTGGCAGCATTGATGTGTAGTTAGTTAATAATTACTGAATTGGAATGTGTTCAGTTGCTGTTTTTTCATTGGAACTGTTCAGTCCAAAATAATTGTTTTCCACGTTCAGCAAGAAATAGCTATAATATTTCTGCATTGTTAAAGTAAACAGTGCATATTTAAAGCTGGCAGTAATGAATAGCATTTAATCTTGGGTCAGTAACCTTTAAATATCTAAGCTGATTGAACAAAAATATCAAATGCCTTCTATAATTCCATTCTTAATTTAAAATTTTAAACAATTGTTTATATTAATTAGTCAGAATTTGTTTTGTAGATTTGAAATTGGTCGTTATATTTTCTGATGTTTGCGCACAATCTGCAACATCTATTACCAGTTTTTTTGTATTTTCATTGAGATTGCAATGATTGTCTTACTCTTAAAAATCTCAAATAGAAATGAAACATTCATTATTCAACCTCATTCAAATGGAGAAAACAGAATTATCTTCCAAAACATTTTGATCAACATGTTTTAAATAAGTTGATCCCCAAAACGAAAGCCTTGAACAGCATTGTAGCTACTTGTGAACCATGATACCAGCATGATACCAACCATGGAGAATGATGGAAACATGAAATGAATGGTTGAATATGATAAAGACAATTTAATACAATGTTCCATTTTACAGAAGCTTAATCATTTGCCAGAACAAAGATGGGATATTTATTTTGATGGTAATTTTATTCAGTTCGCATGGGTATGGAGATATTTTTCACAGCCATCGGATGTTTTGGGTTGGGTTGTTTAATTTATCAATAAAGTTACAACAGTTTGCATCTATTTGCAATAGATCTGCAGCGGTTGAATAATCTGATCAGAAATCAGTAATTTAGTTTAAGCTAATTGAACGATTGAGAGGTGACTTGCTTTATAAATGAGTTTCCCTTGCCATTTTAAATACTAGTGCTGTTTAATTCAATTGGTAGAAATATTTCTAGTTTTCTTTAACCTGGAAGTATGCAGATGAAGCATTGTTTTTTTAAATATTATGGCTGGTTTGTCTTTGTTTTAAGCATAAATCAGATGCATGAAGATAATGGTTAATGTCTGCAGTTGAAAGCACATATTGGGGATTACAAGGTGTTGGACAGGTGAGGACTTAATTCCTGGAGCACAGGAGTTTGAGGGAAATAGATAGTGAATGCAGCCTCTCTTTTTCTCAGGGAAATCAAGAACCAGAGGTCATATATTTAAGGTGAGGGAAAAGATTAAATGGGAACATGAGGTCCAACTTTTTCACATAGTGGGTGGGTAATGGGTATATGAAGCAGGCTGCCAGAAGTAATTGACGCAAGTACAAAAACAACATATAAAAAATATTTGGGCAGGTATGTGGATCGGAAACGGATAAGGGTCAAACATAGGCAAATAGAACTAGTACAGATGGGGTACCTTGGTCGGCATTGGGCTACAGGGCCTGTTTCTGCGTTGTATGACTTTCTGACACTGACTCTATTTAGTTCCACTTTCAAGTGTTGGTCACTCGTCTGAATATTTTAAACTCGTGGTTAGTTTATGGTTATTATTGTCACGTGTACCAAGGTACGGTGAAAAGCTTTTATTTTGCATGCTATCCAATCAGATTAGATAACACTATGCATAAATACAATTTAGTCGAACGTGAGTGCAATAAATAGAGCAAAAGGGAAGATGCAGAATATAGTTCTCAGAAATGTAGCACATCAGTTTCATAGACAAAATCCAATATCCGCAATGGGACATTAAATGTTTTATTCTTAGGTTATTCAACAACTAGTATTTACACAGCAGTATTAAGCTAAAAAATTGAAACGGGATTATTAATAAAACAAAATTTGACACTAGCTCACAAGGAGACAGTGGCACTAATTAGTTAACCTGCACAGATCTCAGTTAGCTTAAGAGAATTTGCATTATATGTTTATTTGCTTATTTTTATGACCTTGGTATGCCTGTACCTGAAGTGTAATCATTGTTGTAAAATAAGAAAATATGTTGTGGAGTGTCAATAATTCAGCATGTTCTTCAGAGTAGATGAGCCATATAGACTAGGAAATACCATGTATCATTCCCGATTTGTATTGAACATGCCAACCGTAATAAAGCAAAAAATAATCTACTAGAGTAACTGAGAACAGCATCTGTGAGTGGAACGGATTCATGATGCAGGGTTTTGATCCAAAACGTTGACAGTTTTATTCTATCCACAGATGCGTTTCAACCTGCTGAGTTCTGTCCTCAGATTATTGCTTCAGACTTCACCACCTGCAGTCTACATCAAGCTGGGTTTTGGAGGGAAATGTTCGCTAGTTTTCTATTACTGATTCCAAGCCAGCCACTTAGTTTGAAGAACCCTACTGGCCTCTCAACATTCATATCAAACCTTTTGCAAGAAATTGTCATTTTTTACCTGAGCAGAGGAGTCACTGCTAAGGAGAAGAAATGCAAAATACAGTATTGACAGTAACCACTTAAGTCCACTAACTGATAATAAAATTAATTAATTTGAACATGTAGGGCTTAACTTATCAAAAACATTCTTGCATTTCAAAAACTTTTTTGTACTTTTGATGCATGGACTATCAATATTTGCTTTGTTGTGTTCTTTTCCTTATGCTTATTTACGATACGGATACTATTAATAACTATTTATTTTTACCCGGAAAGGTTATGAAAAGCAGAAACATGGAGTATGGGATAGGATGGGGAAGGTACCCTGATAATCATTAGAGCAGGCTTGAGCGAAGATCTGTCCTACCTGAGATATTTATATTTCCTAGTAGACTTCATTTTCTATCAATATGTTTAAATAGCAGCTGTTTTACAAAGAGATGACTGAATAGTTTGACATTCACTATATTTTGCAATGAGCTAATATTCTGTTTACCATTTGAAAATCTGATCACAATTGATGTATGGAATGATGAGCAGTGAAATGTGTTTTGCTTAATCATCCTTTGTTTTGGTGCCTTTGTATCTAACTCCCTGCTGTAGCTGTCAATTATGCAAAATGATGAGAAAATTTTGGCAAACACTGTTGTGGTTATATCCCTGCTTCTTAACAGTTTAGTAACTTGGGTAACTCAAATGAGAATTTAATGTGCTAAAGAGCTGGGCTGAGTTGGCAGCCACTTCATTCATGGAATGAAAATTGTATATCTAACAATTTCCTTCCCTGAATTAATAATATGTAACTTCAAGTACAGAATGTTCATATATAGCAATATATTATATATAGTATTAAAACAGTTCTTCTAAATTGAACTGTCACCATTCACACACTATTCCTCCCTCCCATTCCAATCCTGAAGCCACCTAACTAATTTCCTCCTCAAGTGTTTATCTTGAAGCCCATAAATGCATTTGTGGTTTTCATCTTGACTTTTTGGTTAAAGACAAAAAGTTTTGCCACTCCTGATTTTTCCTATTGGGTTTATCATGATTATCATATTCATAGCCTCTAATTCTGGTCCCAAGTATGTGGAAATAAACATAGTGCTAGGGGAAATCAGTAGGTCAGGCAGCATCTGGGAGGGAAAGCATAGGCAACACTTTGGGTTTGGATCCTTAGACTGAGTGGCGTAGGGGAATAAAGATGGCCCGAAAAATTGGTGTCCATTCTTACCTGCTGTGCTCTTGCACCACTTTGTGTTTTGCTCAAGATTCCAGCATCTGTAATGTCTTGGAAATGGAAATATCTGCTTCTACCCTTCATAAACCAAATTACCCCTTTTGCAGGTGACTGCTATGCCTTGTATGTCGAGCATGTTGTATATTTGAGCATTTATAATTATTCCAATATTCAACACTTTTTGACTGCTTAGAAGATCTATTCCTTTAAAAAATGGGCAAAACACTACATGTGCTGTTAATGTCTGGATAGTTTTCTGCAGTTGCTGTGTATTTGTGCTTTGTGTTTTGGAAGGATTAAATATTTACTATAAGATTAATCCTTTGGTTTGGATAAAACTTTGTTTGCAAACTCGTTCTGCCCTAACCTCCCTCCCCCCCCCCCCCCCAGCTTTAATATTGCCAAGCTTTCTTGTGACCCTGCATTACCTTCTGTGTATTGTGCATTACAGATGGCAGCATTTTTATAATGCTGTCAGAATATAAAAATGTCAGCAGTCAATACAAGACTGCTTAAACATATGCAATCTGATAAAGGTTGGATTTAAAGCATTTCTGCTGCTGTCAATAAGGAATTCTGATGAGTTCAGTAGGATCATATTGACTGTGTATTAATACACGGTATCCTATTGAGCCATCAGCTGATTGTTTAGAATGTAAATGAATCTGGTGAAAGAAACTGATGGATCCAGTGACTGATGGCTTAAATTCCAATTAATCAATTGCATCATCAGTTTCTTAATTCAGATCAAATATCTCGAGTGCACAAATTTATTTCAGTGGTATTTAGAGAGTGAGTTGCTTTAGAAGGAAGCTTCATCAATCACTTATGTGCCAATTTTTAGATGTTGACATTGTAGTTTGCGTGTTTAGTAATATTTATTATTAGCAACAAGCTATAGATTTTGTAATCATATCTTGTGCCAAATTCGTATCTTGCTGTCAATTAAAAAAATATATTTATTTATTCATTTGAACTGTATAAATGATTTAAATATATGTTGATAAATGATCTGGTATTACATTTACAAAAGTCTATAGTCAAGTGTTCCGTCTCTTTTGTTGGGTGCAATCTTGTATCCTAACATTTCAATGGGTTTTTGATTCTGAGTAGCAGCAGGCAGGCTGCTAATATTACAAGCCACTTTATTAACTGTTTATGACAGGTTCGCGTGGACCCTTTGTACATCACCTGTCAGTGCCTTCTCCAGCTCTTGACACACTTTGTCCTGTGTGACAGCTATATCTGTTGATCTTAACTCGATTGCTATCAAACCCATCCTAACCTGACAGCCCTTGTCAATTATACAAAATAAAATCAAGTATTCATAAGTAGGCTGTAATTGGATATTGGCAGACAGATTTAATAATTCAATTTTGCTGAGACTAAACTGGTATTAGTTGTAGCTAATGTTTGCCTTAGTAAAAGATTAATTGGAAACATCGCATGAGTCGGAAGACAGACATCATTATTTTTGCCAATGAGATAAGGTGCAGTCCCAACAGGTCAATTTTTTTGCAGTACTATATTGCAAATGTAGTACTATATGAAGCAAATGCTTTAGCTTTGTAATTGCCTGAGCCAAATTTACAATGCATAAAATCTTCTATGTATTATTAGTAAATCATACATATTTAGCTTTGTGTATTAAAGAAACTAATTAATAAGGGCTATATCAGCGAATAAAAATCCTTGTTTCATTCACATTGCATAACCAGCATTTGCTTCACTTCGGTTTCCCTTAATTGTACACAAGGTTGTTTATGCAGTACTTGATCCACTGTTTAATTACCGTTAGTTGCAGGATAGCCAAATCTGGACGTTATCACCATCCTTGTATACAATGTATTTTTCAGCAAAAGTCACCAGATAGCAACTAGGAATAAAAATCTGGTTGAAATTTAGCCCCATTACTCAAAGGACTCAAAGGCAAACTTTAGTGCTGCTTTTGCCACTCAGACTTGGATAAAAATAAAATATCCGAAACAAGCATACATTCTGCCAGAGCAAAGAGGACCACTATTTTAGACTAAAACTGTAGAAATATAACTTTTTTTTTCATGCAACAGTGTTGAAAATTCAGTCTTGAATTAATGTGCTGCTACATCTCCACAGTTGACCATGAATGTTTTACAGATCATATGAAAATCTTGTACTACTTTTTTTTTCCAGAGTATATATTCATATTCTTTTTCCCATTGTTTGCTGATAAGCCGCTGAAACTTTGGAGAAACATCTTCAACTATTTCTTCCTAAATTTGCAGAAATTAATAGCGAATTAATTTGGTTCCTTTTGAGATCCAGTTTATCTCCTTGGTCTGCAGCTCTATTCACGTCACTGTGATTTGAAGGTTGGAACTGTGTGATAGGTATTCTTTTAAATGTTGCTATCATTTATGCCTTTTTTACTGAAGTTATTAAAATCAGTGAGACATGGACTACATATGGCAGGCAGGAGAGAAGACTCAACACCTTCCCCCTGAGAAGCATCCGCCGTATCCTGGGCATATCCTGGCAAGACAGAGTGTCCAACGCTGAGATCCTGTCTAGCGCTGGCCTTCCCAATATGCACTCTACTCAAGCAGCGCAGACTGCGGTGGCTGGGCCATGCGCACCGCATGTAGGATGGCTGTATTCCAAAAGATATCCTCTATGGAGAGCTGACATCTGGGAGGAGAACCATTGGCCACCCCAGCTATGTTACTAAAGTGTCTGCAAGAGAGCTATGAAGGTGCTCGACATCGATATGGAGTTCTGGGAGAGCCTTGCAGCTGACCGCACGAGGTGGAGGGGTACCCTGAACCAGCATCTCAAAACGGGGAAAGAGAAACTGTTGAACGCAGCAGCAGACAAGCGGGCACGCAGAAAGGAGCGCAGCAGCTTCAACAAACCAGAGACCACACACAAATGTGACCTTTGCCATAGAGACTGTCACTCCCGCATTGGTTTCTTCAGCCACAAGCGAAGCTGCTCCAGCCGAGGTTTGGAGCAAGCAGCCAACAACTAGGATGAATCACCCATGGTCCACTACTAATGAAGATATGGAAGCAAATGAGATGAGACCGGTCATCCTGTTACACTACACAAGATGGTGAACGTAATATGAATCATCTGGACGTCCCATCCACTTTCCTGTGGAGAATTTTTGGCTTTTAAGTTTTACGTGGAATGCAGATATTTCAGTTTGTAATGGGCATTGAAGGTGTTTTTTGGAAATCACGTACACTTTTTTGGCTGTGACTGTGTAGCCTGAAGTTGTTCTTACAACAAACTGGTTTGCTTGTAGCTCTATATTAGTGGGGGAGCTGATACACTTCAGGCTTCAGTGCCTGCTACGTCTTGTGCAGATTTTCCAGGGGGAAAAGGCAATTCATTTGCTTAATTTAAAATTGCTCTCCAAAATGATATTCATCCAGTCTGTCCCAGGGCAACAATGTTGGTGGCATTACATGCTAATGCAGTCGCATCATCCTCTGGACTGGTGATAGCAACAAAAAACGCATCAGCTTCTTATGAATTCTGAGGTGCACACCATTTATGCAATGTTGAATGATACCCCATTTGCTATCAATTTTTTTCAGTATCCTTTTAATTAGGATATTTTGAGGAGAATGTATTGTACTGAAATGCATACTGTAGCAACAAAATACAAATGCATTATAATACATATTTTTAATGTATTAGTTATTAGATACTGGAAGACATTTGGTGAAGCAGTTTCCATCAATTCACATTTCCAAGTCATATTTCTTTCTAGATAAAGATTTGAAAGATTCATTGATCATTCTAGCCATTTGTAGTTTGCAAGCAAACACTGCAGGTTATTTCGGCAATATATTGAGGGTGGCGTTTTTATAAATAGCTTGGAGAATGTGTTGATTATCCAGCTGTCTAGTATCTACTGCAGTATTGTCTGGTAGGAACTGACATAGCACCAATTGGAATTTTTATTTTCACCATTTCCAAAACAAACCCGTAAGATGAGTTATTGATGGAATTAACTGCTGAAGTGGGAGGAAATGCATCTGACCAATACATGTCATAGCTTGAGTTCTGTATTAAATGAATATCTGTGCAGTCTACCATACACAAGGGCCACAAAATGCTTAGTGGTCTTGAACTGCATTGATCTGTGGTATAATTCTGTATGAAATTGATGGATGAGGGCAACCATTGACAGAAAGGGTAAAGATCACTTTGAAATGCCCCTTGTGAAATAGCGTGATGGAAAATAGATTGTTAAAGAGGATTTATGTTTGTAATAGTTCAGAGCAGAGAGTGTAGGAATACATTGGCTTATGGAATGTTGAACATGTGACTGCACATGGATTTTCATGTCAAATATTTCATATATAGCTATTATAATATTTAGACCAAGAAAAAACAATAGTGAAATTTGATTTTCCATAGCTGGTATTTATCCATGGCCTTCTAATGTTAAATCATCAGATTGAAAAAAAATGCAATGCCTGTTTTGAATAGATGCAACCTTGTGTGACATGAAGTGGGAATGTGAGCCATGCAGAAAGCAATGTAAATTTTGTCTTTTCAATTTTTGTTTGTGCGTAAAATTAATTTCTCAATTCCTAATTAGTCTTCCCATACTTTTCCTTAATTTTTCTCCTGCACATGATCATTTGCTCTTCGGCAAATTAAGAACGTTGCTTCTAGTGCCTCAGAAGTGACAATAAAGGGGGCTTTCACTGGTTTGGCTGCCAAGTGGTGTTCCACAGGGGTTGGTGCTGGGGCCGATGATCTTCATGTTGCACATCAGTTAGATTTGTAATGTTTCCTTGTGATTCCAATGCCATCACTAAGCATCTTGGCTTGAGTATAGTAATGTCAGATAATCGCTAAAAGCCCTTGACTTAAATCCAATCCTGAAAAAGCATTTTCTTCCTGAGGTTGTGAATTTTTCTCCATTTTGTAACAATATGCATTCAAACAGGTAACAGAATAGAGAAATAAATTGGCAATAAGCATAAACCCAATCAAGTGCTCGGTGTGAGAAAAGAATACTTGGCTAATAAAAAAACTAAAATTATTTGTATTCACTTTCCTGAAGATGAACCAAAGTGTTTAATTGCTTTGTCATTCCTCTATTCCCCATTATAAATTCTCTCATTTCTGACGAAAGAACCTACAGTTGATTTCATTAATCTTTTTTATGACATTCTTGTAATCGAATAAGAATACTTAGTAAATAAGAATACATATTCTCAGATTGCTTTCTGAATTGTGATTTAGCATTCCATACTTCATTAAAGGCATGATCAATGGGTATGGAAACGTTTTATGCTGAATACAGAATCAGCATCAGTTAAACATTACTTTCTAGTGTAGACAGAAAGGAAATACCATAGTCATTATAAACAAATGAATTTAAGCTTTTTATTAGATCTAAAGAAAGTTATTACATAAAGTTGCTAAAAAAGGTAACAAGTCTGAGTGCAGTTTAAAATTAAGCAAAAATAGACTAAGGGATTGAGACTGAAATGAAGTGGAAAAGTGAGCTTGCTATGAGGTTAAAGCAGACTAAAAATGTTTCTGCAGCTATGTAGAAAAAGAATAATGAAGACAATTGTAATCATAAATTAGATAATTTGTAAAAGGGACGAAGGTGATGGCAAATAAATTAAACACTCTGGTTCATCTTCGGGAAAGAGGATGTAAAAAACTTCCCAGAAATGCATGGCTGCCAAAATTATGAAAGGAAATTAGTATTAAAAAGGTGCTATGGAAATTGGGATGGACAACTACTAAGTTCCCAGTGTCCAATGATCTGTATGTCTGAGCGTAAAAGGGGCAGCAGGGTATAGTTGAGGCCCATGTGGGTGCGCATAGCTACGCCTTGGACTTGGAGGAAGTGGGAGGAGTCAAAGGAGAAGTTGTTGAGGGTGAGGTCCAACTCCTCTAGGCATAAGGCCCCAAAATCCACAAACACGACTGCGCTAGAAGACCCATTGTTTCTTCTTCTCCTTTGACATCAACTTCACCACCAATGTTTATCCTGCACTCAAATTTACTTGAACCATCTCCGACACCTCGCTCCAATTCCTCCGTCTACGTTGCATCAGCGCCAAATATGAGGTGTTCCATACCAGAACATCCAAGATGTCCTCATTCGTTGAGGAACGGTAGTTCCCCTCTCCCATCATAGATGAGGCCCTCCTCAGCAACTCCACCCTTGCTCCCCCTCCCCCGAGACGCAACAGAGAGAGTGTCCCTTACCTTCCACCCCATCAGCCGTCGCATACAACATAATCTTCCAAAATTTCTGCCACTTCTAACGGGATCCCATCACTAGCCACATTTTTCCATCTCCACGGTTCCGCAGAGACCGTTCCCTCCACAACTCCCTGACTAACTCATCCCTTCCCCAGGTACCTTCCCCCGAAACCGCAGAAGATGCAACAGCTGTCCCTATATCTCCTCCCTCCACTCTGTCCAGGGACCCCAACAGTCCTTTCAGGTTAGGCAGAGGTTCACTCGCACCATCGTCCTCTACTGTATCCGTTGTTCAAGATGCAAACTCTTACACATCAGCGAGACTGAACAGAAACTGGGCAATCGTTTTGCGGAACACCTTCACTCAGCAGGCGTGAACCACCCTGATCTCCCAGTTGCTGGACACTTTAATTCTCCTTCCCATTCCTACACAGACCTTTCTGTCCTCAGTCTCCTCCATTGTCAGAGTGAGGCTAAACGCAAATTGGAGGAACAGCATCTTGTATTTCGCTTGGGCGGCTTTCAGCCCAGTGGTACGAATATTGATTTCTCTCACTTCAGGTAGCCCCATCATTCACTCTTTCTCTGTCCCTCCCCCACCCAAGTCGCACTAGCTTCTCATTTTCACCCATAAACAACTTACAATAGCCCGTTTCCTTTACCATCGTAACTTTTTTGTAAATCTTTCATTTATTGTTTTTTATATCTCCACATCACCGTCTATATCTTTAGTTTCCCTTACCCCTGACCAATCTGAAGAAGGCTCTCGACCTGAAACATCACCCATTCCTTTTCTCCAGAAATGCTGCCTGTCCTGCTGAGTTACTCCAGTTTTTTGTGTCTAATTTTTATATCATGACTATTTTAAACCTCTAAGATAATCCCTTGGCCTCATACCAGTGAGAAAGATTACATTGATTTATGAAATTATAAATCTGTTTGACAAACCTATTGAGAGATTTTTGTGGTCAGTAACTAGTAGATAGAAGATGTAAACCAGGAAATGTAGTGTATTTTGATTTTTCATAGGTCTAAATTCACACATGATGGCCTGCAAAATTAAAACATGGGAGTGACAATCGATAGTGATAAACTGGGATGGATTGAAAACTGGTTGACAGACAGTAAATAGGAATAACTTTTTCTTCGGGTAGTGGGTGGTGATTGAAGGGGTGTTGCAGGAATAAATGCCTGATAATACAACAGTTCAATGATTTGGATGATTGAGCCTAAATATAGTATTTCTAAGTTTGAGAACAATATGGGTGGAAATACAATTTGGGGAGGATGCAAAGAGGCTTCAAGGTAATTTAAACAAGCTGAATGAGTGGACAAATATGTGGCAGATTCAGGAGAACATGGATGGAAGTGTTATCCACATAAAGATAGTATTATTTAAATGGTTTTCAATAAGGAACTGATGTACAAAAGTATTAAGTGCCCTTGAATGCTAGTCATTGAAAGCAGCAGAGAGACAAAAAAAAAATCAGCAGAGAGGCAAGAACATCCTACCACAATAATATGATCTATTTGGTGGGACTATATCTGTAGTACTTCATGCAGTTTTGGTCTTCTGTTACTGGCCTCCAAGGCACTGAATGGTCTGGGTCCAAAATACATCTCTGACCTTGTTGTACATGAGGCACCTAGACTCCTCAGGTCTTCAGGGACAGGTTTACTCTGTGTTCCCAGGGTCTGAACTAAAAAGGCTGAAGCAGCGTTCAGTTTTTATGCTCCACACCTGTGGTACAAGCTCCCTGAACACCCGAGGTGTGTACAGACTGTAAGCTCATTTAAATCAGGCCTAAAAGCACTGTTGTTTACTGTAGCTTTTCCATAACCCAACATGCAGGTAATCTTAACCCTATCATGTGCTTTTAAAATCGTTTTATTGTTTTAGTGATTTTGTTTTACTATTCATGCATTTGTCTTATTGCTTGTTTTGTAATTTTTGATTATTGGCTATTTTGTTGTCCTGTGTTGTATTGTGGTTATGCAATGTTTTTAAACTATGTTATTCTTTTGTTTCTTTTGTAAAGCACTATGAATTCCTGCTTGTATGAATGGTGCTATATAAATACGGAACGTGGGCATTTGTTTCGCCCATTTCAGTAACCGGAACCTACCTGACCTGACTCGCAGTGTAATCAACGTTGCGGGGGGACAGTTTGTGTGTGTGATATAGGGTTAGATTCATAATTCTGTTAATTCTTGTTAAAGAATAAAATGTTTATACATTTTGATTCTGGTAATTTTCTTTTTTAATGTTTTTTAAATCATTTCTTTTTAAATGGCTCAGATGCTGTGTTTGAGTTGATTTCGTTGAGTTGACACTTGCACTCTGTAATTCATTCATCTAATCACATTGATCACAACTGCAGTATTTGGGAAAATAATAGCAATATGAAGATTCCAGTTGCTCTAGCCCTGGAATGTTACTTAATGTTTTTGTGTCCATGGAGTTGTTTCTCAACAATAAAATGGGTCTGGTCTTCCCAAAAGCCAGAGAGTGGAATGAGATCTGTCTGTAATGGTGGGGTTATCTAAATTAAGTATTTCATAAAATTAAAAGTGTTTAAGCAAGATTTACAAATGATGTATAACTTAAGGATGGTTTTATTTAGCGAGCATACAACTGATTAGATTGTGCTGGAAAGAACACACATACATGAATGTGATATAGATGTATATAGTAACATAACACACACATTTACATTTCTTCCGATTTTTATATCCAATGATGAACTTTATTTCAGACTAGACAAGGGACAACATTAAATTAAAAAACATTGTAAACCTCCGCGCAACTTCACTTTGGTGTCTCGGCCGTGCTGATCCGGGCCAGACTCCCCGCACGCTGTGGAAGGAACATCTTTTTGCTTTTATTGTGATTTATTTCTCTTTTTAACACTGAATATCTGATAACGACACATCAGCAGCATATGGCACCAATATTGGCACGGGCCGGTTCAAACTCCGCGGCCTGGGGTGGTCGAAGCTGCCACCCTCCAGCCCAGCGAACGAAGCTGTTGCCGCGGGAGCTCCGGAAAAACAAGTCACCAACTTGTGACCCGCGAGCTCCCGATGAAGTCATCCACTGGCTCGCGGCCGAACCTCTGAAGTCGGGCCGCTCCGCCGGAAAACCGCCTCAACCCCTAGTCGGACCACTGCCTCAGCCCCGAGTCGGGCCGCTCCGCCAGAAAACCGTCTCAGCCCCGAGTCGGAAAACCGCCTCAACCCCGAAGACGGAGGTGGAAGCAAAGATCATATCTTTGGGTGGAAGCAAGATGGCGGAAGCTGGTTGCTTAAATGGGTCCTATAATTACCCATGAATCTGCCCATGACCGTACTACGTGATTTTCGTGGGAGTAGGCCATCTTGCTCCGCTATAGGATCTTTGCTATTAGTGTTCACTTTGCCTGAGCTGGATATGACAATTGAAAATTAAGTTGATTGCCACATAAAATCCAATGTAAGCTTTTCTACCTTGCGGAGATGGAGGCAATAACAGAAAAATGATGATATAGAAATGCAGCATTGTATTCAAGAAAATGGTATACACATTGAACGAAGACCGCAGTCACAATTTGTGTATTCAGCAAGGCAGAACACAACCATTTTTGAAAATTGTGGATAGAAATCAGGGAGTGTTTAGACTGTTTAATTGAGCAAAGGCTTGTATTTAGCAAAGTCGGAAATGGAAGAGTAAGGTTGGTGAACTCTGAGATCAAATGAGAAATCATTGTAGATTGAAATCACCAAGATGTTATTTCTTGGTAGAGGGGTTGGCAGAAGGTGGAGACTTAGTTATAAAGTTGGTAGTTATTTGTTGCTGAAAGGTTTTGTGTTGGTATGTTGCACAGATTTGTGAGATTTTGTGCATGTTTTGGACCAGTTCACAGACCCAACAGTCAACCGTGACTGGGAATTACTGTTGTGGAAAATAAGTTTTCTGATGTTTTTTTTAGTAAGGAAGGGCAATGAATTCAAGGTGTTGTTAATTGGCTTTGCATAACTACAAATGCTTTGTCCCCTGCTTGAATTGATGCCAGAAGATTGGTGGGGTGGTTTCAAGGCCATTGAAAGAGAACAGTGTTTCCTAACAGACCAGTCAGTTTACATGAAATTCCATGCAAAATACTTTTGCGCGTATACCAGTTAGCTTCCAAACCATTTTGTTTTCTAATTGATTTATTGATTCACTTGACTGAAGTGGATTATATTTTCAATGCACATTTATATATAAATATATTACTTGGAGGTGAAACTTTAATTATTACTTTATGTACCTTATTACATTAATTCCCTCTGCCTCTCATAGAGGATGCACATAAATATTGGTGACAATGGTAAAAGTGAGCTTTTATGCTTTTGCAATGAATTTGAATGGAATTACTATAGAGGTGAAACGTGGGGAGTAGTTTTAAACTTGTTACTGCATGCTTCCTAGTGGTGACTTTGAGCAGTGCAGGTAGAAGTTGAAAAGCAGAATTAGTGGAGGATGAGGAAGCAGAGGAACAGAAATGAAACATTTATTTTCCAATTTGATTATCTTGTATCCAGAACCTAATTTGGGAATGTTGGAGTTTATCTGAGTATAGAAATTTGCAAGAGTGGATTAACTGCTAAAATCACTAATTGGAGAACTCCATTTATGTTCGTGAAGTCTTTTCAATCTTGTTTTCTGCCATTTTGTAACATAGTGTTACAAATAAAAAAACAAATATTTGCTGTTTGGTTGGCTGCTTTTTATAAAAAGCAACACAGCTAGAACACTGAAGTTGGTTGAAATTCCATGCTGGTGTTTACTGCACTTGAGCTTCACTCCAGCTTCTTCCTAACTCCATGAAGTTAATACACATTTTTCCTTCAACTATTTTTTAGCTTTGCAATAAATCCATCTATATTTTACATGTGGACTATTCCTGGAAGTAACAAATTCCATTTTATGACCACTCGGTAAGATTCTTTGCAATCTACATATTTTTGAATTTCTATTCCATCGCTCTCAATGAGCCCTGTTACTTTTATAAAACAACATTAACCTACTTTCCCAGGTATACCGTCCCATATAATTGCAGAAGACGCAACACTGTCCTTTGAACCATAACTTTTCCACCATTCAAGTATTCGAACATTGTTTCCAGATGTAACCGTAATTAACTTGCATTTCTTCCAATCTAGTGAATTGTGTTCAGTGTTTGTAATATGGCCCCCTCTTGGTTAGGAGAACATCTTTCAAAACGTTTGAATTCAGTTAGCAGGGGTGCCCTTGAGCTGCGTGTTGCCTTAATTCTCCAACCTGCACCACTCTTTCTTATCTGTTTGTGGTCTTTGGACGCAGTTGAAATGAGTTTAGCATAATCCGAAGGAACAGCACTTAATCGTTTATCGAGTCTCTTCCACTGCAATCATCTGGACTCTAACTTCAAATTATACCACCATGGATCACTCACTTTCTCACTGTTGGCCAGTTCTAATCTCTCACCCTGACCTGCCAGGTGTGCTCCACAGCTATGCATTCCACGCTTTTGCACTCTGTTCAGTTTCTATCTAACTGCATCCAATTACCCATTGAACAAATGACATATTTTACTGCTTATCTCCATGATTATTCTGGCCTCACCTTTTCAGAGATCCCCTTTTGTCCTATCCTTTCCGTCTCCACCTTGTTTGTATTAAATTAGCTTTCTATCCTAGTTCTGATGAAAGATCTTTTTAAGCTTCCCACAGATGCTGCTTGATATGTGGAGTGCTCGAAAATTTGCATTTTTAATTCAGATTTCCAACATCTGCAGCTTTTAAAAATGTTGTTAACCTACTAATTGTTTCAGAATAATGTAATATTTAAAATCCAGTAACATTAATTACAATAAATGCAGCTGCCAATTTGTAATTGAAAATCTCCCTGAAAGGTAATAAAACGTGGTATCGTTATTTTATCCAACTCAGAACATCGGGCCCGGACTCCCAAGGAGCTTGTAGATTGTGTGTTAACCTATCAGCTGTGTGAAGTGAAGGGAAGCTAGCCACCAGCTGTGGGCAGGGCCATTTCAATCAGAGTGGCTCATTCTGCTCCTAAGCACGCTCCACTCAAATTGCTGGTTGCTAACTAAACGGGTTGATTCCCTAGGCTTTACCAACCAACTTCTCTGCAGGTCACCCCCAAATTCCTTCCAGGAAGCCCTTTGTTAATTTTGCTGGTGAGTATCCAAGCCAGCTCATTATGCCAAAATGTCAATTGCCACAGCTAGACCCACAGGTGTAGTTTAGACAGCCCACTGTGGATATCAGCTGCTCCTGGCTTTGACTGACAGCTAGGATGGAGACTGGAAATGAAGGAGGGAATTTCTGACTTGGGAGTGGGACTGGGTGGTTGGATCTGCTGATGCATCTTCTTGCCTTCCAGCCTTCCTATCTTGTTTGATATTCTCTTGAATTCAGAGCAACCTTTTCTTCCTGCTATTCTCTGGGTAGGGAACAGTATATTCCTTTCTGTGAACCCGCTCTGGTGTACAGAGCAACATGGCTTACGATAGAGAATATCCCCAGTTACTGATCTGATTAGTCTATCTTCGGATAAGGAAATAAAGGAGCGTACCTGCGGTGCGCTTTTGAAAAATCAACCCATAGTTTCCCTATTTCGCATCACTGGATGTTAAATTCTGCTCTGTGTTGTGCCATTCTTTTGTTTATACTATCAATGATATTGGTTGTTTCTTTAGAAATATATAATAGATTGTAACTCATAGCCACCTTTTACGACTGTTGCATGCAGATTTTAAACCTTACAAATACAACATTTATTAAATTACCATGCACAGTGGAAATACAATTACTGAGCAAAGACATGTGTGCAAGCTTGTTGGAAATTGTATTGTGTGAAAATGCCACCTTCAGGTCAGATTTAGTTTCAGGTGCTTCTATCAGCCATGTCCTTCCAGGCAGTTAGCTCACTAAGCTGCTAAATATACAGGCATTTTATGAATAAAACATGTAGTTCTGCTAGACTTTACTTACATCAGGATCCAGGTACTTAGATTGTGACACAGAATTCATCCGGACTTAGGCACCCAAACAAAATGTACTTGTTGGCAACTTGTCAGGCTGCTGTCTGCCTTTCATTGCACAGTATACTGTTCCTTTTTCTTTCTGTCTAGGCTAGTCTATTTCTAATGTGTTTGTACATCATTTGTAATCATGTTAACAACAATAACGACTATTTCACGTGTCGTCGGTATGAAATTCAAATAATTATTATTGTCAGCTTAAGTTAAATTTTTTGTTTTAAAAACAAAATTGACTTTCAAATGAATAATTTACAGTTCAGTTCACAATTTTTGCTTTTAATATGGTTTCCATTTCAAAATGAAAACCATGTATTGAGAGGCTGGTATATTAAGTGCCCAAATAATTCAATTTATAATGCAGCAGCCAGCAGAAACTGCTATGGTGGACTGAATATCAGTAGCAGTACATGAAAGGTTTATGATGGTGTAGTATCAACTCTTTTCCCTAGATAAGCTAATGTAATGGTAATGAAATATGATTACCGCTTGTGTAACTAAGTAGGTGTGTTATTATCCCTGTCAAAGTCAGCCTTTCATAGCTTGAATTGCCTGTAATATTGCCATGTTTTAGATGACTGGTTAAGTTACTTTAGATAAGTAATTCTTGAAAAGCTTCAGCATACAACTGTTACTGAACAGCTGGATGCTTATTAATAAATTACCTTGCCATGAATTTGCCGTCCATCATAACGTCCCATTTGCTTTTAACAGATGAGGGTACATAAAAGTTGGATGGATCATGGCTTCATCAAATTAGCCATTGCAAGTAGATAATTTGCTTTAGGAAGGTGGTTATTGAGAAAAATTCCTAGGTAACTTGAAATCATTTGTTTTGCACTAGCACTCAGTCTTGCATATGACAGTTTTCTGCTTTATTATTGTTGCAGCACAAGAATAGTAGATTCATAGTATGCCTACAGCACTGGCTATATCAGCTGTGAATGATAAATTTTGAAAATTGATTGATTGTGAACAACTGCATTGATATCTGATAGGAGTCCTACCTTTGTTTGATACTGGCTCTGACACAGGGTCTCACCTCAAACATCAACTTGCACCTTTTGCTACCTCAGATGCTGTTTAACCATCTCCAAATTTGCAGATGACACCAAGCTGGGGGTTATAGTTTGGTGTGAGGAGGATGCTTGGAGGCTGCAGGGTGATTTGGATAGGCTGAGTGAATGGGCAGATGCATGGCAGATGCAGTATAATGTGGATAAATGTGAGGTTATCCACTTTGGTGGCAAAAACATGAGGGTAGACTATTATCTGAATGATGGCAGATTAGGAAAAGGGGAGATGCAACAAGACCTGGGTGTCATGGTACACCAGTCATTGAAAGTAGGCATGCAGGTGCAGCAGGCAGTGAAGAAAGCAAATGGTATGTTAGCATTCATAGCGAAAGGATTTGAGTATCGGAGCAGGGAGGTGCTACTGGAGTTGTACAGGGTTTTGGTGAGGCCACACCTGGTGTATTGCGTACAGTTTTGGTCTCCAAATCTGAGGAAAGACATCCTTGCCATAGAGGGGGTACAGAGAAGATTCACCAGACTGATTCCTGGGATGTCAGGACTTTAATATGAGGAAAGATTGGATAGACTCGGCTTGTACTCGCTGGCATTTAGAAGATTGAGGGGGGATCTTATAGAAACTTACAAAATTCTTAAGGGGTTGGACAAGCTAGATGCTGGAAGATTGTTCCCAATATTGGGAGAGTCCAGAACAAGGGGGTCACAGTCTAAGGATAAGGGGGAATTCCTTTAGGACCGAGATGAGGAAAACATTCTTTACACAGAGAGTGGTGAGTCTCTGGAATTCTCTGCCACAGAAGGTAGTTGAGGCCAGTTCATTGGCTATATTTAAGAGGGCGTTAGATGTGGCACTTGTGGGTAAAGGGATCAGGGGGTATGGAGAGAAGGCAGGTACGGGATACTGAGTTGGATGATCAGCCATGATCACATTGAATGGCGGTGCAGCCTCGAAGGGCCGAATGGCCTACTCCTGCACCTATTTTTCTATGTTTCTATGTTAACCTGCTAAGTTGTTACAGCGTTCTAGTTTTTATTCTTGGTTCAAGGGTCTGCATGCAGTCTTTTATCCCCAACCTGTAATTAGATGAGAAGTAACAAAAATGCATATGAATGGATGGCTGGTTAGTTACATCTGGAGAGAGATAAACTAGTTTGTCATTATTTAATTTGTTGAAGAGTGTACTTTTGAAGTTTAATTTCCCTCTTAAAGGTCAAAGAACCTGCTATGCAGTTCCTACCTTTTGTTTTAATTTCTGAAATTATTTTGTACTTTGTGAAAATAATGGCTGATTTGTATTTTTAAGCTGAACAATACTAACAATATGGAAGACATTTTATACTTGAAGTGTAGAAAAAATGTAATTAAATTAGTTTTGGTTTGTGGGATGGAGCAAATTCAAGCATAATATATAACTGAAAGTACAATAAAGAGATTGCTGTTTGCAATGTGTTGAAATGTGGACCCAATTTATAGAACCCATTATTTCATATTTAGCATTCAATCTACAGCTTATCAGAGAACTATCAACAGAACTAAGGTGTTTCTAATAAAATGCTTACTTTTAAAATCACTTCCTGAGACATCGATACGTTTATTTTTGCTTTTTTGTTTTGTTTGGTGTTGTAGCAGCCAAGATAACCTCAGAGTTTGACGTTGCTTTATTTGCTATTAGTGGAAAGTGGATAAAATGCTAAGATGATAGGAGAAAGTGCCAAAAGTTGATTCATCTTTGTGCAGTGGTACTAATCATTTTTTTAAAATATAACAATTTTGCTAGTTAAGACCTTGTTAAAGATTACTAAGGATGAACTTGTGCAGCCATTCTACAGCTGCGTGGCTGCATTGAAAGCCATGTTAGTCAAATGACGGGGAAATATTGTACTGTTGACACATTATTGAGAGAGGGTATTAGAGGAGTTCCCTGCTTCAAAGCCTAGTCTTTAGTGGGCATATCACTATGAAGCAAAATTTCATGCGTTTCTGAAAAGATTGTGGAATAGGTGCTCATTGATTCAATAGAGCTTTGTGATGAGGACTCTTGCCTTCTATTGAGCAGGTTTACAATCTTTTTGGTACACGTTGGAATTTGCTAAATACTGGCTTTATAATGGTTATATGCCACAAGTGGTGCAAGTTATTTTCTGCACAACTTAACATTTGGCAACTTCTGAATACATTGCACAACTGAACAAAATGAAATATTTCTGTTGGCGTATCGGTTGCATTATCATAGTGCTAGTGACAAATTATGAACAGTACTGTTGGAAAATCCACAGTTTTGTAAAGTACTATTGCCTTGTACAATGAATGGGGGATAGTGAGTTTTCACATTTTGATTTCAATATACCACCCATCTTGGGTAAGGAGCTAATTTATTTTCAATAAAATAATGCAGTTTATCAGTAACTGTTTGAAAATAATTTGCTGAGAGAGTTCTGATGAAGGATTTTGGACCTGAAACATTAACCATTTATCTGACCTGCTGAATGTCTCCAGTATTTAATATTTTTATCTTTCCCTTTTTAAGAAGAATTTGCTGCATCAGCATCTTTCCATCCACTTCTTCATTAATACCACACTCTGCCTCATGTGGGCCTCCATTTTTCTCTGATTCAATTTAAGAGTTTAGATAAAGTTTACCAGATTCCCTTTTGTTGCTGAGTTAATAGTTACAGGTTCAAAGATAGCAGACATTCATTTAATTATTGTATTTTCTCTCGTTCTACACTTTGTGCTGTTGTGTAATAAATTTTAAGGCCATATAATTGGTATGAACGAACAATTATATTAAGTAAATTTCAAGTCATGTTCTGATAACAAAAATGTTTAATTGTCATATGTACCAGCAATGGAACTGTGAAATTATTTCTTACTGCAGGTCAATCGGCCTATAAAATGCAGATGATACAAAATCAAAAACTTTAAATTAATAATATACTCCGTAATCATAAGTGCAAACTACCAAAGTCCATGGGTAACAAAAGACACCATTCATAGAAATTCATGGGATCTGAAGAAGGGTCCCAACCTGAAACGTCACCTATCCCTGTTCTTCAGAGATGCTGCCTGACTCGCTAAGTTACTCCAGCCCCATGCCTCTTTTTGTAAACCAGCATCTACAGTTGATCGTATCTACTCTGAAGAACATAGTTGCAGAGGTTAATGCACAGTGTTCACGAGCCTGGTCTTTGCTGGGGGAAAAAGCTGTTGGTCATGGTTTTCAGGCTCTTGTACCACCTTCACAATAGTAGCGAAATAAGAATGTGACCAGGGTGGTTTGTGTATTTGATATTTGATGCATTTTTGAGGCAGCGCCTTGGGTAGAGGCTCTGCCTCAAATGGCGGTGAGGTCAGTACCTGTAATGGACTGGACAGTGTACTATACACTTGTGGTCTCACTTAGTTTCTGGGCTTTCGAGTTGCCTAATCAGGCCATGATGCAACCAGTCAGTGTGGTCTCTGCCGTACACGTGTTTGATAGAGTATTTATCGACATACCAGATGTCCTCTATCTTCTAAGGAAGTAAAGCCAGTGATGAGATTTATTTGTGATTGCATCAATGTGCTGATTGGATCAATGTGCTGAGCCAGCACAGATCTTCAGAGAAGTGCTTGCCAGGAACTTAAAGCAGTTAACACTCCACCACCAACCTAACAAAGATTTGTGCTTTTCCCTCAAAGTCAACAATCAGCTCCTTAGTCTTGCTGATCTTGAGAGGAAGATTTTTGTTCTGCCACAATTCAATCAGATCTTCAGTCTAACTCATGTACTTTGACTTAGCATTACATGTTATTCTTCCAGCAATAGTGATACAGCATTGGAGCTGTGCCGTGGCTACTTATAGAGAGAGTAGAGTAGAGGAACGAGAACACAGCATTGTGGTGCTCTATTGTTGCTGGCTATCAAGGAGAAAGTGTTGTAAATTTGTACTGATTATGGTCTGTTGATGAGGAAGTTGAGGATCCAATTACATAGGAATGCACAGAGACTCCGTTTGGTGTTCGGTGATGAGATTGGATGGTGGCGGACCCTGCTTCGGAGCCGTGGCGGTGTTCCAGCAATCCGGTGGCGGACCCAGCTTCAGAGCTGTGACGGTGTTCCAGTGTTCTGGTGGCGGCGGCCCGGCTTCGGAGCTGTGGCAGTGTTCCGGCAGCGGACCCGACTTCAGAGCTGTGCGATGTTCCGGCGTTCCGGCGGCGGTGGCCCGGCTTCGGAGGCTCGGCCGCGGGCCCAGTGGACGACAACATCGGAGGCCTGGATCACCTCAGCGCAGAGGGAGAACGAGAAGGGAAGAAGACAAAGACTTTAAGACTTTTGCCTTCCATCACAGTGAGGAGGTGCCTGGTGAACTCACTGTGGTGGATGTTAAATATGTGTTTATTGTGTGTTTTGTTTTTTTATTATATGTATGACTGCAGGCACGAATTTTCGTACAGACCGAAAGGTCTGAATGAGAATAAAGGTAGCATTTCATTTCATTATGGTGTTGAATGCCGAGCTGTATACGATGAACAACAGCCTGGTGTATGTGTTACTAGTGTCCAAGTGGTGCAGTGGAGAGCCTGCAAGATCACATTCTCTGGAGATCTATTATGGCAGGAGGCAAATTGTAGTGGGTCCAGGTACTTAGTATGGCAGCACTTTATAGCTATTGGCAATAGTGTCAATGGTGGGTAATGATTGAGGCATGTCATCTTACTCTTCTTGGTATCACTGATGTCATTTTAAAGCAGGTGGGAAACTCTGACTTCAGTAATGAGGTTGAAGATGACTGCAAACATTTCAAACAGTTGGTGCATGCAGATTTTAAGAACACTGCCAAATATACCACCATGGCTGGATGCTTTCCAGGAGTTCACCCTTGTGAAGGATCTTCTGACATCGTCCTTGGTGACTGAGATTAGTGTCTGTGTGGGTCCAGAATGTATATTGATGTCCAGCCTTTCATTGTGACTGTAGAAAGCGTTGAGCTCGTCTAGGAGTGATGCTTTGCTGTCGCCTGTACTTTCACTTCTACTTGGTTTTGCCTTGTAGGAAGTGATGGCATGCAAGGCCTGCCACAACCGATGACATCCGTCTAAACCTCCAGTTTAGTGTAAAAGTGTATCCTTGCCTTTGGGTGGCCTTATTGAGCTAATGTTATTCTTCCAGCAATTTGATTCCAGCGAAGGATCATGACTTTGTTTATGATCCTGCATCGCCTGACTTGTTCAAGATTTGCTTCGACACAGATTACAAATCTCCTGGTTCATCCAAGACTTCTGGTTAGGAAACGCTCAGATGATCTTAGAGGCAACACTCCTCCATGCATTTTCTTAAGTCAGTAACAACTATGGTTTATTTGTTCAGTCCTTTGGGAGTCTTTGAACATCGCCAATCCACTGATGCCACGCAATCACAGTCATTCCTTTGCCTCCCCTGACCAGCTCTGTGCAATCCTCACTGCTGGAGTTGCGCTCTTCATTTGCTGCCTATATACAGGAAGAATGAACACAGACATGTGGTCTGATTTTCCAAAGTGAGGGCAAGGGATATATGATTCATACCTTGGTGGAATAGCAGTGATAGCGAGTGTTTGATTCTCTGATGGTAGGACATGCATGTGTGATGGATAGGGAGTGACTTCAAATTGGTCATGTTGGAAGTCCCTCACTGCAATAGGAAATGCGTCGGAGGACGCCGTTTGGTGTTGTCAGACTACCTCCAGAGCTAGTTAAGTGTCAAAAGACAGCAGACAGGTGGGTACAAATTCCCTTGGCAGTTATTTCACTTTTGGATGTTCCAGGTGCGAATAGCAAGAGTTGGTAAAGACAGCTACAGCTGAGCAAACTCTATGCTTTTGCCAAATCTCTCAAATAAATCCAGAAGAATTACACTAAGAACGGTCAAGGACCCAAGCAGTCTTTCCAGGAGCAGCAGAGGTTCACCTGCACCTCCTCCAACCTCATCTATTGCATCCGCTGCTCTAGGTGTCAGCCGCTCTACATCGGTGAGACCAAGCGTAGGCTTGGCGATCACTTCACCCAATACCTCTGCTCGGTCCGCAATAACCAACCTGATCTCCCGGTGGCTCAGCACTTCAACTCCCCCTCCCTTTCCAAATCCGACCTTTCTGTCCTAGGCCTCCTAGATTGGCCAGAGTGAGGCCCACCGTAAATTGGAGGAGCAGCACCTCATATTTTGCTTGGACAGTTTACACCCCAGTGGTATGAACACTGATTTCTCCATTTTCAGGTAGTCCCTGCTTTCTCCTCCCCTTCCCAGCTATCCCTCAGCCCACTGTCTCCGCCTCTTCTTCTTCCCGCCCCGCCCCGCCCCCCCCCACCCTCACATCAGTCTGAAGAAGGGTCTCGACCCGAAACATCATCTATTTCCTTCGCTCCATAGATGCTGCCTCACCTGCTGAGGTTCTCCAGCATTTTTGTCTACCAAGAACTGTCCAATGCTTTTTGTATAATACTCCCCTGGTTTTACTGTAGTTGCACCTGAAGACATATCTTTCTCACACCTCCAATGTTTGCAGAGATAACATTGAATTATGTTATATATTCCAATATCTTCCCTTCATCATAACATGTGTTTGGTTTGTTGTGCATAAACGTTTGTGTTTTTTTTCTGATGTTCAAATATTTTCTCTGCAATTACTTGTGGAATGCCGGGCCATTAGTGACCTGACAAATATTTTTAAGTAGCTGTGAAATTATCTTTGAATATTTGCAGTTCAGGATAAATGTTCTTAGCTTTTTGTCAAAATATGATTAATATTCATCAACTTGAATAACATAAAGGGAAGGTCGGTGCTGTTTTTTTTAAACAAAAGCTATTTCCACATATTTTGGGATGAATACAGGATAAAATTTAATTTTGTCTTTTGGCTAAAAGTGTGTGGGAATTAAATAAATGCTTACACTGCTAAGGATAATCAGAAATTAATGTTTGTTTTTCAAGGTTCATGTTTCATTCGTACTGATCAACTGGATGGTGAAACTGACTGGAAGCTAAGGATAGCTGTTTGTTGTACACAGAGGTTGCCAGCATTGGGTGTAAGTATAATGCTTACGTTGGTGGCAGTGGGGCCGCGCGGTCGATGTGCGTGAGGGGGGAGGGGAAGACGATGGGGACCGCCGTGAGGGACGGTGGGAGAACAAAGGGGGACCCAGTGTGGGGGGGGGGACTCTGATTAAGAATCCTCTGCCCTGGGGATAAGCCTGTTTATAAGTCTCAGCCCCCTATTGTACTCCCTGTACACACATGACTGTGTGGCTAGGTTCAGCTCCAACTCGATAATCAAGTTTGCTGATGACACCGTGGTGGTGGGCTTGATCTCAGACAACGATGAGAAGGCCTATCGGGAGGAGGTAGCTGATCTGGCACTCTGGTGTCAGGACAACAGCCTCCTGTTGAACATCAAAAAACGGAGCTGATTGTGGACGTTAGGAGGGCACATCATCCGAGGACGTACACACCATTGAGGATAAATGGGGATACTGTGGATAGGGTGAGCTGTTTTAAATACCTGGGAGTCCATATCTCTGAGGATATGACATGGACATCACACGCTGCAGCACTCGTGAGTGAGGCAAGGCAGCGCCTTTACCACCTCAGGCAATTGAGGAAATTCAGAGTGTCTCCGAGGATCCTCCAGTGCTTCTACTCTACGGCTGTGGGATCTTGTCCGGAAACATTACAATCTGGTTTGGGAATTGCTCTGCCCAGGACAAAAAGGCTCTGCAGAGAGTAGTGCGTTCGGCCGAACGCACTATGGGAACTTTTCTCGCCCCTCTGCAGGAACTATACATCAGGAAGTGCAACTCCAGAGCCAATAAGATAATGGGAGACCCCTTCCACCCCTGCAACGGACTGTTCCAGCTCTTACGGTCAGGCAAACGCCTCCGTTGCCATGCTGTGAGAACGGAGAGGATGAGAAGGAGTTTCTTCCCAGAGGCCATTCGGACTGTAAACTCCTATCTCACCAGGGACTAACTCTACTAACTTACTGTACCACAATACCGCCCACAATATTTAATATGAAAAAGAACATGTGATTCTGTTTGTAGTTTGTTGTTTGTTTGGTTGTTTTTTGCACAAAGTCCGCAGGCACTGCCACTTTTCATTTCACTGCACATCCCGTATGTGTATGTGACGAATAAACTTGACTTGACTTGTTTGTTTGTTCATTTGCTCCAGTGAAGGCGCTGTGCACACGGCAGCCAGCCAACAGTCGCTTATCTTTTTCTTTTAGTTTTCACTTATAATTTCACGTTTTTGTGTACCTTGTGTGTTGTGACTGTCGGCAGACCAATTTCTCTTCGGCGATGTATAAAGTTTATCGTATCGTTTCCCAAATGCTTAATTTATTTTGTACTGCTCCTCCTAACATGCTTTTTTTATATGAGTCTAAGGCACAATAGTTTTATGAAAATCGAGTTACCTTCAGTTTTGTACCAATGTCCCAAATTGTGGATTGAATAGGTTTAGAGCATGCTGTTAAGTACATACTCGTCATATCTGTCCCAAGAGTGCTGCAGTATTGAAGTGTTAACTCTGGCCAAATTGGAGCAGCCAGGACATTAAAATTGAGTAAAGGCTTCTGTGCTGCTAGGCCATTGTGGTCAATTTTTAAACGTGCCTTTTGCAGAACTGGGACAAGCTGCTGAATGGTGCCAGTTTGTCTGTGGCCTAGATAAGAACTGCAGGAAAAGAATGGAACATCTGCAGATTCTTACAATTAGGTGTAAATTGCATGGAATGGATTGGGTGAATGCAAACCAGACATATACATTATAATGTAAATAATGTTGCAAAGTTTTACTTTGCTAGATGTTGATTGGATTAAGTGTTGAGCCTTGTCTGGGTTTCTTGAATATCTAAGCATATGTTGCATAATTCATCTGTGTTAACTTGTAGTTAACACCTAGAAACTTTGTCAGATACATTGGATTAGTTATGGGCCTGTCCCTCCGTGGGGACCTAATTTGCGAGTTTAGAAGAATTTAGGAGAATTTTAAAAAGTGTCATGGTCGCGTTGTATCGTCGAAGTAGAACACCTCCTACGACCTCCTTCGACTATGTAGAGATCCTCCTACGAATATGAAAAAGACCTCCTTCGACTATGTAGATGACCTCCTTCGATCTCCCTCAATCTCCTTCGACTATGTTGAAGACTAGCTTTGACTAGCTTTGGGAAAATTGGATACGGAATAGTGGAGAATGAAGACGACCACCTTTGACTACCTTCGACTATACTAACACAATCTACGACTACCTTTGACTACCTTCGACTACCTTCGAATGACATGCCGACCTACTACGACCTACTTCGGCTAAAACTACGAGTAAAAAAAAAAAAGATTTTCTTCCACGCCAACCTTATTTTACTCGCGGACAATTTTCAACATGCCAAAAAAAACGCCTCGACCAAACTGAGGCCTTGAGTATGCGGGGACTACTCTTGAGCATGAAGGCGAGTTACATAGACCTCCTAGGACAACATGTTGACCATGCTGCGAGTATGAGTTGAGGGTAAACTCTTCTAAACTTGCAAATTAGGTTCCCGCAGTGGGAAAGGCCCTTTACTGTGTTATTGGGTTAGGGAACTGTGTATCATGTACTGTGTTAAAAGTTATTTGTTATTGGACTGTATAGAGACCACCCCCATATGGTTCGGCCCCTCAAGGTTCAGGGACTTATAAAAGGTAGCTTCCACGAAGTCCGATGTCGATCTTCTGGAAGAACGCTTGGGACTGCATGACCTTTTGGAGTGTCTCTGCTTGCATGAGGCTAGAAGAGCGTGGCCAATCAGATACAAGGATCGAACCCGCGGTGGTTAGGTATAGTAGTGGAGAACTGTTAATGTGTTTTCCAAAATAAAGTTTAGTTGTGCAAGTGCTTGACTCAATATTTTATTGACTGAAACTGGGTAGCTTAGAACGAGCTATTTACAGAAGTAGTTGAGCAAGTGTCTGCTTAGCAGTGCTTAGACATTGTTGCAGATGTTGCTGTGTATTTGGGGAAAAAGAGCAGCCCACATCTTGAGGAGTGATGACAGTGAAACCATTAGCATTCACTGCCCAATGAAACTTCAATGCATGTGAATGTGGGAAACTTGGAAATCCATGACAGTCATTCAGTAGCAGGGTATGCTCCTCATGGAGACACGTGTGGGGGAGAAAACTGAGATGTCTCCACTGGCATCACAGATTTGTGTTCTAGGTCCAAGGCAATACAAGCGGCATTCATTCCTTAAATTAAATGAAAATGAACTTCTTGAGCAACAAATAAGATTTGATTTGTAAGTACACCTTTAAGTATTGTTTTCTTTGAAGTCACAAATGGCCTTTTAGTTTGGGTAATTAAGATTTTGGGATCTTTCCAATATACTTTTGTGTTTTAATGACTTTGCAACATTTGACTTGTATGTTTTTGTTTTTGAATCTTGCAAACATTGTTTTTTCTCTAAGTCTTTCAATAATTAATTATTTTAACAGTTGTCAGTTTTTCTCAGTTTGAGCTGGGTATCCCTTAGTTACTCAGCAGTGGTCACCTTCCAATGTGAAGCTCCGTGCCATAAAGAATTCTACCAAGTTGTACAGGCATGATTGCCCAGGGCAAATTAATATTTTATTTTATTTCCAAGGTCAGGAGATGAGCTAATCATGCTAACAATTGATTACAAAATTCACCCCAATTTTACTACACCCTTGAGTACAAATGGCCCACCATTAGTTTGTACATAAGCATCAGCATTGCCAATGGAACAATGACTAAAACACTTAACCCCACAAAGCTCTGCAAGGGAGTGGGGAAAACATGACCTACTTTTAGGGAATTGGATGGGGCAAGTGACTGAAATGTCAGTGGGCAAGCCTTTTGGGGCCAGCGACCACAGTTCTATTAGCTTTAAAGTAATTATGGAAAAGGACACAACTGATCTACAACTTGAAATTCTAATTTGGGGCAAGGCTGACTTCATGGCATTGGATAAACTTGCAAAGGTTGATTGAAGTAGCTTGTTTGCAGGCAAAATGACATCTGGAATGCGGGATGCTTTTAAAATATCTTGGTGAGAGTTCAAGATATGCATGTTCCTGTTACAGTAAAGGGATCGGATTGTGAGGGATAATATATAAACTCATTTGGAAAGACATAGTTTGACTAGGAATAGTCAGCTTGGCTTTTTGCATGGGTAGTCGTGTCTCACAATGTTGCATGGGTTTTTTGAAGTATCCAAATTTGAAGTATTCCCTGCATACCCATGTGCCTATCCAAGGGCATCTTAAATGTCACTATTGTATCTGCCTCGACCACCACTTTAGCAGCGTTTTCCAGGCACTCACCACCTTCTGTGTAAAAATAAATACATAGTCACTTGCCCCGCAGTTGCATCTCCATTAAACATTGACCCTCTCACCTTAAAGCTATGCCTGCTAGCATTTTATTTTTCCATCTTGGGGGGGGGGGGGGAACGTTCTGAATGCCTGTTATCTATGAAAATTATGCCTCATAATTTTAAACACTTCTATCACACTGATGGTAGTCTGAGCGCATCATTGCACAAATTTGTTTCCCAATATGCCCAATAGCATAGCATCAGTCTTCAATCAAAGCACTCCGGCTCGAGTATGGTGTAGGTCGTTGCCCCAGGTTACCACGTGGAAACTGGACTAAAAGATCTATATGGCATCCATTCTATCGACCAGATTGCTTGCAGCAACCCATGACCATTGCAGGAGCTCCCAGGATGCGCTGCAGGGCTGGAAAAAGGAAGGCCCCAGCGGCACGCCCAGCACGTATGACAGCAGACCTGGCTAGCCGCCGCAAAGAAAGATCCGGCAGGCCGTGGCCTACTTGGAGGATGCTTGATAACCGCCGAGCTCGGCCCCGAAGACTGAAGAGTCGAGGTGGAGGGAGCAACTGGCAACGACGGACACAAGGAGTAGGCCAGTAGGAGAGGGACTGTGGTATTGTCTCCAGCACTATCAAGGTTGGCTGCTCGGGGGCATCCCTGGGGCGCAGAAGCAGTCAGGTGAGGAGAGGGGCATTGACTCGCGGACAACAGAGGAGGCCCTGCAGCAGCCCAGGACTTGTCTGGATCGGGAACTGCTCCACTACATCGAGCACGTGGATCAGACTTTGGATTTTTTGTAAATGGCACCAAAATATGGCAATTTGTGCATGTGTGATCTATGTAATAATAATTTCATGTGCAGTACACACGTGACAATAAACCACCATTGAGCCATTAGAAGTCTCCCTGCAAGCTCCAACATTCTAGCGAAAAAAATTCAAGTCTGTCCAACTACTCCCTGTAACTAATGACCGTAATCCAGGCATCATTCTGGTAAAACCTCCTCTGCTCCTTTGGGCCAAATGCAGGCAAATAGGACAAACTTAAATGGAGCATCTTGTTTGGCCTAAATGAGTTCACAAGATCATGTTATAGTAGTACACACGGTGGGCCGAATGGCCTAATGCTACTAATCCCTGCCTTCTCCCCATGACACCCGTTCTAAATCAAGAATTTGTCTATCTCTGGCTTAAAAATATCCACTGACATGGCCTCCACAGCCCTCTGTAGCAGAGTTCCACAGATGAACTGCTCTCTAACTAAAGAAGTTCCTCCTCACTTCCTTTCTAAAAGAGTGCCCTTTAATTATGAGGCCATGACCTCTGTTCCCAGACTCTCCCAACAGTGGAAACTCCCTTTCCACATTCACTATGCCATTCATTATTCTGTAAGTTTCAATGATGTACCGCTCACCCTTCTAAACTCCAGCGAGTAGAGGTCCACTGCTGTCAAGTGCTCATCATATGCTAACCCATTCATTCCTGGAATCAATTTTGTAAACCACCTCTGGACACTCTCCAGAGCCAGCACATCCTGCCTCAGATATGGGGCCCAAATCTGCTCAGTACTCCCAATGCGGCCTGACCAACACCTTATAGAGCCTCAGCAATACATCTCTGTTTTTGTATTCCAGTCCTTTTGATATAAATGCTAGCATTGAATCAGCCTTCCTTACTACCGATTCGACTTGCAAGTTAACTTGGGCTGAAAAGCCGCTTTCTGTACTGTATTACCTTGAAATTATTTAACTTCTGTGATGAGAGATGGTGTGCATAAATGTTAACATACATACTAATCTAGGAACAAGTAGAATCATCTTTCTTGCCTGTATTCTGAACTAAAAATTCCCAATAAAAAGAAAGGTGGCCTATTGCTTGGAGATGGAGGAAACAGCATCAGGATTTAAGGTGTTGGACTGTATGATATTCAGAGCAAATGATCAATCAATGTACAGTAATGGAGGATGTGGTAACATCTTGTTCAGCACATCAAAATGTAGTGAAACATCCCAGGGCAGTTTATGGTAGTAGTATCATGCAAAACCTCAGAGGGCTACAGAAGGTATTAGGAAAGTTTGAAGGAGGTGGTTTTAAATTAAGAAAGCTTTAAGGAAGGTGTTATGGTGAAGTTGAGAGGGAGAATACCACAGCTTGGGTCCTTGTCAGCTGAAGGCATATCTGCCACTGGCAGAGCAATTAAATTCAGGAGTGATCAAATCAAGAACCGAACGGCAGTTGGTGATCAAAAGATAACTTACTTGAAGTAACCAGACCAGCTAATGAGTCATTAGTATTCTCGATCTTTAGCCTGAATACAAAAATGAAAATGGTATTCACAATGTAGAGCTTTTTTGCAAAACACATATGGCTAACTGATTAAAATCATGCATTAGAAGTATTTTATAGTCCAGCTGTTTGAAATTCCAGTTAATATGTGCTTGACAATCTGTACTGATAAGGAGCAATTTATCCTTCATTATGTTATCCAAAGCTGTATAATGGTGCAAACAAATCTGAAAGGGTAAATTCCTGCTGTATTTGCGAACCAAGAAGTCAAGTAATTGCTTTTATTTTAAGCATATAATTGCAGTTTCTACCGTGCAAAGAAATGTATATATGTGCAAATACACAGTTCCATTAACTTTTTGGTTATTTGTTTAGTTGAAATAGAAATTAATATCATAAATAACCAGCAGGATAGATAATTTATTCCATGCTTGAGGCATCTGAATTATGTGATGTTGAGTGGCTGCTTATAAACAGCTTTTAAGTTATGCAAGCCATTGTAGCCCCAATGTGCCCACCTACTTGCTTTGAAACTGTTTCCCACATTTTGGTATTTTTGGCAAAGTAAAAATATAAATGTGTTGCCTATGACGATTGAGTTAGAAAATCAAAAATAATGTAAAGCTGCAGTGTTCAATAAGATAATGAAGTGAAAATTATTTGTAGTTCCCCCAGGACCTGTCTGAATGGCACATTTTCAAAGATTTGGCGTCTCTTCACAGCCAAAATGTTGATTTGTTTTTCCTATGGTGTTTTCTCAAATCAAACCAACTCCCTATCCATAAAACAGCCTTACTTTCAGAATTCATAAGAGTTTTTTAAATTCTTTGTCCTCTCAGAATATTAAAAAAAACTTCTCAAAGCAGGTGAAGCTTGAATGGGACTTTGCATTAAAGAAAATCTAAATTAAGCTATAAAGTGGTAATGATGTTGTAAACTAGTCATTTGTAAACTGGTGTTGTTAAAATTGCTATGAAAGCGACTTACTAACTTGACTTTTAATAAAGTAGTCAAAGTTATATCAATAGCCACCATTGTAAGAGTCCACCGATGATTTGAAAGACACTTAATGCTAAATAACAACTCACAATAGGCTTGAGCATTCTGAGTAGTTAATGCATTTTAACTAGATGCTTTAAGGCCGGCTTTTACTTCAACATTTTGGTACAGATGGGGTCCAAAGTGCAATTGTACCATGAAAAGTGTTGTTTTTGTATGCTTGAGCTAATGGTACAAAAAACTGCATTTTTTCCCCATTGGTAATCTTTTTAGTTATGTAAATTTGTGCAATGATGAAACCCTAAAGATGTTTTACAATTAAGCTGTTGCCCATGAAAAATTTACATTTTATTATCATATTGCACTATATCAAAAACATATTTTAATGTTAGGAATTTATAGCATAGGAGTTTGCGTTTTTGTCCATACAGTCAAAAAAGTGCTATTTAGCTTATTCCTGCTCTTTGTCTGTTTGCAGCCAAGTAAGTTTGAGCTCGATATCATAAATTGGAAAGTCCTGGCCATCAGTTTTTTTCAAAAACATAGCTTTTTCACATCCTCCTACCAACTGTAAGCTCGATCCTTTATTTATCGACCCCTGTACTAAAAGAAATGGATCCTTCCTGTTCTTAATTTTGTACTCCACATCCCCTTGTTCCAAAATAAGTTGATCCCAGCCTCATTGGTTACTACTCATTATTCTGGATTCTTGCAACATCATCAAATCTCTTCTGCATCCTCTTTATCATCATCTCATGCTTCCTGTTTGATTGCAAAAATGTACACACGACTTGAGCTCTCGCATAATCTTTGTGTTCTCTGAAAGCATTCAGCAGCCAAGAATTTTCTTCCTCAAAATTAATCTCACTGTGAATTGATGTCATTTAAGAAAATGTAATTGTGGCCACTGCTTTTAAATTTACATTATCAATTTATGTCATTGTAAAACAAAATATATAAATGCTGAACATGCAAATCTGCTCTAATATTTCTTCTGGCTGGGGATCTATATACAGTGCCCTCCATAATGTTTGAGACAAACACCATTTATTTATTTGCCTCTGTGCTCCACAATTTAAGATTTGTAATAGAAAAAAAATCACATGTGGTTAAAGTGCACATTGTCAGATTTTAATAAGGCCATTTTTATACATTTTGGTTTTGCCATGTAGAAATTACACCAGTGTTTAGACATAGTCCCCCCATTTCAGGGCACCATAATGTTTGGGACACAGCAATGTCATGTAAATGAAAGTAGTCATGTTGAGTATTTTGTTCCATATCCTTTGCCTGCAATGACTGCTTGATTCATGGTCATCACCAGTTGTTCTCTGGATATGCAATGCCAGGCCTGTATTGCAACCATCTTTAGCTTATGCTTGTTTTGGGGGCTAGTCCCCTTCAGCTTTCTCTTCAGCATATAAAAGGCATGCTCAATCAGATCGGGTGATTCACTTGGCCATTCAAGAATTGGCAATTTTTTAGCTTTGAAAAGCTCTTTGTTGCTTTAGCAGTATGTTTGAGATCATTGTCTTGCTGTAGAATGAACTGCCGGCCAATGAGTTTTGAGACATTTGTTTGAACTTGAGCAGATAGGATGTGTCTATACACTTCAGAATGCGGAAAAAGTGTTTCCTCATCTCCGTTCTAAATGGCTTACTCCTTATTCTTAAACTGTGGCCCCCTGGTTCTGGACTCCTCCAACATCGGGAACATGTTTCCTGCCTCTAGCGTGTCCAAGCCCTTATCAATCTTATATGTTTCAATGAGATTCCCTCTCATCCATCTGAAGTCCAGAGTGTGCAAGCCCAGCTGCTCCATTCTCTCAGCATATGACAGTCCCGCCAGCCCGGGAATTAACCTTGTAAACCTACGCTGCACTCCCTCAATAGCAAGAATGTCCTTCCTCAAATTAGGGGACCAAAACTGCACACAATACTCCAGGTGTGGACTCACTAGGGCTCTGTACAACTGCAGAAGGAAATCTTTGCTCCTATATTCGATTCCTCTTGTTTGCATCTTGCTGTATAGCCTCTGTATTTCTGTTCATGAAGTCTTCTGCGGACAGTTGTCATTGACAAATCCACACCTGATTCCTGAAGAGTGTTTCTGATCTGTCGGACAGGTATTTGGGGATTTTTTTAATTTATGGAGAGAATTCTGTCATCAGCTGTGGAGGTCTTCCTTGTTCTGCGATTAGAAAGCTCACCAGTGCTCTCTTTCTTCTTAATGATGTTCCAAACAGTTGATTTTAGTAAGCCTAAGGTTTGGCTGATGTCTCTAACATTTTATTCTTGTTTCTCAGTCTCATAATGGCTTCTTTGACTTTGATTGGCACAACTTTGGTCCTCGTGTTGATAAATAGCAATAAATGTTTCCAAAGGATGGAAAGACTGGAGGAAAGATTAGGTGCTGAGAACTCTCTTATACCTGCATTAAGGAGGCATTTAAACACACCCGATCAATTACAAATGCCTGTGAAGCTATGTGTCCCAAACATTATGGTACCCTGAAGTGGTGGGGACTATGTATAAACACAGTTGTAATTTCAACATGGTGAAATCAAAATGTATAAAAAATACCCTTTAATAAAATCTGACAATGTGCACTTTAACCCCATGTGATTTTTTCTATTACAAATCTCAAATTGTGGAGTACAGAGGCAAATAAATAAATTATGGGTCTTTGTCCCAAACATTATGGAGGGCACTGTAATGCAGTATGATCCAGTTTTATTTTGCAGTTCAACCCACATGGCCTCAATTGATCTTTCTTGCATTTCAGCCCACTGAGCTGCAGTGGTTTCCTTAACCGGTTGTGTGACTGCCCCCCCACCACTATCTCATCAGCCAGGAAAGCTTTAAGGTGTTTGTTATTAATAGTCACAATATCATAATTCCACACATCAATTCTTTATATTTCCATAAGACCATGCATTAAAGTGCACATCTTTCTTTTAAATATGTCCACTTACATTTCTAATATTAAAGTTTCTTTCTATTCCTCGTGCAATATGAAAAATATAAAAATGGGAACATTTGTGTTGAACTAGAAATAACACTGATTTTACATAGTCCGTTGGACTAGGAGAAATTCCAAGCCACTTCAGACAAAAATAAATTATTCCAAAGGAGTCATTGGTATTTGCATTTTGAGAAAAATATGCATGATTCTGCTAGATTGCTGCTGGCAATCTTACACTAGTTCTCCAAGTAGTGATCTGTAATATGAAAAAATCTCTTACTGCCAAAAACACCAAGTGGAATAGTATTACTCTGTCTGTTCTGAACACAGAATTGCTCTGCTGGATATGTATCTGAAGAAAGCCCAAAATCTTTGAGATGGGATTGAGGGGCAGGAAGGCCAGCTTTAGAACTAATAAATCTTAAGCATGATCCCCCCCCCCCCCCCAAATAACTCGCATGACTCAGTCTCTAGACTTCCTAACAGTTCTAGTCCCTCCAGTGCCTTCTCTTTTGAGAATCTGAAGTTCTTGGAAAACCTGTTTGATAAATTGGGCAGAATTTTGTGTAGCAAGTGGAGGCCACCAATGTATAGAGTGATGTTATTGGGAAGTTGTTTTCCAATATCCAAACCAAGATCCAGGCTTCAGCTCCCTGACCATTTAATTTTCTAATCCCTTCTCATCCACCTAACCCAGATGACACACCCTTGCTGGGATTCTACAGCATTAATTTCCCTGCTCGGTCCTACACCACCATAATAGGATAGGATCAGAGAACCTATTTATTCATCCATTCATTTATTCATTCATTCATTTGAATGAGAATTTTTGGCCCAGAGATTGGGGAAAGTGAGTGATTCCATTTATTTTTTGAAAAAAAGAATCATGCATCCAAAAGAGCATTTTGAATGAATATGTTAATCTTTGATTTATAATACTTGAAACTGAAGTAATATTGTTTTATTCTGTCTGCTTTCCGCAAAGACCGCTCCCTCTGTAACTCCCTGGTCAATTCTTCCCTTCCCTCCAGCACCACCCCGTCCCCGGGCACTTACCCTTGCAACCGCAAGAGAAGCTACACTTGTCGCTTTACCTCCCCCCTCGATTCCATTCAAGGACCCAAGCAGTCGTTCCAGAGGCAATAGAGGTTCACCTGCAGCTCCTCCAACCTCATCTATTGCATCCGCTGTCAGCTGATCTACATCAGTGAGATCAAGCATAGGCTTGGTGATTGTTTCGCCGAACACCTCTGCTCGGTCCGCATTAACCAACCTGATCTCCCTGTGGCTCAGCACTTCAACTCCCCCTCCCATTCTGTCCTGGGCCTCCTCCATGGCCAGAGTGAGCACCACTTGAAATTGGAGGAGCAGCACATCATATTGTGCTTGGGCAGTTTGGGCAATGAACATTGACTTCTCCAATTTCCGGTAGCCCTTGCGGTCTCCTCACGTTCTCAGATCTCCCTCAGCCCTCTGGCTCCTCCTCTTCCTTTCTCCTTTCTTCTCCACACCCCTCCCCCCCCCCCCCCCCCCCCCCCCACACCCTACATCAGTGTGAAGAAGAGTTTTGTCCCGAAACGTTGCCTATTTCCTTCGCTCCATAGATGCTGCTGCACCCGCTGAGTTTCTCCAGCACTTTTGGCCACCTTCGATTGTCCAACATCTGCAGTTCCTTTAAAAAAAAAAATTAATTAAAATTTTTATTTATTTATTAGAAGTAATGTACATTACAGTGGTATAAGCCAGAGATAACATGATACATTTCATGTACCACTTCTTGTTTTAAACTTTAAGAAGAAGAAAAATAGAGAAAGTTAGATAAGATAGTATTTGTTTAAAAAGGGCTCTAAAAGTAAACCTAGCAATTATAGACCGGTTAGTTTGACTTCAGTGGTGGGCAAATTAATGGAAAAGATACTTAGAGATAATATATATAAGTATCTGGATAAAGAGGGTCTAATTAGGAACAGTCAACATGGATTTATGCCTGGAAGGTCATGTTTGACTAATCTTCTTGAATTTTTTGAAGAGGTTACTAGGGAAATTGACGAGGGTAAAGCAGTGGATGTTGTCTATATGGACTTCAGTAAGGCCTTTGACAAGGTTCCTCATGGAAGGTTGGTTAAGAAGGTTCAACTGTTGGGTATAAATGCAGGAATAGCAAGATGGATTCAACAGTGGCTGAATGGGAGAAGCCAGAGAGTAATGGTGGATGGCTGTTTGTCGGGTTGGAGGCAGGTGACTAGTGGGGTGCCTCAGGGATCTGTGTTGGGTCCTTTGTTGTTTGTCATGTACATCAATGATCTGGATGAAGGGGTGGTAAATTGGATTAGTAAGTATGCAGATGATACCAAGATAGGGGGTGTTGTGGATAATGAAGAGGATTTCCAAAGTCTACAGAGTGATTTAGGCCAGTTGGAAAAATGGGCTGAAAGATGGCAGATGGAGTTTAATGCTGATAAATGTGAGGTGCTACACCTTGGCAGGACAAATCAAAATAGGACGTACATGGTAAACGGTAGGGAATTGAAGAATACAGTTGAACAGAGGGATCTGGGAATAACCGTGCATAGTTCCTTGAAGGTGGAATCTCATATAGATAGGGTGGTAAAGAAAGCTTTTGGTATGCTAGCCTTTATAAATCAGAGCATTGAGTATAGAAGCTGGGATGTAATGTTAAAATTGTACAAGGCGTTGGTGAGACCAAATCTGGAGTATGGTGTGCAGTTTTGGTCACCCAATTATAGGAAGGATGTCAACAAAATAGAGAGGGTACAGAGGAGATTTACTAGAATGTTGCCTGGGTTTCAACAGCTAAGTTACAGAGATAGGTTAAATAAGTTAGGTCTTTATTCTCTGGAGCGTAGAAGGTTAAGGGGGGACTTGATAGAGGTCTTTAAAATGATGAGAGGGACAGACAGAGTTAATGTGGACAAGCTTTTCCCTTTGAGAATAGGGAAGATTCAAACACGAGGACATGACTTTAGAATTAAGGGACAGAGGTTTAGGGGTAACATGAGGGGGAACTTCTTTACTCAGAGAGTGGTAGCGGTGTGGAATGAGCTTCCAGTGGAAGTGGTGGCGGCAGGTTCGTTGGTATCATTTAAAAATAAATTGGATAGGCATATGGATGAGAAGGGTATGGAGGGTTATGGTATGAGTGCAGGCAGGTGGGACTAAGAGAAAAAAGTTGTTCGGCACGGACTTGAAGGGCCGAGATGGCCTGTTTCCGTGCTGTAATTGTTATATGGTTATATGGTTATAGTAAGTGCTTGAAAGAGTGATCAGGAAAAACCCGTAGAAGCGTAAAACACGAGAAAGAATAAAAAAACAAAATAAAAAGTTCCTTCTTAAAACCTAATATTATTTTAATCTTTTGTTTAAAAAAAATGTGTTTTGCCTATCAGAGATATTTAAAAATTCTAAGCCCTCACAGACTTTGACATCTGGCAGAGGCTTTTCCTCTGTCAAAGGTTATCTGACCTGTGGAGGAGCATTAGCCATATGGCAATACTGCATGAAGCTGTTTTGCTCCACAGGCAAAGCTGTGCCCCTTTGCCAGCTTTCCCAATGCGTAACGTTGTTCTTCCACCTCCAGCTCGTGTAGGTGCAGGTGAGTAGCAGGCCTAGTCCACCGCCACTTTACCTTTAAATGGTTTACTTTAATTTTAACATCCTATATTTTGATTTTAAAACACTACTAGACCAGGTGAGGATCAGTTGGACCCGTCCCCCAAGGCAATATTCCACCACTGACCCATAGTCCCCAACTTTGGAGGCACGGCTGAGGTGTTCTGTTGTGAAGCCAGAGATCCCCTTTGTGACACGAGTCATGGCAACCCACCCCCTACTGTGCCTTACCATCCCTCTTCCTACCCCTATCCTCCTCCATTCCCCCTCACCCCCAGCACTCCCTCCCCCTCCTCTTCACACTCCCTCTTCTTTCCCCTCTCCTCCCCTCCCCACTCCTTCCATCACCTCCCCCTGCCTCTCCTTTCCACTACCCTCAGTCACTCCCTCCCTCCATAACCCCTCTCCCCTCCTTACACCCCCCTATCCCCCTCCTCCCCCCCTCCCCACTCACCTCCCCCACATTTCCCTCTCCCCTCCCTACCCTCCTCCTCTCCCTCTATCCCCTTGCTCCCCCACTCCTCACCTCCCCCCTATCCCATCCCCCACAATGAAAATTGCGATCTTTTTTTAAAAATGAAACCGTCCCCCCTAACCCACCGCCCCACAATGCAAGTTTTTAAAAATTAAGTTCTCATTGAAAATCACGTTTTTTCTTTAAAATAACCCAAACACAATGTTAGCTGTTAATGAAAAGAAGAATTTGATTAAAACTGAGTTTTTTTTGAAAATCTCGATTTTTTAAATCTACATGAGGTTCGGGATCCCATTGTGATGTCATTGTGACGCCGAACACAGGGCGTGGAAAAGTAGTGATTTTTGACAAGTGATTTTTGTAAAGTTTAAAATGTCAATAACTTGCAAAATATACCATCAATCTGAACGAAACTTGTTTGATTTACATCACAGGACAATGGTGAGTGAGGTGTAGCACCCTCGTGTACCGTTTTGGTAGGGTATTGGGATCTCACGCACATGTATAC